>JAMXBC010000002.1:52271535-52912785 GCA_024138005.1 Lumnitzera racemosa
GGAAGCATGAATGTGGTCGCTGATGCTTTAGCGCTTTGGCACGTTGGCAAATCTTACTGACCACTTTGAAGACAAAATTATTGGGATTCTCACTCATTATTGAGTAGTATGCTTATGATCCTTATTTCAATCCTATCATAGAAAAGTATAGGAATGGAATTCCTGTTAAGGGGTATAATCTTAAGGAAAGCTATCTATTCAAGGATCGAAGGTTATGCATACCAAATTGTTCAATGCATGACCTATTGATTAAGGAAGCTCATAGCGACGGATTATCAGGTCACTTTAGGGAGACCAAGACTGATAATCTATTGAAGGAGAGCTTTTATCGGCTAGGTTTAGCTAAGGATGTCCATAAGGTAGTTAGTAGTTATGAATGATGCAAGTAAGCTAAGGTAAAGAGAGAACCCCATGGAGAATACATGCTGCTGCCAACACCAACCTTACCTTAAGCCAACCTCAACATAGACTTTGTCTTAGGGTTGCTTTGGACATTTAGAGGGAAAGATTCTATCTTTGTTGTATTGGAGTGCTTCAATAAGATGGTGTACTTCATTCTGTTGCACCAAACTAAGGATGCTTTATATATTATCAATTTGTTTTTGCACGAGGTTATTCGACTACATGGGGTACCAAAAACTATTGTCTCAAATCAATACATGAAATTTTTGAACTATTTTTGGAAGATTTTTTGGAGAAGACTTATAACCAAACTTGTATTCAGCTCCATTAGCTACCTTCAGATTGATGGCCAGAATGAAGTGGTAAACAGGACGCTAAGTAATCTACTAAAATGTCATCGGAAAGAACTCGAGGGATTGGGGTTTGTGCTTACCAGTTGTAGAGTTTGCATATAATCAAACTGTCCATAACACTATTGGGAAGACCCCATTCATGGTTGTCTATGCCCTTAACCCTACTATTCTCTTGGATATGATCGGCACTCCAGCAATTACTGAAGAGAGTCAATTCAGAGTTGACTGAGCCTAAGAACTGCATGAACTATACTAAGCTATAGCTAAGAAGACCACAAAATTCAATTAAAGACAGCGCGAAATTGGTAGTCGAAGCTGCTGGATTGTTTCCTACAACCTGAGAGACTTGGCATGGATACACCTCAACTGAAAATGATTCTCACACTTAAGTCAGAATAAACTATCTCCTTGAGCTGATGGTCTATTCAAAATCTTGAAGAAGATCAATTGCAACACTTACCAGATTGAGTTGCTTGATGACTACGATGTTTCTTCTACCTTTAATGTATCCGATTTGATCCTTCACTAAGCGGCAAAAGAAGACCCTACTTGCACCTTAGAAGAAGAAGTAGAAACCAATCCGGATTTGAAGGCTAATCTTTCCAACTCTTAGGCAAATGATAAGAATTTGTACCCTAGTCTAATCACTCGCAGCCGGGTTAAAGGACTCTAAGGACTCGTGCGAAGAATACTAGCTCGAAACCAAAGTCGAGATGGGGATTCCAATTTTGAACTGATCTCTTGTCAACTTGACTATCAGATCTGCATATGTATTAGATTTGCTCCTACCTAACAATGATGCCTTATTCTAGAAGACCACCCAAGACTATCTGAGCTGAGCTGAGCTATCGGATCGACCACAGACATCTAACGCTAATACATTTGACTTCTCTTTAGGATTGATTAACCTTTAACCTGATCAAGATCAGTTCGGCCCCTAATTGCAAATGTTATTTTGCTTCTGCCTACCTTATATCATATTTCTCCCATCTAACCACTAAGCAATACGTATCTTCTGACACAAATTCTAGAATGATTTTTTCTTTTCCACACTGAATATTCTTTGCCCATTTTACCCCTTTTAATATGTTTTTTATAACCTAATTGTAGAATATCCTTTAGTCTTTTCATGCATGTAAAGCAATCCTAGTGGATAGGTATATAAACCCCTACTTTCTTGTATGCAGACAATCAACTAGTTAATATAGAATTATTTACATTGTGTAACCTTAGTGTTTCAATTATTATTCAAATCTTATCTATTCTCTTTAGTAAAGGAGTAGTAGCGAGTGATCCTTCAGTTAGGATTGATATGTTATATCTAACAGATTATAGGTAGAGTAGGATTGAGTTGTGCATTATACCCATTTGGTAGCTGCTCGGACATTGCCAACTGTCTCCCTGTTTGTTTTTGGTTGCTTCATTGCGGTGCTTCTTTGTGTATCTAACCTCGGAGATGTATCACTGAGTAGTTGACTTAAGTTGTCAAGAAATTACCACAAAGAAGGCAAGGGCGAATAAAAAAGATGTTATAACTAGGAGATCTTGTTTGCTTATACCTTAATAAGGAAAGGTCTCCCAAAAAGAGGAAGAACAAGCTCTCAACCTAAGCTGAAGGACCTTTTTGAGTACTTTAGAAAATCAAGAACAACACTTATAAGCTTGAGCTCCTCGAAGAGTTTCTAATGTCTTCAATATTGCCAACCTCAGTCCATATATCTGAGGAAGATACTTTAGTAGAGAACTTCAAGGATTTCATCCTAAATCCTATATAACCTGGAGGGAATGATAGGAATCAGCCTTTAGGATCCCTTACATGATCTTGAGTAAGAGGTCTGGCCGATCTTGAGTAAGAGGTCTGGCCAACTTGACATATCAGATGCCCAGTTGTTAACCAAGCATTGAGGAGGCCAACTTAGTCTATAGAACAGACTTGCTTGCTCATCCAAGTTGTCATGAAGGAAGTATTGTTCTCTTAGAGCAAAGTAAATTTAAGTTGTTTAGGAACTAAAAGCCAATCCCCTTGACCTATTATATAGACCACCTTCCACTTATCTAAACTTATTGAGGTCATGATTTGAGTTATCAAAGAGCCCTACTATTGCCATTCTTATCCAAAACGATCAGCAATCATTAGTCGTAGAATTCGCTAGCATCTTTCATGAAGATATGCGTTCGACTCCCCACGGAGATACAACTTAATATTGAATATTTTCTTTCTAGAAGGATTACAAATTTTTCATTTCTTTTTTTATACACTTTTGCATTTAGTTTTTAACTTTTTAGGGTAATTTTGTGTAATAAAATGTAACCTTTAACATCTGGTATAAATACCTTGTCATGGCATTTGTTGTATTTAGACTTCCTCTTTGATTAACAAAATTACTCGAATTTACTTCTTTTTTCATGTGTTGAGAACCCTAACCTTAGCTTATAACAACCCTTAGTAAAGTTGTATGGCAAATGACTCATTTCCTTAGATTGGTGAGTCATGTTTGGCAAGATACTAGTTATGAGTGCTTGAGTGATATGTTACATCCATGGGCAAATCATGAATTTCTTAACCTTCTACCTTAAATTTCCCTTAGCTCATTTCCTTTGCTTCATTAGCTTTGAAGGGCCCATTCATAGTATAGTCCTAAAAATAAAAGATTAAAAAAAAAAAAACTTACAAATGTGATGTCCTTATTATGAACCTTACAATTGGATGCAAGTCTTCCCTCTTTTCTATTATCCCCGCACCAAATACACACTAGTAAGAGGTTAGCTCTAATATCATTTGTAATACCCAAAACCAAAAATAGTTAATAATCAAGCCAACGAATACTAATTGGTCCATTTCAACTACTAGTTCAAAAGTTTATAGCTAGTATCGATATGTTATTTACTACTTGACCTTATATAACATTACTCAACGTTTTCTAAAATCCATGTGGGACCTCATTTACATTCCATTAACATGGGGTATTACATAGTTTGATTTCCTTAAGATGCTTAGTTTCAAGGCTTATACCAATTCAGTTACCTATAGTATAATTTGCTCGATCGAAGTAATCCTTTGCTTAGAATTGCTAGGGTTGTTAGTTATCTTGGACTCAAAATAAATGGCTATGGGCTAGGTTGTTTAAAATTAATCTATTAAAGTCTTGTGAAAAATCCTACCTGTTAGCAAGACCTTTTTCTTTTCTTTGATTTTTTTTTTTTTTTAGTTTGAAAATTTTCGTGACACAAAGTCCTTAAAGATGATTCTACGTATCAAAGAAATGATGACTTAAAAATGATAGTTGGGGCGAGGGGGTGTGGCAAAGAACTTCTGAAAACCTAAGGGGGAAATAATATTTATAAATTGTGAGTGTTCGGGTGGTGGTTGCTTCAATAGTGTTTTTCAAAGGATCGTCGGTAGAGATGATAGTTGACGGTAGACAGTAATTGGATGAGTAACGACTGCGAGTATGGGTCGGTGCTGTCGTAGGGTTCGGTTCGTGTGACTGCTGGTGCTGCGCGGTTAAGAGAGGATGACAAGAGTGGTCTCTCCAGTGTTATTGATTAGTTTCATGGATGGTCTGCAGTAGGCTACTGTCGAGTGTTGTGGAATTTGATTTATGTGTATGCTGATCGATTAGTGGGATTGCAACTGGATCATTCAGACTGATGTGTACAAATTAGAGGCTGTTGGGTTTAGTGAGTATTCATTGTGTATCTAGCGGGTTGCGGTATTTGTTATCTTCTACGAGTTGTAGCAACGGTGGCCAGTTAAGTGCTGCTGTCGATTTGGTAGGCAATAAGTGGATGGTATCGAGAGAGAGTGGTCTAGTACGTGGGTTGAGTGAGAGTGGTTCAGATTTGCTGTTCTTGTTCACGCGAGGATGGGGATGAGAAGTGGGTTTGGCTTGTTGATTGTGGTGTCGGGGCTGTATTGTGTTAGGGAGAGGGCCGACGGTGAGGAGAAGATGGAGTTATGGGTTTGCTTTCTATGCAGTTTGGTGTTGGGAGTTTGGAGTTATGGGTTTGCTTACTGTGTTAGGGAGAAGTGTGTAGTTGATAAATCATAGTAGATGGCCAATGTCCATGTGAAAGAATTTCAGTTCTTTTGGGAGTGTGTGTTTATATAGTCTAAATCATATCATATCTTACCATATCTAATTATATCTGATTCGGTAATTAAACTAGATTCAAATGAATTCAAATCCGATTTAACTAAATTCATATGATTTAATTAGATATGACCCATTTTAAAAAATAAAGATATAGGTGCCTATTGAGACTCGAACTCTAGACCTCGAATTAAATCTAACCCTAACATTCCGATACTTATCCATTAGGCCGTTGGCCTGTGTCTTAACATTTAGTTCAATTAAATTATATTTAAACTATCTGATTCCTTAAAATAAATTTTTTTAACTAAATTAAAACAAAAACTATTTGTTCTAAAAAAAAAGTTACTTCCTAAAAAGCTACAAATTTTTTTTTCTTTTCTTATTTTTTTGATATTTTCATCATTTGTTTAATTTTTATTATTTTTATCTTTTAAATTTTTTTTTGTTATTTTTATTTTTGAATTAAGACCCTTTTTGTAAAAATAAAAATTAGGACTACAGAGGAGCAAAAATTAGGTGTTTACAGCTGCCCCTCTTTGTGGTGAAGTTTGAGCAAAACTTTGCCACAAAGATGAAAGAGACACCGTTTTTACCTTAAGATGACTATTTCCTAAGGAAAGTTAAGTCACTTGATGAGGGTTAGAATAGCAAGGGGTAGCGCCTTCGTGAGTTGGGAAAAATCCCTAAAAAGAATAATGAGAACTTGGTCGTACCCTAATGAGCTGACCAACAAAAGTGGTCAAAGTATCCTTTGAGCTGGCTAAGACCTAAAAACGAGGAAAACTTAGTCGTACCCTGATGAGCTGATTAACCAAGGCGGTCAAAGCGTCCTTTGAGCTGGCTAAGACCTAAAGATGAAGAAACTTGGTCGTGCCTTAATGAGCTGACTAACCAAGGCGATCAAAGTACCCTTTAAGCTGGCTAAGACCTAAAGATAAAGAAACTTGATCGTGCCATAATGAGTTGACTAACCAAAGGGGTCAAAGCGCCCCTTGAGCTGGCTAAGACCTAAAGACAAAGAAAAACTTGGTAGTACCCTGATGAGCTGACTAACCAAGGCGGTCAAAGTGCTCTTTGAGCTGGCTAAGACCTAAAAAATGAAGGAACTTGGTCGTACCGTAATGAGCTGACTAACCAAGGCGGTCAAAGCGCCCTTTGAGTTGGCTAAGACTTGAAGAATGAGGAAAAACTTGGTAGTGCCCTAATGAGTTGACTAACCAAGGCATTCAAAGCGCCCTTTGAGTTTGCTTAGACTTGAAAAATGAAGGAAAACTTGGTCGTGCCCTAATGAGCCGACTAACTAAGGCGGTCAAAGTGCCCTTTAAGCTGGCTAAAAACTGAAAAATGAAGGAAAACTTGGTCGTACCCTAATGAGCTGACTAACCAAGGCAGTCAAGGCGCCCTTTGAGCTGGCTAAGACCTGAAGAATGAGGAAAACTTGGTTGTGCCTAATGAGTTGACTAACCAAGGCGGTCAAAGTGCCCTGTGAGCTGGTTAAGACCTAAAACAAGGAAAACTTGGTAGTGCCCTGATGTGCTGACTAACTAAGGTGGTCAAAGTGCCCTTTGAGCTGGCTAAGACATGAAAAATGAAAGAAAACTTAGTCGTGCCCTAATGAGCTGACTAACAAAGGCGGTTAAAGCGCCCTTTGAGCAGGTTAACACTTGAAAAAATGAATGAACTTGGTCATGCCCCAATGAGTTGACTAACCAAGGTGGTTAAAGCGCCCATTGAGCTGGCTAAGACCTGAAGAATGAGGAAAACTTGGTCATGCCCTAATGAGTTGACTAACTAAGGCGGTCAAAGTGCCCTTTGAGTTGGCTAAGACCTAAAACAAGGAAAACTTAGTAATACCTTGATGAGCTGACTAACTAAAGCGGTCAAAGCGCCCTTTAAGTTGGCTAAGACCTGAAAAATGAAAGAAATCTTAGTAGTGCCCCAATGAGCTAACTAACCAAGGCGGTCAAAACACCCTTTGAGTTGGCTAAGACTTGAAAAATGAAAGAAAAGTTGGTCGTGCCCTAATGAGCTAACTAACCAAGGCGGTCAAAGCGCCCTTTGAGCTGGCTAAGACTTGAAAAATGAAGGAAAACTTGGTCGTACCCTAATGAGTTGATTAACCAAGGTGGTCAAAGCATCCTTTGAGTTGGCTAAGACTTGAAGAATGAGGAAAACTTGGTCATGCCCTAATGAGCTGACTAATTAAGGTAGTCAAAGTGCCCTTTGAGCTAGCTAAGACCTAAAACAAGGAAAACTTGATAGTGCCCTGATGAATTGACTAACCAAGGCGGTTAAAGTGCCTTTGAGTTGACTAAGACCTGAAAAATGATAAAACTTAGTCGTGCCTTAATGAGCTGACTAACTAAGGTGGTCAAAGCGCCCTTTGAGCTGGCTAAGACCTGAAAAATGAAAGAAAACTTCGTTGTACCCTAATGAGTTGACTAATCAAGGCGGTTAAAGTGCCCTTTAAGCTGGCTAAGACCTGAAAAATGAAGGAAAACTTAAATTGGGATAGCGCTCCATGAGCTTGCCAAATCCCTAAAAGATTATAAGTTGAGCAACATTCTATAAGTTGGGCGACTGGGAGCCTATGAAAATTTGGATTAGGACTATACTCATGAGTTGGCTATCTTCCTAAGAAATTATAAATTACGATTGTGTTTTCGAAGCCAGTTAGAAGCTTAAGAAGCTTTAGATTGGGACTACGCTCTATGAATTGGCTAGATCCCCAAATGAGAATATGAATCGAGATAGCGCTCAATAAGCTGACTGAAGCGTTAAATCCCTTCAAGAAATTTTGAGTCAGGTAACGTTCTATGAGTTCAACGATTGGGAGTTTAAGAAACACTGGGACCATGCTCTATGAGTTAACTGACTTGCTAAGAAATTCTTTTTGGAAAACAAGCTATTATCCTTAGGGGGAAACCAATTGCCAATGCAATGCTTTATCAAGTTTAGAACCACTTACCTGGTTTCAATGATAGCTCCCAAGTAGTCCCATGTCTTATTGAGTAGTTCGATTAGAACCAATGAGTCTAACCCTTACCATTGCTTTTCTTGTTTTTGTTCTTCTTCTTTCTTCCGCCGTCTCTTTCCAAAACCCCCACTTTTTTTAAGTAACTTAAGCTTGAAACGAATGTAAAACATATTCTTCTTGAATAAAGATGTCCTGTATTGAACTTCCGGTCCAAACATTGGCTTTTTATGTAAGCATTTGTTTTTAAGCGAGTTTCTACTTATATGCCACACGTTACTCTTTTTTAACATGGCCTTGTCCTGAAAAATAGGAAACAAGTCTCCCTTTCTTTGGAGTGGGAAGGGGGGGGGGGGGGCGAGGGGGTGGTTCTTGTGTGTAAGGTTTGTTTGGGTAAATAATAGAGCAAGAAGTGGGGTCTTTTAGTGGAATGAGAAAAAGAAAGGCTAAGGATATTATCCAATACTAACGACTACTAGGAATACCAACTTTGCATGTAGAAAATGAAAGTGAGACCTCAGTAATAGTAAGATTATTTGCAAAAATTTCATTGATGTTCAAGGATAGTACATCTTCAATGCATCAGCATTTACTGGGTCCTTTAAGTCCGGACCATCCATTTGAGATAAGATAACAGCTCCTCCAGGCAATACTTTCTTCACAATGTAAGGCCCTTTATAGTTTGAGGAAAACTTCCCTCTTGAATCAGTTGTGTTAAGCAACGTCTTCCTCAGCACCATATCTCCTCGCTCAAAACTTTGGGGTCGTACTTTTTTGTTGAAGGCCCTAGCCATTCGTTGCTGATAGCAAATGTTGTGGCATAAGGCTGCCAGCCTCTTTTCATCAATTAGGTTCAATTGCTTAACACGCTTTTTTACCCAATCAGCCTCATCTAACTGAGTTTCTGACAATATTCTGAGAGACGGGACCTTGACCTCCACTGGTAGTACAACCTCCATTCCATATACCAACGAGTAGGGGGTTGCCCCTGTTGATGTTTTGATAGAAGTTCGATAGGCAATGAGTGCAAATGGTAATATCTCATGGCAATCTCGATACGTAATCGCCATCTTCTCAATAATTCTTTTGATGTTCTTATTGGCTGCTTTCACGGCTCCATTCATTTGGGGCCGATAAGGAGTAGAATTTCTATGAATGATCCTGAAGTGTTGGCATAACTCGGACATCAATTTATTATTTAGATTCGTACCGTTGTCAGTAATAATTGTTTTTGGCGTATCATACCGAGCTAGTATGTCTCTCCTGATGAACTTGACCACTACTCCCTTCGTCACACTAAAGTAGGATGAGGCTTTAACCCACTTAGTGAAATAATCAATAGTTACTAATATAAATCGGTGCCCGTTAGATGCTTTTGGAGTGATTGGGCCAATGATATCTATTCTCCACATCTAAAAAGGCCATGGTGCTGATAGTGTATGCAATTCTTGAGGTGGAGCATTTATCTTGTTCGCATAGATCTGGCACAAATGGCCGTGTCTAACATGTGCGATACAATCCGCTTCTATAGTTGACCAGTAATATCCTGTCTTCATGATTTTCTTAGCAAGCATGTAGCCATTGATGTGGGGGCCACATACTCCCTCGTACACTTCTTTCATTAGCATTTCTGTCTCTTTCCCATCTACATAATGTAAAAGCGTACTGTCAAATGATCGTCGGTATAACGTAGAATCGCTCATCAAGTATTGAGCCACCAATCTTCTAATTAATTTTTTGTCCTTCCTCTCTACTCCTTTGGGGTACGTACCATGTTGTAAAAACATTTTGATATCATGATACCAAGGCTTTTCATCACATGAACTTTCCATAGCCAAACAAAAAGCGGGCTCTTCTTCTATTTCAATTTTAAGTGGCTGAATCTCTACTCCTTTCGATATTTGAATCATTGATGCTAAAGTAGCAAGAGCATCGGCAAATTGGTTTTAAACCTTTGGTACATATACGGAGGTAATCTTCTTGAACTTGGTTATCAACTCTGCCAGGTGTTGGTGATAAGGCACTAATTTGGGGTCTTTCATCTTATACTCACCCCGAGCTTGGCCTATAATCAATGAAGAATCTCCATATACCTGCAATTCCCCTATCTCCTTAGACAATGCGATTTTGAGTCCTAAAATACACGCTTTGTATTTTGCAATGTTATTAGTACATGGGAAAACCAATCTCACAACCATTGGAAATTGTGTACCTTCAAGTGATACCAAAATTGCCCCTACTCTACATTCAGACACATTAGCTATTCCATCAAAGAACATTTTCCACCTTAAAGATTTTTCAACTATTTCACCATTAGAATCATTTCCCGCTACCAGGATGTTTTCATCGAGAAACTCAACCCGTGCTCCTTGAGGGGTATCTTCAGAAGGATTCTCCGCTAATTGATCTACCAAAGCTTGCCCCTTGACTGAACTTTAGCTTACATACTTAATGTCAAATTCTGTCAGCAACATCTGCTACTTTGAAACTCTACCAATGAGAGCGGGTTTTCAGCTAAGTATTTCAAAGGATCTTGTTGCATTATCAACTCAATCTAATAATACAGTGTATATTGTCTAAGTTGATGCATAACCTAAGCCAATGCACAATAGGTTCTTTCGGCTCTGAGTATTTTTGCTCCCCTTCGGTAAACTTCTTGCTTAGATAGTAAACGACTCTCTCTTTCCCTTCTTCATCTTTCTGGCCAAGCACGGATCGCATGGATTCTGGCATTATGGTCAGGTACAAGAACAACGGCTTTCCAGGTTTAGGAGCTACTAACACCGAAGGTTTCATGAGGTATTCTTTGATTTTCATGAAAGCCTCTTCACATTCCTCATTCCAGTTGATCTTTGCATTCTTTTTTAATAGCTTAAAAAGAAGGTGGCATTTGTCCGTTAACTGTAATATGAATTGAGCTATGTAATTTAAACGCCCCAGCAATCCTTGCACTTCCTTGAGCGTTTGTGGAGGAGGCATGTCAATTATAGCTTTGGCCTTATCAGGATTGACTTCAATACCTCTTTGGCTGACTATGAACCCCAACAATTTTCTCGAAGTCACACCAAAGGTATACTTCTATGGATTCAATTTCAAGTGGTACTTCCTTAGCCTATCAAGCAACTTCCTCAGGTTTTCTAAGTGATCTTTCTCCTCTTTGGATTTCGCAATCATATCATCAACATATACTTCTATTTCTTTATGCATCATATCATGAAAAATTGGAACCATGGCCCTTTGATATGTTGCACCTACATTCTTCAGCCCAAACAGAATCACCTTATAGCAAAATGTTCCCCAAGTCGTACTAAAAGTCGTCTTCGTCTTATCCTCTTTGGACATCCGAATCTGATTATATCCCGAAAAACCATCCATGAAAGAGAATAGATGATTTCCGGCGATGTTATCCACTAAGACATCAATGTGAGCCAATGGAAAATTATCTTTAGGCATTGCCTGGTTGAGATCTCGAAAGTCTACACACACTCTAACTTTCCCATTCTTCTTCATTACTGGAACAATATTAGCTACCTATTCCGGGTAATTTGACACTTCAATGAATCCAACTTCCAGTAGTTCTTCACTTCTTCTTTAATTTTCAGCAAGACGTCAAGTTGAAATCTCCTCAATTTTTGCTTTTTTGGTTTGACGTCCTCCTGTGTAGGTAAACGGTGGACTACAATCGATGGGTCCAATCTAGGCATATCTTCATATGACCAAGCGAACACATCTTAATACTCAGTTAACAACATAATCGTTTCTATTTTTTGTTTCTCTTTTAAACTCGACCTAATTTTGAAATTCTTACGATTTTCTTCATTCTCCACATTAATTGTCTCAATCAGTTCATTAATAATAATTCTACCCAGTTCATGTTTTTGCCATTCCTCTTTTATATTACTGTGGTCAACGACATCGCTCCCGACGACTAACCTAGTAGGGCCAGAAGCGATATCAATATTCTCATTTTCTACCTGCGTGAGGTATTCCTGGTTTTTGCTTGGTTCACTAGATCTAAATGATAATGCATTAAACAAAAATGTATGTGAGCAAAAGAGAAGTATGATGCAATGTAGGAAAGAAACGAACTAAGATTTCATTGAATAAATGGAAGTAGATCTCAAATGAGATAAAGGCCTAACTAATTTTGAATGAAAGGTTCGACGATACATTTGAAACGATAATTATCGAAAATAAAAATTCAAAAAATACTAACTATGGGTTACCCCTTTACCCTAGGGAAGACTTGTTGCTATTCGCTGGGATAGAGAACCAGTTGTTCAAATGATGCTAGAACTTGGGTAGCGAATTTGTTGATCCTTCTTAGTTAGATTCACAGGCTTGAGTCTCTTCCCATATGAACGTCTCAGCTAGAGGTGGAAAGGTCATTGAGGCATGGTATAATCTGTTACCTCTCTTGCCCCTCACTTGTTTCTTCTGAAATTCTTCCGCCGGGGTAAGATTGTAGCCAAGGCCATAAGTGCCGATCTAACCTTCCTTGAATCCCATTCTTCTATCATCTCCTCTGTCAGGTCCAGTAATCATGGTCACTTCTTCAAATATTTGTAAACCCAGCTCTTCTTATCCCTCACTTCCTATGTAGGGTATAGCCTTCCTCTTGTAGATTTCATAATCTTGATCTCCCAGAATTGTAATCACCTGGGCATTGGAGATAAACTTCAATTTTTGGTGTAAGCTCGAGGGTATGGCCCCTGCTGCATGAATCCAAGGTCTTCCCAGGAGTAGATTGAAAGATCTTGAAATGTCCGTGACTTAGAATCGAATAGTAAAGTGCTGAGGGCCAATACTTACGGATAAATCAATCTCCCTTATAATCTCTCTTCTGGAACCATCAAAGGCCCTGACTGTTGTAGAAGAAGGCTTGATTGTAGATGTGTCAATGCCCAGCAAATCCAAGGTGGTGAGTGGGTAGATGTTCAGCAATGATCCGTTGTCAATGAGCACCCTGGTGACAATTATGTCGTTACTCCTTACCATGATAAAGAGTGGCTTTGTATCTTTGTTCCCTTCCTTACCTAATTCTTTAGCTGAAAACGAAATTTGATCTATTGCGAGGATCAAATTAGTAACTAGTCCCATCTTCTCAGTTGGAATTTCCCGAGGGACCTTCACCTAATTTAAAGTGCGAAACAAAGCCTCCTTGTGTGGTTTAGATGCGATTAATAGGCCCATCAACGATATTTGTGCAGGAGTGTTACTGAGTTGATCCATGATCTTATACTTACTCGACTTGATCATTTTGGTAAAAGCCGATAGCCCCTCAATGCGTTCAGCCACGGTCTTATCATTTGATTCTCCCTACGTGACCTTCCTCCTATGCTCTTCTCTTGGGTGATAAACATTTCCTGATTGAGTAATGCCCCTTATTAGAGGACTTGGTTTTTCCTGATTTACCAGGTGATAGTTAAATGGAGTAGCCTTGTAATTTTTTAGTGGTAACGACACATAAAATGTATACCTTTTCACTTCTGGAGTCTAGTTGCCAGAATAGAACTAAAAAACCGTAGGCTTCTTACCTGAATCAATGACATTGACAGTACAGTCATGAAAAATCATACCAATCATCGGCCCGTGGTTGGGCAAGGGATTATTGTTAACGTTAAGAACTGGGGCTTCCAAAAAATCCAACTGTACTGTCCCTTCGTCTATCAAGTCCTGAATCTTATTCCTTAGTCTCCAACATGCATCAGTTGAATGCCCCACTTGTCTACAGTGGTACACACTTTACTGTGGTGTCCAAGATTCTCGGTCGATATCGATCGCTAGGAAGTTCGTACCATATCAAATTATCCCTTCGTAACTTCTCGAAGACTAGACTCAAAGGGATTGGTATCTTGGTAAATTATCTATAAGTCTTGCTAGTTTGAAACTGGCCTCTGAACTATTGCTGAGCGGGAGGCGAATTCGCTCTAAAAGCGACTTGAGAATTTGGTCTGGCATTTGAATTTACCATACCAACTGTAGATTCTTTAGGCTTGCTGGCGGCTGGTCTAGGACCAAATGATGACACTGGTGGTCTTCTATCTGCTGGGTCTTATAGCTTACCGGAAAAGACGGCACTTTCAATCCTACACCCGACCGCTACTACTTCAGCAAAACTGGACGAGGCCTGCCCGATGAGATGGGAGAAATAGGGCCTCTCCAAGGTGTTAATGAAAGCAGATGTGAGCTCTTTTTTAGTCATTAGAGTAGAGATTCTTGCAGCTAAGGACCTCCATCTTTGAGCGTATTCTTTGAATGATTCATTATTCTTCTTCTATAGGGTAACCAAGTCCATCATAGTCGGGGCTACTTCTACATTGAATTTATATTGCTCATAAAATACTCGAGCAAGTTTCTCCCATGTATTTACTTGATTCAAATCAAGTTGGGCATACTAAGTTAAGGCCGGTTCGGTCAACTATCTTGAAATGTCTGTACTATAAGTGGATAGTAATGAACATATTTACCCATCTTCCTGACATACAACCTGGTGTGGAGCTTAGGGCAACTTGTCCCGTTATACTTTTCAAATTCTAGTACCTTAAACTTCTCAGGGTATGATCCTATGTCATACGCGGAAAACTCTGTGATCCCCGCCTGTTCAAATCCATCATACCCTACGAATTCCTTCATCTTCTTAGTGATTTGTTGTGTCAATTTCTTTTCCAATTCTTTCAAGCTGTCTGTACTTGGCCCATGGTTGACAGGTATCGAGGCCACATACGTGTCGGGTTCGAAGGTCGGGTTGCCTTTCGAGTAAACTCCTTCCAACTTGAATGGGTCTTTTTGATATTCGTGCTCTACTTTAGGAACTTGTGTATTCTTCCCATAATGGGTTTTGGAACTTTCTTCATTAGCCGGTGTTGTAGCTCGTAGGAAAGCAATGTTATCTGCTAGGAAGCTCATTTGTTTTGCCATCTTCTCCATAGCCCTTTCTATGGAACGAAACCTCAACTTGGAGGGATCATTGATTTCAGGGTCTCCATCATTTCCTTGAGTGGTAGCCATCTTGGTCTGGGAACGTATTCTAATCGGACTTCTCTGAAAGACTTGACGTTTAGGAGCTATCTTGAAGTTTTACCTGATTGTTATTGAACAACTCAACAAAGGGTTAGTATATACTACATTTTCCTAGAAAAGGTTTGTTAATCATATAAACACAAGATGCATGTTACACGAGTGCAATGAAAAATTAAGAATTGGGGAGAACCTCTCATGTGGCAAAACCTAACTAACTTTTATTAATTTTTGCAATTGTGAAGCGTTACACCTCTTATTCTATTCATAAAAATGAATTCTAATGAAAGCATAAAAAACCTAAAATCTAAAATTTAATCTCCTAGTGGCTAGTAGGCTTATCCTGTGTCTTTCTCTTCTTTCAGATCATGGGAGCTTGCTCTTCTTTGCCCTCGATCTTCTTTAGTTGTGCTTCCAATGCCTTTATCTTCTGATGACCTTGCAACGGCTTTCCAACTCTTGCTCTCTTTTACTCGTCCTCTCGAGTTCAGCTAGAACTTCCCCCTTCTCTTTGTTGTCTTCCATATCTTTCAGCCCTTTTAGCTGGTGATAAAGAAATCCTTTGGTTGTCTGGCTCCTGGCTGTTATCCCTCTAGTGGTAGGGGTGGTCTTTCTCGTGCACCAAAGAGCTCGGATGCTCTAAAGATTGGTTACTTTATCAGCCATTGTCATGCCTGGGTTAAGGAAGTCCAACGAGAGAGCTTCTAATGATGGTCTGGGGATCATGTTGTCAATAAGTCCATTGGCTAGGACGTATGTGGTGTAGAGGTTGAAGCCGATCAAAGGAACCGATTTGAAGTCTCCACATCCTCTTATCATTTCCTTACTTGCAAACCACCTGGGTGTCAACAATAACTCTTCCGCTTTCATACCTTGAAAGTATTAGACCCAGTAGCGGCTAGCTATATTTTCTGGTAACTCGATTCTTTCTCCAAACGATTTGATGAGATCATATTGCTGAGTAAACTCAGCCCGATTGAAATCAAGTTGGTAACTTCTCATGTGGCTAATGAACCAGACCACCGGTAAGACCATATTAGTTTTCAGATCTCCTCGCTTCTTTTTCTTGAGATGGTTTAGTGACCGGATTTGCTCGGCCAGAAGGGCTGGGACATATGATTTCCCTTCAAGGAATTAGGTTACGAGTTCTGCAATTCTGAAATGGACTCGACGTCTTTCATCAGGGAACAAGATAGTATTGAAGACGACCAATATAAAAGCATTGACTCGATACTAGTGCCATGTTTCTAAATTTGTATAAAAAGCCTTGTGTTTTTCTCTATGCTTCAATTTAGTAGAAAACCAATCCATGTCATCCTCTAATCGAATGGTCTTTCCTTGATTTAGAACCCGGTTTATTTCGGTTTTTTCTTTTATTTCCAGCAACTTGCTGAAGATCTTTGGTGCTGCAGCTTCCAAGTTTGGGACATAGATATCATTAGTGATTGTAGGAGCCTATAATAATTGGGCGTATTCTTCTAAGGTTGGGCTTAGTTGATGTAGGCCCATATAGAAACTGGTGGATTTGGGCTCCCATAGGTAGACTAAGGCCCGCATTAGAGTGATGTTCACGGGGATCTTCTATAAAGGGAGGATGAGCCCAATCTTATTCTTAATAAACTCCTATTTATTTGGGCCGAAAAGTCGAAACCACATTTGAAGCAGTTTCTGTGGCCAGTGCGGTAGTTGGACATGAATGTCTTCAAAAGGCCCTTGACTTAATCCAGCCATGACTAATCAAAATCAAAATTACAATTACAATGTATTCTAAACCTTACATATTATTTACAAGGAAAGATTACAACTACAATCACAACTTCACAATTGCTTTTATCCATTTAGGTTCGCCACATCATAGGTTCTTGTGAATTTTTGAAAAATTTTTTCATGTAATATAAAGGATGGGTTCTAAAGGTTCTCAAGTTTTGCAACCACTACGTTTTTCAAAGCAATGATTCTGTAGTCGCATCTAAACTTGAGTGGGGTAGCCTGATTGGCCCCGGAAGGTGGTTATCCCATAACATTCAAAGCTTACATAATGGCCCCCCTGCTAAGGTCTTAAGACGGCCTGGTTCTGACCGTGTCTACCAAATCCCAAAAAGTTACCCCTTTGAATAAACTGGAACAACAATAAAAAAACTGTTAGCAATAAAATAAACAAATACATAAAATAACATACCTAAGTTCTTTTTCTTTTTTCATTATTGTTATTATTTCATCTTTTTATTTTTTTTTATTTTTTGAAAAATAATCCTATTTTCGGTAAATTCTAGTGGCTAGCCCTCTAGTGGTCCCTAGTGGTCCCTAGTGGAGTTGCCAAATTGTCGAGCCTGATTTTTCGATTTCTTTTATTTAAAAATTGATTTCTCATTTCCTGATTAATACTAAACCCTAACCCATTTAATATTAATCTTCGACTAAAGAAATTGAGAAATTTTGGTTTTTTATTAAAAATAATTTTTGGAGTCGCCACCTGACCGAAGTTAGGAAAAGAAAAAGAAACCATAACCAATTAGGTGAATTGATTACGATTTAGCTACCGGTCTTTGATTTCAATTTTAAATGAAGAACTAGAGGGTTCCAAGTTCGAGGGCTAACCTATTAAACCCTTAACGGGTACCACTATCTATTTACCGAAATTAGGATTATTTTTCTAATTATAATATTAAAAAAATAAATAAATAAAATAAAAAGAGAGAAAAAAGAGGGGCCTAAGTTTCTACATATTTTATCGTTGCCCCGAAGGTGTCTACATACCCACTAGCATGATCAGATGATCGTAGTTCCTTTTAAAAAATCTTTAGTGTGTTGATTGATTTTAGTTTTGAAAACCGACCGAGTTTATGTTATTATCAATTTAATTTATTCAAAGAAACCTCTAAAAGGGTCATCATTTACTAAGTCTTTTATTCTATTTTATAAAAACTCTCTAAAACATCTTAAAATTTTAAATTTTCTTTTAAAAAAAATGATTTTTTAAAGAAGAAATCCTAAAAAACTTAATACTAAAAAAAATTCCTAAACTATAATATATATATATATATATTACTATTAAACAATTACTAAACAAACCTACATAAATAAATAAATAAATAACCATAACATATTTAAGAAAACAAATAAAGAAAGAAGCTGAACCTGAGGCAACAAATAAACACGGTCAATGGAGCTTGGATTCGAGTTGGGTCTAAATTGGGTCGCGGATCAGATCAGTAACAACGAATTCTGTTTGCCATGAAAAAACTAACTCCAACAATTATTAAGGGTTGGATTCGATTGATTGTGAGTGTTCAGGTGGTGGTTGCTTCAATAGTGTTTTTCAAAGGATCGTCGGTAGAGATGACAGTTGACGGTGGACAGCAGTTGGATGAGTAGCGACTATAAGTGTGGGTCGGTACTGTCGCAGGGTTCGGTTCATGTGACTGCTGGTGCTGCGCGGTTAAGAGAGGATGCTGAGACTGGTTTGTCCGGTATTGTTGATAAGTTTCGTGGATGGTTTGCAGTGGGCTACTGTCGAGTGTTGTGGAATTTGATCTGTGAGTATGCTGATCGATCAGTGGGGTCGCAAATGGATCATTCAGACTGATGTGTGCGAATTGGAGGCTGTTGGGTTTAGTGAGTATTCATTGTGTATCTAGCGGGTTGCGGTATTCGTTATTTGCTGTGAGTTGCAGTAACGGTGACCGGTTAGGAGCTATTGCCGATTTGGTGGGCAGTAAGCGGATAGTGTCGAGAGAGAGTGGTCTGGCATGTAGGTTGAGTGAGAGTGGTCTGGATTTATTGTGCTTTTTTACGTAAGGATGGAGATGAGAAGTGGGTTCAGCTTGCTGATTGTGGTGTCGGGGCTATACTGTGTTAGGGAGAGGGTCGATGGTAAGGAGAAGATGGAGTTATGGGTTTGCTTTCTATGCAGTTTGGCATTGAGAGTTTGGAGTTATAGGTTTACTTACTGTGTTAGGGAGAAGTGTGTGGTTGATAAATCACAATAAATGGTCAATGTCCATGTGAAAGAATTTTAGTTCTTTTGGGATTATGTGTTTATATAGTCCAAATCATATCATATCTTACCATATTTAATTATATCTGATTCGGTAATTAAACCAGATTCAAATGAATTCAAATTTGATTTAATTAAATTCATATGATTTAATTAGATATGACCTATTTTCAAAAATAAAGATATAGGTGTCTGCTAAGACTTGAACCCCATATCTCAAATTAAATCCAACCCCAACATTTCGATACATATCCATTAGGTTGTTGGCCTATGTTTTGATATTCAGTTCAATTAAATTATATTTAAACTATTCGATTCCTTAAAATAAAATTTTTTAACGAAACTAAAACTAAAACTAAAACTATTTGTTTTTTTAAAAAAAAAGTTACTTCTTAAAAATCTACAAATTTTTTTTTCTTTTCTTATTTTTTTTGGTATTTTCATCATTTGTTAAATTTTTATCTTTTAAAATTTATTTTTATTTTTATTTTTGAATTAGGACCTTTTTTGTAAAAATAAAAATTAGGACTACAGAGGGACAAAAATTAGGTGTCAACACTAATTAATCGACAATTATCTTTATGCATTGTTTTTCTTTCCCCGAGATTAAGCGTTTATTTTGTTTTCATCAACAAGATGAATACAAAGCTTGGCCATTATGCTTGGTTATTGAGCGGAAAAAGTACACTTTTAATCTATCTATATTTTTTATTGGAGTCCTTAACCCTCTAGAGCAATCCCAGTACTGTTCCCTCTCAATCATTAGTTCTAGCTTTCCTTGTGTGTGAGGTTTCTATCTTATGACATTGACATAATTAAGAATTCAACAATTGTGCAACATGTTTGGTTAGTTAGCTTCAGAATGTTTTGATGATAACAAATTACCATACCATGAGTTTTCTACTAAAATTACTTGGTCTGCAGTTTGTTAAGAAGGTAAGTTAGCAAAGAACTTGAGTGTACGAGAGAGAAACATTGGTAGACAGTGTTACCAAAAGCTAGGAAGAAACATTTGATTTCAATTTAAATGGTATAGTTTGATTCGAATTAACTCAAATTGTGTCTCTTTAATTTATTTTGAGTTTAAATATTTTCCCTTGGTTTTAAATTCAAATCATAATTATTGGCTTGAGTTAACTTGATTTCGACTTAAATTCATATGTTAGTGGCAAAACCTAGCTAAAAAGAATGATTATGTATATACTTAGAAGAAAGTTCCTTAAACTTACCACTCATAACCCCACTTCTTCTTTTGTCAATGATTAGCCAATGTGATTCTAGTCGAAATCAATATTCAATTGTTTGAAAGTCTACCATATAGTGTCAAGCATTTAACTAGGGTATGCTTAAGATCAAGTTACAACCAACAAGCAAGCATCAACAAGTAAGCTTCTGCTTGAAATTAATATCTTGCATTCTTTAAAATGAAATCATTAATCTTAAAAGTATTGGCCCTTGTTGTTTAATTATCTATAGTTACCCATAAGGGTACAATCTAGGTTACACTAATATTTAATTTGATTAGCCTCTCATCAATGAAGTTTAATAGCTACCAATTGACTAAATATTTAGCTTCTTCCTCCTCAAGAATCTACCTATCCCCATTGTTCTAGCCCCCTACATCATTATGTCCCCTAAGTGTATTCAAAGTCGATTTTGAAAGTTCCATTTCTAACTCTACTTTATGAGCGTTTTTAGTTCCTCCTTGATCCTTATCAACCTCTACTCCTATTAGTAACATATTAAGCTTCATATTTGTTACATTTATGGCTAATTGCAAATAGTTCATCACACTAGAAACAAATCTTCTCATACCTCTTCTATAATTTTTCTTGTATGAGTCTTCTCATAGTTTTTTCAGTGGAATTGTTTAGATGAGTTGGTTCCAGTTTTTAGGTATATCTACTTAGTGTTCGGTTACTTTTAGCAATGGGTAAGGTTGAATTAATGGCCTTATGATAGGAAGCAAATTTAACATCAGTATATAGGATTGAGGTTGTGATAGGGGTATTATGGATATGAGTGATAAGTGGTCCTAAGATACTATTTAGTTTAGGGTTAAAACATCTTAGTTGGGTATTGGATATTTGGTTATATGCACCTAATGAAACAACTGACAATACGAGACTTATGGAACTATTTGTGTTATTAATTGCTCAAATTCAATTCTTTTAGCTCCACCATAAGGTCTTTATAAGCTCTTTCCCTGTATCACCCTTGCATTGCCTTAAGAAACTTGTCCTATGTAATAGTAATAACAACATTATGAGTTTGGGTAGAAGAGTGATATCACTATTGATACATTGCGCTGAGAGGTGACAAAGGCGAATGTATTGAGGTAAGTCTAAGCTTACAGATAGCTTGAAGATAGAGATGGGAATGGTGCAAAAGCAGGCAAAGTAAAATAAGCAAGCCTTAAATAGCTTGAAGGACATGATGCATTAGGGAACTGCCGAGAACTTACGACATAACTCGACATAATGCATAAGGATGTTCGATGAGGGTACTCGCCACCTAACCTTGCTTAATGGTTAGGACAAGAGTAAGGTATGTAAACAAATTAACGAGAGCAATATTCATAAAGAGAATATTCAATATTCTAAGATAAGATGTCTTATGGCTATATGTACAGTGGGTATTTATACTTGAATTAAATAGAGCAACTTGTTTTATATGAAAAAGACTAAAAGGGTAATGTCCAAAAGAAATAATGTATAAGGAATAATAAAGAGTACAAATGAAAATTCAAGGAAAACAAGGATTAGTATAGCAGAATCCTTTCATATAGGTTTGGACGCATGGTGACAGATTACTAAAGATGCTTCTAGTGGAAATAGATAAAAGGGTACAATTAGGGTGGAGGCTGTTAAGAAAGGGTACCAAGTAAAGGTGGGTTCTTTCGAAGAGAAATAGCTTCGGATGTGTGCTGGATCTCTTGGATTCTTAGCACCAGTATTGTCGAGTTGGAGGTCGGCTCGGTCATTGCTAAATAGGCGTATGAAGGATCGGATTGTTAATAGAGCATTAGTTTAGTCGGCACTTGATTACTGAGAGATGTATAGTTGCTCAGCTTGGCATAAGGAGTTGGTTGACAACAAGGATCAACATAGCCTCGACAGGTGGTATGCCTAAGAGTTCAGTTATCACTAGGACTTACCGTAGTAGATTTGAACTAAAATAGGTCTTTCAAGATATCAAAGAAAATTAGACAGAAATCGTCTAGAGACGAACAAGAGTAGTTGGCATGAAGCTGCTCGATAGATATGACACACCAACAACCACAACACGATTTGACACTTCACTTGATATAATGCACAAGTTGATGTCAAGGTCTACTTGCCACTAATGTTGAGCTACTCGGTAAGATTAGATAAGAATTTTTGTAAAATGGACTTGGAGAGGGCTATCTCACAAGAATAAGACATTTAGTGTTTATGTGTAAAGTTTGATGATTTCAGCTTACAAGGAGAATTGACTATTTATAGTAAGTCCTTAGGGCAAAATTACAATTAAAGAAATTATAGGAAAGTATATACAAAAAGGAAATTCCTAGTATATGTGAAAAAGGGTAAAAAGGACAAAAGACAAAAGACAAAAGACAAAAATGGAAAAAGTAGTACAATGTTAGACGAAGTAGATAAGTGGCAGTACAACATTGGTTTGGTACGAATATTCTCTTAGCATAGTAGGCAAGAGGGATCAAGATGTTGCAGCAATAAAGGGGGCTGGGACGAGAGAGATGGTGGGATGCCGAGAGAAAACTACTTGGCTATTAAGTAAGTCTCTCGTCACTCTACAAGAACCTCTCGACAGTAGTTGGTCGGATTACTTGGCATAGGGTCATAGGTAATGGAATGGTCAGCAGCATCACTATTAAGTGTATAGATCAATATATGACAATATGGAGAGCTCAAGGAGTTTAACCATTCGTTTTTAGTGTAAAGCTTCTCGTCATTGGTAGATTGCCGAGAGAGAATTCTTCGAGTGATGGATTGGAGGCCCCAAAGCCATATGCGAGTAATGGGACCAATGGTTGGTAACTCATCAGTTCCCTAAGGTTGCTAAAGATTTGCCCTCAAATCTTAGTCTTCTCCATCATCAGGTACATAGGGAATTAAATTAGTGACATTGAATATGGTCAATACGCCGAAACCTTCGGGTAGTTTAACCTCATAAGCATTACCATTAATGTGTCTAATGATCCTATAAGGTCCATCCACTTTGGGAGATAGTTTATTCGTTCTCTTGCTAGGAAAGTGTTCCTTACTAAGATGGATCTAGACAAGGTCCCTAGGGGCATAAACAACTCGTTTCCTTCTGCGGCTTCCCATTTCGTTCTGTCGAGCCATAGTTTTGGCCAATTACTTGGCAACTTTCCAATGTAACCTTTGGAACTTGGTACGCTATAGGCCTGATTAACTTTCCCTTTATGTATTTAGACCATTAATTAAATCCAAGGATAGGTTCAGGTTAAGCCTATAAATAGACTTAAGTGGTTATGTTCCAATTGAACAATAAGTTGAGTAATTGTAGGCAAATTCAATAATGGGCAGCATAAGTCTTAATTACGAGAGTTCTTTCCAACAATGTGGTAGGAAGTTATCGACGGTTTCGTTCATTACTTCAATTCAGCCGTCTGTTTAGGGGTAGCAAGAGGTATTGAACAAGAATATAGTACCAAGCTTTCTCCATAGGGTCTTCTAAAAGAAGCTCATGAATTTAGAATCATAGTTGGACACAATACTCCTCGGAACTCTGCATAGCTGCATAACTTCCTATAAAAAGAGGTTAGCGATGAAGTAGGCATCATTAGTTATGTGGCAGGGAATGGAGTGGCCCATCTTGTTGAACTGATCAACCACCACCATGATCGAGTCGTGTCTTCTCAGCGTTTGAGGAAGGTTGAGCATGAAATCCATGATTAGACCGGTCCACAGCCACTCTAGGATTGGTAGGGATGTGTATTCTCCACAGGGCTCTTTCTTCTCCTTTTGTATATTTACACACCTTGCATCTTTTAAGTACTTGATGCATATCCTTTATCATCTCAGTCCAGTAAAAATGCTCTTTCAATATTTCGGTTTCCTCTTTTCCCCAAAATAACTGGCTAACCCTTTGGCATGAGCTATTCTAATGAGTAGCTCCTGTTCCGAACCACTTGGCATGTAAACCTGCTTGCCCTTCATCAAGAACCCTTGATTTATGGAGAATCCATCTGTAGCTCATCCAGTACTACACTTGGTTATTAAGAGTCCAAAATGTGGGTCACGCTCATATTGATCAGGTAAAGTGCCAAATCCAAGCACTTTAGCTTACAACGTTGTGATGAGAGTATGGCGTCAAGAAAGTTCATCAGCTATTGTATTGGTGATTCCCTTCTTATATTTGATGAGATAACAAAAGGTCTCTAAGAACTTAACCTACTTGGTGTGATGCTAAGAAAGTTTTTGTTGCTTATGAAGATGCTTAAGAGATTCATGATTTGAATAAATGATGAATTCTCTCGACAATAGATAATACTACTAGTTTTGGAGAGTACGGACAAGGGCATAGAATTTCTTGTTGTAAGCTGAGTAATTCAAGGCAGTACCTTGAAATTTTTTGTTGAAGTAGGCAATTGGCCGGCACTTCTGCATAAGTACTACACCAATGTTGACATTAGATGCACCACACTCAACCTTAAAAACCTTTTCGAAATTTAGCAGGGTAAGCACTGAAGCAGACGTCAGTTTAGTCTTCATGTCTTCAAAACTCCTTTGAGCCTTTTCAGTCCATCTAAACTTAACATTCTTCTTGGTCAATTCAGGCAATGGTGCAGTTATGGAGCTAAAGCTCCAGATAAATCTTCGATAGAATGAGGTTAAGCCGTAGAAGCTCCTGACCTTGATAGCATTAGTCGATGTAGGCCACTCATTAATAGCTCTGACTTTTTCCTCATCAACTTAAACTCCACTCCCTGAAACGATATATCCGAGGAATACAACTTTGCTTTGACAGAATGTGCATTTTTTCATGTTGCTAAATAATTTCTCGATGCAGAGTATATTAAACACCAATCTCAAATGTTCAACATGAATGAGGAGGTCAGTACTGTAGACTAGAATATCATCAAAATAAATCACAACACATTTCCTTATAAATGTTCTAAGCACATGATTTATGAGTCGCATGAATGTACTCGGTACGTTAGTTAAACCAAACGACATCAACATCCACTCAAATAGACCATTCCGTATCTTTAAGGCTATCTTCCATTCATCTCCCGGTCTCATTTGTATTTGATGATAGCCACTCTTTAGATTTATCTTCGAAAGATGCATACACCATATGACTCATCGAGCATGTCATCTAACCGCGAGATTGGGTATCTGTACTTAATAGTAATCTTATTAATGATATGGTTGTCAATGTACATCCCCCATGATCCATCTTTCCTTGGTACTAACACGGCTTGGACGGCATATGGGGTCATGATCTTATGGACATACCTACGATCTACCAACTCATTAACTTGCTTTTTTAGCTTGGTTGCCTATTCAGGATTGAATCTATAGGTAGGTCGATTTAGTAGGGTTGCTCTAGATTGAAGATCGATGCAATGCTTAATTCCTCTCAAGGTAGGTAAACCTTTCGGCATCTCGGTAGGGAAGATGTCATCAAATTCGCTGTTGTACTTTGGCAGGTAAGTTCGCAACTTCTCTAACCTCTAAGAATCTACTGACCAAAAGGAGCAAATAGTCCTCAACCTTTGCTTTTTGTGTAAACTGAGCTTAGGAAAATACTAAGGACTTCCATTATAGAGATCAAGAAACGTTTTCCTAGGCTTCTTGCACTTCCTTAGGACTCGTAGGTGTCAATATAACTTCCTTCCCATCCTTTTGAAACATGTAGGTGTTTCTATACCCATCATGTAACACTCTCAAGTCAAATGGTTACGATTAGCTGAGTAATATGTAAAATGCACATATAGGAAGGACATCACACAATACCTCGTCCCTATACCTATCATCAATAGTAATCGGCACTCTGACTTGCTTGGAAACATGTAGTCCTCCTTTCTTATTCAGCCAGTGAATCTTGTACGGTTTAGGGTGTGGAAAGGTTGGCAATTTCATGAACTTAACTACCCTTTACACGATAATATTGGTATAGCTTTCTCCATCAATGATTATGGCACATAGCTTGCCATTCACTCGGCAATTCGTATGGAAGAGGTTCTCTCTTTGCTCATTCTCGTTAGCCACAAAAGTACTGAGGGATCGCCAAACAATAAAACAATACTTGGCTCCACCCTCAGGAGCTATCTCGGCATCGGGATTTTCCTCAAATTCTTCCAACATCTAATTGGTTGCTACTTCTTTCTCTCCTTCACTTGCACTTTCTACTTCAAACTAAGGCTTATCTCTCTTTATGGTCATGAGTCGGTGGTTCAGACATTAACTAGCTGTCAGGACCCCACAGGGGGCCTAGTAGGATTACTTAAAATTTCCATAACATGTGTGCACCCATGATATGAAAAATGTCTTACAAGTCAGAGATTGCAAGACTTTAAATAATAAATCATTAAAATTAATGATTTTCAAGTAATTAATTTATTGTGACATGGCATAATATATAATTATAAATAACTATAGATGTCCGATATCCCACAGTTTCTCAGAACCGCAGAGAATCAGTATCCCCTACCAAATAATAAGACAGATATACCAACATTATAAAATTGTAGGAAAAATTAAATCATTTTAAATTCTAGCATATGAATATTTTCTACAAAGAGTGTTTATGTATCACTTATAAATATCTCAACTAATTCTAACACTAATGTACATATCTTCATCTTGCACTTAGCATTCGAGACTTATCCCAATCCTATCGTATGTAAACCTGCAAAAGAAAGACTATTAGGGAATAAGCTACAAGAGCTTAGTGAGCTATCCCTCGTACCATATTGATAAACAAGTTATCAAACAAATTGTTATAACCATATGAATGCATGTACACGTAGTATGCTAAAAATATATGCAGTTGACCGGTACTACATATAATATCGGATTTTAACGCCCTCTGAGATAAAGGTTAGAGATTCATCGGCACCAATCACGACCGAACTCTAGTACCTAGGTTTTTTACCTATAACTTTGAATTTCGTATTTCACAAAAAACTACATTTCCATTACTAAAAATCCAGTAGTTTAGAAAGTCCTAAGCCTAGCGGTGAGGTGGCTCCCGTAGTCCACACTCACACCCTATAGTAGAGATCTCTAGACTCGACCTTCAGCCATACGGTTAGTGTCTCCATCGCTTAGTAAGCCCGTAGGTTCGAGTAAGGTCATGTTATACGAGTGTACCGTACAGAAACACTTTAATATATATAAACAACCCCCATAAGGCCTCTCTTTATCTCCGCGTGAAGTGATGGTCGGAATAAGTAAATGTAATGCATGGATAATGCATGACCCTTTTAATTTAAGATAAGACAAATATAGTTAGGTCAAATTATGAGGCGATCAATCAATATCAACAAACCATCCAAATCATATAAAAATTAATCATACCATCAAATCATCAATTATCGTATTTAACAATATTTCTTACAACAATCAATCAATATCAAGCATACGCATATCCCGAAACCCCATGCATCAAGTTATTGATATTCAATTTAAGTGCACTAACTACAAGTACAAATAAGTATAGAGTCATCAAGAGTACTCACTTGACTATGATGACTCGTTCTAGTCATAATAACCGATCGGAGATCCTCGCCCTCGTCGGGATCACCTGATCATTACGAGATAATAAGGATAATAAGTAGTTGACTCAACTAATAGTTATGGATATGTATCTACCTAATTCTACTTAGATTACTATTAGCCTTTATTCGATTAAACCTAATTGCTAATCGTAGGAAACTTTTTCATTCTATTTTCAACATTTATGAATTTATAGTTGTTTTTCATCGTTTTCGGATGCACATTCACATGGTGAGTCCATTTTGGACGTTATGACCCGTGTTTTACAATATGGGCTAAATTTATTGAAATTTTATCTTATTGAAGTTTAATTATTCTTATTTCTTAGGTTTATGCCCTAGTTTAGGACTTAATGATTGAATTAGCTCTTTGATTCTTACACTTAGGAAATTTTACATTAGTGCTACTAATTCACATACTTGATTAAGTTTAATTCAATCTAGGAAGTGTATTAGGGTTTAAAGGATCTTTGACTCCTAAGTCAATGTATACATAATATAGGTTATATTCTTATGTTATCTTATAATCTATTCTTTTAACTTGTACCGTATTTATACGTGTATACATACTCATATACCTATATGGTTAGATACGTATTTTTATACAAAATTTCGTATGCCTAATCTTTTCCTTAAGAAAAGCTTCCTAATTCCATTCTTTTGTATTTTTAAGTGTGTAATTAGTGTAGTATAGGTATGTATGGTTAGGTTTTGTTTTAATTTAGGTTATGTACATGGTAAATACCCATGTACAAAGCTCCTCATGCTTCCCTTCTTTTCGGTTTACCTTATGTACACCTTCTTATGAGCACATGTTCATGTTTTCCTTTCTTCTTCTTCATGATTCCTAAATTTCTACACTTAAAGATGGGAACTTTGTGCCTTCTTCTTCAAGATCATACTTTTCACATACTTAATTGTCTAATCTACCTAATTAACTAACTAATGAATAATATAAAGCAACATAAAGTAACTTAAGTACATACCTTTGGTTGTGTTGGAATTATGGAGACAAAAAGAGAAGTGTTGAAAGTGAAAGAGGAAGAAGAAGCTCACAGCAATGGAAGGAGATTTTTGTTTTGTTTTCATAATGGAAGAAAGAAAATGGTGGGGCTTAGAAGAGGAAGATGTGGACGACAATTGAGGAGAAAAAGAGGAAGAGAAAAATCAAAAGAAAAGCCATTATTAAGTGTTAAGCTATTTTCTTTATCACTTAGTATCTTTTGTTGACTTTTCAAATTGTTCACTTTGGTCAACATGTGTTGACTTAGTCAACTTTCCTTAAGCATATGTAATTTTGTGTACATAATATAGTAATTAAGAGAAATTAAGAGAAAAATTAAGGAAATAAGAGGAAATGAGGTATTTGGTGAATTGATTAGTAAACATTGTTGATGAGGTCTTACTTTAGGTCTTTATAGCCTATATATCTCATTTGATAAACTACTTTGGATAACATGTGCAAAAAATACTAGTTTGAGTATTAAAGTTCACTACATGTAACTTAATCTTCAACTATACCCCTAACTCTAAGTAAGATTATCTTAATCATATACTTAAGAATTAAATGTAAGCTATGATTCATTATCTTGGTTTCTAAAGGACTACTTGAGGATTCAAAACATATATGCATGATTGAAAGTCATCTTTAACCTTTTTCTAATGATTTGGCAAAATGTGACAGTTATATTTTCAATTAGAGTTTTAGGGTTTATTATGTTGAATTAGTACACATATGTTTTTAAAGTGATCATTTTAGGGTTTCTATCACTTTTGAATAGAATCTTTAGTATTTAGATGCATTTAGGGTAGTAAAGTTTCTTACGCGATTAATGAATTCTTTTAGGGTTTTTTCTTTCATTATCCTTATTGACTCCTAAATTGTCTAACATAATTGAATCTATTTCAAAAGCTAGATCGAAAATTTTAGGGGTTTACACTAGCTATGTATCTATAGCCAAGGCATTTAAAACATTTGATTTCTCAGGTTTTCCTCCCTGAACTCTAACCTTGGTCTCTTTGGATCTTAGGCTCCTCGGTCTTGCTCTTACCTTAGCCTTCGTCTAGTCGGCTTAGCATGTGATCTCAGCATTCTACCTCGGAATTGTTTGATGCCATATGATTCCCTAATCGACTTGGCAAGCCACTCCTATTTAGCATCAGTGTTTAGTTACTTGGCATTTAACTAGCCTAGTTCAGCAGTTGCATTTTGTGAGGCTTTGCCATTCCACGAAGTTACCAATCTCAGCTTGTACTCCTGAGATGAACTGTGCTATAGTTCAAGTCTCGGGTTTATCAACATCACATCGTATCATGAGCAATTGAAACTCTCAAACATATTCATCTACAGATTTGTTACCTTACCTCAATCTTGGAGTTGTTAAAAAGTGTCTTGTTCGTAGTGTTTAGGAATGAACCTACTTCTTAGAACTCTCTTCATCTCATTCCATGTTTAGACCTCATGTGGGGTCCTTAAGTGAATATTCTGTAGTTTCTTCCACCACATTACTGTATATCCAAAAACTTCTAATGTAGCCACTCTAATGCATACGGGATCTTCATAATCATAGAAGTTGAATATCTTTTCGATTTTCTCTTCTTAGTCCAGGTAATCATCAACACTATCAGACCCGCTGAAGTTCAGAATCTGCACCTTAAGATGTTTAGCACCTCTTGGTGCCTTGAACTCACGCTCATCAATCTTAATATACTAGTCTTCTTCTTCTTCATACTCTTCCACTTCATCTAACTCTAACCTCCTCCTCGTGACTCTATCGACTCGTTACAATAGTGTTTAATTCAATAGAAAGGTTTTTGGTGCTCGCTTATTCATTTGCCTCCTTAGCCTATCTCTCATTAGGGTTTGACATTCTCAAAACAAAGTTTTAGTAACTACACTTCATACGAATGGCTTCAACATACACACAAGTATCTCGAACAGGAGACTGACTATCACTATATAGCTCTAAGTCTCAACGTCAACCTCAAGCTCTGATACCAAGAATATATGGTGTACCTAGGAGCTCAGTTATCACTAAGACTTATCATAGTAGATTTGAACTAAAATGGGTCCTTCGAGATATCGAAGAAAATTAGAGGGAAATGGTCTACAGATGAATAAGAGTAGTTGACATTAAGCTGTTCGATGGATATGACACACTAACAACCACAATACGGCTTAACACTTCACTTGATATGACGCACAAGTTGATGTCAAGGTCTACCCACCACTAATCCTGAGCTACTCGACAAGATTATATAAGAGTGTGTGTAAAATGGTCTGGGAGAGGGTTATCTCATAAGAATATGATATTCAACATCTATGTGTAAAGTTTGATGATTTTGGCTTATAAGGAAAAGGAACTATTTATAGTAAGTCCCTGGGGCAACATTACAATTAAAGAAATTACAAGAAAATATATATAAAAATAAAATTCTTAGTACATGCGAAAAAGGGTAAAAAGGACAAAAGACAAAAATAGAAAAAGTAGTACAATGTTAGACGAGGTAGATAGGTAATAGTGCAACATTAGTTTCGTATGAATATTCTTTGAGTATAACAGCCAAGAGGGATTAAGATGTTACAGTAATAAAGGTGCTAGGAAGAGAGAGATGGTGGGATGCTAAGAGAAAACTACTTGGCTGTTAAGTGAGTCTCTCGTCACTCGGGAAGAACCTCTTGTCACTCGGCAAGAACCTCTTGTCACTCGGTAAGATCCTCTTGGCAACAGTTGGTTGGATTACTTAGCACAGGGTCCTCGATAAGGGAATGGTTAACAACATCACTACTGAGTATATAGATCAACGTATGAAAATATGGAGAGCTCAAGGAGTTTAACCATATGTCTTTGGTGTAAAGCTTATTATCATCGGCAGGTTGCCGAGAGAATTATTCAGGTGAGGGATTGGAAGCCTTGAAGCCGTACATGAGTAATGGGACCAGTAGTCAGCAACTCATCAATAGGAGTTGTTTGGAACAATCCTTATTAGTCCTTTTAAGCCTCAGGTTTAGCTGCGTATTGAAGGTCCATTAATTTGATTCCTCTCATCCCCTCCTGGTTGATTTGGATTTGGAATTGAATTTGATTGATCTTCATCCGTTTATCCTTCTAGGTGATAGGGGTTGAGGTCTACAATGTTGAAGGCGTCAAATGCTCCATAATCTTTGGGTAGTTCCAATTTGTAGGCATTTCCATTGATCTTTTGGAGTATTGTGAAAGGACCTTCGGCTTTAGCAAACAACTTATTCTTTCTCTTGTTTGAGAATCTCTCCTAGCTATCTTTGGGCTAAAATTGTGTTGACTTTCTTCCTTTACTCCTCCCTTGCATTTTCTTGGCAGCTTGCTCGATTTGGTAACTTTCTCGTAGATTTGCTGCAAGGACTGTGCTTAGGCTCCTGTATTAGGATCTTCTTGTTTGGACATGGGCATAGGGGTATGGTCATGGGGTAGCTCTAGGTTGAAACCATAGACAACTTCAAAGGGTATTTGCTTATTGGTGTCATATACAATACGGTTGTAAGTGAATTCCATCACAGGTAAACAAAAATCTTAATTGGCCAAGTTCTTCCTCACTGCAACTCGAAGTAGTGATCCTAAAGTATGATTAACTACCTCAGTTTGGTCATCAGTTTGGGGCTAACAAGAAGTATTGAACAGTAATTTAGTCCCCATACAATACCATAAAGCCCTCTAGAAATGGTTTGGAAACTTTAGATTTCTATCTGAGACTACACTTCTACGCATAGCATAGCCCTCAATAACTCGGTGCACATCTTGTCTCATTTTCGGCCAAAAAATCATCCATTCAACAACTCATACATCCTTTTTCTCCCCAAAATGGTCGAAGAGTCCTCCATTGTAAGCTTCTCTTATTAGTGACTCTTTAATTGAACAGGTCGACACATACAATTTGCCACCTTAGAATGGATAACCATCATTTATATGGTACTCATCCATTATTCTTCCATCAGTACATTACCTAAATGTAAGACCAAAATGGGGATCCTTAGGACACTACCCTGTGATGCTCGTAAACCCCAATGGTTTGGTCTATAATTTGGTTAGGGGAATATGTCTTCAAAATGGGACATTGACAACTACGTTATTCTAGCCTTGTTTGTACTTTAAGTTGAATGCTTTAGGGAATTCAATCCATCACTTACCACTTCAACAACTTGGTCTTACTTCTATGCTACCTCAAAGATTCATGATCTATATAAATAACAAACTCTCTTAGTAACAGATAGTGCTGTCATACTTGAAGGGCTCAAACAAGAGCTAAAATTTCTTTGTCATATACAAAGTAGCGCAATTGAGATCTTTTGAGCTTCTCGTTATTGTAAACGATTGGTCAGCTTTCTTGCATTAAGATAGCACTTATACTAATGCTTGACGTATTACATTCTAGCTCATAAATCTTCTTGAAGTCGAACAAGACTAATATATGTATGAAAGTTAATCTTGCCTTCACTTCAATAAAACTTCTCTCTTCTCTTTCTCCTTGCTTAAACTCAAAGTTTTTTTTTTTTTTTTTTTTTTAGTTTAGTAAGGGGTGCAGCAATGGTATTGAAATTTCTAATGACTCTTTGGTAAAAGTTTGCCAGTTCATAGAAATTCTCACCTCGACATACGTAGTTAGAGTCAGCTACTCGACAACAACTCGAATCTTTTCATCATCAACTTGCAGGCTTCCTCCTCTAACTACATAATCTAGAAATATCACTTCCTCCTAGTAGAAACAATACTTCTTTAAATTGCCAAATAACTTCTCGACTTAGAGTACATCTAGTTTGGTATGGAGATGTTTCGAGTAACTTGATAGGTTAACATTGTATACAAGGATATCGTCGAAGTATACTATGACACATCTCCCAATTAGACTCTTTAGCACATGGTTCATTAGTCTCATGAAAGTGCTTGAGGCATTTGACAAGCAAAAAGGCATAACTATCTACTCATATAGTCTATGTTGAGTTTTGAATGCAATTTTCCATTCATCTTTTGGCCTCATTTAGATACGATGGTAGCCAAATTTCAAATCAATTTTACTAAAGACATTAGCTTTACTTAGTTCATCCAATATGTTGTCTAATCTAGGAATGGGATACTTGTACTTGATTGTGATCTTATTCATAACTTTGCTATCTACTCATATGTACCTTGTTCCATTCTTATTTGGCTTAAGGAACACCAGCACAACATAAGGGTTGAGGCTTTCCCTCATATATCCTTTTTCTAGAAGTTCGTTGACTTGTCTTTGAAGCTTACTAACATGTTGAGGATTCATTTAATAAGTTGGCTTGTTTAGCAAGGTAGTACTATGTATCAAGTAAATGCAGTGCTCAATGACTTAGAAAGGAGGTAGTCCTTTGGGTAACTGTTCGAGAAACAAGTTGGCATATTCATTGAATAGCTCCCTGACCTTTTACGGTAGATTGATTTGCTCCTTTAACTTTAATAGTCTCTTGAGTAACATAAAAGTCAGCATGTCGGCCTTCAAGTCGGTATGTTGGCCTTTAGGTCAACCCTTCTATTTAGCCCTAACATCTATCCTTCTAGTTGGTTCGGTACTTGACTGAGTTTGGTAACTTCCCTTAACAAGTTGGCTCATTCGAGGTTGAGTCTACCTGCTCATTCTCTGTCTCTCCACTTATTGGGTTATTCTTATAGCCTTATACAATGTAATGAACTATTGAAGTTATACAACATCTCGTAGGTCATTCCTTAATCTAGTAAGAAACCTAGATATTGTTCAGATTGATGGCTCTTCTAGTTCATAGCGAATTATGAGTATTTGGAACTCTTGAACATATTCATCAATAGTTCGACGTCCTTAGCTCCTTAGCTTAGCTCTTATAGTTGAGCAAAATTGCCTTGTAAATAAGTATCTAGTACGAACCTAATTTTAATTATCTTCTTCATCTCAGGCCAAGCATTCACCTCTCTATATCATTCTTCTCTTTTCATGATTTGAAAGTTCTTCCACTATATCGTAACATAGCTTGAGAATTCAACAATAGCAGTTTTACCTTCTCTCATTCCTCATATTGATAATAATCAAAAGCACGTTCAACCTTCTCCTCCTAATCCAAATAATCATCTACACTCTTAGAACCATTGAAGCTTAGAATCTGAATCTTCATATGGTCATCAACTCAGGGTGCTTGAGCTTACTCCTTCTTTTTCTTCAAACTCTTCTTCTCCTTCATCATCCATATCACCTAAGTCAATCCTACTTTGAACTTATCTTCTTACTTTACCTTGGGTTGAGATAGGATCTGTCCTTTAGTAGGTTGAGCGGCTTTGTGGAGTGTTCTATATGGCCTTAGTAGGTTGATGGGCTATTGCATGAATAGCTTTGATTAGATCAACCAAAAGGTTTGGCTACCTCATCAAGTCTTCTGTCTATACTTTTGGGGGTACCCTAGGGTTATCGTCCATGGTGGACAACACTACTATTATCATCTCTAATTTTAGCATTGACATTTGGATCCATCATTTTCTTTGATGAAAAATTGAGTTTCAAACTTCGAATTTGGGAAACAGTAAACACCATTCCTCTAAACTAAATAATACGTACACTCTTCTACTGCCCAATTAATCCGCAAATACAACACTACATCAATGAATAATAAACTCAACTGAAACGTGCTAGATTTTGTACGTCCAAAACAGGGTATGAAACCAAAATGAACTACTACTCTATTACTTACTCCAACATTTACAACTAACTTCCAGGCAACTACAACCTACTACTGATAAGAAAGTTCAAACATAACTTACTTCAACGAAATATCTACTCTGATACCAAAGATGATATGCCATGTCGAGAACTAACAAGGGCAAATGTATCTGGGTGGGTCCAAGCTTGCAGAAAGCTTGAAGATAGCGATGGGAATGGTGTGAAAACAAGGAAAGTAAAACAAGAAAACCCTGAACAGCTCTAAGGATATGATGAATTAAAAAACTTTTGAGGACTCATGGCACAACTTGATATGACGCATGAGATGTTTCAATGAGGGTACTTGCCACTTAACCTTGCTTAAGGGTTAAGATAAGAGCGAGATAAATAAATAAGCTAATGAGAGCAATATTCACAAAAAGTATATTCAATATTTTGAGATAAGATGTCTTGCGGCTACATTTACATTGGCTATTTATATCCAAAAAACTAAGGCAACCTGCTTAAAATGAAAAAGACTAAAAGGGTAATGTTCAAAAGAAGTAATGTATAAGGAATAATAAATGGTACAAATGAGAATTTAAGGAGAACAAGGATTAGTGTATTAGAATCCTTTCATTTTGGTTTAGATAGGTGGTGATAGCTTATTGGAGATGCTTCTAGTAGAAACAGACAAAAGAGTATGGTTCAGGTAGAGGCTGTTGAGTAGAGCTAGGTCTATTTGAGGAGAAATGGCTTTGGATGTGTGCTGGATGTCTTAGACTTTCGGCATTAGTGTTGTCAAGCTAAAGGTTGGTTTGATCATTGCTAAGCAAGCGTGTGAGGGTTCAGACTGTTATCAAAGCATTCGTATAGTTAGCACTTCATTACGAAGAGATATGTAGTTACTCGGTTCGGCAACAAGGATCAGCTTGGCATTGGCAAGAGTTAATTAAAATAGGAGAATTTTCCTTGTTATTCATTCTAGGCCTCGAGCTTGGCTGTAGGTTAAAGTTCCAATAGTCTAATTCCTATCAACTATAAAGCCTTATTTTTGAATTATATGGTTACCATATGGACTTTCCATTGTTATGGGTAGAATCTAGCTCACATTACTGCTCATGCTTGTTCTTAGATCATCTCTTTTAAATATAGGAAATTTTAGTGGTAAGTTATGTGTTGGAGCTTAGTAATTGTATTCTGTAGTATTGTTATCAACTTGCTTAGATTCGCTATAGTCTTTAACTTAGTTCCTTTTATCACCTAGATTATTAGGACCGAAAGAAGCTATATGGTTTGACCTCTATGCTTCAGCTTATTAAAGTGTTGATGCATTTGCTCTTACTATTGTTTTAATGCTTTAGTAAAGATTTTTACCTAAGCCTCTGTTCACTTAATTATCTTTCACTGTAGCTTCAATAGTATCCTTAATGTGCTTTGCTTTACGTGTCTTGACTATAGATTGAAAAATGGGACACTTTAATACTACTTGCAATAGGGAAATTAGAGTTTTACAAATGGTGAACAATGTAAATGAAAGAAGAAAGAAATTCTTAAATACGAGCTCATATTATTGGAGTTAATAATTTGAAATTTCTAGATTTGTCTTGGAATTATTGTTCTAGTTTTTTAGAAGACCAAATGAAAGGTTATGTATGTGAAAGGTTATCGTAAGTAAAAGGTCTTGTATGTGAAAGGTCTTGAATATAGATTTTTCTTTAGTCCATAAATAAGTTATTAATTATAGTTAATGTATTTAAAATTCAAGCGTCATTGTATGTACCTATAAATACCTCATTAGTCTTATCATTACAAAGTATGTGAATGAAAATTTTGATAGTATTTTTTCTCCTATTCTAATTTAGTGGTATTAGAGCTTGGTTCCTAAGTGTGAAAAAAAAAATTGAGAGTAAGAAAAAATAATAAATAAATATAGTGAGAAAAAGAGATGGCAAATAATGGAGGTTCTATTCTTTAAGTTCCTCAACTTGCAAAAGAAAATGATGAAAACTAGTATATTCACGTGAAAGCTTTACTTGGCTTTAAGGATGTATGAGAAATAGTAGAGAATGGTTATGGGGATGTGAACAAAGAAGAACTAACAAAGACAAAGAAGAAAAATCAGTTAGCACTTACTCTCATCCATTAAGCTTTGGATGATTCTATGTTTAATAAAGTAGCTGATGTAACTACATCAAAAGAAGCTTGGGAGATTTTGAAGAATTTTGAAGAAGGTGAGGCTTTAATCGCTACATAGAGAGTTTGAAGCTTTGAAGATGAAGGAATCTAAATCAATCTCAGATTATTGTACAAGGGTGAAAGATGTTGTGAACCAAATGAAGAGATATGGAGAAATGATAGAAGATGTTCGTGTGGTTGAGAAAATTCTTCATTTTTAACTCCTAAATTTGATTATGTAGTATGTGTCATTGAGGAATCAAAAGATCTAGAATCAATGACCATTGGAGAATTGGAGGGCTCTTTACAAGCTCATGAAGATAGAATCAAGAGGAGGCATGAAGAACAATTGTAGCAAGTTCTCAAAGCCAAAGCATCCGTGAAGCATGATGAAGAACAGAGCCAAAGAGGTAGTGGAAGAGGAAGAGGAAATGATGATAACACAAGTAAAGAGAATAAAAGCCACCAACCATTTGGAGGTTGTGGAAGAGTAAGAGGAAGAGGACGTATGATAAGGATCAACGAAACGACATTCGATCTTGAAAACTCGGAATGGATACTTAGATTCAAAATGAGTATGAAGAACAGGAGGGTTTGATGGTGAATGTGAATGGATATTGTTGTTAGTGAGTTTTGGGATGAGGAAAAATCCTGCAAAAGAAAGTGAAATACTTAGTACCGGGGCCAATCCGGTGCGGCTATTTCGATACCTAAGTTAGTAAGGTAACTTAGTAGAGTAAGTATATGAATAAGAAGTATTAGGAGCCCTTACAGAGTTTCTTTTCAGTATTTATAGATGGTTATAGTGTTTAAGGAAGTTGTTGGGATAACTATTAAGATACGTGGAAACTTCTTGACTTGACATCTCCCCCCATATGTAGGAGTAGCAGGCAGTTGTCTAATATAACCGTGCTTATGATAACTATTCGTGCCATAGACTTAAATTCAAACTAGAAGCGCTTCTTATACTCGGCATAAATGCTGTATATCATCTATGCAGTATGAATGCCAAGAGAGTTGGTTATGTGGCTTCTCAGCAAATGAAAGGCTGAATGTCAGATGAACGAAAACTGACTATCAACATTTGACCCCCCAACTCCCATGTTTGGACAATCTACAAAGGGAGTTACACATATATATTGCACTAGAGGCCGAGTGGAGAGAGATTCTTTAGATTTATGCCAAATAATATGGGAAGTAGGACGGATCACAACCCAGCCGAAAGGTCACTATTTTTAAACTCCCACTTGCTCAAAAAACTGTGATATTGGAGGCATGACATTTGTCGCCTAGGTCATTATTTTGTCGCAAGTCTAATAACTGTCGGAGAGTTTTCATCCATCAGATTTCTATCATGAAACATGCATCAGCGATCCGCGGGATTACCATATCAGCACATCATTACTATTAGAATTGTCCTTATATAAAGTAATATTCACAATCAGAGTTACCCGCTCTAGTCGCATCTTAAACTTTCATTCGTTTCCTTATCTTCAACTCAAATTCTTTGATTTGTGTTGTATCATTTCACATAACCATTCAAGTATGGTTCGCAAAGTTATTCGTTGACTTGTGTTTTCCGATTCCGAGGTAACGGAGATTGAGGCCACTTTTCCCCCCTAAATAAGGAGCGAAGCAGCTTGTTCTTCGGATAGTTCGGCTAATAGCATAGAGAAAAGGTGGGATAAACTTGCTCGGATCAATAAGCTTTTTGTAGATAATTATTTCAAGGATAAGGAAGGGAGGTCCTTGGTAAGATATATGTTCAACACAATAGCCTATTTTTGGGATTCTCCAAATGGAACCACCAGTTCTATTGATGGGGTTCTCATTATAAAGTATAATCAATATTAGTGAGATCTTCTTGAGACATGGAACTTGAGGAGGCTGAGAGATGGGGAGAGGGCATGCTTCCTTAAGGAGCGCCAGTTCCATATATACCTGAAATATTTGGATTTTGGGTTATTCTTTCCTTTTTCAACTTTTGTCAAGGGATTTTTTAACTATTTCAGAGTCGCATCGAGTATGTTCTCACCTAACACTTATTGGCTTTTGGTGGCCTTTGAGATACTCTGCGAAGAAGTCAAAGTTAGGGCTACGCCTCAACTGTTTCAATATTTCTTCGCTATTCGGAGGTAGCCTAATGGGTGGTATTTTGCTGCTGTGAGGCATGGGCGTAAGTTTATGGATGGGTTAGAATCCAAGATTCACTAGTAACATGCTAAGTTGATGTTAATAGTATTTGATGAAGACTTAGACTTCTAGACCCAATGGGCTGAGTCGATACATATAAAAGGTATAGATATGATGTCGAATGATGCAGCGACAATGAAGAAAATTCATGAGAGAAGGAGAAAAAAATGTTCTTTTGGGATGCTGAGAGAATTTACGGCATTACGAAAATAGAGAACCAATATTTTTAAAAAAAGAAGGTATGCCAATGTGTTACCGCTGTGCCGAGTAAAGCCACGAAGAAAGCCGTTCTTGAGACTTGGGGGGATAATAGTAAACTTTGAGCCTTACTCGACATGGAAAATGTAAGTTCATATTTTTTCCATGTTTATATTAATTGGTGTACTTATGTTGCAAATATGGGTGTTGGAGAGGTGAATCTGGTAAAGCTACTAACTCAGGCTAAGGCTAAAAAATCCAAGGCTGATAGGAGGGTGATCGCTTCAGTAGCTTCCACTCGGCCTGTTGTCGCAAAGAAACCAATAAAAGAAGTTGCAGCAAAGTAGATGGCTACACAGAAGATCTTTCATCTTACTGAAAGGTTGAAGGAGAATAAGAAAACATAATTGACTGGGGTTATTCGTTCTAAGGAGCCTCTGTGATTATTTAAACTTCTATTGAGTCAAGGGTTGAGAGATGCATCTCGGTAAGGAGGATGAAAATGCCATTGTCGTAGAAGGCTCATTACTGGCAATTGTGGCAGCTCTAAGTGGTGAAAAAATACTAGGGAAGGAGATCATTGGCTAACTACCTATCAAGAAGTCCAAGGGCTTGGATGAAAAGGCCAAGGATGCAATGCGTTCCAAATCTCTTGGCATCAGTAGCACCGAATTTGTCCCCAACAAAGAGGTCAGCAAGTACTTCGTCCCTTGCTAGAGCTACCAAATTTTGGACATCGACTCAGCTATGGGAGATAAGATGAAATCTTTAGCTCTAATGGAAAGGATCATTTTTCCGAAAGACAAAGATATCGCCAAGAACGATGTTGACAAGGTCAGTAATTGCAATAAGGCCCATATTGTGGCCAAATTGTATGATGTGAGTATCCATGACCATTGCTTTTGATTATCGAATTTGTTTAGGTAACTAATATATTTCCTTTTCTAGATGAGTAGCCATATTTTGACAGCATTAGAGGAGGCCAACAAAGAGGGAAAGAAGGTAATATCTTCAGTTGTATGTGTAATACCCAACCATTTTTTATTGTAATAAATGAATTTGCTACAAAAAGTTAAGGATGCGTACAATGCATCAAAAGCCTAAACTGTTATTGCTGAGAATGCAAGGATTAAGGCTGAAATGGAGGCGAGAAAGCTGAAGGAGGAACTTACTATCGAGCAATTGGCACATGACCTCACCGCTGATGAAATCTCTTGCCTAAAGGCCAAAATGGAAGAACAGTACAAAGAGTCCAAAAGCCTAAAAGAGGAGATGTAGAAGAAAAAGGAAGAGTGCTGGGGCTTAGGTTGAACTATTTGCACGATGAGGGACAATGAAAATAAGCTCAGCATGCAGATAAATGAGTTGGAGACCAATAACTTGAACTTATAGAGCTATGTCATCGAGTTGGAGGAGACTGTAAGGAGGGGTCCATCTATTAAAGAGGCTCTTGATATAATCACTCCTAGTCAGAAATATGAGAAGCTTCAATGCAAAAAGTTTTCGGAGGGAGTTCAAACGACAAGAGAAGAGGTCTTAAAGCTTCATCTCAATTATGATCTCTCGTGTCTCGAATTTATTGACATCAATGACAAAGTTAGTAGTGTTGATGAAGATGAAGGCGATGAGACGGGTGCTAAGAGTATGAATCAAAGTCATAATGAAGCCCATGTCGAAGAAGTTGCCTGCTTTGAGAACTTAGCTACTGAGGAAGCCCCAGTTAATGATTTAAAAATCAGTTCTATTGAATCTGAAGATAGGCGGTAGGACTTACTGTATTGGCACACTACATTCTTGTGTAATTTTGGTATATAGTCGAGGTAATGCCAAGTTCTTGTGACATTTAATTTTACGTACTGCACTTCTCGGTTTGTATGGTATATGTATGTTGCTTCGTGATCTCATTTTTTAGCATGTTTTATTTTACATGCTATTTGTTTCTTGGCATGTTTTATTTCACATACCCAATTATCTTTCGGCATGTTTTATTTCACACTCCATTTATTTCTCGGCATGTTTTATTTCACACGCCCATCATTTTTACTGTCTGTTAACTGTTTAAGATGTGGACTAGCCACATTATTCAGCTGTAAGGTTAATTTATATAGGTCGTTAATCGCGTTAGCCTTGAACCTAGATTAGTTCATTTGCCATACAGTGTAGAACTCGTTAGTTCGGCAATCGTAACAAAAATATGATGAGACTTTAAATGTATAATTGTCATAAATAAGTACTAATCTTACAAACATGTCGGCTACCACCAAATGAGAGACGGCAGAAATCATCTTGCATTAATTGAAATAAAATTTTAGATTCTCGGTGTTCCAAGCTTGAGAGATGATGGATCCATCCAACCTTTCTAGTCGATAAGCTCCCTTGCCAATGACTTCCCGAATCCTGAGAAGATCCTCCCAATTTGTACTGAGCTTTCCTTGATTTGCTCACGCACCAATTGCTTCCATCTTATGGCAACTAGATCTCTAGGTTAGAAAACCATATGCTTCACTTTCTGATTGTAGTATCTTGCTGCTTTATGCTAGTGTGCCGCAACCCTAGCTCTTGAAATGTCTTGAATTTCTTTAATAGTGTCTAGATTCATTGTCAATCCAACTTGATTGAGCATAACATCAAAATTATGCGTTCGTAGATTAGGCAAGTTTAGCTCAATCGATAACACAGCTTCAAGCCGTAAGCTAACTTAAATGATATCTCTACCATTGCGATTTTGTATCCCCATAGGATGTTTGGTAGTTCATCGGCCTACTTCCCCTTGACTTGATCCACTTTCTGTTTTAGGCTATGCAGTATGATCTTGTTTACGACCTCGACTTGTCCATTTGTTTGAGAGTGCACTATAGACGTATGGTTAAGCCGAATGCTATGCCTCTCACAAAATGTCTGGAACTTATTATTGTCAAATTGTAAGCCATTATCTGTAACTACCATGTAAGGAACTCCGAATCTTGATATGATGGAGTTAAAGACGAAAGCTTCCACTTTCTACTTGATGATCTTTGCCACAACCTCAGCCCATTTGGTAAAGTAGTCTATAGCGACAATGACGAATTGGCACTGGGCGATAGACTTCAGAAAGGGGCCGAAAGGTCAAGGGCTAGTTAGGCTACATAGCTCAATTGTAGGTGCATTACTCGACGACTCGTGCTTTTGACATTGAGGATACTGTCAGAAAACGTCCTTTGCATCTTCTTTCATAGTTGGCCAATAATAGCCGAGTCACATTACTCGAATGTACAGTGTTTGTGACTTTATATGATTACTGCATATATCGCCATGTAGTTTAAATAACCCCTTTTGGGCATCCGTCTAGGAAAGGCATCAAAGGTAAGGTTGAGATATGCTATGCTTATAAAGCTGACTGTCAATCAGCATGTAGTTCGCAACCTGGTAAGCTAATCTTTGCGCCTCCTTTTTGTCATCAGGGACAGTACCATTTTTTAGATAATTTACTAGGGAATCCAATCATGATTCTTTACTTAGGTAAGGAGCTAACTCATAGCTCTGCGAGAGATTGGATAAATTTTTCTACGGGAGAAACTCTACAAAAAGTTTCTTGTTCAACTTAGGGAATGCCATACTGGCCAACTTTAATAGATTGTCGATAGCAATATTCTTGCTTCTCAAAATTTTATTAATGGAGAATGATAAGAATTCTTTTATGAGCGTTTGTACTACCAATAGGTACTTGCTTATCTCTTCTTCTCTTGTTGCATAACTTCCAGTAACCTGATTTACCACCAGCTGGGAATCAGAGAATACTTCGAGTTTCTCGACACCAATTTCTTTTGCCAGTTTCAATTCGGCAATTAGAGTTTTGTACTCTGCTTCATTGTTACTAGTTGGGAATCTAAATTTTTAAGCATAATGGACTTTGACATTATGTAGGCCTTGAAGGACTAGGCCTGCACTGCTTCCTTCTCATGTCGAAGAACCATCGACATAAAGAAACTAGATAGGTTTCTTGGTGATCTCCATACAGTCTTCCTCTCCTGTGAACTCAACTATAAAATCCGCTAGTACTTGGGCTTTTAGTGCCGTTTTGGGTTTATATTGCATACCATGGGAACTGAGCTCTAAGGCATATTTCATCATCCTTTCTAAGGAGTCAGGCCGCTATAATGCTTGCTGCAATGGTTGATCAACGAGGATAATAATCTGGTGAGCTTCAAAATATGGTTTCAACTTTCTCATTGAGAGAACCACTACTAATAAAAATTTTTCAATCTTTGTGTAACGAAGCTCCAACCCTTGTAGAACATGACTCATGTAATAAACGGATTGGTGCTTCTTATTGTTAATTTAGACAAGTATAGAGGAAAGGGCTTGGCAGCTGATTGATAGATACAAGTATAAATTTTCCCTCGAAAAGGGTATCGAGAGTATTAGGGGTAATGTAAGAAATTCCTTAAGCTCGTTAAAAGCTCTTTCACAATCGTCGATCCAATTGAATTCCTTTAAATTCTTCAAAATTTTAAAGAATTCTGTGTATCTATATGCACTTCTCAACACGAATCTGTTGAGGGTGGCAATTCTTCCGATGAGTTCTTGCACTTCCTTGACTATATGAGGTGATTTCATATTCCTTATGGATTTAATCTTTCTCGAATTAGCCTCTATGCCACATCGTGTGACCATATACCTAAGGAATTTCCTTGATGTTACACCAAGATGCACTTCTATAAGTTGAGTTTCATGCTATAACTCCTCAATGTGGCAAACGTTTCCTCTACATCAGTGGGAGTAGAAAACTTGGCCTTTAGATGTGCCGTTGATGGGACAATACCAAATAAATGTTGGCATGGCCATCCCATTATCATGTTGTAAGGGGACCAACATTTGACAATGAGAAAATCCACTTTGTCTTTTGTAACATGCTCGTCATCCCCTATCTATATTGGCAAAGATATAACTATGGCTACTTGGATTGGTTGATTATTGAAGGCATAAGGGTCATACTTATAAGACGGTAGCTTCACTTTGATCTTGAGCCTCATTTGGTTGATGGCATGTTGAAAAATAATATCGATCGAACTTTCCGTGTGAATAAAAATCTTCTTAACTTCAAAGTTGGCGACTCTCGCATTGATGACAAGTGCATCATTGTACGGCCATTGGATACCCTCAAAATCCTCTTCTATAAAAGATATTATATTGTCAATCCTAACCTTTTTTCTGTGAATATTGCAAATGTAATTCTTGGAGTTAATCGAGTTCTTCGAACTCGATTAGCCTATACTAAGTTTGCTAACAATGGTATTAATTACTTCGTTAGGTGCTTTGGTAGGATTAACATCCCTTACATCTCTTACGGCCATTGCTAGCTAAGTGTCATCCTCTCGCTCCTCTCTTCTCCTTTAAGACGATCTTTCAATTCTTTTGGCATCATGCGCTAAAAATTTTCGCAGGTGCCTACATTGTATTGCATCTTCAATTGCATTTTAAATTGCATTCTTAGGTTGAATGCACTCATCTGTATTGTGACCCTTGTCACGGTGAAAATCATAATACTTGTTCATATTTCTTCTTAAGGGATTCTCTCACATTCTTTATGGCCATTAGAGGACACCTCTCTCCCCACTTAGTTCTATCAAAATGTCCGATATTAGATGATTGACAGGCGTATAGGATGTGAATGTTAGTATCCTCGGTCTCTTTCTCTCAACATCTGAATTGTTGTCGTTGTTCGTGCTAAGTTTATCCTTCACATTTTTTCATTTGTCACTCTTTCCATCTCCTCTACTTTAATCAGCCTCTCGTTGTGCTTTTATGTTATCCTCCTGTCGGATGTTTGAGGTGGCTTTAACCTTAAACTCACCGAAAGTTTTTGGCTTGTTCTTTGTGAGAGACTTGAAAAAGTCTTTAGGAGGTTTAACTCCATTGATTATGGCATTGAGGACCATACTCATATCCAATTCTGGGATTTGGACCATCTCGGCCATAAATCTGGCCAAATAGTCTCTGATTGACTCATTGAACTTTTGTTTGATGGTGTTAAGGATTGAAGAGTCCTTAACAGGAAATTTGCTAGCAAGAAAGTGTTAAAGAAACACCTTTACTAGTTCATCAAAACATGAAATGGTATTTAGTTTTAGGTGTTTAAATCATGTGCTGGTTACATTCTTCAAGTTTAAGGGAAAGGCTTGATAGGCCATCGCGTCACTTAAATCATGCAACTTGGCCAATGTACAGTAGTACTCCAAGTGGTCTTTAAGGTCTTTCGTCCCATCATATGTTTTGAATTGGGGTAGCTTAACATGCCGAGGTATTACTTCTTCCAAAATCTTTGGGACAAAAAGACTTTTCTTGATTTGAAACTATTTAGTTGTTGTAACAAGGGTCATGTGACGGTCCTACATGATGCATGTGTTGTGGTTGCTTACCCTTATCAATCTTCTTGAAAGTAGGAACTAAGGGTCTCACTAGAACCTCGGCTTGCTCTTTTGGCAATTCAGGTGAATAAATGGAATTGTTGGCATCATGATCGCCATGCTTTTTGTCCTAATTCGGGTGAAAATTTTTATGAAGAAGGTGAAGGATTTGTTCATGTTGTTTATTTAACTTGGAATTTTCTTTGGGTAAATCGATTGCTCAAGTTGAGCCAATCATTATTCATTAACATATTGACTCCCCCATTCAAGGTGGTGGGAGGAAGTACCAGTACCTGCACTTTTGGTCATCTTAGTATTAACCATGTGGTTGCATTTAGAGAAAAATAGATGGTGCCAAATGTTGTTAGTTAGTTTTAGAATGAGGAAAAATCTTACAAAAGAAAGTGAAATACTTGGTACCAGGGCTAGTTCAGTGTGACTACTTCGATGCCTAAGTCAGTAAGGTAACTTAGGAGAGTAAGTATGTAAATAAGAAGTATCAGGAGCCCTTATAGAGTTTCTTTTCAGTATTTATAAATGGTTGTAGTGTCCAAGGCAGTTGTTGGGATAATTGTTAAGATACGTGAAAGCTTCTTGACTTGACATCTCCCCTCATATGTAGGAGTAGCAGGTAATTGTGTAATGTAACCATGCTTATGATAATTATTCGCACCATAGACTCAAATTCAAACAAGGAGTGCTTCTTATATTCGGCATAAATGTCATGTATCATCTGTACGGTATGAATGCCAAGAGAGTTAGTTACACGGCTTCTGTATAGACGAAAGGCTGAGTATCAAATGAACGAAAACCAACTATCAACAGATATAACTCACCAAGATACAAACACAATTAGGGGTTTTAGCTCAAAATAGAGTTTGATACAACTTACAAACATTGAATGTTGCTCAGAATTCAAATAAGGGTTAGATGCAACTCACTAATCAGTTCAAATAAAGGGGGTTCACCATAATCTTAGGGTCAAGATTGATAAGAACACAGAAGAGATTAAGGAGTATAATCATTACTCAATAATCTAGCAAATGTAAGCTTTGCTAGCTTAAGTATAGCCTTGCTCGAAAGAGGAAAGTTTTACTCTCTATATGGGCGAATATTCTTTACTATCTATATATATCTGTTATTTAGTATGAATGTTGCTATTTATAACAAATCCTAAACCCTAGTAGCAAAACTGTAAATAATGTACAAGGCCTTAAACCTTAAAGAATTGAGTTCCTAAATATAATGAAGAAAAACATGTACAAGAATACAAAACTATGCGTTTTACAGGGGAAGTCGACATGTAATCACTTGGCATGTCCTGGAATGAGTAGTATCTGAACCGAATGGGGTCGGCAATTGGATGTACAGGTTTAGGAAGAATTCCTTAAAGTCTTGTAGTATTTGATCGAGACACTAGAAAGGTCGGCCCATAATTGTTGAGTTCTAAAATCAGTTGATACGAGTCTCTTAGTGCTGTATCGAGTGGTTCTTTAGTCATGGGTACTCGCCTTCGTGATTTCTCGACGCCTCGATTGATGATAGAGTTCATGCCAAGTATTTATTTTCCTTCCTTTTGTCCTTCTGGCTGTAGCTTGGCCTTGACAAGCATTGATAGGCCTTGGCTTGGATATGGTCGGAGGATGATTCGCTTCATTACTACAGGTTTGAAATGAAGTTGTCCTTGACCTTAAGTGTTGAGTACGGGTAGGGGTAACGAATAAGCTGCTTCTCCCTTTTCGCTTTACCATGGGTGCTAAGTGTCTTTAGATTTCCTCAATGCTCATTGAGGTTAAGAGATAGCTCTTCCCATCCTTCCGAATAGTGTAAGTGTTAAGGAATCGTTATGGATCGCTTTCTGATCAAACTCCCATGGTTGGTTAAGAAGTAAAGTCATGACATTCATAGGTACTATGTTGATGTCAATCTCATCTTCATACTACCCTGCCTTGAATGCGATCTGTGCTCTTTTATGCACATGGACCATACCCTTATCATTAAACCATTTTAATCCATAAGGTCAGGGATGTGAGTAGGATGACAATTTCACCTTTTCTACTAACTCTACAAAAATGATGTTGGTATAGTTACCTCCATCGATAACCAAGGAACATGTCTTCCCATTCACTAGGCACTGCATGTAAAATAAATTTTCTCTTTATCTAGGATCTACCTTTAGGTTAGCTCGTGTAGTTGTAGCTAAGAGTTTATTAAGGTCCTCATGATAGACATCTTCTTCTATCAACTGGTTGTCTAAGCTCTTCTTGCTTTGACACTTAATTTGAGCTTTAGGTCCTTCACCCTTCAAGACCACGACCTCCTTATTCAGGTATTGGGACATAATGTATTAGTAGCCTAAGCACTTGAAGCACTTCACTTCTTAATCCTTATTGCTGGGTGTCTTCTCTTTCTCAGCAATCTTTTTCTCGGCATGGGCCGCTCGGCTAAGCTCTCCTTTCTCTATCTTCTTTTCTTGCCTTCTCTCGGCATACTTCTCAGGCTTAGGGTTGCTTATTAAGGTCGGCTATTCGATCTCTAATGCTTTCTTCTCCTTTGCCTCTCTACTTTTAATGCCAAATTAACTAGCTCGTCCAAAGAATTGAACGGCTGTAATTTAACTATGTTGGCAATGTCATCTCAAAGTCTAAATAGGAATCTAGCAATGGTGTGGTCCTATGGCTTAACAATTTCACATCTCGTCATTAGGGTCTCAAACTTCTACAAGTATTCTTCAATAGTGTATTGACCTTGCCTTAGGTGTTGGAATGCATGGAGCATCTCTTGCTTAAAGTAAGTCAACACAAAGTGCTAATTCATTAGACGTTTCATGAGCCTCTAAGTTTTGATCGGCTCCTCTCCTTCGATACTCACTTAGCAACTAGCTTATCCCATTAAAGACTTGCATATTTGATAAGGGATAATGAAGCTAGCTTAACCTTGGTTCATTCATTACACTTATAGCACTCAAACAACTTCTTAACTCAGGGAACCTAGTCAAGGAACTCTTCAAATCGGCTACTTTCATAGAAGTTTGGTAGTTTCAGCTTGATATTGTCAAGTCCTTGCCAAGTGCTCGGGATTCTTACCTTGCATTCCTAGTTGGCCGATTCACCTCAATTTGGCCACTTCTGTTAGATATCTGCTTAGCCACATCTCTTCTTAGCTTCGGTTCTCTTCTCCGGGCTTGTTGGTTCAACTCGGAGTCAACACTCTAATCATTACCTCTTCTCGGAATTGGATGGTGTTCTCTTCTTCTCAGCTCGACAGCTCTTCTCGGCTGTTGCTCATCATTTTCAAGCTCATTGGAACCACTTCCACTTGTGGGTGTTAGCTCCCTTCTTCCCTCTTGGCCATCACATTTGTGGCCTCTAACTAACCTAGTAAGCTCTTGAATAGAGTCGGTGAGATTCTGGATCTGGTATTCCAATTTGTCAACACGTTGCCTCAAGCTTCTGCAAGGACTATCACCAGTATTGTTGACATATCCTCTGACGTTCTTGTTCATACAGTAATTTTCTAAAAAATTGAACAAATAACAAAATACAATTACAATAACCTAGAAACAACCACTATTCGGCTTCTATAGTTACTTACGATTACTACGAACAGGACGCTACACTACAAAACAATGATTAACAGAAATGTTAGAACCACAAATCTACTTTGAAGAACACTAGCACGCATTTCTTCCTAAAGCTCGGATACCAAGATAATAAGGATCAAAGAGATGGCAGTGGATCTCAAAAACTCGGAATGGGTACTTGGGATTCAAAACTAGTATGAAGAATAGGAGGGTTTGATGGTGGATGTGACTGGATATAACTCACTGAGACACAAACACAATCAAGGGTTTGAGCTAAAAATAGAGTTTGATACAACTCAAGAATACTAAATGTCACTTGGGATTCAAATGAGGGTTAGGTTAGATGTAACTCATTAACCAGTTCAAATAAAGGCGGTTCACCACAATCTAAAGATCAAGATCGATAAGAACACAGGAGAGATTAAAAAGTCTAATCAACACTCAATGATTCGATAAACATAAGCTCTACTAGCTCAAATATAGCCTTGCACAAAAGAGGAAAGTTTCACTCTCTGTATGGGGGAATATTCTTCACTATCTGTATATCTCCCTCTATATATCTCTTATTTAGTACAAATGTTGTTATTTAGTGCAAATCCTAAACTCTAGTGGCAAAACTATAAATAATGTATAAAGCCTTAAACCTTTAAGAATCGGGCCCATAACTAAAATGAAGGAAAACATATACAAGAATACAAAATTGTACATTTTACAGCGGAAGTCATCATGCAGTCACTCAACATGTCTTAAAATGATTAGTATTCAAACCGGATGAGGTCAGCAGTTGGATGTATGGGTTTGGGGAGGAGTCCTTGAAGTTTTGCAGTGTTTGGTTGAGATACTAGAAAGGTCAGGCTCATAATTGCCGAGTTCTAAAATCAGTTGACACGAGTCTCTTGGTGCTATGCTAAGTGGTTCTTTGGTCTTGGGTACTTACTCTTGTGGTTTTTTAGCTCCTTCGCTAAAAACAGAGTTCATACCGAGTGTTTATTTTCCTTCCTCTTATCCTTTGGGTTGCAGCTTGGCCTTGACAAGCATTGATAAATTTCGGCTTAGATATGGTTGGAGGTTGATTCCCCATCAATGTAGCTATTATCAAAACTCAAATGAAAGGAGGAGGTATGATAAATCTGAAATCGAGTGTTATAATTGTTATAATTTTAGCCATTTTTCTAGGAATGTTGTAGTGCTAATATAGAAGAGAAATCTTATTAAGGAAAAGCAAGAAGATGAAGAGTCAAATTTGTTGTTGGCACTCATGGAGGAAGATGGGAATGTTAATAATACATGGTATTTGGATAAATGGAGCAAGTAATCACATGTGTAGCTATAAAGGAAAATTTGTGGAGCTTAATCAGAAGGTAAATGGAAATGTGTCTTTTGGAGATATATCAAGATTCAAATTTAAGGAAGAGGTACAATTCTAATCTTTGCCAAAGATGGGAGTCATAGGTTAATTTATTATGTTGATTATGTTCCCAAATTAAAAAGCAATATTTTGAGTTTGGGACAACTTCTTGAAAAAGGGGTAGGAAATTAATATGAAAAATAAATTTGTTTAGCTTAAAAATCAACATGCTAAATTGATTATTAAGGTGCTTTTGTCAAAGAATATATCATTTCAATTGAATATCAAGACAATTGAAGCGACATGTTTGAAGGCTAGGGTTTAAGATTAAGCATGGCCTTGGCATGTGAGGTTTGGCCACTTGAATTTTGAAGCACTTAAGGCCATGGGAGAAAAGAATATGGTGAATGGCATGCCTTCAATAAACAATCCTAATCAATTGTGTGAAGCTTGTCTTTTTAGAAAACATGCTAAGAGGACTTTCCCAAAAGAAGTCACTTCAAAGACAATTATGCCTCTTCAACTTGTTTATGCTAATGTATGTAGACCCATCAATTTTCCTTCCTTTAATAAGAGTAAATACTTCTTGCTTTTCATTGATGATTTTAGTAGAAAAACTTAGGTTTATTATTTTAAACAAAAATCAAAAGCTTTTGTTACCTTTAAGAATTTCAAGGCACTTTTTGAAAAGGAAAGTGGTTATAAAATCGAAGCATTAAAGTTTGATAGAGGAGGCGAATTTACTTTCAAAGAATATTGATTCTTATGAAACACATAGAATTCATTGTCCCTTAATAGTCCTAAGAACATTGCAACAAAATGGAGTAGAAGAGTGGAAAAATAGAGTCATTCTTAACATGGTAAGATCTATGCTGAAAGCTAAAAATATGCCAAAGGAATTTTGGGTTGAAGTTGATTTTTGTGCCGTCTATCTTTTAAATCATTCACTAAAAAAAAAAAAGTCAAAGATCAAACTCCTTAAGAAGAATGAAGTGGAAGAAAGCCTAATATCAATCATTTGCACATTTTTGGGAGCATAGCATATGTACATGTACCACAATAAGAGAGATTTAAGTTAGATGATTGAAGTGCTAAGCATGTTTTTGTTGGCTATAATTCAAATTCTAATGGCTATAGGTTGTATAACTTAAGCAATGGAAAAGTGATGATGAGTTGAGATGTTCAATTTGATGAAGAAGCAATATGGAATTGGAAGGCTTAAGAAGATAAAGTTTATGATTTTCTTCCGTACTTTGAAGAAGAAGATGAAGATGAAGATGAAGAGACCATGGCACCTAATCCACCTAATTCATCTAGTCCTCCTTAATCACCTATTTCTTCTCATTCATCTTTTTTTTTTTTTTATGGTGAAAGTTCAAGTGATAGACTGCAAAAAATGAAAGATATAGGTGAATATATGGACGGGCTATAGAAATTACTCTTAATGATGAATTGTTTTGTCTTCTTGTAGATAGTGAACCATTAAATTTTAATGAAGCTATGAGGGACAAAAGGAGGAAAGAAGCCATGAATGAGGAAATTGGTATAACGAACCAATAGTATCGTTGTCGTGATAGGTCGCCGTGTACCGTATAAAAGTTTATTATCAACCCTCTTGCTGATCATAGGCCTTTCATACGACACACAAGGCTCCTTCCACTCTACGTTACCACTAGGCCCATAGATAAGTAATATAGAGCAATTTAACTAAAATTACTTCTATGTTATAAATTAACTAATTGTGTGGGCTCGTGAGACCCATACCAAAGCAATATTACAAATAAATGCAGTTCATAACGGAATTGCATAAAATCTAAGTTATGCATAAATACATAAAAGTATCTAAATATCTATAATCTATTACAAAATGTCCTTTTCGCTCTCTGATCACTCCAACCCGTCTCTACCCGAAACTTACCATGGGCATGCCTCGGCCCGGATTGACAAAGAGGTTCTCCTGCACCAACAAAAATCTATAGGGGAGTAAGCTTACACTTAGTGAGATAAATGCCCTCATTAGTACCACATGACATAAATTTATTAGATGCACAATCATATGAATGCATGAACAATCAATATGCCAAACAACGCATGCAGTGACCTAGGAACTGCATACGACTCAGAATTTCGCCCCCTGAAGTCAGGGTTTGGAGATAATTAACCGACCCAAACCAAAATCTGGGTTCTAGACCTTGGGTTTTATTTCATTTGCACTATTGTGCTCATACCAAAACAAAACTCTACATATATATATATATATATATATATATATATACTTCCTTTACCAAAATCAAATCGTATCCTTTAAAAATCCCAAGTCTAGCGGTGTGGTGGCCCCCGCAGTCCACAAACACACGCCCTAAGCAGAAGCCACAAGACTCGGCCCCTCGCCGACGGTTGGCGTCTCCCAGCGCCTAGTAAGCCCATCAGCTTAAGACAGAGACTCAATATATATGATGGCATAGCTAGTGCCCAATCCTGCAGGAAACTCGTATTCCTGTGAGTCCCTTCCCATCTTCTGTGTGAAGCGGCAGTCGGTGTTACCCGTATGCAATATGGGGAATGCATGATTCATTTTGAGTTCTTAATCGTATAAGTGATTAACTTGATTTTCAGGGTGATCAACCAATTTCATTCCATACAATTCACAAGTATATATTCATGCAAATAATTCCCATTATTATATATAATTAACAAGTCATCACACTCATCCATAACTTCATACACATGCATCTCCCATATCCCACAAGCATCCAAATTTATAAATATAAGATTAGGTGCATCTACTTTACAAGCACAATCAAGTAAAGAGTCATCGGGAATTTACCCACTCTGCCATGTGGTTCAATCAAAGTAGTCCGGAGTCAAATCATCTCTGAAAACAGTGTCCCCTAGTCATTGAAATAATTTTTATAAGGAATTGAAGCAAACTTAAGAAACTATGTAAATTTTCCTTAAGTTATATTCTTAGCTAGTTTTCGTAATTTTTCCGGTTTTTACTTAAAGTTCAATTGCGTATAACTTTTTCGTTTTAAATCCGATTTTTATTATCTTATAGTCAATCTTCATCTTTTTCGAGTGTAATTTAACGTGGTATGGTTAGATTTTAGAAATGAGGTATGCAATTCTGTCCATGGGTCAGAACACTAGCGTTCCTCATGTGTTGGAGTGTTTTTGGGCCTTGTTTGGTAAATGGGCTTTTGATAACTTGAGGAATCCTTTGGGCTTGGTCTTTAGATTTTATCATAAGCTTAAAATACTCCTTGAGATCAGATTTACAACTTGATTTATATTCCTAAGGCTAACAACCACTTCTTGGGCCCTTTAGCGAGCTTAAGTTATCAAATGAGCTTGTTTTTAGTTCAAACTAAGGTTTATGACTTTGGTGAGCTTATGGGGCCCTAGGTGGATTTCTTATGGGCTTCAAAACAACCTTTCTTGTTACTTTAAAGTGCTCATTAGATTTTTATTGAAGGCCCATCCTAGAGTTTTAGGCTTGTTTTGGGAATTTTAAGCTCGGTTTTGAGTTTTAGGCTTTATATGCTCACTATACTTGCTTTAGTTAACATTTTCACTTTGTTCTTTTACTTTTATCATATTTTTAGGCCTCATTTTCCCATGTTCCAGATCTGTTCATGTTGGTCCTAAGGGGTCCTCACTTGGTTTTTCAACTTGTTTCGTCATTTCCTTAAGTTTAGGGGGTAGATTATGTACTTAACTACTTGTATACAAATCTTAACTTAAGTTTCCTTCCATCAAATGATCCTTTAACTCATGTTCCACATAAAGGAATAAAAGATCTCATACTTAATACAACTCCCATATCATGGCTCATGTCATACAAAGTTGGTTTCTTCATAAAACTTCATGTGATGGATTTTTCCTTAACTTAAATCTAGATTTGAGCATGTTTAACTAAATGGAAACAAAATCAACATTCAAATGGCCATGGAACCCTCACGTCCAGCATGCATATCCTCCATTAAAGTTCTCATTTTAAGGTTTCCTTAGCTTAAAATCTTCCATTCAAAACATTAAACAAATGTCTTCACAAAATACCAACTTTACATGCTCATATTTCAACTTCATGCAAGGGTTTTATGGTTTGTTTCTTAAAACGATTTTTGGACATTCTAGCAACTTAAACCTTTCTCACATCTTCAAGAAATCCAAGCCTCCTAACATAAATATTAATCTACACATCACAAGAAACACTTACTCGTCCTTAACACAAAGTTTAGTGGTTGTGCACTAAGGTTCCTCTTAAGCCTTTAACTTTGCTTCCTCCTTTTTGCTTACCTTTTGAAACCCGAATCTTTTGGTCTTTTGAAAAGGGGTTTATGGAAGATTCTAATGGTCTTAAATGATGAAAGAAAATGGCACAGAGGAAAGGAAAAAAATGCCATGAGTTGAAGCTTCAAAATGGGAGAAAATTGATTTTGTGGTGTAAGGTTGTTTCCCATTTTTATGTTTGTTTCAAAAGAGAGAAAGATGAAGTGAAAGTGAAATTGAAAGTGAGAGAAATGGGGAAGAGTATGGCCGGTTGGAAATGGAGAGAGAAGGAGTGATTAGATGCCTTGGAAGTGTTGCCTTATAGCTTACATAAAGTCAACAATTTCAACTATTGATGATGTAAGCATTAAGGGGTGAATAGTGATGTGTAAGAAAAAGTGATGGATAGGTGAATGACCAATGCATGGCCCCCCTTTCTCCCCTTTTTAGATCTGCCATTTTAAGTCCTTGCATGCCATGGAGTGGTCTTGTCTCCTTTATTAAAGTTAAGCTTATTAATTCTTGTGAAAAATTGTCCATATTTTGTATAAGTGAAGAGGTGATAAGAAAATTGTCTTATCACTATATTTTGATAAGTTATCAATTGATAATTGATTCCAAATCTCAATTGATAAGTTATCTAAGGTGATTGGTTGGTCTACTTATTTGTGTGTAAGGCTTATACAAGAAGATAAGGATATAGCCTTATAAAAAATTGTTTTAGGATTTTTATCCTACATTGTTTTGTAATTTATGATTTGATTTTTATAAAATTGTGCAATTTTCTAAAGTTGGATGAAATTATTCAAATTAAATTATCAATTAATTATTTAGGGTTAAAATTCCTTAATGGCTTTAAGGCCTAAGGTTTTAAGTAGCTTTAGAGCTCATAGTTCTTTAAGCTCTAGTTTTCTCGACAATTGGCTTTTGAATTGTAAAAATTTAATTCGTTTCTAAATATAAACTTAAGTTTTTAGTTTAGTTGATTTTTAGGAACGTTAGGAAAGCACTCTTAATCGAGTCATAGGCCCACTAAAAGTAGGGTTTACAATTGGTGTAACAAAAAAGAACAACACATGGTAATTAGCAACTCTTCCTGAGGGCCATAAAGCAATCGGAGTGAAATTGTTTTACGAGGTGAAGAAAAATGCCAATGGAAAAGCAAAGAGATACAAAGCAAGGCTTGTAGCCAAAGGTTACAAACAAAAATATGGAGTTGATTATGAAGAGGTTTTTGCACTAGTTGCCCACATGGAGACTATTCGTTTGCTCATCTCTTTGTCAACTTATATGAAGAGGAAACTTTATCAACTTGATGTGAAATCTGCTTTCTTAAATGGCTATTTAGAGGAAGAAGTCTTTATAGAGAAACCATTGGGTTATGTAGTCAAAGGACATGAAGATAAAGTTTTAAGGTTGAAGAAAGCTTTATATGGATTGAAACAAGCTCTAAGGGCATGGAACGGTTGCATTGACAGGAATCTCTAAGACAATGGGTTTATCCATTGCCTTAATGAGTAAGCTCTTTATGTTAAAGCTTGTAATGGAGATGTTTTAATTATTTGTCTTTATGTGGATGATCTTGTATTCACTCGTAACAATTTAAGATTATTTGAGGATTTCAAGAAGGCTATGTCACTTGAGTTTGAGATGACTGGCATAGGGCTTATGTCATACTATTTAGGCCTAGAAGTAAAGAAAATTGAGGAAGGCATATTTGTCTCTCAAGAAAGCTATACGAGAAAAGTATCGAGAAAGTTTAAAATGCTTGATTGTAATTCTGTAAATTCACCAATGGAAGTTAGGGCAAAATTGTTAAGATTTGATGAAGGAGAGAAACAATATTCTACTCGCTTCAAAAGTTTTGTAGGAAGTTTGAGATATTTGACTTTTACAAAGCCTAATATTCCTTTTGCAGTTAGTGATGATGAGTTGTTTCATGGAAGTTCCTACTAGCATCCAAAAAGGATTCTTCGTTGGCTATAAGGTATGCTTGACTACGGGTTGTTTTATTGTCATTTTGATGATTTCAAGCTTGTAAGATTTTGTGATATTGATGTTGTAGGAGTTGTTGATGATAGGAAAAGCACTACAGGTTTTGTATTTTACTTGGGAGAATGTGCAATTTCATGGAGTTCAAAGAAGCAACCTATTGTTACTCTTTCAATTTGTGAATCTGAATATGTGGTGACGACTTCTTGTGTTTGTCATGCTATTTGACTAAGGAAATTATTATAGGAGATTGTTTCGCCACAAGAGAAGACTACAAAAATTCTTATTGACAACAAGTCTACACAAACATTAGCTAAAAACCCATTTTTGCATGAATATAGATACAATATTTCATTTTAGTAGAGAGTGCATTGCAAGCAAAGAAGTAAAGCTCAACTATGTCAAGAGCATGTCTTGGCGTAAAGAAGAAAATTTCAAATTAAGAGGGAGTATTAGAGCTTGTAATTTGAAATTTCTAGATTTATCTTGGAATTATCTTTATGATTTTCTAGAAAACCATGTGAAGGTTTATTGTAAGTGAAAGGTCTCGTATGTGAAAGGTTATGAATCTATATTTTTCTTTAATCCATAAATAAGTTATTGATTATAGTTAATACATTTAGAATTCAAGAGTATAAATACCTCATTAATCTTGTCATTAAAAACTGTATGAAAGAAAAGTTTTGTAGTATTTTTTTCTCCTCTTCTAACACACACAAAAACTATTGGGAGTGAGAGAGAGATTCTTTTTAATGATTTCTTGTTGATTCCTTTTCTTGATTACACGTTTATATTGACAGTTACCATGCATATATGCATACACTATTACACATACATAATCTTAATTTATGAAATGTTAGGGCGACACAATGAGTGGGCCTTTACTTACTCATAATCAGGTTAACTCAAATCAGGGAAATTGCTTAGAGTTTCGCCTGAGCCCATTAATTGGACATAATATTAAAGTTGAATTGTCTTCCTAATTGCCCACACCTACAGGATAGAAACTCTTACAATCAAATAAACACAACTATCCCTTATCAAAATCTTTATATTAATATTACCAATCTCTTCTTTCTTTTAGGTCTTGACATAAAAAGAAATAAAACCCATAGATTCAACTTTCTTATTATAGAGGGCCTAATTTAATATTGAGCTTCAAGCCTATTAATCAAATGGATTTGACTCCTTAGGCTGTGGTGATAGGGCCCAAAGAGCCAAGCCCATAAATTATTAGAATGATCAAGGGAGATTTGGCATGGTGGGCTTGGAGTAAGGCTCGTTGAATCGGTTTGTTTGGTCCAACCTTTCTTGATTTGGCTCACACTAATGAAATATAAAACCCTTTATTTGGGCCTAAACCCATGAAAAAAAGCCCATTTCATACTCATACATAAAAGGCTTCAATCCTAGCTATTGATCAACGTTACGATCCAACATATCAAATTCACCTACCATATCCTATAAATACCCTATTCATTTCCTCATTTGGACAAGAGAGAAAACCCCCATTAACACCGTTACTCTACATAAACTTTTCCTCAAGGATCAAACACTTAAACACTTTAAGAACACCACCTCATTCTTCATTTAATCTTAGAGATTGATGTCATCGTACTCTTCCACCTGTCACCATACATGGTAGAGCCTTACTAAGATCGCCTACTCCTTTTCCCTACGCTTTTCTCCTGATCATCTCATACGGGTCACTTAAGTCATTTCCCTAGTCATGTGTAGCGTAACTTCACACATGGCTTCACACGCAGCACGTACATAACACTTGCATCTGTACCTAAAACCCCCACATTTTTCTAGTGACTCCACTAGGGAGGGAAGACTTGATACTCAAATCATGGTACCTCCAAGGTGAAGACAAATCAACCCTATTGAAGGAACTAATCAAGAGCAAAATGTTACTATAACCAATGATCAAAATCTACCTTCAACTAGAGACACTAATCAAGGTGACGGTATATAGGAAGGTGTCCATGATAATGCGCAATTAACACGCGAGTTGCAGGAGACTAATCGGAACCTAAGTGAACTTATGGTGATATTTTCTTAATGTGTGCCAACTTTGGTTGCCTTTGCTACTACGCAACAAGGAGCAACTTCCTCAAATCCTTCTAATGTGGTCCAATAATATACCCCTCCTAACCCTCCAGTTGTCAATGAACATGTTACTCCTAACATTGGAGAACAACTTCCTGCTGTAGAACCTACAGCTACGCAAGATTCGTTACCTGAAGTAAGGAATCAAGGAGTTTAGATTGGAAGCTTGTCATCCTCATGTGTTATGCTACGTATCACAATTATTGATTATGTTTAACCAACACCAATGAATCCCATGTCTGCAAGATCTACACCTATGAATCTAGTGCTCATGCATCCTACTCCTATGATGTCATTAAAGGCCGAAGCATCTACTTAGAGAGGTTCATTTGTAACTAAAAAGATTTGGATATATATTTAAAGGAGATATAACCGAAATCTATGGTTGGGATACCAGAACTGAAGCTTCCGTATCACCAACGCATTGTCGTGAAGTCATACCCTAAGGATTATGTCAATTCGAAGTTTATGTTATTTAATGGTAAGAAGGGAAGTGCTAAAGAACATTTGCTGAAATTCATTAAGACGCTGGAAGTATATGAATTAGATGATGATTTGAAACTAAAAGAATTCTCCAAGTCACTCACTGAGAAGGCATATACCTGGTATGTTAATATCCTTCCAGGATCAGTAGATTCGTAAGGTAGTATGTGTAAGATGTTTTTAGAGAAGTTCTTCTCCACAGAAGAGAGAGTCACCCTTACTGATATGGGAAAGATCTGACAAAAGTCCAAAGAAGATTTGATGGATTATATTGAGTGCTTTAGGGAGCGTTCACTAGATATATAAGACATTTGTGATGAGAGAGAGTTGGTCAAGATCTGTATCCAAGGGATGTTTCCTGAGTATGTAGTCTACCTTGAAAACCTTTCGTTAGCCTCCTTTGCTGCGCTGGTTGAGAACTTATGAAGGACCAATAACTCAATAGCACGAAAAAGAAGTGAAGTTGGGAGATTCAATAAACGCACTTCATTTGTTAGTGCAGCTTAGGGCGAATCACTAAGGGGAGCAAAGAAACAAAGAGATGATAGGCCTACTAACATTAGGCCATCTTTGACATATCCATGTCTTATGGCCAAAGTGCATCAAATGCTTCACTAATGGCTTTATGATGGAAACATCAAGCTTTCGAGGGTTGAGCGCCTCCCTACAAATGAAGAAAAGAGTGATCCCAAGAATTGTAGATTTCATCGGATTATTGGTCACCCAACTCAAGATTGTTTCACTTTAAAGAAAATATTCAATGATCGAGTTACATGTAGTGAGTTGATCATCGATAACAATGTGTTAGAAATGATCCACTTCTTACCCACAATAACCGAAGGGGTGCTATCAATGCCATTAGCCATGATCCCATCACCATTGAAATAATTGATGCCCAAACTACTGGAAATGATGAAGATAAAGGAAAGTCAATTGAAGATCAAGATGATGAACACCTACTTATTGTTACGGCATTGTTGAAGGTAGCTAACTTTAGGAATTTCTTTGATTTCTTGGGATTCAATGAGAAAGCTCGGCTTACGGTAGCAACTGCACTTATACAGATCTTTGAGAGTCAATACATGGAGTGTAGTTCAACGTAGCCTATGAAGAGGATGGCCACAGTATACGAAAATGCAATTTTATTTACTGATACAGACATGTGTTTGAAGAATTCTAATCACAATCACCTTTTATATGTGGAAGGTGTGCTTAACGGGTCCTCGATCAAGAGAACATTTATTGATAATGGTTCTTCATTAAATATCATGCCAATGAGTACTTTTAAGGCTGTTAGAATTGATATGTGACAATTAGTTAAATAGCCTATATCAATAAATGGATTTAGCCATGCCCCTACAGATTCTGTTGGGTATGTTAATGTTGATTTTAAGGTTAGCCCTATCCATGGTACTGCTACCTTTCATGTGATTGATGCATCGGTCCAATACCATCTACTCATCTTTAGGAAATGGCTGTACGATCACAACTTGGTCCTATCCACACTACATCAATATATTAAGGGCCATTGGAAAGGAAAGGATGTATTTATTCAAGCTACTAAGAATCCTTTCGAGCAACATGAATCATATTTCACTAAGTTAGCTTACTTTGATGAATTTGCTAAAGAAGTCTAGACCACAATAGCTAAGTTGATTAGTATCCCTTTACTTACATAAGAAGAAATTCAAGATGGTCAGTAGAAGAAAAGAAAGATGTACAGGTGTCATGGGGGAAAGAAGAAGAACAAGCAACCTAAAGGAATCAAAAGCTTTGTTCGAGAAGACGAAAGAAGGGTATACCGCTTATGACGGTCTCAGGGTTTTGACGAGGTATATTTTTCCTCTTCAGATCCCATACAAGTGCAAGAGGTTCAACCCACCCCGTAATAACTACAAGACCAAATGAAGCTACAGGCTGAGGAAATAAAAGAATTAGATCTAGCATGACCGGGAGAGTCGCAGTGGCTAATCTTCATAAGCAAGAGCCTCCCACAAGAAATAAAAGTTCATATTGTTAAGTTGCTAAGAGAATATAAAGACGTATTTGCATGGACTTACGAAGAGATGCTAAGATTGAACCCTAATCTCATAGTACACAAATTAAGCATTGCCTCAGGAGTTACGCCTATAAAGCAAAGATAAAGGGTTTTCTACCCTAAGATTGAAGTTCAAATTAAGCAAGAAGTCAAGAAGTTATTACGAGTTAGATTTATAAGGCCCATCCAACATCTTACTTGGCTTGCCAATATTATTCTTGTAAGAAAGAAGAATGGATAGATAAGAGTATGTGTAGACTTCCGGGATCTAAACAAGACTTGTCTTAAAGACGAATTTCCTTTACCAAACGTCGATACTTTGATAGACGCAACTGCAGGAATGATTTATTCTCATTTATGGATGGATTCAGTGGTTATAATCAGATTAAGATGGCAATTGGGGATGTGGAGTGTACCACCTTTTGGACACCAATTGGAAATTTTTATTATACCGTCATGCCATTTGGACTTCAGAATGCAGGTGCCACTTATCAAAGGGTAATGATTGCTATATTCCATGACATGATGCATGACTTTATGTAGGATTATGTCGATGATATAGTCATTAAGTCTAAAAGGGCACCTGATCATATAGTTCATCTATAAAAGGTTTTTGAACAATGTCGGTGGTACAAGCTTCGCATGAATCCTCTCAAATGTGTTTTTAAAGTGTCCTCAGGGAAGTTTTTAGGGTTTGTTGTCCACTGGAAAGGAATTGATGTTGATCCTGTGAAAGCATAAGCTATAAAGGTAATGCCATCCCCTACTACTTTAAAGGAACGAAAAACTTTCATGGGAAAAGTCTCTTATATCAAAAGGTTTATACCAGCACTTGTTGAGATTTCAACCCATTGCACCTACTTTTGAGGAAAGGAATTTCATTTGAATGGGAACAGGTCTACAAGGAGGCAATTCAAAAGTTCAAGATGATCTTGACTTCTCCTTAAACCATGACCTTGCCTGTTAAAGAATTGCCATTGATTTTATATATTATGTCTACCGACAAGTTTGTTAGAGCCTTACTTACTCAAGAAGTTGATGGTTGAGAGTGACCTGTATACTATCTGAGCCAAACCCTTCAAGGTAGCGAGGTTAAGTGCCCAACTTGTGAGAAATACTGTCTTGCGTTGGTATTTGCCATGTAGAAGTTACAACATTACTTCTTTGTGCATAAGATCAATCTGGTAACTCGTTTAGATCCGATCAAGTATTTATTGTCATGACAGGTTTTGTCAAGACGAGTTGCTAAGTGGTTACTCCTTCTTAGGGAATTTGATATCTCAGTGAAATCCCCTAAGACCATCAAGTCACAAGCCCTAGCTGATTTAATAGTATACTTCCCAAATGCCCAAGAGGGCTTAATTAAAGGCATAATACCAGCTGAATTTCATGAGGATACTCTGATGGTTGAGGCCGATGGTGAATGGATACTTCAATTTGATGGTTTTGAGAGAAATCAAGGCTAGGGAACAAGAATTGTATTAACATCACCTAAGGGTGAAGAGATACCCTTACAATTTAAACTTGATTTTTGATGCACCAATAATGAAGTCGAGTATGAAGCAGTGGTTTGTTGTCTGCACGAGGAGTTGGAGAGCAAAATTTATGTATTCGAGGTGATTCAAATTTAATCATTAGGCAGACTACGAGTGGGTTTAGATTGAAGGAACCTACACTTATGCCTTATAAGGCTACATTGTAGGTTATGGTAAAAAAATTTTATTCTGTACGGTATAAGCATATGAGTCGATCAGCAAATAGGTATGCCGATGCATTGGCCACACTAACATCTAAAATACCAATTCAAGATGCTAGTGGTAATGTGAAAATCCAAGTAGTCAAGAAATCTATCTCGTGTATGGCTTTATATTTTGTTAGTGAGGATGAAGACATGTAAGACAATTGGCGTGGTCCATTCATGGAACCGTTAGCGTAACTTGATGCGGCTTCTGTTTTGGCTTTGAAGAATTTCATTAAAATCAATAGAATGTTATATTATAAGGGTCTAGAAGGTGTTCTTTCTTGATGTATTGGTTCTAAGGAAGCTCATCTTAAGTTAGATAAGTATCACTAGATCTAGTGTGAAGAGGAAGGGCCATCACTATATCGTCATATTTAACGTGCAGGGTATTATTGGCCATCAATGGCTAAAGACGCACTTTAAGTGTAAGTACATTGCTCTAAATGTTCTAAGCTTCCTGACCATAGTGAATGTAATTTTGTATATAGTGCTGGAGACTGGAGGCACCCATACATTGATTACTTGAGGAATAATGTGTTATCGACGAATAGTACGGATGCTAAGCTTGTAAAGCAAAAGGCCAGGAAGTAACTTATGCACAAAGGTGAGCTCTATAGAGTATCAATTATGGGAAATCCCCTAAAGTGTATCGCTCCTCCTGAAACGGAAACGGTTTTGATTGAGGTGCATGCTAGAGAGTACGGGAAACATCAAGGAAGAAGGAAATTATATTATTATCTACCTGATAGAGGATACTATTAGCTAATAATGGATGTAAACCCTACTTTTAGTAGGCCTAAGATTTGAGTACGAGTACTATCCGAACGTTCCCAAAGATAACCTAAACTAAAAACTTAAGTTCATATTTAGAAACGAATTAAATTTTTCCAATCCAAAAACCAATTTTCGATAAAACTCGAGCTTGAAGAACTGCAAGCTCTAAAGTCACTTAAAACCCTAAACCCTAAAATAATTAAGGAATTTTAACCCTAAGTAATTAATTAATAATTTAATTTGAATAATTTCATTCAACTTTAGAAATTTTCATAATTTTATAGGAATCGAATCATAAATTACGAAACAATGCAAAATGAAAACCCTAAAACAATTTCCTATAAGGCCATGCCCTTATCTTCACGTATAAGCTTTACACATAAATAAGTAGACCAACAAATCACCTTAGATAACTTATCAATTGACAGTTGGAATCATTTATCAATTGATAACTTATCAAAATCTAGTGATAAGACAATTTCCTTATCACCCATTCACTTATACTATATATGGACAATTTTTCACAAGATTTTATAAGCTTAACTTTAATAAATGAGACAAGACCACTCCATGGCCCAAAAAGAATTTAAATGACTGATTTGGACAAGGAGGAAAGGGGGGCCATGCTCTTGTCTTTTAACCATCAATCACTTTCTCTTACATATCACTATTCACCCCTTGATGCTTACATCATCAATAGTTGCAATTGTTAAATTTTGTGTAAGCTACTAAACAATCAATTAAAGCTTCTTGCTCACACTTCTTTCCTCATTCAAAATCTGCCACTATTTCCCTCTTTCACTCCCATTTTCAGTTCCTTTTCTCTTACTTTAAACACAAATCAAAAGAAGAAATCAAACTCCACAAATTCTCAACATTGCCGCTACCATTTTTGCTTCCATACACATGGCAATTTCTCTTCTTATTCTTGTGTCATTTTCTTTCACCATCTAAGATCTTGTAGAACCATTAGAACCTTCCACAAACCCCATTCTAAAAGACCAAAAGATTCGGGTTCCAAAAGGTTGCAAAAGAGGAAGCAAAGTTAAGAGCTTAAGTGGAACCTTTGTGCACAACCATCATAATTTGCTTTAAGGATGAGTAAGTATTTCTAGTGATTAGTGGGTTAGTATTTATGTTAAGAGACTTTGATTTCTTGAAGATATAAGTATGATTTAAGTTGTGATAACAACAAAAACCGTTTTAAGAAATAAACTCATGAAACCCTTACATGAGGTTGAAACATGAGCATGTAAAGTTGGTGTTTTATAAAGATACTTGTGTAGTACTTTGAATGGAAGATTTTAAGTTGAGAAAATCTTGAAACAAGGACTTGAACGGAAGATGAACATGCTGGACGTGAGGGTTCAAAGGTCATTTGAATATTGATTTTATTTCTGTTAAGTTAAATATGCTCAAATATAGACTTAAGTTAAGGAAAAATCCATCACATGAAGTTTTATAAAGAAACTAACTTTGTATGACATGAGCTATGATATGGAGGTTGTATTAAGTATAAGATCTTCTATTTCTTTGTGTGGAGCATGAGTTAAAGAATCATCTTATGGAAGAAAAGTTAAGTTAAGATTTGGATACAAGTAGTTTGAGTGCATAATCTAACACCTAAACTTAAGGAAATGATGAAACAAGTTAAAAAACCAAGCGAGAACCCCTTAGAATCATCATGACCAGATCTGGAACGTGGGAAAAAGAAGCTTAAAAATATGATAAAAGTGAATGAACAAAGTGAAATGATCAACTAAAGCAAGTATGGTAAGCATACAAAGCCTAAAACTCAAAACTGAGCCTAAAACTCTCAAAACAAGCTTAGAACTCTAAGTTGGGCCTTTAATAAAATTCTGACCAGCACCTTAAAACATTAAGAGATGATGTTTTAAAGCCCATAAGAAATTCACCTAAGGCCCCATAAGCCCACCAAATTTACTAACTTTAGTTTGAACGAAAAATAAGCCCATTTGACAACTTAAGCCCACTAAAGGGCCCATGAAGTGGTTGTTAGCCTTAGGAATATAAATCAAAGTTGTAAATCTGATCTCAAGAAGTATTTTAAGCTTAGGATAAAATCTTTAGACCAAGCCCGAAGGATTTCTCAAGTTATCAAAAAGTCTATTTACCATACAAGGCCCAAAAGTACTCCAACACATGAGGAACGCTGCTGTTCTGACCCATGGATAGAATTTCATATCTCATTTCTAAAATATAACCTCACCACGTTAAAGTACACTAAAAAACGATGAATATTGACTATAAGATCATAAAAATCGGATTTAAAACGAAAAAGTTATACGCGATTAAACTTTTAAGTAAAACAGGAAAAATTTATGAAACCAAGTCCAAATTATAACTTAAAGGGTTTTAGCTTAGTTTTCTAGGTTTTATTTAAAATCCTTATAGTATCATATTTGCAATGTTCAAGGGACCCGGCTTTGGGGAGATGACCTATCCTGGATTATTTTGATTGATCCGCATGGCTGAGTGAGTAAATTCCTGATGACTCTTTACTTGATTGTGCTTGTAGAATAGATGCACCTAAACTTATATATATATAAATTTGGATACTTGTGGGAAATGGGAGATGCATTTGTATGGATTTATGGATGAATGTGATGACTTGTTAATTATATATATAATAATGGGAATTGTTTGTATTAATATATACATTTGAATTATACGGAATGAAATTGTTTGATCATCCTAAAAATCGAGTTAATCACTTATACGATTAAGAAATTAAAATGAATCATGAATTCCCTATATTGCATACGGATAACACCGACTGCTGCTTCACGCAAAAGATGGGAAGGGACTCATAGGAATACCAGTTTCCTGCAGGATTGGGTACTAGTTATGCCATCATATATATTGAGTCTCTGTTCTAAGCTGATGGGCTTACTAGGCATTGGGAGACGCCAACCGTCGGCGAGGGGCCGAGTCTTGTGGCTTCTGCTTAGGGCTTGTGTTTGTGGACTGCGGGGGCTACCACACCGCTAGACTTGGGATTTTAAAAGATATGATTTGATTTTGGTAAAGGAAGTATACATATATATAGAGAGAGAGTTTTGTTTTGGCATGAGCACGATAGTACAAATGAAATAAAACCCAAGGTCTAGAACTCGGATTTTGGTTTGGGTCGGTTAATTATCTCCAAATCTCGACTTCAGAGGGCGTAATTCTGAGTCATATGCAGTTCCTAGGTCACTACATGCGTTGTTTGGCATACTGATTGTTTATGCATTCATATGATTATGCATTTAATAAATTTTTGTCATGTGGTACTGACGACGGTAATTATTTCACTAAGCGTAAGCTTACTTCCCAACAGTTTCTTTTTCTTTGCAGGTTGATCGATAGTTGGGAATGGGATAGGAATCGAGTGCAGAGTGCTACCATTGAATCAATGTAATGAAAAGCTTATGTATTTAATTCGGAATGATTCGAAAAATGACTAATGTCTCAATTAAGTTTAGTATCTTTAGTAAGTTTAGAATTTTCTATCTTATTTCACTATATTGGTAAGGGATACCGATTCTCTACTGTTCTGAGGAACTGTGGAAAAATGGATATCCATAATTATTTAAATTATATAATGAGCCAATGAACTAAGATTGAAGACTCTAGCAAATAACTATTTAGAGTCTTGCAATCTCTGACTTGCAAGGCGATTTTCTTATCATGCGTACATACGTGATATGGAAATTTTAGGCAATACTGCTAGGCCCCTCCTAGGGTCGCCACAATGGAAGTGGACGCTTTCAACTTTACTAAAAAGTGTATTGTTTGTCAACAGCATAGAGATGCTATTCGTGCTCCTGCGGTCACACTACATTGCATTACACTCTATAGGAGCACAACTCCTTGGTCTTTTCATGCATGGGCTTTTGACCTTATTAGACCTATACATCCACCATCGAGAGGATACATCTGGATTTTGGCAGGAACAAAATGCTTTACGAAGTAGGTAGAGGCAACTCCGTTAAGGAAGGCTACAGGACTAGTAGTTACTGGTTTCATGAAGGAGAATATCATATGTAGGTTCGAAATCCCGAAGCGTATTTTATCTGACAATGGCACTCCTTTTATCAATTTGCATGTCTGCCAACTATTGGTTTCTTATATATTGACCATGTAAAGTCTACGCTGTATTACCCAAAAGGAAATGGATAAGCTGAGGCCATTAACAAGAGCTTGTTGAAGATACTTAGTCGCATGGTTCATGATAATCATAAGGCATGGCATGATAAGCTACCATTAGCGCTTTAGGCCTATAGGACATCTAAACGAAGGCTGATGCAGGAAACTCCTTTTTTTCTAGTATATAAGATTAAGGCAGTAGTTCCCATAGAACTCTTGATCCCATCTGCAAGGTTGGCAATCAATGCTGAGCTTGAACTTGACATATTGTGAGTGATGGATCTGGAAGCATTAGACAGAAGGCGTAATATCGCCAAACATAATCTCATCAATTAGCAACATAGGCTTGGAGTGGCATATAATCGTCTGGTGAGAAAGAGATCGTTCCAACAAGGCAACGTTGTACTTCGCACAGCCGAGCATGTATGCCGAGGTACCCTAGTGCCCAAGTTTACACCAAAGTAGAAAGGACCTTTTATAGTTGAGGAAGTATACGAAAGTGGATATTACAAACTCAGGAATCCTAGCACAAATGCTATTACTGTTCCTATCAATTTTCAATATATCAAAAAGTTCCATTTGTAAAAAGAAAACTATGATAAAGTTAAATGAATGAAACTTATAACTTAAGTTATACGAGCTTGTTTTGCATTTCTATTCCTACTATTGTCTCCTTTGCACACCGTAGGTTAAAAATAATAATAATAACGAAGTATTGGTATTTGTAATGCTGCTTCTTGGTAAGAGACTTGCCTCCCAAGTGCGCAATATACATCTATTGTATGAGTTGTCAACTGGTTGAAGCTTTGATTCCCAGGTACACTATATGATGTTCTATCAAATAAGACAATAACTTGTACTATTTGAGTATATGTTTGTAGAGCATGTAAAAATAATAGTGGGTAATACCACCTTAACTCACAACGTAACTGTCTAATGGAACTAATAGTTGTCGTTCCAATCAATATCTCCATACTGTTGAATCATATATTCAAATCCTTGCTTCCAAATGGAATATACTTCCATTGCGCAAGGTTTTCTTGAAAATTTACCAAGCCATGAAGTAAACTATCATGTAAAGTATTGCTAAGGAAATGTAATGTTTTCTAAGCGCATAATGATGTAAACTTTTAAGGGCTTACTAAATCAACAAACAACTCACATCAATTCACAATGTTCCATGTAAAGGCATGGATCTTAAATAAGTAAGAAGCAAAACTACACTTACTAAGCTTAACAAGTCCTTATACTCCATGGGTGCAAAAAGAACAAAAGTAACATTATCAATACTCAACACTAGATGCTACAGTGAAATCAAGATCTGTACCTAATAGACACTCCTCTCTCTCAAGTTCTACTTTTGCAAGTTCGGCTTTAAGTAGCTCACATCTTTCCTTAACGTCTCGAATACTGAACGCCTTTTAAGCTTTAACTATAATGATTTCCATCTTATTGAGCTTAAACTTGAAGGCACATGCTACAGTGACACTATTCATCAAAAGTTCGAGATTTTCTGTGGATAGTGAGTGCTAAGCCTCATCAAACAGCTCTACAGCTTGCTTAAGTAGGCCTAAGATGTGAGTAGTCACATTGGAACCCAAACAGATCGATCCTATCCAAAAATCCCCCTCCATCCTATGTAAATGCTCCAGTGGTACTAGGAGGTTAGAAGGTATCATGAAGCTATGAAAGGAGGAAGTAACTTTTGAGCTCGCTACCTTCTTGGTTGCTAATCCTTTATCTCCATATTGTATTGTTCTAATCTCTAGGGGGAGTGATGACGTGGGATCCCTTAGAACAGGCGAAGTTGTATCACTACAAAGGGTAGGAATGATGCTAATTATGGTAGCATCCATGGAAGCAGCATGTATCTCTTCATTACAAAATCCTACACCCATCAAAGCATCAGTAAACACCTGGATCACACTTTCCTCTAAGAGTAAAAATTCGCTATCTTCATAATCATTAATGATATTAAATACATTGAGGATTCTAATATTACCATGGGTGTCTTCATCAACCTGTTTTGTGGAGTCTGTTCTATCATTGAATTGTCCCTCTTGGTCATCATCAATGTCTGTCATGGAATTTTCTCTTTCATCATCTGCGTATTTAAGAGAATCCCCATAATCAACCAACTCAACGCCATCTTCTCCTTCATCCATAATCTTAGTAATAGTAGGCGGATCTTTAGCTTGAAGTACCTTTCCCTTACCATAGCAACTTAGAAAAGGATGAGTGATAGGAGGGATACTTTGACTTGAAGAAGTTCCTTTAGGGACACTATCACTAGCTCCATCAAGATGATGCTTCATCACTTTTTGGTTAGTAGAAGTGACATCCTTTTCCTTTCCCTTTTGCTCCTATGACATATACAAAATTGAGAAAACTAAGAAAAGTAAGTTTCAAGAAGATATTAGTGTATAAAAAGGAGGAAGGAGAGTGTAATGATAATGCAACCTCATGAATGCAGCTATGCTTAGGTTGTCTGATGATCAATGGGGGAGAGGGTGAGTGTTCGCTTTGTGATTTACCCTGAGCATCATCAGACGACTTCGCATTATTAGATGATTTTGGGTCTTCCTTGAGTTGAAAGTGAAATTCATATCTTTAGATGACTATTTTAGGCAAATCCCCTTTAATTGTCTCCGAGACATACTTCTTAAACCCATCTAAGCAATTCTTCCAATATGTGATCTAACCACTCAAAGCAACCCCACAACAACTCATAAAAGGAAAGAATAATTGCCTGATCCTCCCATGAATGTTCTTTTGGCTCTTAAGTCTTAACATCTTGCCACACTGATCAAAACTTTGGCTAATGACCAAATCATAAGGTACTCCTTGATCAAACCTTAATTGTTGACAACCTGATCAGGTGAATATTTCGTGACACTACACTCAAGGAAGTAATTAGAAGCATTGGCCTAATCATGAAGTAATGGAAGACCCTCAGGTGTACTCCATAAGATAAACTTTACCTCAACATCAAAAAGCTCATCATGAAGCTCTATCAAGTTAACTAAGTCTTTTGAATCGGAAGGGTGGATTTCTAAGTACCATTCATATTTAAGCAATTCCTTTGTATATGGACGAAAGCTGAACTCATGATAGGTATCAATGACATTCTTTAAAGTACTTAGGAGTTTCCTATTGACCCATCCCCAAGCCTAGGGCTTGACGGCATCAAAATGTGTAAGTGGGAGACTAAGATATCTCTTATAACGCTCGCAAAAGAACATATGAAGAAACACCAAGTCTACATAAGACACCATAACGTATCTCCCTTGTGAGCGTAACAAAGCTTCATGAAAGAGATCCAAACGCCTATATAAGGAACCCAAGTAGAAAGGCCCCAAAGCAAAACATTCCCTTCACGCGATATGAATAGCCAAGTAGAAGAGTCGAGGACTAATGCCTTTTTCAAGGACCCTTGGGAACACAAACGATGACAACTAATAAGCAATGAAAGCTTCCAACTTGTACTTGAAATATAAGACAAGACATATTAGGTTAGGGTTATGAAGTAAACATCAACAGGAAAAAGGGCAAACAATGATTATGCCACATCAAAATGTAGGAACTTACTTGTACTGATATCGAGGCCCCATCTTATCACACTTGACTGGCCTAAAGAAATGCTTGATCTACGTACTAAGTGTACCATACCTGTAAGTATCTAGAGCTTCTCTTTTGTCTACTTCTAATAGTTCAATCCGTACTCAATCATCTTTTGAGATTGAAGTTATAGTGATGTTGGTCAGTCTAAGATTAGGAAGGCTCAGAAGGACTGCAACATCCTCTAGTATTAGAGTGATCTCACCCCATGTTATCACAAAGGAATGTGTGTGAGTGCTCTAATAGGACATGATAGCTAGCCAAGTTTCTATTTCTTGTAAGCTATGAAAAGTTAAACGAGAAGACACTTATATGGGATAATACACCTACGCTTCTTCCAAAATGGATGTGTATGCAGGGATTCTTGAAAATGTACATTACCCAAGAAAATTAACCGTTCACTATGTGCTTTGGGCCATCAAAACTACTATATGAGAGAGGGATTTCTTTCTTCTCATTTCTAAAATGCAGTACAAAATCTACTTCTATCTCAACTCTCTTATGTACTGGAGGTTCTTGTCTTATGAAACGTAGCTTGCCATCCTTAGGTGGATGTAGATGTGTATCTCTCTAGTAGAAGTCACCTTCAATAATTGGGTCTACCTACTTATCTTAAGGTAAGGGGGCTACTGGGATGTGATCCTTAGAATATGCTAAAATTTCATTGTTCCTATCAATATGGTTACTACGGGAATGGCTCTTGCTAGATTCTTTGCCCATGTCATTGATCCTTAAAAGTAGTTGTGACGTTTATATGAAAGAAAGTGAGCACCTATAAATGAAGGGCAGAAAGGGAGTTAGTAGAAGTAAGGTGTATTCGAAAAGTATGACATCATTTATGAAAACTAGAGATGACACATATGTACAAGGATTCTTGCAATACGTGATGACAATATGCAATTCACACATGAGATTAGTGATACTATACCCAGCTCACATGCTTATGATAATGTTTAAATGATTTCCAGCACGTGTTCATATTAGAAGAATAACGTTCAATGCCTTATGTTCAACTCGTATAAATCGACCTCACCTCTTGTTTAGTGCTCACATTGTGTCCAACGTTGTGTTCAAGAGTTATGTAGTTTTCATGACTTATGTGATGCTCAGACCTCGTGTCATGTTCAAAACTTATGTTGTATTTAAGCCTCACGTCATGTATAGGCCTCATGCGATATCATGTTCAACACATGTGATATGTTTAAGATTCATTCCATATTCAAAGCTCATATTACATTCATAGATTGTGCCATATTGAAGATTTACTTTAAGTTCAAGACTCGTGACTATGGCTCACACTTACTTATGTTCGACCCTAATGTTTAAGACTCATATTCACTATCATGTTCAAGGTTCAGATTTGACCCTTACATTCACTTACGATCAAGGCTCATGTATTAAGCTTTATGTTTGATACATATGATGATACTCATGTTCAGCTTAAATACCAAAAAAGTTGTACTCAAGTTGCATACACATATAGAAAGTTTAAAAGTGCTCATGAGGGAAGCATACATATGTTCGAGCTAAAGAGATTACGCTGAATTGAAGTGTTCAATCATCATGTGTTCAAGCGCTAGATTTATGTCACACTAAGCTCACGAACCTGTGCTTTAGTCTTATGCGCTAATGTTCAAGGTTTATGTTCAAATTCACATTTTATGGTTATGTAGAGGCCTCATAGTTCGTTTACATGATTATTCCATAAGTGTTTGTATTGAGGGGCAGTGAAATTCATTTCACATATTGCTTCATGAGTACTTATGTTAAAGGGAGGTTATGTTCAAGTCAAGCGTGTCACTCTCATATGTTCATGTTTAAGACTTGTGTTCAAACTATATGAGCTCAACTCATGCTCAACTCTCATGTACTCGTGTGTGTATGTCCTTACAATTCAAGACTCATGATTCAATTCACATTTTATGTCGTAATTGGCTTTATAGAAGTTATAAAAGGAGGCCACGTATGACCTAAGTGTTATACCTCTTTGCTTCCACCTGTTGATGAAGATTAGTATTCAAGTCACGATCACAAACCCTTGATCTTCGGTTGGAAAATAGTCATGGTTCGGGTGACAAAGAGTCTACCTTCTTTAAACTGTATCGATTTGCGAACTATTGCTAGTTCAAGATGTGATCCTCAAGTTGCGATTGTAGACTTTTGGCCCATAATTGGAGGTAACTATAGTCTAGGTGGCAAAGGGATCCTCTTTTAACCTAATTGTCAGATGATTATGCTACTTGAAAAGTATAGATAATGAAGAAATGTCAGTTTCAAAATTTAAAGAGAAGGAAAGAGGGGAAGAGAAGTAGAAGCAATATCAATCCAAATTCGAGATAAAAGCTCAAAACGATTTTATGAATTTTAAGATTTAGCACATATGTAAGGCTATTTTAGTACAATGCACAATAAAAGGATAAGCAAATCACATTGGAATCATGAAGAAGGGACCCGAAGCATATTTGTAGCTTTCGTTCTTAGCAGAGATAGGAAAAAACAAAAGGGGTAATCATCAATTAGAAATACAATCAAGGGAAGGCATGCGCATAGAACATGAACATAGGTTTCGTCACCAAAAAAAAAAAAACTTTCTTTTCTTACTTTAAAGCTTTCCCTTCTCCTTTCTAAAGGAGAAGAAATAAGAAGAAGCTACCATAGATACATTAAGGTGTTGAGTGTTATATGCTTTTAAATGGATAAATTTTCTGGAAGAAGGATTCTTGATAAGCTTGTCACTACTAAGCGATCTAGTCTTCTTATGAGGGATGTTGCAAGTAGTAGAGCCAGGAAAGCTCAGCTTTATGACAAACTAGGATGCAACAGTATGCCAAACTCAATAAGAAGTGAGCAAAATGGTAATACTACTTATACATATTCGAGGCCCCACCCCTACTCATGCACTAGTAGGAAGAAGAAGGTTGGGAGTTCCTTTAGAAATAACCCTTTGTTAAGTAGCTCTAAAGGTTCCATGCTTAACCCTTAGATAGAACAAGTTTCTCAAGAAGATAGTGATTCATTTGAAGCAAGCAGCTGTCAGGATGAAATGGACAATTCTGAAGTAATTCCATCGCTAGGTAGGATCCCAGTGACACTTCGTATTGGCTCTAGAAGCAGCGAGCTTAACATGGTAAATATAAGATCATAGAATAACAAGTATTGTAAGTATGGTTCGCATAGCTAATGGCTAATATAGCTTAAAAGACTCCTCTATTTCTATGGCATCAAGAAACATCAGCTAGGCACCATGAATACAAATTAGTATGGTCTAAGAAATCCGAATTATAATTCAGTTTTTGATGTTAGCCCATCAAGTAGGCCTTCTTCAAATTCAAACCTCACTGAGAGACATTTTGATGGGAACATTCATATTAAAGGAGAATCTAGTTCTTCAACCAAGGGAAAGAAAATTTCTAGGCAAACATTACCGAGCCTTAACGCGAATTCTTAGCAATGCACGATTACTTTTCAATAAAGAAGCACCCGTAGTAGGTTTCCAAGTAGAGTTAACAATTCTGCATCAGTAAAAACTAAAAGGTCAAGTAGTCAAAGTAATGGGCACACATATCAAGGTATACAGTCAATTACTTTGACCATCTTAAAACTTTCTTCAAATCAATTCTTGGTTTGAAACTATAGGTTTCAAAGAAGGCACTTTTGAGGTCTGGTGTGATTTCTTGGGTTAGATTTGACGTGTTAAGATTAGCTTCCACAAAATTCTATACTCGATGATCATGACAGTATGCTGGTTGCAATTAGGAGAGAGACAACGGGTTCATGCTGGAAACTACAATAGTGCTATAAGTAATAACGGCATTGGTAGGGCATTAGCAAGTGATACAACCCGTGCTAAATCATTGGCATTATCTATAAGCTATCTTAATTCTAGGCAGTCATCTCAACTAACGCCTTACAAGTTGAAGTGTGAAAAAAGAACCTTTAAACTCCCAGCTTGGACTTCCTGATACCATCCACAGACTCCATATTGCCTTGAAGAGACTTTTACTAGGGAATAGGTTCAAGCTGGATACAGGGAGACAGTTGAAGGACTTGAGGGAGCAAGAGAAATCTCATTGACTCAAGTTTAAGCTTTTATAAGCACTACTGTTCTAAAGTGCATGAAGCCTATACTAAAGCAACTTAGGGCCATCAATAAGTCTCGTACACAGAATCGTAAGGTAGGTCAGGTTTATGGTATGCCTCTTTTTGGTTCATTATTAAACTAAGCTGGAGCTCTTCCTAAACAAAGGCTTTCTGGTGATGATTTCTAAAGAAGATGGATTAAGGGTTTATCACAGCCTTACCCAATAAATTGCAAGCTAAACTACTACCTTCTCATTCACAATGGAAAGAATGAATTGCCAAATAGTTTCATAGAAGTTTAAATTAAAAAGAAAAAGGGGGAGGTATGGACTTAATGTGAGTCAATTTAGCAACAAGTCTTTCAAGCTTGGTCTTCATCTTTAATTTACAGCTCCTAGCTATAATTGCAACTTTTGACTCCAAGCTTCTTCGGATACACAAATGACAACAACTACTGAAGCTAAGCCAAATTTGCTTTAATACTCTAACCTTCAAGCTCTAAGTTTCTTTAAGAATGGCATCAAGTCCACAAACAAGCCACTTCCTTCGGGTCTCCAAGTGCTCGCCGTTGGCCTACGCAATAGAATGGGAAACAAGAAAGGTAAAATAAAAGCTATAGCTTCTAATGCTAAGAAGTAACCAAAAGCCAAATAGAAAAGAAAAGAAATGCACCTTAATAGAGCAAAGAACGAGCTACTGGTTCACAGAAAATGCCTAGGCATATTGCTACCTGTATTGGTTTAAAGGAGAAATATATCAAGCTTGACAAGAAGTCTTCCATAGTTGAGAAACAGAAAGATAAGTTCATGCCATTGGTCTGACTTTAGAAAGCATGATGAAGATAAAAGAAAAGAAAAGGGAGATCATTGATTAGGTTTCGAATCCTTTCTTATAAAAAAGATAAAAAGAAAAAGTAACGGGGTAACTGTCGAAATCCTAGGGGATGAAAGAAGTTTTTCTTTAAAGGAAAAAAAGAAGAAGAGAAATTCCTACCTTTTACTAAAGTACATGCATAAGGGTTATGCTGATTTTTATCATTAAATATGCTAAAAAGAAAAAAAAAATATGGGCTCACAATGTAGGATTAGGTCATACTTCAAATTGGGACTATGTTGCGGACAAAAATTGCAATGTTAAAAGCCCTATGCTATGATCAAGCATCTCTTCTAAAAAAAGAGAGAGAAAGAGATGAAGAAAATATTGATATTAAAAAGCCCTTAGCAAAATCTTTATATTAATATTACCGATCTCTTCTTTCTTTTAGGTCTCAACATAAAAAAAAAAAAAAACCCGTAGATTCAACTTTCTTATTGTAAAGGGCTAAATTTAATATTAAGCTTCAAGCTCATTAATAAAATGGATTTAACTCCTCAGACTATGGTGACAGGGGCTGAGGAGCCAAGCCCATAAATTATCGAGATGATCAAAGGAGATTTGGTATGGTGGGCTTGGAGTAAGGCCCGTTAGATTGGTTCGTTTGATCCAACCTTTCTTGATTTGGCTCACACTAATGAAATATAAAACTCTTTGTTTGAGTTTAATCCCATTAAAAAAAGTTCATTTCATACTCATACATAAAAGGCTTCAATCGTAACTATTGATCAATGTTGCGATCCAATGTATCAAATTGACCTACCATATCCTATAAATACCCTATTCATTTCCTCATTTGGATAAGAGAAAAACACCCATTAACGCTGTTACTCTGCCAAAATTTTGCCTCAAGGATCAAACACTTAAACACTTTAAGAATACTACCTCATTCTTCATTTAATCTTGAAAATTAATGCCATCGTATTCTTCCACCTATTACCATACATGATAAAGCCTTACTAAGATCGTTTACTCTTCCTCCTTATACTTTTTTCCTGACTATCCTGTACGGGTCACTCAAGTCATTTTCTTGATCATGTATAGTGTGACTTCACACGCGGCATAAACGTAATACTTGCACCTATACCCAATAGCCCCACACTTATCACTATTTCTTTCTTAGATCATTAAAAAACATCTTAAAGACATACCATAATTAAAATATTAAACGTTTCGATACCACCTAAACAATTCATAATATCGCGCATCCATTCTAGACATTAAGAGACGTGGGAAAACTGAAAAGAGGGAAAGCAGATGTAATAGAATTTGAAATGTGAAAGCTAAAATGCTGATTTACATGCGATTATATGTCTATTCAGCAGAAATAACACTACCAGCAAATAAAACCATAATTAAAACGCCAAAAAGAGCAACTGATGGAATGAGGATGACAGTAAATGTCTAATTTATAAAGGCACCACGCAAGCAATGTAAATAATGCAAGGTGTATAACATAAGCATCAACATAACTTGGTAGAGCTGAGCTAGGACTGGCCATATTCTCACAAGAAAAGTAATGAAGTAAAAGCTCTAAAAAGAATGAGCTTTGACCAAAGCGTTTGTCGTGTAATGTAAGTAAATCGTTTCGTGTCTATCTAGTCTTATATCCAATACATAAGCAAAAACTACAGCTGAATCTGGTAAGATTAAGAAGGCAAGACCCTGGGGGATTCGGAAGGAAGCCATTCAAAAGAGTGAAATGGCGCTTAAATTTGTTATGACTCTCGTATTCTTTAGAGACATATGATGATATATTGTTTTAAACTCCGTGATCTAACATCCTCATGTAAGCTGCTTTCTTCTTTTTGTTGGTGAAACGATCTCAAATATTAATAATTAAAAAAAAACCTTAAAATTTTAATATACCATATTTACACTTCGCAAAAAACATCAACATTCAATAATTTTTCCTCCGATATAGCAAAAGATCGATAATTTATATTAGTGTATGTGGGATTGTAACTTTTTTTTTTTAAAAGTCGATTAATTAATCAACTTGACCTATTCACATTAATAAAATAGTAATTAAATCATTGAAACTTTCGTATTAAGTGATGAATCTATTTATTAAAAATATTTAAAAGTGTATATTTATGTAAAAGAATGACTTTGACAACGTATTAGAGGATAGTTCCCACTTTTACATTTATCTGAAGATAACAACATAATTTACCAAAAAGTGTATAGATGCCCTTGATTGCATACATGAAAAGCTAATGTGTTGATGGTTATAGTATCGTAATAATCACAAGAACTCATGAAATCTGAAGGGAGCGACCCAACATGGCTATAATTAAGGCGAGTCCATCATTTCTTAGAGCTGGCCTGCAGGCTTACGATAATGAGTTGGATTGCACCATTCCATATATATTATCATAAACATTGACGATAATAATTAATGAAGCCAGCTCTTCATTATATTCTATTATAATATAAAATATATGTTATAGCTGAAAAGCTATTTACGCATAGCATGACTAGTATATTAGAACTTCCAGGCATAAATGGGTTATAATATGATTAATAACCTGGCGCCTCTCTCTCTTGTATGTTGTGGTTAGGGGCAGATGCATGAACCTGACGCCCATAGTTAGTAATTAAGTGTAGTGTTTCATTTTGTTTGAGAGACAAAAGGGGAATGCTGTCCGCTGCCTCCCACGTGTCAACTTGTACCCCCTCGTGTCTGTCTTCGTGTTTTCCGTCCTCTCTTCACCTGATGAACTATTATTTTATATCAGTCTAATTGCACCACTAGATTACATTGATACAAGCAAAGGAAAATCTAGTCTTTGAATATTATAAAAGGGTATCCATGAACCATCAGATTTCCTTTTCTTTTCCCCCCACGTTTCTATGAAAACACCACATATTGACGCGATGATTGTTTTTTTTTTTATCTCAATTAATTATATACATATACATATATATACACACACATATGATCCTCAAATTTATTACATTTTACATAAAAATTTTGATATATGACTTAATATCAGCAGATATCTAAAAGCATTTCGTTTTTTTTTTTTAATCTATTTGGCCGAAATGATCCTTAATAGTGTTGACAACATGATACTTTCTACTTTAAGCTTATAAAATAATAAGTTACATTAAGTAATATGTTTGACATACAGAAATAATATTGGAAAAAGACAAAAATCAATACAATTAATTTAAAAACAAGACCGACGGCCATAGTGATAAAATAAGTTACTTATAATGAGTATTTGAATGATTTTATTATTTTTCATGTAAATTACATATAACACCTTGTCCAATCTAAATTTTAAACTTGATCCAATTTTCTGTTTTATTTATTTTTCAAACATACCTCTTTCCTCACTAAGATTTGCAATTTGTTATACTATCACTAATCCATATATGATATGATATGATACGATTATAAATGGTTAGAGTATGTAGAACATGATACGGATATATAGTCAAATTTATTTATAAATATGTATAAATTTGAGTCTAACATTCAAATCCATTTAGTGAGCTTTTTAAAAAATAGGTTTAAAAAATATGTCGACTTGAGAACCTCTTAAATTAGGATTTTTCATATATGTAATTTATTTTCATACTTAAAATTTTTCCTTCTTCTAGTCTCTTCTTTAGTGTTGCCTTTGTACCTCCCTTCCCATATGTCATGCCCCTCCTCCCAGAACTGTATGCTTTACAAGGGGAGTTAGCATGCAATCATTCGGCATGTCTTGGTAGGAGTAATATTCGAACTGGATTTGCGAAGGAGTCTTCGAAGTCTTGTAGTGTTTGTTCGAGACACTAAAAAGGTCGGCTCATAATTACCGAGTTCTAAAATCAGTTGGCACGAGTCTCTTAATGTAGTGTCAAGTGGTTCTTTGGTCTTGAATACTTGGCCTTGTGGTATCTTGGCACCTCGGTTGATAATAGACTTGATGCCAAGTGCTTATCTTCCTTCCTCTCATCCTTTTGGCTTCTACTTAGCCTTAGCAAGCTTTGACAGGCATTGGCTTCGGACAGGTCTGCCTCAACTTGGATATAGTCGGAAGCTGATTCCCATCATTACCGCGGGTTTGAAAGGAAGTTGTCCTCGACGTTAAATGTTGTGTACGGGCTAGGATGTCGAATAAGCTCCTTCTCCCTTTTCATTTTACTATAGGTGCTAAGTATCTCTGAATTTCATCAATGCTCATCGGAGTTAAGAGATAGCTCTTTCCATCCTTCCAAATAGTGTAGGTGTTGAGGAATCCATTATGGATCACTTTTTGATCAAACTCTCATGATCGGCTAAGAAGTAAATTTGTGGCATTCATTAAGACCACATCGAAGTCAATCTTGTCTTCGTATTGTCTTACCTTAAATGCGATCCGAGCTCGCTAATGCACATGGATCATGCCTTTGTATTCGCATGACTTTAATCCATAAGGTCGGAGGTGCGGATAGGTCGGTAATTTCATCTTTTCTACTAATTCGACAAAGATGATATTGGTGCAGCTTTCTCCATCGACAATCAAGGAACAAGTGTTCCCATTCACTAGGCATCGCATATGGAATAAATTTTCCCTTTGTTCGAGATCTACCTTTAGGTCAACTTGTGTGGCCATAACTAGGAGTTTATCTAAGTCCTCAGGATAGACATCTTCTTCTATCAACGGGTCTTCCGAACTCCTATCACTTTGACTCTCGATTTGAGCCTCGGGCCCCTTGCTCTTCAAGACCATGACCCTTTTATTCGGGCATTGGGATGCAATATGTTTGTAGTCTAAGCATTTGAAGTACTTTACTTATCGGGCCTTGTTGCTGGGTGCCTTTTCTTTTTCGACAATCCTTTTTATTGGCATGAATTGGTCGGCTAGGCTCTCCTTTCTCTATTTTCTTTTCTTGCCTTCTCTCAGCATACCTCTCAAGCTTAGGGCTACCTTATTGAGGTCAGCCAGTCAGCCTCTGTTGCCTTTTTCTCCTCTATCTCTTTACTCTTATCGCCAAATTAATTAGCTCATCCAAAGTGTTGAATGGATACAATTCAACTATGTCGACAATATCATCTCGGAGTCTACTTAGGAACCTAGTAATGGTGCAATCCTATGGCTCAGCAATCTCATATCTCGTCATTAGGATTTCGAACTCTTGTAACTACTTCTCGATAATGTTTTAGCCCTATCTAAGGTGCATCTCCTACTTGAAGTAAGTCAGTACAAAGCACTGATTCATCAGACGTTTCATAAGCCTCCAAGTTCTGATAGGCTCTTCTCCTTCAACACCTCACTTAGCAACCAACTTATCCTACCAAAGGCTTTCATACTCAATAAGGGATAATGAAGCCAGCTTAACATTTGTTCGTTCATTACACTCATAGCAGTCAAACAACTTCTCAACTTGAGGAACCCATTTAAGCAATTCTTCGGGTCGGTTACTCCCACTGAAGGTTAGCAGTTTTAGCTACACATTGTTAAGTCCTTGGCTAGGTGCTCGGGGTTCATTTTTTGCATTCCAAGCTAGTTAATTCACTTCAGTTCGGCTACTTCTATTAGAGTTTTGCTCGGCCATGTCCTTTCTCAGCCTCGGCTCTCTTCTCCAAGTTCTTTGATTTATTTTAGAGTCAACACTCCTTTCATTTCTTCTTCTCTACTCGGGTCAGTTTTCTCTTCTTCTCGGCTTGGTAACTCTTCTCAACTGTTGTTCATTATTGTCAAGTTCATTAGAACTGCTTCTACTAGTGGGTGCTCACACCCTTCTTTCTTCCTTGCCATCACGTTGACCTCTAACTAACTTAGTAAGCTCTTGAATAGAGTCGGTGAGGTTTTGAATCTGGTATTCGAAGTTATCAACACATTGTCTTAAACTTCCGCGAGGACTATCACCGGTATTGTTGACACTATCCTCGACATTCTTGTCCGTATAGTAATTTTCTAGAAAAATCGAACAAACAAGAAAACACAATTACAATAGCTTAGAAACAACCACTACTTTGCTTCTGTAGCCATCATTATTGACAAACAACTACTATGAGCAGCTCACTACACTACAGAACAATGATTAATAAAGAGGTATAAACTAAAAATCAAACTTTGAAGAACAGTAGTACGCGTGTCTACCTAAAACTCTAATATCAATATGATATGGATCAAAGAAATAGCTACGGGTTGGAACCTAGAATAGGTATTTGAGATTTCGAAAGAAATGGGTATGAAGAATAGGAAGGTTTTGATGGTGAATGTGAATGGATATCATATACCAAGACACAAACACAATTAGGGGTTTGAGCTTGAAATAGGGTTTGATACAATTCACAAACACTAAATGTTGCTCTGAATTCCAATGAAGGTGAGATGCAACTCACTAATCGGTTCAAATGAAGGGGTTCACCTCAATTTTGAGGACAAGAATGATAAGAATAAAAGAGAGATTAAAGATCTTAATCTATACTCGGTAATCTGGCAAATGCTAGCTCAAGAGTAGCCTTGCTCAAAAAGGAAATGATTCCAATCACACGAATATACTTTTCTATCTAATTTCGTATATTGAAGTCTATGTATAACTATAGTTTTACAGATGTTGCTATTTATAGCAAGTCCTAAACCTTAGTGTTAAAACTATAAATAATGTACAATGCCTCAAACCTTAAAGAATTAGGCCTATAAATAAAATAAAGGAAAAACATGTACAAGATGTAAAAATTGTGCGTTTTATAAAGGGAGTTGGCATGCAATCACTCGGCATGTCCTGGAAGGAGTAGTATCTAAATCGGACGAGGTTGGCTATTGGATGTATGGGTTTAAGAAAGAGTCCCCAAAGTCTTGCAGTATTTGGTCGAGACACCAAAAAGGTCAACCCATAATTGCCAAGTTCTATAATTAGTTGTCATAAGTTTCTCGATGTAGTGTCGAGTGGTTCTTTGGTCTTGAGTACTCGGCCTTATGGTATCTCAACACTTCGGTTGACAACAAACTTGATGCCAACTGTTTATCTTCCTTCCTCTTGTCCTTTTGGCTTCTACTTAGCCTTGGCAAGCTTTGATAAGTGTTGGCTTCGGATAGGTCTACCTCGGGTTGGATATAGTCAAAGCCTGATTCCCATCGATGGGGCCCTTTGATACTTAAGTTAGCAAGGGGGACTAAGAAAAAAAGGGGGGGATGAGAACTAAGAACCTAGGGGATCGTGCTCACTTGATGGTTGTTGTGCATGTAATGTGTTAATTTTAAGTTAGGAGAGAAAGTGGAAAGATTTTGGGAGAGAGAGTGTTTTATCTTACTTCATGGTAGAGGTTCATTTGTATTGGATACGTAGACACATGGCGATTAGAGGTTCACTTATACTAATCACCGGTAGACAGTACGCTCCATGGTAGAAATTAAGCTTTACTATCAACGATGTATTGTGGTTGGCCAGACCTCCAAATCTGCAGCTTAAGGACTTAATAGTTCTAGTGGTTGCTGGGTATACTGGCCATATTACGGATCTTAGATGCTCATTAATGAGCTACAATCGAGAGTAGGCACTAAAAACAAAAGTCGAGCTAGGATGCTGAGGAAGAGATCGATGAATGCCTAATTGGGGGTGAGTTAAGCTTCGACCTTATCCTAGACAACCGGTATATGTTGGCTGAACGATTGAGGGATTACTTATTTAGATAGGTGTTGTTTGGCTTATCAAGTGAGTTGCAATATAGAAGATAGGCTAACTAACAGCTCGAGTCTTCCTAGGCGTAAGCATATGGCCTTGCAAGGAGGTCCACTATGATGGACAAGCTCACTGTTTGGTCGAGCACATTTCATTGCCCTTCTTGATGGGCCTTGCTTGTTGAGCCTTGGTTCAGGCAAGAATCGAGTGTCAACACTTATCCCCTTACTCTCCTCAGCATCCGAGGTGCAAGGAGAGTAATTGTGTGAGGTAATTAGGCTGAGGCTAGGTTGTTTGTTCTTTTGAGTAGAGGGCTAGTTCAGCTGCTTAGGATCATGCATTTAGTTAGGTTCATTTTCCCGAACACTAAATTTCTATGTGATTGATGTGATTGGCAGGTTGCTCAATGTGTTATGATGACTCTTCTTAGGGAATGTAGAGCGCATTGATGGTCTATGACAAGCAATTGTGCATGTAAGGTAACCCGTTATCAAGCTACATCATGGATCCATGTGTAAGGATCAATTAAAGCCTTTGATTGAGGGGGTAAGGCACATAGATGGTTCAAGTTTAACACACGCCCTTTCGTAGGTTCGTACCTCGAAAGTAGGAGAAACAATTTGCCTTCTCCCCTTGCTTGTATATATAAATGGGGGCATGGGTTCTCATTTTTCACTTTGCTCTTCTTATTTAAAGGAGACTTGACTAAAATTTCTACTTGTAAGCTAGTTACTTTTCCTCATGTGCTTCCATTCCTTGTTATTCATTCACAATGGTTCATCAAAGCATGATCAATGCAAGGGCTCATCCTAAGTAGGAGGTGATAGCCCTATTGCCTTCAAAATAGCGACGATAGCAAGAGAAGAAGATGGGGTGATACTGTCCTGGGAAGAGAGGAGGGAATGCATACAGCGACATCCTTGTAGTGTGTATCCCTTGGATATTGAGGAGCACAACATGATGTGGATGACTAATACGAGCAAGCATGCATATGCTTGTGTTCCTTACATGGCAAGCGAGGATAAGTTTAGGTTGGTTAGTCAAGCAGTGGGAACAGTGTCTGGGTGGCAAGTAAAGGTGCCCATGGGTAAGCAGTGAGCTTATGATATAGGGGACAACCAATCGTTTGGTATTTACGCGAAACCATTCAAGCTCGGTCTTTGCCTCCCTTTTTCAGAATTCTTCCGGTACTTCAAAGTTGCTCCAGGTAGTCTTAATGCAAATGTGTGGATTCAACTACCCGTGTTTAAGGCATTGTGCATTTGGGAATTGCTATGGCCAACTATATAACTACTTAGGTACTTCTTCTACGTAAAGAGGGTAGCCAATGGATGGGTTTACGTCATTACTCGAGGCAAAGATCTAAGTATTTTTTACAAGCCACTAAATAAGGTTAAAGGATGGAAGGAGTTCTTTCATCTTATTTGTGCTCCTAAGCCACTTGATTTCTTAACAGAGTAGAGATGGCCTTTTCAGGGTAAGAACTTGAAGGCTTTAAGAGATGAGGATGTAATGAACAACATCGAGTTATTGAATCTAGTAGGTTAGAAAAAATTGAATCCTTTGTCAATATGCTAAAAATATAAGAATAACAATCTGTTGTTTGGGGTGGAGATAACATTTGTTGTGTTCAGCTGACGAGGGGTGGTTGGTTGTCTGCTATACTGCATTGCCTTATTGTTATAGAGACAGACATCAAGCTTCTCACCTTCGACTTAGTAAGTGCATTATCTTTGCTTTAATATGTTTTCCTAATGAGTTTATTGGTTCTCTTGCAGCTTCAGAATTGGTTATAAAGGGAGTGAAGGTAAAGCTTTTGCTTATATAAACTAAGTGACTTGAGAGTACTTTAAGGCTCGAGAAGAGAAAACAACCCGCGTTAGAAGGGGAGGGGGAGACCTTACATCGCCAGTCCAAAAAGTTAAAGAAGAAGAGTAGGAAGCTGTAAACACTTCTTAAGGCTATTCAACAAGGTAGTAATGATGTATCAATAGAAGTGTTATAAGGGACTTCAAGGTCGAGCTAGAGAGAATTTGGTAAGGGTATAGTTTAGGAGGTTTAGGTTGAGGTTGTAGTTACCATATAGGGGCCCCTAATAGCAGGTACTTGCGTGGATGCAGATTGAGCACTTGAAGATTTTGCTACGTATGCCATTAAGATTCCTGACTATAAGGATGTCCAACCCTTAGTCCATTATAGGAGGTGAGTGGCCCTTGTTCAACTTGTAGATTGGCTTACCCAGAGGTTTCAACAATTGCAAGAATGGTTCAGTGATTGCTTGTAAGCTAGAGCAACGTAGAGGCCTCAATAGAATTGCTTAGGAGACAATGAGGTAAGTTGCACATATGTCTCTATTGAAGTGCCTAGTCTTAGTTTGATTACTGATTGTGTGTTGTGATTGTAGATGTATGACTTGCTAGATTTCATTCTCACTTACAACCAAGCATACCATGAATCGAAGGGGAGTTGATTGAGGGCTAAAGTAGAGAGGCTTCAAAAGGGGCTGGAAGAAGAGAAAAAGGTATGTAACGATTTAACCATCGCATTTAACAATCAAGAACACCAACATAGGGAGCTCTTTAGGTAAGTAGGTAAGCTAAAGGATAATGTGAAGATGGTCAAGTAATTTGGCAAAAGTACTAAGGATAAGTTGATTGTCGAGCTGAAGGCAAAGGGAGAAGAGCTCAACAAATTGCAAGTTGAGTTTGCTAAGAGGGAGTTTGAGCTCTTGAAAGGGGAGGGATTGGTACTTGAAGTAAAGCAGGATATCTTTCTAGAAACTATAGATAACCCCTTGATCGAGAAGGCTTTCACCATGGCTGGTTATGCAATGGTAGAGGAGGTGCAGAAACAGGTTTGGTAGAACATGCCTAATGTGAATTTGTCCTTCCTACATTGGCTAGATGAACACAAGGCTATTGTTAGAGGTAGGTTGAGCGGTGAGTTGTTTAGTGACTTATTAGGAGCTTCTAATAGTGGCTTAAATGCAGGCTTTAAGGAGGAAGGTAAGAGCAGCAATAGCAGTAGTAGGTCAAGGATGCCTAATAAAGACTTCGAACTTTTTCCTTTTTGATAGTATGAGTGATGCACACCCATTTTTTATTTCATTTTTTTATTCTCTTTTAGTAGGGGTTAGGGTGTCAACCTCCCTTTATATAATTGTCGAAGACTTGAATGAATGAGATCTCTTTGTAATTTTCTTTGATTTTCCCTTGGTCGCTACTTCTTGTGTATTTAATATTGTTACGTGCTTAAACTCCATTCATTTTTTGTCTAAGTTTTTTGTATTAAAGATGATGTTTCCGAAGCAGTTTAGTGTATCTTGTTTCCTTACAAAATCACTTAGATTCATTGTAGGCTTACTCACTTGCCCGTATGTTATCACTTTGAGTTCATCCCTGATTTTTGTCTACATGCTTTATACTTGTGATGATGTTTTCTCATAGGTTGACATATCCTACCTCCTGAGTAGATTTTGCTTCTCCAAGTTCTTCTAAGGGCTTAGCATTATGGGGCAATGAGCTCACTAAAACGAATCATGTAACGCCTTAGGTAGGGTACCTTTAAGAAGATAGTTAATGTACATACGATGCATCATTAATTCCTCATGCATCATTTGGGTTCCCAACATTTTAGGGCCGCCCTATGGCTAATACGTGTACAATTGAAGACATCCCATGGCTTCTGTATAAAGGGTACATGGGTCCTTGCTTTGCTATAGCAAATTCTCAAACAATGTAGTAGGGTATAGATAAGAGTTCGCATGAGCACATCCAAGGTGATCATGTTGAGGGATGGAGTGCTTGAGTTAAGGAAGGGTCTTCCTTGACCTCTTCTTTTAGGTTATGATTGTGAGGCATGGATAGTTACTCAATAGCATAGGTGGATCCCAAGTTGTGACTAAGAGGTGTACGTGGCCTTTAGGTCCTCCCCTCTTTTCGCAATGGCCTCACTACGATGGCACTCATCTGTAGGAGGTTTTTGGTGGCTCTTACATGTACTGTTCCAGATGATTATGAGTAAGTAAGAGTGACTATGATGACTACGGCTGTAGGAGGGGTCTTTTCTTTACCTTAACCTATTGATTGAGGTACTCATGGGGAATCCTCTACTTCATGAGTCCTTTAGTTCATTCTAAGTGAAGTGTCAACCTTCCTTTGTCACCAAAAAGGTCTTCATAACTCAATGCTTCAAGTAGAGTAGCTAGATCAATTGTCCCCATTGCTGCTTCTTTGGAAGAGAGGCTTAGGAAGGTAGAGTGGAGACCTTCACTTGGAGGTCAAGTTTCATTGGGACCTTAAAGTTTGGAGCTTGGTTATGTAGGAATTTGGGGATGTAGTCACAACTACCCCTTTGGAGGTTGCACGCCAAGTTGAAATTAGGAGCAGTTCCTTTTACGGAAGAGTCTTGGAGTAAGAAGCCATGTTGGAGTTGAGAGTAGCTATTCAAATTAGGTGTAAGAAAGTAGCTGCATACCTTTGTATTGATTAGTTTTCTTTCTAGATGTAATTAGGGTCGATATGCCAACCCATTAAGCCTTGTACTTTATCTCATTAGCCAAATAAAAGTTTTTCCCTTTTTTCTCATTGCTTATTGTTTCCATTTTTTTTTTATTTTCCTCCACCCTTTAGTTCTTATTGTTCAGTTTAAAATGGAATTGTATTTAGTACTTGCTATAATAATGTCTAACATAGGCAAGTGATCGAGGCTGAGGATTGACTCAAGATTGGGGGCTCAATATAGATTCTTGCCCGAGAAAGGTGCCTACGACATTAGTATAACACCTAACTTAGGAATGAAAATCAACTAAGGTTGAGGGCTTAATGTAGATCGATGCCCGAGAGAAGTGTTCATGGTGTTAGTGTAGGGATTAACTTAAGCAAAGCTTAGGGATGAAAATTGACTCAAGGTTGAGGGCTTGATGTAGATTAATGCTCGAGAAAGGTGCTTACGGTGTTAATGTAGGAACTAACTTAGGCAAAACTTAGGGATGAAAATAGATCAAAGGTTAAAGGTTTGATGTAGTTCAATACCCTTGCATGTTTCCATTGTGTTAGTGTAAAGACTAATGAGGGAAGATATGTTTAAGGATAGAGATCAACCCAAAGCCATGGTGTAGCGTGGCAGGTATTGCATGGATGCACATGGAGTGGATTGAGAAAAGAGACACATGCATGAAACTTCATCAATTCATTGGATTCAACCATGGTTACAAGTTCTTTTGATTCTCATCATTGTACTTAAGGGAAGTAGGGTCTTCAATTCTAGGCATTCCATACCTTGGGGATGGGTCATCCTTCTAATGTCTCAAGCTTATAAGCACATTTCTCAAATCACTAACCAATTGTAAAGGTCTTCCCAATTAGGGGTGAGCTTGCCCTGTCCTTCTTCCTAATTAGTAACTTCTAACTTTCTGCACACTAAGTTTTTAGGGTGGAAAACCTTGTGTCGGACGTTGTTGTTTTAGTATCGGGTGTTAAGGCTTGCATGTAGGGCCATGTGTTTAGCATTCATGTTAAAGTGCTAGGTTCTACTGGTGGGTAGTTCCAACTCAATTAGGAGGACAACCTTTGCTTTGAATACGAAAGAGAGTGGAGTTTCTCCAACTGAGGTCTTTTTTGTCATGTAATATCCCCAAAGTATGTTTAGAAGCTCATTAGTCCATCCACCTCCAGCTTGTTCCGCCTTCTTCTTTACGCTATTGAGGATTATCTTATTAATAGCTTCAACTTAGCCATTGGTTTGAGGGTAGGTTACCAAGGTACAGTGTAGCTTGATGTTGTGCTTATTACGGAATTCTCTAAACCGATCGTTGTCAAATTGCCTCCTATTATTGATGATCAACTTATATGGTACTCCAATATTGGACAATATGTAGATGAATACGAATCCCTTGGTAGCCCGAGTTATGATAGTGGCTATAAGCAGTGCTTCCCCCCACTCGGTGAAGTAATCCACTGCCATTAGAATGAATTGTTAGCTTGATAAGGCTTTCAAGAAAGGATTAAGGATGCCTAATCCCCACTGCGCTAATGGCTATAGGTTTGTCAAGGGATGTAATTTCGAATTGGGGACATGAGTGTTCAGCGCATGCTTTTGGTAGGAATGGCATTTCTAGACCATGATCTTGGCATCTTCCTTCATTATCTGCTAATAATAATCTAACTTGAGCTCTTGTAGGTATAGTCCTTAGGACTGGATGTGATTACTATAAATCCTTGTGTTGAGTTCCTTAAGGACCTAGGTGCCTTCTTTTGTCTAAAGGCATTTGAGGAGTGGAGTGATATGTCCTCATTGGTAGAATACATCATTGATCAATGTATAGTTAGCTATGGCATAGGCTAGCTTATGTCTTTAGGTAATGTTCCCGTCTTAAGGTACTACGTAAGGGGCTTTATCTAAGTAGGCTTTGGGGTTACTTCTATCGTTTCGGTGACTTGTTGATGTTGTTCCTCTGTACTTTGCTTGGGGAGATACTGTATCAAGAGTGGCTTATCGTAGTTGTGTGACATAAGGATGGTGGATGAGGCTATCATGGATAGTCTATCTACCTCTGCATTTTTTACTCGAGGGATCTTGTTGACTTCCTAGGAAGTGAATTCCGTGAGAAGGCCTTACATAAATGTAGATACTTAGCCATTATTTTGCCCTTGGTCTTGTATTCTCCTTTGATTTATTGTAAGACCAGATGGAATCTAAGTGTATGTTGAGCTTTTTTGCTCCATTATCTTTGGTAATTTTTAGGATAGTGATGAGCACCTCATATTTGGCTTTGTTATTACTCCTTTAGAAACCAAATTTTAGGTTTTAGAGGATCTTTGTTCCCTATAGGCCTTATAATGCAATATCAACCCTACTCCTCTCCTTAGTAGAAGGCCATTAACGTAGAGTATCTAGACGGATATAGTAAGGTCTAGTTGAAGCTCATCTGCTCTGATGTATTCCACTCTGAAGTCTATAAGGACTTGTACCTTGATTGCCTACCTTTGGCAGAACCGTACTCCGTGGGAATTGAGTTTAAGAGCATACTTCATCATTCGACCCAAAGTATCAAGCCTTTGTAAAGTAGTTCTGAGTGGGATGTTTGTTAAGATGGCAATTGCATGTAGCTAGATGTAAGACTTGAGCTTCTAGGTTACGATGACCACTACGAGGGTAAACTTCTCTATGTTAATGTATCTAAGCTCTAGCCCTTGGAGGATATGATTGATGTAATGATTGGTCGGTGGTAATGGCCATTAGCTCGAACGAGTATTAAAGATAATGCCTTATTACTGACTATAAAGTATAAGTATAATTCCTCTTCGGGTATTGGTTTGGAGTGCATGGGTGGTGTCACCAAGAAGTTCTTCAACTCTTCGGAAGCTCACTAACATTCTAGTGTCCACATGAGCTCAATGGGGTGTTTGAGTAGATAAAAAAATTCTACACATTTGTTAGCACTTTAGGATAGGAAGTGATTGATGACAGCTATCCTTCTTGTTAGCTGTTGGACCTCTTTAATTTTGGTTGGGGCTTGCATGTCTTGGACTGCTTTGATTTTATTAGCGTTGGCTTCTATCACTCGCTTTATGACCATGAAACTAAGAAATTTGCCTAAAGTAACTCTGAAGATGCACTTCAAGGTGTTGAGTTTCATTTGAAATTGGTGAAGGGTTTAGAAGATCTCCTAGAGGTTGTCGATGTGATCATTTTTGGAATTTCTTTTGGTGATCATGTCGTCAATGTAGACCTTGATGTGCTTGCCTTTTTGTGGCTTGAAGATGTAGGTGACCATTTTTTTATATGTAGCTCTAGCAATTTTTAGACTGAAGGGCATTACTTTGTAGCAATAAGTCCTGAAGCTTGTAATGAAGGATGTATGGACTTTGTCTTGGGAGGCCTTTCAAATCTAGTTATATCCAGACTAAGCATCCATAAAACTAAGAAGCACATGACTAGATGTCGAGTCGATGAGCTGGTCTATATATAGCAACGAGAAGTAGTCCTTAAGGCATGCCTTGTTAAGGTTAGTGTAGTCGATGTACATGCGCCACTTTCCATTTGCTTTCTTGACAAGTACTGTATTGGCGAGCTAGGTGGGGCATTTCTCCTATCGAGTGAAGCCTGCTCAGAGCAACTTCTACACTTCCTCCTCGATCACGACTTGATAGTCTAGGGTAATGTGTCATTTCTTTTGCTTGACAAGTTAAATAGAGGGGTTAACATTGAGGTGGTAAGTAGCCCTCGGTATGTTAATGATCTATGGCATGTCTTCTAGGGTAAACACGAAGACGTCAAATTTTTGCTTAAGGAAATCTGTAAGCTCGACTTTGTCATTGTTTGACAACTCAGCCCTTATTTTGGTTATCATGCTAGGGACGTCGGATATCTTGATTTCTAGGTTCCTTTCTACAGGCTCTCCCCATATTGTAGAAGTAAAGGAGTTAGTAGATTCGATGTTCATGACATTATTTCTGGATTAAGCTTTGAGGTAAAGTGTCTTGGAAAGAGCCTAATGGCCTCTGGCATCGCCCACATCAATGGGTGTCATGAACTTCACTTTAAGGCATTTTTGGCTTATAAGCATTTCAAATTTCATGGTGCTTAGTCTATTGAGGATGGCAATGTATAGTGACCAAATGTTAACAACGATAAAGTTTATTAACTGTATGGCAACGTATTTGTCATCACTTAGTCAAAAAAGCAAGGTGATTATTCCCATAACGGGTACTGGCCTACCATCTTCGAACCTTGTGAGGTTGTATTTATATGGTTGAAGGGGTTCATCAAGCTATTTTTCATTTGCTCGAAAGTGTTGTAGAAGAGTATGTCTATTGAACTCTTGATATCAACGAACATTTTAAGGAGGTTAAAGTACCTGATTTTGGTGTTTATGATGAGTGCATCACTATAGGGTAGGATGACACCATTTTGTTTGCATTTGTAAAAGTTATTGTTGTGTTAGTCTTTAGCTTCTTATTTTTCACAATGTGTACTTCCAATTTTGCTGTTAAGGTGTATTGCTTGAGAGGAGGTCGAGTTTGCCAAATATGATGTTAATTTGGCCTCGTCCTCCCCTTTGGTTATGTTCATTCGTAGGGGCATTGGCATATCGATTGTATTATTGTTGTTAATGATCTACTCAATGACGTTAGGTTGGTTGTTGGACTTGGTTTATCTCATCTACAACAAGGTGGTTGATGCGGCTTGTCACAACTCGTAAGATAGTCTAGTAGTGAAAGACCATGATGTACTAATAAGAAGTAATGAATTAGCACTTCCTTTACTGATTAATTATGTCTGAAGAGTATGTAAAGCGTCAGCTCTAGAAGAAATTGTAGAGTAGCATAGATTTAGTGGTACAAAATAAAATTTTACATCATATTATAGAACTTGTAGAGTTATGAAGTCTTTTTAATAACTAATATTACAAATCATTACAATTAAAGTACTTAAAACATAATAACTATAAATTTTAATATCCTTTCACACTCTTTGTCATGAACCGAGGGTGACCTAGTCATGGTAGGCGTTGTATATCGTACAAAAGATCGTAGAATTGGATTTCCCTTCCTAATCAATCACCCTTCAAATGACATACAGGGCTATTATTACAACTAGCTCCTCAAGAGTGAATAGGTAAGAATAATATCACAACATATTTATATTAACATAAAGTTTACAAAGTAACAATACTAGATAAATGCTACAATACGTTAAATTATCAGTAAAGTAACTACAATAAAGTTATAACAAAGTAGTACAAAAGTTTTTGTTTGAGAGTCGACAAAGTCTACATATGTTCACTTGACTCTCTTATCTACTTCAAACTTTCTCAAAATGACCTAAAATTGACCTCAAGCATCCTTCGGCTAGCTTCTACAAAAAGGTGATCTTGCATCAAAACCCTTCGAGGGTATAAGTTATATAGCTTAGTGAGATATCCCTTAACCATATAGACAAGCAAATTATTCAAACATTAATTTCAAGCATATGAATGTATGAACAAGCATAATGCCAAAAAAATACATATAGTTGACCAGATACTGTATGAGACTCAAATTTAACACCCACTGAAGTTAATGTTGGAGTATATACGGCATTAGTAAGATATGAGTATATATCGAAACTTATATTACTACGAATCTCCATATTTCGTATTCAAGTAAAAATAGTTTGTTTGTTTTAGTATAAAACTAGGTTTCAAGTATAGTTATGAGTAAGTCTCGAAAGTTCAAACTCACCCCTAAATGGAGGTTTGTAGACTTGACTTTTAGCTAAGTGGTTAGTGTTTCTAATACCTAGTAATCTGATGGGCTAAGGTAAGATCATGTTGTATGTATATATCGTACTAAAACACTATAATTATAATAAACCAACCCTTACGTGGTCTCTCGTTACCTTTGTATAATGTGATAACCGAATTAGTTATATATGATGGATGTTTATGTATGATCTGATTTAATTTAAAAATGTTAGATATAATTAAGTCCAATTATTGCATGACTAAACAATTTCACAAACAATCCAATTCTTACAAAATCTACTATTGAGTAACCATTTCATTAACATAATTTAAAGTAACTTCACAATTTAGCACACAATAACATTATATGTATAACCCAACCCCACACATCATTTAATTATCGATATAATTTAAACAATTAACTATAAGTATAAAAAAGTATGGAATCATATGGAGTACTTACTTGGTCGTGATAAATCTCAAGGGTCGTAATAATTTGCAAGGTAATCCAATCCCTCATCGAGATCACTTGATTATTATAAAATAGAAAAGATAATAAGTAACTAAGTAAACTAACTAAATTATGTAATTATTTATCGAAATCTACGTAAGTTTTCTACAAATTTTCCCAATTCGAGCTTTTTCATCAATTGCATATAATTTCATCATTTTAATTCCAATATTTATAAACTTATAATCGATTTCTATTATTTTTAGATGTATGTTCACGTAGTAGGGTTTGTTTTGGATGTTAAAACTTACATTTTTCAATGTAGGCTTAAATTCTTACAAATTTGGTCATTTTGACTCAAATAATTTTATTCATTAATGTTGAGTTTTTCCTTATTATTTTATAATTAAATCAAAATTAAAATTTTCTTAAAATTTATTTTTAAGTTCATTTATATGAATTTCACTATTCTTTCATTTTTAAGGTTAATTTACCACTGACAATAATTTTTATTATTCTAATTTTTCCTAATTTATTTATTATTATTATTTTTTAATTATTTTTAAATTTTCGATTCAATTAATTATTTTAGGTAAATTGTTAACGTGGCATGTTCCCATTTGTCCAAATGGCAATTTGTTGATTTTCCTTTATTATTATTATTATTATTATTATATGTTATTTTAATTAATTGATTAAATTATTATGGGCCCTAATTATCTTTTATGGGTTTTGGCCCACTAAGTATATATACATATATATTTTATTATGCTATATTATTTAAGTATATTATAAATAGGTATGTACTTGTATTCATATATATATATATATATATATATACATACACACACAAATGTATCATTAAGTATATATGTATAATTAGCATATTAATATATGTGCTTGTATGTATACTCATCCCATGCTATCATCATACGTGTCTATGCATGTATACATGTATGTATATACATGTATTTATACTTATAGTGTACTATTATTATATGTATTTATATACATGTATACATATTTATACTCAATTTTACAAGTACTTTTATACACATATTTATATACATATATTTATATTTTCTTAGTGTAATTTTTAGGAATTTCAATGTATAACATATATACATATATATATGTACTTTCTGTTTTGCACATATATGTATAAATATTTAATATTTCTTATATGTATGTTTATGTGCGTATTATAATATACATGTATAGGGGCATAAATGCATATATATATATATATATATATATATTCTAGACATGTTCTTGCATATGCTCCAATACATACATATATTTTGTATAAACATAAAGAAATGGAATTATACTTATCATTAAATACATATACATACTACATAAGCCAAAGTACATGTATTTTCTACTACATGGTTTCTAATATATAAACAAAAATACATATGAACATAGAGAAACTTATAAAAAAAATACTTAAATCCTAATTTACATAATATAATAAATACAAACAAAATACAAAAGAATTACAAGAAAATTATATTTACTTGCTTTAGGAATTATTTGATGTTGAAATTCTTCTCTTTCCCTCTTTAAATATTTGTAAGGAAGATGGGATAGGTAGTGTGGTTAGAGATGGACTAGTAGGTAGGAAATGTAGAAGAAAACAAAAGGAAGAAGAAAGTGAAAAGTAAAGTGTGTGTATCAGTCTAACAATTGGAGTTTAAGACTCCAATTTTTGATGATTTAATGTTAGAAATACGAATATTGTGGAGGATTCCAAAGGACATATGGCCAATGCAATTTGGAAATAAGAAGAAAGGAAAAAGAAAAAGAAAATGAAAGGAAAAGAAAAGGACATTAAATGCGTTGAAAAAGACTTGTTAACTTTTAGTCAAAATTAAAATATTAATATAATAATTATATTATGTACATGTAATAGTTTATAATTTATAATGGAAAATGAAAATAGAAAGGAAAAATAAGTGAAATAAGTGCACAAATAATTAAAGCATAATTTTGAATTTTTTATAAATATTTTTAATACTATAAATAATATTAATAATAATATGTATTATGATTATAAAGAAAATTATTGGATATAAGATTTATATTAATAATATGACACATAAACAATAAATAGATGATAAAATTAGATTGAAATAACTAAATTCATATAACCCTATTTTATTTATATATACATATAATTATTAATATAAAATAATATTATCAAATTTATAAATTAATTTATTACTCTCACATTTATTAGCATATCTAACAATATTTATAATCAATTAAAGTTTTATCATCTGTACGATTTTTAAGCTTAAAGTTTTAGTTTTAGGAATTTTATCATATTTAGGTTCAATCTCTTGTGTTACATACATATAGGGTATAGGTTTTTTGTATGCAATTAGGGTTTTGATTAATATATTAGGGTTTTTCATTTTAGAACAATTTAAGGTTTATAAGTTAATAAAGTTTTTAGTTTATTTGGCCTTGTCGACTCATAGAGTTATCTATGACATCAAATTCGATTTAAGGTTCAAGTTAAGAATTTATAGGGTTTATACTCTTCCCCAAAGCCCGCTTCTATTTTCTTTAATGCTCACCAAAGGTTTAGACCTTCCTAGATAAAGCCAATAAGGTTCCTACAAAAAGCTAGAGTTATAGGGGTATAAGCTATAACTAGCTTAGTAAGATCTCTACTCATATCACCTTTCAAGCAAATTAAGCAAGTTTTCAAACATAAGCAATACAATCAATCAATTAAATATATGTAACAATACACACGATCAACCGATAATTGGTGTACAGTCTAAGGTACATTCCCCCCCTTGACCTTAGGTTGAGGATTTGTAGTTCTACTAATGCCCAAATGTCCATATTTAGCATATGGAGTTTCTTGACATACATCCTTGGTCATCCCATAGCAATAGCAACAAAATCTCAATTCTTGGCTAAATTAATGCCTATAGCAGCATAATGACCAAGAGATGATGCTCCTTATTCGGTCATAGGAGAATCAAATGGGTAATATTCTCCTTGACCTCATGAGAGAACAAATCTCTCGGTTATCTAGGAGAACCAAAGAAATGTTTAACCTAGAATCCACTATAATACCTAAAAAGAAGGATATTTCAATTAGCCATAGGAACCAAAGAAAATGTTCACAATGGCCTGTAAATAAGTCACAAGAGAAGGATCTCTTGATTGGTCCTAAGAAGGCCCAAATGAAATCTTAAGATATGAATGCCTTCCCTAACTACTAAATGACCAAGAATTAATTAGATTCTTGATCAACCTCTAGATGTATGAGAGCCTAAAACAGAAGAATAGACATAGCCCTATCCAATATACGATTATCTTCAAAGTCACTTAGTTTGTAAAAGACGAAGAAGGTTCTCATCTTTCCATTCCCTATGTAGTAATGGTGGTAGAAATAGGTTTATATTGTATACTATGGATGACCATTATTACATTAAAGGTTCGATATGTTCAAGGTTGATTAATAAGTGATTAACCAAATATCAAACACTCATAAAAGAATACATCATATTATAATCATAAATTGTATTATGTGGAATACTTTATAATATTTTTGCAAGCATTTTAAACAAATCAAACATAAGTGCTTTCTCGATACCCCACACATAATCCCATTGATGTATATATTTAAAGTGCCACTAATTACAACTACAAGCACAAGTAAGTGATACTCATCGTTGATACTTACCTAGCCATCAGTATTACTCGTTATAATAGTTTTTGGGTAGATCAAACTCGCGATCATCTAAAAGAACATAATAAGAGGTAAACACTATATGTACATATAAGATTTCCTTATTGATTATAGTCTTTTAGTTAATTAATGTTATGTCCAAATCATTCTTGTCATTTATTACATAAAGTATATTTATAACTTAATTAAACAATTCTGAATACTATCATATAACATATTGATGTGTCTCCAAGGTCGTACATACGAAGAAGCACTACAACGAATGAATAAAAAAGGAAATAGAAAAGAAACTAGCAAAACCCAGATAGCTACTAAATGGATATGACTCACCACTTGATCCTAATCAGCCTATAATTCGCCAGATATGACGCACCGGTCCGAACTGAAGGGTCCTACTCCTTCCTAAAGGGAATAGATAAGAGTTAAGAGATAAGAAGAATACCAAGGTTGCTTAAATGAATAACTCCATATTATTAGCTAGAGTCGGAATAAATCCAGAAATAGTATAGATGTATCTAGGAGTCTGGTTTGAATTCTACAATGAAGCCCCCATGAAATTTTTTCTTAAGTCAATCTTCCTAGTCTTTATTGACTCGAGACTATTGATTTTTTTTTTCTATGAACAGATTCATCTATAATTAGATCAATCTGTATTGATGCTTTATTACATTGTCTTTTTTTTTTATGAGATGACTCATAACATTAACCTTCCATATATTTTCTAGTATATACAAGGAAAGTAGAGGTTTATATACCTATTCACTAAGGTTGCTTTACAAGTAAGAAAAGACAAAAGGAGTATTCTATACTAGGTTACATAAGACATACTAAAAAGGGTAAAAGAGACAAAAAATATACAAGACGGAAAAGAAAGAATCATTCTAAAGCATTGTGCTAGAAGACATGTGTTGCTTAGTGGCTGGAAATTCAGGATATGATACAATGTAGGCGAAAATAAGAATGCATTACAGTCAGGGGCTGACTTGATCTAAATTAAGTCAGGAGCCAATCTACCTAGTAAAAGATCAGCTGTCTTGAAGTTAGATGCTAGTAGGTTAGGTTGGTAGCTCAACTCAGCTAGTTTTGGGCTATCTTCTAGATTAGGACTTCACTATTAGGCATGAGCATGTTTGACATACATGAGGATTTGAGAGACAGGTTGGTAGGTGGTTGGATCGAGATAAGAGTTCCCGTCTCAACAATGGCTTAGAGTTAGTATTTTTTTGTGTGATCCCTTGAAGTTCTCTAGCTTGGCTTTTTGTGATTAGTCCAGGGGGTTGATTCCGATCATTTGCTTGAGGGTAAAAAAGATTTGTCCTCAAATTTGAAGCAGTTTTTGCTTGTTCTTCTAAGGCACTTGTAAGGTCTTCTATTGGTTGATGGAGAATCAGATTGGACACATTGAAGGTAGACGAGACACCATAGTCATTAGGCAACTCGGTCTGGTAAGCGTTGCGGTTGATTTTCTTCAAGACTTTGAATATACCATCAACTTAGGGAAATAGTTTGTTTTGTCTCAAGTGCGGCAATTGTTCTCGGTTGAAATGTATCCATACTAGGTCTCCTGACTAGAAAGAAATAGTTTGGTGGCCTTAGCTGCTAATCTCTTATTGTCTCTAATTGAACTTAGTGATCTTCCTCATGACAGATTGGTGTAGCTCATGTAATTCTTTGGCTCAGTCCACTTTAGATTGACTCTCTTCAGTAGCTGTTGGGGTACCGATCATATCCAGGTGAATGGTAGGGTTAAGGCCATAGAAGAACTCGAATGGGGTCTTCCTAACAATGCTATAGACGGTTCAGTTGTATGTGAACTCCACAACTGGTAGGCATAGATCCCACTCCCTCAAGTTCTTTCCCACAACAGTCTTGAGCAAATTGCTTAGTGTCCTATTTACCACTTCAGTCTGGCCAGTAGTCTGAGGGTGGCTACTGGAGTTGAATACGAGTTTGGTTCCATATCTTCTCCAAAAGGTCTTCCAAAAATAGCTCAAGAATTTTGTGTCCTGATCTAAGGCTATGCTATTTGGTACTCCATATAGTCAGATAATCTCCTGCAAAAATAAATTGGCAATATATGGAGCATCGTTAGTTCGATCGCATGGAATGAAGTGTATCATCTTGCTAAAACGGTCCACTACAACAAAAATGGAATCTTTCCCTCAAGATGTCCAGAGCAACCCTAAGGCAAAGTCCATGCTGAAGTTAGCTCAAGGTAAGGTTAGTGTTGGTAAAGGAATGTAGTCTCCATGGGGTTCTCTTTTCTCCTTAATATGCTTACACACTTCACAACTAACAATTGCCTTATGGACATCCTTGGCCAAACCTGGCCAGTAGAAGTTCTCCTTCAATAGCTTGGCTATCATGACCTCCCTAAAATGACTTGATAACCCTCCATTATGAGCTTCCTTGACTAATAGCTTACACATAGAGTAGTTTAGTATGCACAACCTTTAGTCCTTGAATAGGTAACCATCCTTAAGATAATGTCCCTTGATAGTAATTCCATCTCTGCACTATTCTATGATTAGGCCGAAATGAGGGTTATGAGCATACTACTTGGTAATTAGTGAAAATCATAATACATTAGGTTGCAAAGCAGTCAACAAGGTCTACCATCGTGATAGAGCATTGATGACCGCATTTGCACTTCCTCTCTTGTATCGGATGACGTATGAGAAACCTTTCTTAAATTCTAACCACTTTGCTTGCCTCTTTGAGAGCTTGTTTTGACTCCCTAGATGCTTCAATGATTCGTGATCAATGTAAATAACAAACTCTTGTAGTAGTAGGTAGTGTTACCAAACAATAAGGGCTTGATAAAGAAAGTACAACTCTTTCTTGTATACAAAATAGTTTAGGGCAAGACTACTAAGCTTCTTACTATGGTAGGTAATACGTCGTTGCTCTTACATTAGGATAGCACCAATTCCAATTCCCAATGCATCACATTCTAATTCGAAGGGTTTGTCAAAATTAGGCAGCGATAGGATAAGTGTCAAGGTGAGTTTTTCCTTGATTTCTCTGAAGCTCTATTCAGCTCAGTCGTTCTACTTGAATCCTTCATTGTTGTTCATCAACTCAGTTAATAGGGCAGCTATTGTACTAAAGTCTTAATAAATCACCTCTAGAAAGAAGTTAGACCATGGAAACTTTGGACTTTAGTAACATTCTTTGGCGTCAGCCATTCCAAAACAAGCTCGAATCTTCTCCTCATCTACTCGAATTCCCTCTATTGACACTACGAATCCTAGAAAAATCACCTCACTTTGGCAAAACGTACACTTCTTCATATTCCTATACAACTTTTCAACTTGCAAAAGGTTAAATACTTTACGAAGATGTTGAACATGGTTATTCAAGTCGGCATAGTATATTAATATGTCATCAAAGTATACAATCACACATCTTCCAAGTAGAGGGCGCATCACATGGTTCATTAATCTCATGAATGTGCTGATGTATTTGTAAGTCCGAATGGCATAACTAACTATTCATAGAGTTCATATTTAGTCTTAAAGGCAGTCTTCTATTCATTGCCCTGTCTCATGTAGATTTGATGGTAGCTACTCCACTAATCAATCTTTGAAAATATATTTGCACCATGAAGCTCATCCAACATATCATCGAGCCTCGATATCGAGTATCTGTACTTGACAATAATTTGGTTGATTACTTGGCTGTTGATGCACATATGTCATGAACCATCTTTCTTCAAAACGAACAAAGCTAGTATGGTACAAGGGCTTATGCTCTTCTTCACATGTCTTCGCTCAATAAGTTCGTTCACCTGCCTTTTCAACTCAACATCCTGCTCAAGGTTCATCTTATATGAAGGTCAGTTAAGTAAGGTGATGCTTGGCTACAGATCAATACAGTGCTCTATGCCTCAGACTGGTGGTAGTCCTTTGGGAAATTCTTCCGAAAAAAGGTTAGAAAACTCATTTAACAAGCAATGGATTTCTTTCGGGATTTCTTTCGGGACTTCTTGCAATTCCATCATCTCCATCAATTGTCTAACCAATAAGAACATTGGTTCATTAGTCTTCTCAACAGATTGAAGCTCCTTACGGCTCATCACAAGGGCCTTTTTCTTACTAGCTTAAGTAAGCTAATTATGGGTTTCATTTACTTGAGACGAGGTTAGGGGTTGCAACACTATCTTCCTTCCATCCTTAATAAAGGCATAGGTATTCTTATACTCGTCGTACGTAACACATCGATTAAACAACTAAGGTCATCCAAGCAATAGATGTGTAGCTCCCATGAGGACGACATTGCATGCTACTTTATCCTTGTATACATTTTTGACACTGGACGGTATGGTCACTTGTTCAATCACGTACAATGCACTCTTATAATGAAGCCAATGCAGCCTATATGGTTGGAGATGCCTTGAGGCCGGCAAACCTAACCTTTACACAAATGATTATGCAACCACATTAGTGCAACTTCCTCTATCCACTATGGTTGTACATAATTAGCTTTTTATGGTATACTTGTTATGGAACAAATTCTCTCTCTAGTCCTCCTTAAGATTCGGTAAGGAACTCAAGACTCATCTCAATACTTGGGTTATTACTTCTTCTTGGTCGACATAGACATAGGTCTCCTCTTTCTCTTCCACTTTGGGTTCTCCAACATTCTTTTCTTCCTTAGGGTCACTTTCATTGGTACTATCTACTACATCTCCTTAGCGTATCATGACATGCCGATTTGGACATTCAGCAATCATGTGTTCAAAGCTTAAGCATTTAAAACACTTCACCTTAATGGTCTTTCATCCGAATGATTGGCCTTTGTCATAGGTTCTCGGGGTTGGCTTAACCTTAGGTCGGCTTGATTGTTTGACTCGGCCATGCTAATCTGCTTGACGTTTATTAGGTCTGTCATTCCTTTCCTCGGCTAGGTATGGCCTCCTAGGCTAGGATTGAATAGGTCGGTGCGATATGGGAGCTCGGGAGAATGTTTGCCCAAGTTAGCTCAGAACATTTCTCCTCTACTTTTCAATCATCTACATGATCTTGATCGCCCTCTTCTAAGATATAAAACCTTTGTACTTCAATGATATTGCAAATCTTATAGTTGAGTCTAAAAATGAATCTTGATACTATATGAGCTTCTGGTTCTTCCATGTCGGCTCGAATCATCAACATCTAGAACTCTCTGATATAGTCATCAATGGATCGATTTCCTTAGCTAAGCTCTTACAATTTTGCAAACGTATCTTGCAGGTACTTCTTGGGCACAAATCTACCCCTCAATGACATCTTCATCTCATCCCAAGTTTTGATACCTCGTCTTCCATCCCTTACTTGGGTTACATTCAGATTTTTCTACCACAATGTTGCATACCTAGTAAACTCCAATGCACCAAGTCAGATCTTAACAATTTCCATATATCCGTAATAGTCAAACGCCTTCTCAACCTTCTCTTCCCACTCTAAGTATTCATCAGCATCTCCACTTCCACTGAAGGGTAGGATTTGGACCTTAACATTCTCTAGCCCTTGAGAATCTTGTCATCGTCCTAGTAATGGTTAATAGTTAGCTTCCTCTCCTTCCTACCCAAATTCTTCAACATCCAGTTCCCCTCTTCTTCTTCAAACTCCTCTAACTCCAATCTTCATCTAGTAGCTTAGTCCGCTACTCCTCTAGCTTGTTGTGATCGAACTAGGTGACTGGTTCAGTTGCCTTAGCCATGAGGTCTTGTAGGGGCATTCTCTTATGGGTTAGACGGTAGTATACCTTAGGGTTGTTGCTTATTTACTTGCATTATTGTAACTAGACTCTTAATAAGGTTTTTGAGCCTATTAAGTCTGTTATCAACGAACCCTAGGGTGTTATTACCATTATGACCATGACTAAGCTGAGTACTACGATCCTAGTCACCAATAACACCCTGAACACTTAAATCTAACATAATGTAAAACTTTGTTAAACAAATTAACAAACTACTAACAAACTTAATATCCAATAGTCACTAAACAGAGTAGAAATGAACTTGCTCTATTTTCGTAATGAAAAACAGAGTAACATTGAACCATACTTGCTATCACACCAATACACTACAGTAGCTACGAAAGGAGCACAGCAGCTACTAATAGTAAAGTGAACAAAAACTTCGCTGCAACTTCACATACTCCCTCATGGAACCGTACTTTGATACTAGCGAAGTTGATGCGCCTCCAAGGTCATACATATGGAGAAGCACCACAACGAACAACTATAAAAGGAAACAGAAAAGAAACTAGCAAAACTCGAGTAGCTGTCGAATAGATATGACTCATCACTTGATCCTACTTGGCTTATAATTCACCGGATATGACACACCAGTCTGAACTGAAGGGTCACTCGCCACTACTCCTTGTTAAAGAAAATAGATAAGAGTTAAGAGATAATAAAAACACTAAGGTTGCTCAAATGAATAACTTCGTGTTATTAGCTAAATTATATGCGTACAAGCAAAGTAAAGGTTTATATACCTGTTCACTAGGGTTACTTTACATGTATAAAAAAACAAAAGGGGTATTCTTTACTAAGTTACATTAGACATACTAAAAGGGGTAAAAGAGATAAAGAATATACAATACAAAAAAGAAAGAATCATTCTAAAATATTATATCAGAAGACATGTTTCGCTTGGTACCTGGACATTTGGGATATTATACAACGTACGTAGAAGCAGGAATGCATTACAGTTAAGGGCCGACCTGATCTAGATTAGGTTGGAAGCCAATTAACCTAGCAAAAGGTTAGTTGTCATGAAGTTAGATGCTAGTGGGTCAAGTTAGTAGCTTAACTTAGCTAGTTCTAGGCTGTCTTTTGGATTAAGACTTCACTATTGGGCGAGAGCATATTGGATACACGTAAGGATCTGAGAGACAAGTCGGCAAGTGGTTTGATTAGGATAGGAGTCCCCGTCTCAGCTATGGCTTAGAGCTAGTATTTTCCGTACAAGGCTTAAAGTCCTCTAGCTCGGCTTCTTGTAATCAATCTAATGGGTTGACTCCTATCACATATAGATCAAGTAGTCACTTTATTAAAACTCTTATATAGAGCTACATCATTACAAACCCTTCTTACATTGTGATATCCTTTAATACATAGTCAAACATAACATAATAGTAACGCAATGGTCATTTATTCACTACACTTTATTTACAAGTCTCCTTCCATTTACTCATAGAGCCATCCACCACACTTTTTCCTCTTTCAAGTACAGTTATAGCTTGCCTCATTGCTTACCTAAAGTTTATTACTATCTTCTAACTTAGCTAGAGAATTAGGTTGGGTTTATTCATCTGAGCTATCATCTTGATCTCTATAAGTTAACTAAGCTTTAACCTACGCACTTTCAAGACCATTTCCTAGGGTCAGACTTAAATTTACTTAGTTTAGTTCAGGATCAACATCATAATAGATGCATTCTAAATAAGTATTAATAGGTTTAGGGTTATAATAAGGTTAAAAAATTGCATCAATATTTGGTGAGATTTCATTCCAATTTTCAACAAAATAACCACCCTAACTTAGACCAATGCCTTAGCTAATATCCTCTTCTTAGTTACGGGTTCTAAGCATATCAAAGGAATAGTAAGAAGTGTTAGAGGAAGAGTAAGAACTTATATTTTCAATTATTTTCATAATGTCCATTTCATAGGTAAGTGGGTTCCAAAATTTCTCAAGTGATTTTAGTTGGATAGATTTAGGGATAAATAAAGGAGGTCCAGTTAATCATGCTCTCCTTTCACAGATTTCACTCCAACTTGGAGTTTTTGTTTTCAATCCAATATGATTATCTTTTATACCATGAGCATAGGCTAGGACAAAGGTTAATAGAATCCATTCTTCGAAATCTGGGTGTATCAATTCCTTAAGGGAAAAGACTACAAACTTAACATTCTCAACTTTACTAGGTTGTCCATTGGAAATGGCATCTGTTTCTAACCTGTAAATATACCCATTTGCCCCCAAGTCCTTTCCATTTGTTTAAAATTTTAAACAAAGTTTTTAAAACTCCATGAAGAATAAGATCTTCACAAAGTACATGTGACCATTTTTGATATTCTACCAACGACTCTCCATCAACGATGGAAAATTCATTCTAGAAACTTTCTATTGTCGCGAAATCAAACTAAAATATAAAAGAAAGCATAGTTTAGTAATGATGAAATACTTATATCTACCCCATTTCTACCCACTCTCAGATGTTTATTTATATATAACTATGTATTTTTATATGTAAAAACCTTTGCTTTGATACCAACAAAATCTATTATAACTCATAAGATAGCCTAGTAGTGACAAACTGCCAAGTAACAATTAGAAGGAATCAATTGGCACTTCCTTTACTCTTTAATTACTTCTGAACAGTACATGAAGCATCATCTCTAGAGCAAACTATAGAGTAGTACATATTTAGTGGTACAAAATAAAGTTTTACATCATATTACAGAACTTATGGAGTTATGGAGTCTTTCTAATAATTAATGTTATAAACCATTACAACTAAAATACTTAAAACATACTAACAATAAATTTTAATATTCTTTCATGCTCTTCCCCAAAGCCCACTTCTATCTTCTTTAATGCTTACCAAAGGCTTAAACCTTCTCAAGTATAGCCAGTAAGGTTCCTGTCAAAAGTTAGAGCTATAGAGATATAAGCTATAACTAGTTTGGCAAGATCTCTACTCATATCACCTTTCAAGAAAATCAAGTAAGTTTTTAAACATATGCAATGCAATTAATCAATCAAACATATGCAACAATAGACATGGCCAACCAACAACCGGTATGCAGTCTAAGGTATATTTCCAACCCCTCCACCCCCTACCCTAACCTTGGGTTGAGGATTAGTAGTTCTATGAATGCCCAAGTGTTCATATTTAACATATGGAGCTTCTTAGCATACATCCTTAGCCGTCCCAAAGCAATAGCTGTAGAATCTCAATTCTTAGCTAAACCAATACTCATGTTAGCATAATGATTAAGAGATGATGCCTCTTAATCGGCCCTAAAAGAACCAAATTGGTAACATTCTCCTTGACCTCACAAGAGAAACAATATCTTAGTTATCTAAGAAAACCAAAGAAATGTTCAACCTAGAATCTAAGATAATACTTAGGAAGGAGGATCTCTAATTAGTCAAAGGAACTAAAGGAAATGTTCACAATGGCTTGTAAATAAGTCATAAGAGAAGGATCTCTTCATCGGTCCTAGAAGGACCCAAATGAAATCTTAAGAAATGAATGTCTTCCCTTATCACAAAATGACCAAAAGCTGATTAGATTCCTGATCAGCCTCTAAATGTATGTGAACCCGAAACAAAATAATGGATATAAACCTATCCAATACACAACCATCCTCAAAGTCACTTAGTTTGTAAAAGATGGGGAAGGTTCTCACCTTTCCATTCCCTGTATAGTAGTGGTGGTAAAAATAAGTTTATGTAGTATGCTATGCATAACCATTTTTATATTAAAGGTTCAATATGCTTAAGGTTGATTAATAAGTGATCTACCAAATATCAAATACTCACATACGAATACATCATATGATAATCATCAACTGTATTATGTAGAATATCTTATAATTTTTTTCTCAAGCATTTCAAACAAATCAAGCACAAGTACTTTCTCGATACCCCACATACAAACCAATTGATGTATATATTTAAAGTATCGCTAACTATAAGCACAAGTAAGTGATACTTATCATGGATACTCACTTGGCTATCACTGTTACTCATTGTAATAGTCTTTGGGTAGCGCGAACTCACAATCACCTAAAAGAACACAATAAGAGATAAATACTAGATATACATATAAGATTTCTTTATTGATTATAGTCTTTTAGTTTTATAAAGTTTTTTAGTTAATTAATGTTATTTCCAATTTGTTCTTGTCATTTCATGTCCATAGTCCTCATGTTTAGGTTTCCGGTTCTCATAATAGGTCTAATCGTTACAATCCAAATATCCAAGGTTAAGGGTATGCCCATGTGTCCAATAAGTCTAAATATGTTCTAGAGTCATGGTTCTAAGATATGTGTTTCTCCTAAAGATTCAAGCATAAAACTTTGGCATCATTATTTAGGCATAGATTTGTTCACTTGATTCTTTTAAGTTTCTTATTAAGTTATTTTGAAAAGAAACATGATCTTTTAGTCTTGATTCTCTACAAATTGAATCCAAGAATGAAATAAAGAACGTTTTGATAAAGATAAAGGTTTCTTTTTGTAGAAAACATATCTTATCATCCTTTGGAGACTCTTATACATAGGAAGGATTTTCAAAAGAAATTTTGACAAAGATGTTGGTTTTTAGGGTTTCTTTTCAAAAGGACATATCTTAGCTAAGATAAGATTTCATTTATCATAAACTCAATTTTGAAAAATAATTAAAAAGTTTGAAACTTATATAAAGTAGAGAAATAGATGAAAAGCTTTTGATTGTTTTGAAAAGGATTTTTAGGGGAAGGTTGTAAAGATGAAATCATTCTTAGAAAAAAAAAATTGAGAGTTTCATAAAATAACTTTACTAAAAGTACTTCTTGATTCATCTGGAAATCTTGAAAAACTTTTTGAGAATAGGAGTTTAAAAGAGTCTTTTAACTTGAAAAGAAGACTATGGAATTAAAGATAAGTTGTTGGTAAGTGTTGCTACCTTTTAGTGGAGAGTTACTTTTGAAAACTCAAAAACAATCCACTAGGCTTTGTTGTCGGTATTGGGGATTAGGTAGAGAAGTAGAATGTTGGTTGGTTTGTAGAATGAAGTTAAGAGGAAAAAGATGGATGTAGTGGAAGATATGGTCCCAAAAGTGGTATAACATTCCTATTTATTGAAGTTGTTGGAAATTTCTTAAAGTTGCTTAATGGAATTAAAGTCTTAAGGATAAAGATACAAGTCTCGCTTAAAGGAGTTAAACTCTTAAGGATAATGTCACTATTGTTTATGTCCCTTTCATGCTTAGTCATGTTGATAACTTGGTAATTCATTAATGGAAGTTGATGAGTTGGATGAAAATGGCATGAGGAAGACAATTTGGAATTCTCTTCTTCCATTTACATGCCACATGTAGTAGTTTAGGGTTCTTCCACTCATTTTGAAAGTTATTCATTACATGTTGGAAGAAATGTTGAGATATGATTTTAGGGTACTTATCTATTTATGATATAGACCTAAATACTTTGTTGTTAGTTAATTAGTTTTGGTTAATCTAAGATTAAATTAATCATATGATGGGTCTTTGATCACTAAGATGTCGTTTTCCTTTTATCCATCATTTTTTACTAAGGTTAATCAACTTTGATTAGGTTTCGCTTTAAGTCCCTTTTACGCTTATGTATTCATAAGTTGATAGATGGATAATGAAAGCGATACTTAGATGACATGTATAGATAAGGTGGTAAATAGATGATGAAAATGACACTTAGATGACATCTAGATAAGGTGGTAGATAGATAATGAAAATGATACTTAGATGTAGCTAAGGTGATAGATGGATTATGAAAGTGACATTTAGATGTTGATAAGGTGATGAAAATGACACTTAGATGTAGATAAGATAATGAAAGTAACACTTAGATATAGATAAGATGATGAAAATGACCTTTAGATGACATGATAAGGTGGTAGATAGAAAATGAAAGTGACATTTAAATGACATATAAATGGCACATCCTTACGCCACTTTACCTCTTGAATCCATCCATTCCATTTTTCAATTGTTTGATAGATTTTGGTCCTTATCGTAGGTAAATTAGCATGGTTATGTTAGGTTTAGGGTAGATTTAAAATAGTTACGACAAGCTTTTAAGTTAAAATTTTTCCTAAAGTTTTTTATTCTTAGAAATCTCATTTTCACACTACAAGAGTTAATAGTTAGTAGTACTTTTGATGTTTATAGGTACTCTAGACTATGTCTCTTAAATCTCTTTTAGTGATTTTAGCCTATCTCAAATATATCTCTAAATCATATTCTAGCAATTACGGACACGTATCAAAATTTTTAGGGGTTTACACAGCCTTTGCAAACTAGGTCTTCGACTACATTCTTAAGGAGGCTACACTCATTAGTGTTGTGTTGTACACGCTGTAGTAGTTACATTATTTCCCTAAGTTCATCGATTCTAATGTTTTACAAATGTAAGGTGATTTCGGAAGTTACTCTTGGACCTCGTACATAACTTCATCGAATGGTTGGGTTAGGGGTGTGTATGAGGTGTTGTCTTAAAATTTGTGCCTTTACTTTCACTCTTTTATCATATAGAGGGTTGTAGTTTGGGATTATAAGGCCCTAAGCGGTCCTTTGCTAAAATGTACGTGCTATTTTCCACTTAAAAACGAGCTTTGATGGCTTCTTATTAAGCTATGGACTTCTTAATGACTTTTATGAATTCATTTAAGGACTCAGGTTAATCTATTGACACTACAATAAAGAGCCTTCCATTAAGGTCTATGCCAGTTAGGAGCACTTGTAAGGCAGTTCCCATATCTAGCTTAAAAACTTGCAACTTTATTCAATTGAAGCACTCAAGGTATGTTCGTAGGGTTTCACTAAGACACTACCTAACAATGTAGAGAATAGAAGAGTCTCTTCATAAGACTTGGGAATTGAGAAAGTGTTGTTGGAATCTACTTCCTAAGTCATCAAATGAAGTGACAGATGCCTTGGAGAAGGTGTTAAACAAAAGCAAAGCAGCTTTTGCCAACATAGTGGGGAAAGCTTTACACATGATGGTATTTGAGAAGTTGTGAAGGCTCATCATTATTTAGAAGTGGATGAGGTGATTGTTTGGATCAGTAGTGCCATTATAGGTGATCAAATGTGGTAGCCTTATGCTTATGGAGAGCATTTCTTTAAGGATTAAAGGGATGAATAGGCTTTTTGTTGGCATAAAGTGCAATGCCAATGTAAACAATTCAATTTTCTTTTGATTGCACACGCTGGAGGTACCATAGATGTATTTATTAAGCTCATCCATATTCATGTCTTCATAATCTTTTGGTGATTGCCTTAGTAATAGGCTATCAATTGGCTTACTTATCATTGTGTGCTCTCCTTCCATGTATGTTTTGCTGCTGTTGCGGTTTAGCCATTCATGCAAGTCTTTGCATGGTTAACGATCTCGATGAATTTACTCACACAAGTGCATAAGGTGTGTGGTGTGTAGGTTATCGTTCCTGAATGGCTATTACGAGGAGTCAATAGTTGCCTTCCTATTTAGGCATTTTTTAGATGCATTTTTATCTAGTGCATCATCTTTATGCAAGGTTATAGTGAATTCGCAATATTTTTTATTTTCTTCAAGCATTTGTTAGACAAGTGATTTAAGTTGTTGAACTTCTGTACTTTCGTTTTGAGGTGGTAGAAGTGTTTAATTGGCTTCACCTTGTTAGGAGGTATTGGTATCCTTCATGTAGGAAGCTTATAGGTTATTGTTTTTGTTTTTACCCATTGTTATCGTAATGGCATGAAACAATAGGTGCTAAAATGTTGATTATGGTTAAACTAACTAGGATAAGTAGACTTGTGTAGAGTTTTGTTTAAGTAGGCTTGGGCTTCGATTCCTACTCCTTAATACTTACAAAAAGCCCTCAATTGGTATGGTTATAAGAACTCTCCAACACTCAAGTGAGTAAGGAAGACTAAGAAAAAATGGGGGATGAGCACTAAGAACCTCAAGGATTGTACTCATTTGATGGTGGGTATGTATGTAATGTGTTAATCTTAAGTCAAGAGAGAACAAGGAGGAGAAAGAGGAAAGATTTTAGGAGTGAGAATGATTTGTCTTACTTCATAGCAGCTGGTGCATTTTACGTAAGTCACCTAGATACGTAGTGAACAAAGATTTGCTTATGCTCCACATTCATGCTCTACAATAGAGACTAAGCTTCACTTCGGATAGTATGTTGTGGTTGGCCAGACCACCAAATCTATAGCTCAAGGACCTGATAGTTGTAAGGGTTTCCAGGTGTAGTGGAAATACTACAAATGTTAGACACTCATTAATGAGCTACGGTAAAGAGTAAGCACTAAAAACAAAATCCAAGCCGAGATGCTAAGGAAGGGATCAGTTGATGCTTGATTGTTGGGGGGGTGGTTGAGCTCTGAGCTTATGCTAGACAATTGGTGTATGCTAGCTCCATTATCAAGGGGGGTGACTTGCTCAAATGGGTGTTATTTGGCTTATCAAGCGAGTCACGATATAGAGGATAGGCTCGCTGACAGCTTATGTCTTCCTAGGCATAAGCACATGACCTTACGAGAACATCTGAGGTAATGAACAAGCTTGCCATTCACTTGAGTGCATTTCATTGTCCCTCATGATGGGTCCACTTGTCTTTAGTCACTAAGCACATAATCTTTAGTTTTTCCATCCATTTCTCTTGGTTTCTTTCCATTTTTATCTAACCAAACCTTTCTAAACTAGCCTTGTAACAAACTTTAGGTAGCATTTAGTTAACAAAATTGAAGAATATAAGTAGAATTAGATGATACTGCACATGGAGAATATGATAGTATAATCCTTTTGTATTATGTTTGCTATGTTCAACATTTGACACTGTTTTTGTGATTAAAAAAAATAAAAATTAAAAATATCAATGATCCATAAATTAAATTATAATAATGGTCATTATTATAATTTGAGAACTTAGTATAAGGTAATTTTAAGAATTTTAAATATATATTTATTTTGCCTTTTGGGGAAATATATTTATTTTATTTTATGTAAAATAGGTTTTTATATTACCAAATACATGGAATAAATTTTTTAAATTTTTATCTAATAATTCAAGGTACTTTAATTTAGTAACTTTGGCTAATATGTAATCTAAGCAATGGATTAAAGAATTTGTCCGGTAGTATATTATAAAAATACAAGTACTATTTGGTTGTTGTAATTTCCTGATAGTAAACTAGACAAAAGTTTATATACCCTATTTTGTTTGTACAATTGGCTATGGCACTAGATGAAGAAAGTCCTACAATATTAGACAAAAGCTCAAAATATTATACCATATAGTTGATGGAACAAAAATCTATTTCATATAATATAAAATAAATATATTTTTAAAATTCTAGAAATAACCACATAAATTTCAAAATTAAAATATTACGCTCCAATTTTTATTATGAATAATTAAATTTTTCAAAATATTTAAAAAAAGTTTAGATTATAAAAATTTATATCCAATACTATATATACTAGACCTGATTAATAAATTTATATTCCCTTATAGTCCTTGTATTGTAGTCTCCAATTCTCCGTATCCAGTGGCTACCATAGCGATCAAATCACACGGTTATTGTGAGACGGAACTTGCAAAAATAGTTGTTATTTTCATTTTAATCTAACGTAGAAATGAGAGTCAATAATCTCATTGCCCCGCCAATTATGGCGAATCATCACTGTTTCTTTTGATTTACTGATAATTTTTTCTTTCTTTCTTTTTTTTTTTTATTTTTATTTTGGTTTGCTTTTTCGTCTAAAACTTCATCATTCCTAATTCGATGATATCTTATTGTTGCACTTTTATTTCATGAGTACGTATTTGGTATATTATTATGTAAATGCGAAAGTAATTAATAAGATTGATATTCTTTGTTTGTTTCGAAGATCCATGGATCAAGAATAATATTTGTTTTAGCACCAAAGCCATAGCTAACTGGCCCAAAAAAAAAAAGAATCCATTACACATCCAGCTGGGTCAAAGAAGAAACCTGAATTTCCTCGCAACTTACTTTATAAAAAGACATGAATAAACAAATTATCAACTTGCTTTTTATTTTAACGTAGAATTCAAAACCCCTCAACACATAGTTCCTCCTGTAAGAAGTAAAACAAGAAATCATGGAACAGCCACATCTCTCGATCTCTTATGGGACGGAGACCAGAGAAAAATGGACAACGTAACTTGATCTCGCGTGATCGAGCTCACCCACCATCTCAACTCAACCCTATCTACACTACTTCTCGACGCCATATTCTGACCGCGCCGATCCGTGTGTCTTGCGGCCAGGGCTTTCATGTGTATGATAGCTTGCCTTGAGAAACCCTAATTAAGACACGATCAATAAGTCCACCCGTAGAACGTTGTATAGCTTTATTCCAATCATGATAAGAAGCAAAAACAATGAACCTCTTTGATTCTACATATCGATTTCCGCAATCCTGAAAACTAGTTTCATCTTCAAACTCACTACAAGAAATTTCGCCTTTAGACGCGAGAAAAGCTACAGTGAGATAGGCTTCTGTTGCGAGGGTTCTTTGAGTGACTGTCGGACCATATAACAAATCACATAATTAATTGATTCTCTGATCGACATGCTCGTGCACCTTTAATCCCCTCCACCATTCACTAGTAATGTCAACATATTCTCGAACCAAGTCTTGTTTGATACAGCAAAACGTAAATCTTACACATGACATGCTTTCTCCTCCGCCCAGTTCGTCAAACCGAGGATAGGTTCGACACGTTAGGATTTTGCGATGGTGATAGAGCCAAAGCAACGAGGAGAGACATGATTAAAACCGGCAAGAACAGAAGCATCAATGGAGGTGGCGGCAATGGTGGCAAGATTAGGGGTAATAAAAGCAGTGATAACGTTAGGAAAAGCAAGATAGTGATCGACTTTAAGCTGAAAAACTTGGACATGAAAATGGGACTACGGCTATGTATGTTCGTGGTGCAACAATGACTCGTAGGTTATCAAGATATATTTCAAGGATCTATCTCCTTGTAGTGTTGGATCGAGTAGTATTACCAGATGATGATCATGGGCATGACGGAGAGGACGATGTTGTTGCTTCGATGGCTGCGTTAACATCGAAAGCTTGAGAAATCTTCAAGATCTTTTCCTAGAAATTGAAGGTGTTGTCTCCTGTCAGACGCAAAGACAGATAGAGACGCCGGTGGGGTCTCAGTTTCAACCAGAAGATATATGTTTGTGTGTGCGTGTGAGAGAGAGAGAGAGAGAGAGAGAGAGAGAGAGAGAGAATGATGTTATGGAGAGAGAGAGAGCGAGAGAGAGAGAGAGAGAATGATGTTATGGAGAGTACCAAAGAAAAGTAAAGAGGGCATAGATGAAAGAGACAAAGGGATTTAGGAAGTGGGTTAAGGGAGAAGAACGAAAAGGGTATAATTGGAAAAAGATTAGGATATAGTTGGTCTTTGTTATTTCTTTACGAGTACCTGCCAAAAAGAAGAATAAAAGACATAGGATAGGTATTGCCGTCAACCGTGAGATTTCGCCAAAAAAAAAAAAAAAACATTAATTAACGTACGGAACCGGATGGGTAAGAAAAATAATGAACCGCGTCCACTAGCACGAAAATTCTATTATGTATTCGGTCCACGTAATGCTATATAGAAAATGGAGCACCTGATAGGGAACCGAGTCCATCAAGTTTAAGACAGCATCTTAGAAGATCATTGCTCTAAAAAAAAATTGAACAATATTAATATATTATATTAATTGATAAGTTGTACAAAAATATTAAGAAAATTTTGATATGTAAATACATAATTACTAATATTGATAAGATATTTTAAACATAAATCTCTTAAGTCCATGAGATTTATTTGGACCTTGAACTAACTTGATTGGGCTGCCTAATCGGATTTGCTAACACCTCGTCCAGTCACCTTACTGGCAAACCTCAACATAAGCTCTCCAAATAGCTTGCCCAACCTCAAAGCCTTATAATAGCTATGAGATAAGGCTCGGGGATTTAGTCAATTGGCATGACCCTATAAATACAGAGCATGTTGGACTTTACACTTGCATTACCCAAGTCGTGCAAATGTGCCAAGATGTTGCTTGTGCTCCCTAATTCTCTACGACCCTCTTCTATAAATACTTGCAAGCATCTTAATGGTAATCCAATTAGACTTTATGCGCAATCATACTACCTTTGAGCCCTTTACATCATTGTACTCTCTTATACATAGTTTACTAATTTAAATAATGGAGTGGCCATAACGAACAACACATTGATGTCCATTACAATTTTCTCTTTTATAGGCCTATCACTTAAGCGCAAAGCCCAAATCCAATCTACTTTACTGGCTGAATTCTACTAATAACATATGGCATTGTTTGTGGGAAACCAACTCATTTGATATCTAAAACATAGTCAAAACACTTTGTACACATTTCTCTCTTACCTTAATTATCATGTCTGATTATGAACCTAAATAACAACTCTCCTCTAACTGGGCTCACTCTTAAGTAATGTTAGTTAAAGCAGCTAGAGAAGATGTTCGAAGAATTTGTAGTAAAGAATACCTAGATTAGGGAATGAAACAAGGACCTTTAGAGTAGGTTAGATAAGCTAGAAAGGCAAAGCAAGTTACCTTCCCTTGCAATTACCTTAGAGCTAGAGGTGATCAAAATCACCATCCCCAGCAACTATAAAATAACAAGGCCTCTCAAGACATTTAGCAACACATAGAACTCATCCAACTAACAATGCTAACTTGAATGAGCTCTAGGAGATGGTTAAGAGACTCTTCAAGAAGTAAGAGAGTAAAGTTGTTAAAAGCACTAGCTTTGTTGCCAAAAATAAAATCCCTTCAATAGGGGTATCAAAGATATGGTCCTACCACTAAACTCCAAGCTTCCTACCCTCGACCAGTATGATGTGACAGTTGACCCTGATGATCACCTACTTCACATCTGTACCGTCATGAACCTTCATGGTTATGGGGATGCAATTATGTACAAGGCCTTTGATAAGAATCAAGCAACTAGGCTTTTAACCTACAGCTAAGCTTGAGGACTAAAGGGACTAACGAGGCAAATCATCCTACTCCAACCATCTCTTGCCAAGGTTGAGTTTCTCCTTATTGTCGATAACTCTGTATACCAAGTCAATGGCCACCTACCTCTCGAAAGTTACATGCCAACATGAAGAATGTTGAGATAGCAGCTAAACCTCATACGTCTGCTCAACTGTTTCCCAGCTGACCAATTGCTTAGCATTATCCTTGCTAAAAAGCTAAGAGAGACCTTAGACTAATCTTCAACCATCCCTACTCGAACAAGAAATTTGATTGTACTCTTTGGTTTGCATCCTCTAACGGCCTTACTAATGCACTTCTGCCACAAGTAGAATCTGTTACACTAATTACTGTTTCTTTCAAATATTCAATTTTACCCTTTATATTCTTTGTACATTACTTCTTTGGGAAATACCCTTTTTGTCTTTTCCCCTTTCAAGTAAGTTGTCCTAACTTATCGGGTATAAATACCCTTATACTTGTAGGTAGAAACATTAGATTACCATTAATACACTTGATATTTTCTCTTGTCAACAATGATTGTTTACTTTCATTTCACTCTTATCTTAACACTTAAGCAAGGCTAAGTGGTGACTAACTTCATCAGACTAATTTGTGCATCATATCAAGTTATACCGTAAGTCTTTGAAAGTTCTATTAGTTCATCATATCCTTTGGAGCTATTCATAGGTTTTTGCTTACTTTTCATTCATATCCTCGCTCTTTCACGTGTTCCCCATCACCCTTTTCAAGCTTTCGGCAAGCTTGGACCCATGCCTATTACCAACCCTGTTTGTCTTTAGCTGTAGTTCACATTATCTTGGTATCAGTATAAAGGTTTTGCTTAAGTTATAGTTTATTTCAAAGTTCTATCTATACTCTATTTTACATGTAAGAAACAAAGCAAGTTATTGTATTTATTTAATTGTTGTGTTTGTTGGCTGTTAAATTTTGGGTTTGTAGAAGTGTTTGCTAAAACACTTAATCGAAGAGTTTGAGATTTCAATCTTTCGGATAAAATGTCAAACCCAAGTGTTAATGTTGGTGTCGGAGATGATAGCAGTGGAGTTTTCCACCATAGTCGACAATCTCAGGGTACCCTTAGAAACACTAATGAGAGACTTAATGAAGTAGCTAATCTCTTAGCGGATTTAACCCAAGCTGTTCATGCATTGGCTTATCGACCTCTTGAAGTTGTGCATAACACCTTATAAGTTGCTCAACCTACGAGAGTTCAAAACCTAGCTCTACAAGTTCGAGGTAGAGGAGTAGACAAACGAGTAAGGAGAAGGATTGACTTAAGAGATTTAGGAGAAGAGGATGAGGAAGAGTATTATGAAGAAGAAGAGCGAGTGCGAGCACCTAGAGACTCTAACCATTTGAAGCTTCGAATTCTTAGCTTCAAAGAATCTAAAAGTGTAGATGAATACTTAGAATAAGAAGAGAAGGTGGAGTATGTGTTTGACTATTATCAATATAAGGATTATGAGAAAGTGAGAACTACTGCTGTTGAGTTCTTTAAATATGCCTCCATGTGGTGGAAAAATTTCCTCACTATGAAGAGATGAAAAGAATACAGAGAGATTAATACTTGGCCTGAGATGAAGAGAATACTTAGAAACAGATTTGTGTCGGATACCTATCTACAAGGTACTTATACTTAGCTTCAAGAGTTGAGATAAGGAAGCTGATCTATTGATGAGTATGTCTAAGAATTTTAAATGCTTATAAAGCTGTGAAGTGGAGGAACCAGTAGCACAAACAATCTCTGGGTTCCTTACTAGATTGAGAGGTAATATTCGAGACATTATGGAACTCTAATGATTCATCATAATAAATGAAGCCATTCGAATAGCTTAGCGAGTAGAAAGGTAGAAAAGAGGCCAAGTATTGACCAGACTACTAACTAATCGACTTGGATAGGGAAGTCACTGAGGTTAATCAAGTAACAACCCGATTTGAAGGGTAGATGTCCAAGCCGAGTAGAAGGGCTGACCTGATAGTGACGTATTGACCTGAACTAATGAGAAAAGGCAAGTATCTAGTAGGAAGACGAGCTAGATCAAGTGCTTCAAGTGTTAAGGATTTAGACATATGGTTGCTCAATGTTCGAACCAAAGAACTATGGTCAACAAAGGAGATGTCCCGAAGTTTGAAGTGGAAAGTACCAATGAGGAACCTAAAAAGGAGAGCTGTACTGAAAAAGAAGTTTCTTATGACAATGAACTAATTGAAGAGGACGTATTTGTGAGGACTTGGATTAATTGGTCTTGGTTGTCCGATGCATAATGAACTTAGAACCCTTACATAAGGAACAACAGAGGGAGAACCTGTTTCATACCACCTATAGGCTAAATGATCCGGTGAGTGCATGAATTGTTGATAATGGAAACTGTACCAATGTGGCATTAACCAATTTGATCATAAGGTTCAAGTTGCTAACTATTGCATACCTAAGGCCATATAAGTTGCATTAGCTAAGTAAGAAGGGAGTGCTACATGTTACCCAGTAAGTATAATTACCAATCACTATCGGAAATTACTTAGACAAAATTCTCTGTGATGTGCTGCTCATGTGCGCCTCACATGTATTGCTTGGTCGACCATTGTCACGAACTGAGGACGGTCTAGTGGTGGCAAACGCCGTATACTGCATGAAGAACCCCTAATTGGTTATCCTTCCAATCATGAACTCTTCACACAATATACAAGGCTCTACAACCACTAGTTTCCCAAGAACATACAGATCCAGATGATATTATCGCACAAACATATTTATATAAAATTTAAACTACAAAGTTTACAGTATATAGTAATTTAGTATATCTAAGTCTATATTACTAATAAAACAAAAGTACATAGGTAAAAGTCTACATAATCCATTCTCTCAACATACTGGATGGCTCGCTCTTACCCGAGTCCCCAAGCTGACCTGTAGCATCCCCCGGCCAGCCTCAAAGAATAAGCTCTCCTACAGCAAAAGTCTAAGGGGGTATAAGCCTAAACTTAATGAGCAAAACCCTCAGCCATACTACAAGCAAGTTATAAATACATTATATTCACTCATATGAATGAATGGTAAAATAGAATGCCAAATAATATGTATAGTTAACTAGTCCATATACGTAACTCAGATTTAACTCCCTCTGAAGTCAAGGTTGGAGTATACATGGCACCAATCAAATCCAGGTATTATACTCGAACTTACTTTACTACAGAACTCCACATTCCGCACTTAAATCAAACAAGTCTTTTATTTTCATAAAAACAAAGCTCTAGTATAATCATAAGTGGGCTCCCTCAGTCCACACTTACCCCTAAATGGAGGCCTCTAAACTTGACCCTTAGCTAGGCGGTTGGCACCTCTAATGCCTAGTATTCCCATAGGCTAGGGTAAGGTCATTTTGTATGAGTATACCGTACATAACCAATAAATTTATAATAACAACTCCCGAATAGCCTCTCCTTACCTTCATGTGATGTGACGGCTAAAATTATGTCTATACAGTGTATGTTGATGCATGTACTAGTTTCTTCTTATGAGCCAAGTATAATTAAGTCTAATTATGATGTGACCATCCAATAGTACACACAATCATTTTCTATACTACCATCCAGTAAACAAAGTATTATTCGTACTTAAGGTAAATTCACAACTCAGCACATAATAACATATATAAGCATTTCTTGACCCCATACAACAAGATCATTAAAGTCCACTATCTACAATCACATACAAGCATGGAATCATAAGGTAAATACTCATTCAGCCATGACGACTCGCTCTAATCATAGTAATTAATCAAGAGATCCTCGCTCACCTCAGGATCACCTGATCATTACGATATAATAACGATAGTAAGTAATTGAATTAACTAGTAATTCTAAATATCTATTCACTTAATTCTACTTAGATAACTATCAATTTTTTATTCGGTTAGACTTTATCACTAATCGTATATAACTTTTTCGTTCTATTTCTGATATTTATGAATCTATACTCGTTTTTCATTGTTTTCGAACATACATTCACACAGTGATGTCCGTTTCGGATGTTAAAATTCGTGTTTTACGATATGGGCTAAATTTATTGAAATTTTAACTATTGAAGCTTAATTATTCTTATTACTTATGTTCATATCCTATTTTAGGACTTAATGATTTAATTAGCTATTAGATTCTTACACTTAAGAGATTTTACATCAGTAGTACTAATTCATGCACTTAATTAAGTTTAATTCAATTTAGGAAATGTATTAAGGTTTAGAAGATTTTCGGATCCTAAGTACATATACATACTTATGTAATCTTATAAGTTCTTATTTTATAAGCTTATGCTTATGTCATCACTTATGTCATCAATCGCTTGTGTCATTACCTATGTCATCTTTTAATTGCATCATTGCTTATATCATTATTTAATTACATAAGCCTTTACCTCATGCTTAAGTGTCTTATGTACACTTATACATATGTTAAGTATATACTTATACCTTTACTATACTTGTATGTATACTAGTATACTCATACATATACTTATACTTATACATATACCGTATTTATACTTATACATTTACCCGTATATACATAAGGTGACATACATATTTTTATATGTATTTTCGCATGCTTAAAATTCCTCTTAAGAAAGCTTTTCAAATTTCATCTTTTGGTAATTTAAGGGTATATTTAGTATGGTATATGTATGTATAGTTGGTATATGTCTTATTTTGGGTTATGTACATAATGGATTCTTACATATAAAGGTCTTTATACATATATTTATCTAATATACTCTTATATACACATGCTTAGATACATGTACACATGCTCTTCTTCCATTTACTAAGATTATCCTACACTTCTAAACATAAAAATTGAATCTTTAAGCCTTCAACAACATATATGTACACAATACATAAACTTCTTAAACTAACCTACCTATTCATCTAACTATTAGATAATATGGAGCAATACATAATAACATACCTTTGTTTTCTCCTTGAAATGTGGTTGCAAGGTTTGAAAATTAAGAAAGGTGAAAAGGAAAGGGGAATCATAGTTTGGGAAGAAAAAGAAAGGGACTTGATTTTATGTTTTTTTGTGCTTTTGAAAGTGAAAACAAGTGGGTCCTAATGGATGAGGAAGTGGATGGCAAAGAGGAAGAGAAAAGGAAGAAAAATCTAAAAGAAAAGAAAAGAAATCATTAGAAAGGAAGAGATATTTCTAGAGTGAAAAGGACATTTTGTTGACTTTTCCATATGTTGACTTAGTCAACCCTTTAACCTTGGTCAACATGTATTGACTTCATCAACTTTCTAAAATTACATATCATTTAGTATACATAATGAAGTAATTAGGGAAAATTAGGAGAAAGATTAAGGAAATGAAAGAAAATAAGAAGTTTAGTGAATTGATTAGTAAAAATAGATAATGAGATCTTCTATTAGGTATTTATATCCTATATACACCATTTGATAAGCTACTTAGTATAATTATTATGAAAAGTGTCATTTAGGGTATTAATGTTTACTACATGGAACCTGAGCATCAACTAAATTCTTAACTCTACGTAATACTAACTTAGTTATATACTTAGAAGATAAATGTAATCTTTGATGCAATTCTTAGTTTCTAAAGAATTACTTAAGTATTATATGTGTTTATGAATGATTGAAAGTTATCTTTAATCTTTTACCAATGATTCGATATAATACTAAGATTATATTATCAATTAGGGTTTGAGGATAAATTATGGTGATTTAGTGTTTTTCTATCCTTAAAGTTATAGTTTTAGGGTTTTATCACTTTCGAATGAAATCTTTAGTGTTTACATACATTTAAGGTAGAAAACTTTTATATGCAATTGATTAGTTATTGTAGGGTTTTCACTTTCACTAGCCCTATCAACTCCTAGAATATCTAACATACTTAAGTTTACTTTAGATACTAAATCAAAAAATTTAAGGGTTTACAATGGCTATAGAGAGATTAGTACTTAACTCAAGATGAAAGAGTTCTTAGATCCAGATTTGTACCAAATACCTATCTATATGATACTTTTGCTCGACTCCAAGAGCTAAAGCAAGGGAACCACACTACTTGCAAGAATTTCAATTGCTTATAATCTAATTTAAGGATAGTAAGCCATTTGCCCAAGTAGTATCTAGATTCTAAAATGTAGTAGTGTTACAACATTTTATCACTTTGGATGGAGCTATAAGAATTGCTCAATCTATGGAGAGATAGAGGAGGAATAGGACAATTTGACCTCCAATGAGCTAACCAATCTAATTTAACCAACTTGCTCAAGGAAGTCACTAAGCTCAATATAGCACTAAGTTAAGTAGACGGACAGACAACATAACTAAATAGAAAAGCCGACCTAATGACAGTAAAGCACCTAAGAGGACATTTAAAAGGGGATATGATTCAAGCCAAAAGATGAACTAAATCAAGTGTTTTAAGTGTTGGGAATTCGAGCACATGGCCATTCAATATCGGAACAGACAAACCATGGTCATCAAAGAGATGCTTCTAAGGTTGAAGTGGATAGTATGGATGAGGAGCCTGAAGAAAAAGGGGAATTGGAGAAGAACATTAAGAGTAATGAGGAACTTATCAAGGAGGATGTATTTACTAAAGATCTAGATAAGTTGACCTTAATTGTCAGATGAGCAATGAGCATTGAATCATCTGTCGAAGAGAAGCAATGAAAAAGCTTATTCCATATCACATGTAAAGTGAACGAGCAAGTGTATGCACTTGTTGTGGATAGTAGGAGCTATATAATGTTGCATCTGCTAATTTGGTTCGAAAACTTAAGTTGCTGACCTTATCATACCAAAGGCCATATAAGTTGCATTGGCTAAACAAAAAAGGAGCATTACATATCACTCGGCAAGTATTGATGTCAATCTTGATTGGGAACTATTCCGATGAAATTCTCTATGATGTATTATCTATGTGTGCATCTCACATGTTGTTGGGCTGACTTTGGCTATTTGATCAAAAAGTCATACATGATGGATTCAAGAACACAAATGCATTTAAGAAAGATGGAAGGAAGATCACCTTAAATGCCATAACCCCCAATCGACTAAGCGAGTTACAAGCCCAACTACTTAAAGACCTAAGAAGACCTTGGTCCTTAAACAATCTGAGCTCAAAGATCAAATGAGTTGACCTTTTTGTTAATAAGAATATTGTTGGAATTGAAGGAGCAAGTCATGCTATCAAATGAGGTCTAAGAACTGCTTGATGAATATGTTAACCCGTTTCCTGAGCAACTGCCTAAAGGACCACCACCTTTTTGAGGGATTGAGCACTATATTGACTTAATACCTAATGCATCCCTTCCTAACAAGCCTTCCTACCTAATGAATTCTAAGCAAGCAATCGAACTACAAGGCAAGTTAATGAGTTGTTAGAAAAAGACTACATGAGGGAGAGTCCCAGCCCTTTTGTTGTACTAGCTCTACTTATGCTAAAGAAGGATAGTACCTGGCATATGTGTGTGGATATAGAGCAGTTAACAAAATAATGATCAAGCATAGGTACCTAATCCCGAGGTTAGTTGATATGCTTGACGAACTAAATGTTGCTAAAATTTTCAATAAGATCAATCTGAAGTCTAACTACCACCAAATTTGAATAAGGCTAGGAGATGAATCGAAGACTTCATTTAAAACTTGACATGGTCTTTATGAGTAGTTGGTAATGCCCTTTAGTTCATCCAACATCCCAAGTATATTCATGAGATTAATGAATCATGTACTATAGAATTTTAATGCAAAATTTGTTGCTACTTTGACGACATCCTTATGTACAATACTAACCTTACAGCCATATCGACCATCTTGAAGCTATATTTGATGTGCTCCAAGCTAAGAAACTATTCGAAAACTTGAAGAAATGTTGTTTTTATCAACAGGAAATGGTTTTCTTGAGATATGTAGTTAGTGGAGGAGTTCTACAAGTCGATGATGAGAAAAGTGTCTTACAAGTAAGTGTTAAGCACAAACCTATTTCTAAGTATCCTCTTTATCTCAAGCTAAGTATTAACCACTTTGTATCCTTCTTATCTCTACATGATTTGACAGTTCCTCCACTATATAGCGGCATATTCTAAGAACTCAACAATAGCAGTTCTCACCTTCTCTCAATCCTCATACTACTAATAATAAAAAACTTATTCAACTTTCTCCTCTCAATCCAAATAATCATCTGCACTCCTAAATCTATTGAAGCTTGAAATATAGAGCTTCACACGGTCGATAGCTCATGGTTCTCTAACTTGCTCTTCTTCATACTCTTCTTCTTCAACATCATCCATATCTCTTAAGTTAATCCCTCATCGTGTTCGTCCTCCTATGCCTCTACTTCTAACTTATCTAGTCAGGTTTTTACCTCTAGCAAGTTAAGCAACTTGTGAGGTGTTCTGCACGACCTCAATAGGTCAATAGGCTATCACATGAATAGCTCTGGTTAAATCAACTAAGAGGTTGGCCATCTTATCAAGTCTCTCATCCATACTTGTAAGGGTACCCTATGATTGTTGGCCATGGTGTTGTCATCCTAATACCAACATTAACACTTGAGTCTATCATCTTCTACAATACAATTGGTTTCAAACTTCAAATGTAAGATAAAAATGACACTATTCGTCCGAACAAAACAACGCATACACTCTTCATACAAATGGCTAGTTAACTCACAAACACAACTATTACAATGATGAACAAACTACTGTACAAAAACTTGCTCTATTTTCAGATATTCAAAATAGGACAAAACAGAGCATATTCAGGAACAACTACCACACTCTATTACTTACTTGAAAGCTTTAATGACTCTCTTTACAACTTCACCATATTGCTATAACAAGCACTACTTCATACTAAACACAAACAAAGCTTACTTAAACGAAACCTCCACTTTGATACCAAGATGATGGGTATAGAGGCTAAGAACTGATAAGGCCAGTTGCTGGGGTGGGTCCAAGCATGCCAAAAGCTTGAAGAACAAGATGGAATGTGCGTAAAAGAATAGAAAAGTAAGATAAGTGAACCCACCAATAGCTCCAAAGGATATGACATACTAGTGGAACTTCTGAGGACTTACAACACAACTCAATATGATGCATGAGGTGGTATGGTGAGGTTACTCACCACCTAGTCTTACTTAAGGATTAGGATAAGAGTGAGAAGAGTAAACAAGCTAAGGTAGCAATGCTTACAAAGGGGAATATTCAGTGTATTAATGATAAGATGATTAATGATGATCATTTGACAATGTGTACAATAGGTATTTATGCCTAAGAAACTAGCGCAACCTACCTAAAAAGGAAAAGATAAAAAGGATAATGCCTAAAATGAGTAATGTACAAGGTATATAAAGGGTAGAAACGAAATTTCAGGGAGAACAATGATTATTGTAGCAAATTCCTTCACATATGTCTTGGGTACATAACGATAGCATATTCGAGAAGCTTCTGGTAGGAGTCAACAAGATGGTGGGGCCAAGATGGGTAGCTAAGCAGGAGCGTTGAGTAAACTTAAACCCGTCTGAGAAGATGTGCTTGTGGTATGTGCTAGGGCTCTTGACTTCTCGATACCAATGTTGCCAATTAGGAGGTTGGCTCGGTCAAGGCCAAGTAAAGGTGTGGAGTTTGGCTATCAGTAGGCCATTTGTCTAATCAACACATGACTTCCAAGAGATTAGTTACTTAGCTCGATATGAGGAATCGATCAGCAGCAAGGATTAACTTAGCCTTGGTAAGAGTCAACTGGAGTAAGAAGATTCATATTATTAGCCCTTCAAGGCCTTAAGCTTGGCTACAAGTTAAAGGTCTAGTAGTTGGATTCTTATGAACTAAGTAAACACTCTTTAAGGTTATTTATGGCTTCAATCCTAAGCTACCCTTAATCATACCCCAACACCCATGTTTGAACAAGAAGACCCTGAAGCTAAAGCTAGAGCTCAATCTTTTTCAGACATCTACCAGAAAGTTGCTCAGTAGATTGACTAAGATGCCGAAGGGATGGAGGTAAATGGGAAAGGAAGAAAGGCAAAGTAGTTTCAATCCAATGACTTAGTATGGTTGCACCTGAGCAAAGAGAGATTTCTTAGCAAAAGGAAGAACAAATTATCCGCCTAAACTAAAGGACCATTCAAGATACTCTAGAAGATCAATAACAATGTGATGCATCTATGGGGTCAGACATATAGAAGGTCACCACAACGAAGCGAATTGGAAAGAAACAAAGAAAAAGCTAGCAAAGTTTGGGCAACTACCAAATGGATATGACACACCACCCGATCCTACTCGACCAATAATCCACTAGATATGACATACTGATTTGAATTAAAGGGTCACTCGCCACTACTCCTTGCTAAAGGGAATAGATAAGAGTTGAATGATAACAAGAATACTAAGATTGCTCAAAAAGTGAATAATTATGTATTGAAATTTAGATGAATATGCATACAAGGAAAATGGGGGTTTATATACTTGCCCACTAAGGTTATTCTGCATTTATGAAAAGAAAAAAGAGTATTTTACAATTAGGTTACATGAATCATGCTAAAAAGAGGTAAAAAGGATAAAGAATATTCAATACAAAAAAGAAAGAATCATTCTAAAATATTGTGTCAGGGGATACGTGTCACTTGATGGCTAGTTGTTAGGAGTACGATATAAATAGGTGGAAAAATAGAAAGTACTGGTTGTCAGGGTTGACTTGATCTAGATTAAGTTGGGGGCCAATAAGTCTACGAAGTCAACTGAATTGGAGTCAAGCGCTAATGGTCGATTGGAGAGCTTAGCTTAACTAGTCTTTCCTAGGTTACCTTCTAGATCAAGACTTTGCAGCTAGGTAAGAGCATGTTAGACATATGTGAGGATCTAGTAAAAAGGTCAGTTGGAGGTCAAATCAAGATAAGAGTCCCCGCTTCGACTATGGCTTAGAGCTAGTATTTTCCATATGAGTCCTTGAAGTCCTCTAGCTCAACTTCTTATGATCGATCCAAGTGGTTTATTCCTATCACAATGCCTCTCGATTGGAAATACTTGAAGACTTCAATGTATTTTATGTGATCAAAATTACAAATCTCAACCTCTATCAATCTAAGTAAGAGTAGAATGAAGACCAGTTAAATTTGATCCCATATCCCAAACATTCGAAAGGGAATGATAAGAATCGAGTTAAGAGACCTTTTACCTAAGCTCAAGTACAAGGACTTAAGAGCATGGTTAGGCACTTCCTTTCATCTTAACTTATGCTTAAGGAATATGAGCTACTCCTAACTACCGACTTGTTATTTGTCAATGACCGAGTATCAACCAAAGGACAACCCTATTGACAGCTTAACCAACTTACTGACTACCTTAGCTACACTTACTTCAACCTCCCAAGAGTACATCCAAGCTGACACAACCCTAGAGAGCTCACAGACAAGCTCGGCATCAATAGAATCAGATCATGCCTTATTATTTGCTTATATAAGGCCTTTACTAGTGATTGTTAGCTACGTATCCCAACAATCCACATGAAAGAGCCTACAAAAGAAGCTTCTATTCTATAATCGCTATTATATGCCTTCATCTATTTCTTGTATTTTACTTATTTTGGATAATGCCCTTTTCATCTTTTTCATGTTTATAGGTTACCCTAGGATTTTGAGTATAAAATGCTCCCTTGTAGGTAGTCACAATCATCTTCTTGACATTTTATCGAATATACAGTATCCTTTTTTGTAAAGCTTTAAGCTTACTCTATTTACTCTTATCTTACCTCTTAAGCAAGATTGGGTGGCGAGTAACCTCACTAAGCTACTCGTGCATCATATCAAGTTAGTTCATGAGTTTATGAAAGTTCCTTAGTGTATTATATCCTTGGAATCATTTGTGGGTTTTGCTTGTTCTCTTTCATATTTGTGAGTTCATCACGTTACATTTTAAGCTTTCTATGAGGTTAACCTTACCCTCGAAAATGTCGCCCTTATTTGTCCTTATTGTAGTGTATCAAACAGGTTTCTTTAGACTCATGAAAAGCAATCTTATATGACTTTTGAGACCACCCCCTTCATTTGACACCCATCCAACTCACCATGTTGGCTAGCTTCATCTGATCGAAAGCAAGGTAGGGATGAGTAAAGGGAAATCAAAGCAAGCTAGTTGGGTTAAGCAACTCTATGATAATTTTGGAGAGTTGTGGGGTCATGACAGTCTCCTTTGCATTCTTCTGCAAACGCATGCTTATGTCATCTACTTCTGACCCATTAGCTCTTCCTCTAAGGTGGCCTTAGGCCTCTTCCATCTTCAAGAGCACCACTAACTCATACTTGTTAACAATAGGCTCCTATGCCCTTGTGGTGGCAAAAGGCTTACATATTAGAGCCACTATATTCTAAAGCTCGATCACTACCAACTCTATAGAAAGGGTACTAAGTGATATCCCCAAGTACAAAATTGGTGGCTCCATTCAACCGATCTCCCCCATGCACTACTTTAGCTTAGTAGCTTTTGCCTTCAAATCGACAGCCTTCGTCTTGAGTTTCATCTTGGAATCTCGCCACTTAAAGAATTCTAATCCATCAAGTTGGGGCAACTCCCTAGACCTTGCCAACTTATAATCTACAAAAAGAAATCAGTAAAGTCACTAATAGCATAAGCAACTACAAATACTTATGAGCCCTTCCATGACTAGCACAGGAAAGGAGGAATCCCCCTTCCTCAAATGATGACAAACAAAGGATAGCTTTCTGTAAGCCCACATCAGTACAATAGAGAAGTCAATTCACATCAAGGTCGAATCCATATCTCCTAGCCATTTCTTCATCATAGACTTCTCCATGCTTGGGAAGAGTTAGGAGATTGGCTTGGAGAAATACTTATACAAGATCTCCTTGGCATTAATTAATTGATTATGCCTCATAGCCTTGAAGGCATCAATCTCCTGCATTACCTCAATGATAGGGATCAAGGATCAATTACATGCTCTCGAGCCCAAGGGCTCTCTTAGATGGTTCGTCGAGCTATCCGAGGTGAATTAAATGCCGAGGAGTAGTGCTTGCCCTAGTCTGATCTACCGAGCTACTTTGCTCTCCATGCCATCTAAGATGTTACCGAGGTGATCAACTAGCATACCGAGCCGTACCATCTACTAAGCCGTAGTCCAAGTGCTAAATCTAAATGCAGTAATCACCACTATGCCAAGACTAAGCAGAACTGTCAGGAGCTGACCATCTAAGGCTAACCCCAATGTGAGCCATCCCTAAACTAACCACTGTCCAACCCCTTCTGACGCCGAACAAGCCTGAACCGAGGTCCAACCCTACCCAGACCACAATACAGTCAAAACTATCGTAAAAACATGTGTGCACTATCCTTTACTGACATCCAACTGTCCTTTTTCACAAAGGACATTCACATTCCTTCTTTTACATGATTTCATATTTTCCTTGTAAATTATTTTCTTTTGTTTTTAGCAAATAAGGACCATTCTTTTGTAACTTCGGTAACTTAGGATTTATCCTCATGAGATGATATAAATATCGTCATACTATAAAAGTTGAGATCATATTAGAATACAAATGAATATACTAAACGTTTTCACTCTCAAGTTAAGTGTCCCTCTTACTCATGAGCTACTCTTATCTAGCCCATTCGAGCATAGACTAGTGGTAAGTGACCCCCAGCCATACTTATGCGTCATATCGAGTGCTTCCTAGGCTCATGTAAGGCATTGGTGCATCATATCCTTCATTGATACATGGAAACCCTCTGCTTAACCTTCGACTATCATTTACTTTTCAATCCATCTTACGACTTGGACCTACCCCTTTGGTTACACATGATATTGGATTCGTATGTTCATCTACAAGTCTGTATCATCTTGATATTAGAGCTTAGCTACGTTCGAAGCTAGTATCTACTAGTGTTCTTTTAATAGTTCGTCACTACTCTCGTGTGATAGTGATTCTATTGTTAGCTTTGAAGTTTAGTAGTGAGAAGTATTTTGTACTTTGTTTTCCCATGTTTTCAATACGCCAAAACAAAGTGTGGTTGATTGTGTGTTTGTTGAGAAAATATTGTTGTGAAGTAAACATCAATGTCGGATTCAAGTGTGTAAGGAACTTTAGGAAATAAAAAAAGTGGTACTCGACATGGTCAAGGACAAGAAGGAAGCTTCTCACCTCAATTAGTGGGTGACCGCTTAGATAAGCTTACCGATTTGGTAGCTAATTTGGTGACTATTACCCAAGAAGACAGATAGTGAGCTAGAAATAGCCCTATGAGGGAACGTGAATAGTAAGGCTAAAGCAATGGTCAGTTTAGCTAAGATAATGCCCCAACTTAACCACCCCAAGCTGAAGGAATTGGTAAGGATACTAGTTGAAGACTAATGCTTGAAGAGATTGAGGAGGAAGCAGAAGGAGGTGATGAGATAGAGGAATACTATGAACCTAAGGAAAGGAATGTATGAGCCCTTAAAGTTGAGGGATTAAGGATGCGTATTCTGAGTTTCTTTAGATGTGGTGATGGTGAAGACTACCTAGATTGGGTAGATCAGATTGAAAAGTAGTGTAAATGCCACGAAGTGCCTAAAAATGCAAAGGTTAAGCTAGCTGTGTTAGAGTTTACCAACTATACCAACTTATGGTGGAAGAACTTGCAAGCTAATAAAAGAAGGGAAGGAGAACAAGAGATTAGGAGTTAGTATGACATGAAGAGAGTTATGCGGAGAAAATTCGTGCTAAGTTATTATCTATAGGATACCTTCAAGAGATTGCAAGAACTAAGATAAGGAGGATCGAATGTGGATGCTTACATTATGGAGTTCCAAATGATAATGATCTAATGCGAAGTCATAGAGCTAGAAGACTGAACTATGTCTCGATTCATTAGCAAATTGAAGTATGAGATTGGGGATGTCCTAGAAACCCTGGACGTTAAAACGCTTGATGATGCAATCCAAGCCGCCCAAAGGATAGAAAGGTACCAAATAGGAAGATTCTGACCACCCATAAACCATCTTGGCAATAGTTGATCTCTTCTAAGCAGACCTGTACGAACAAAACCGAGTAAGGTCACTAAGACCCGACCTGCTCAGACTACCCGAGCAAAAGAAAAGGAACCTCTGAGGAAGTTTACAAAGGGCCAAAGTTCAAGGAAGAAGACGAATGAGATTAAGTGTTTCAAATGCTAAAGATTTAGATACATGGCTACTCAGTGTTCAAACAAGCGAACAATGGTGATCAGAGACGAGACATCAACCATAGTGGTCGACAGTATAGATGAAGAAGTAAAGGAGCTAAAAGAGGATGGATAAGCCAAGCTGTCCAATAAGGAAGGCAACTTCATGCCGACCGCTTTAGTGTTGAGGAGGACGATCAATGTTAGACCTGTACCCGAAGACAAACAAAGAGAAAATCTCTTCCATATTGAGTATAAGGTGAATGAATCATTATGTGCACTGATTGTTAATAATGGAAGATACACCAATGCACTGATTGTTGATAGTAGAAGCTGTACCAATGCAGCCTCTACATTTATAGTTCAGCAGTTGAAACTACCGACCATACCCTACCTGAAACCTTATAAGTTTCATTGGCTTAGTAATAAGGGAGCCCTATAAGTGAACAAACAGGTATCTATGCCGATCTATATAAGCAGGTATCAAGATGAAGTGCTTTTTGATATGCTGCCCATGAGTGTATCTCACCTTATACTTGAACGACCATGGATGTTTGACCGAACAGTTTTATATGACAACAAGAGGAACACATATTCTGCAGAGCATGAAGGGAGAAGGTTGAAATTAGGTCCCATGACTACCGAGCAGGTAAAAATCATGTAGTCCCAACTTAGTTGAACCCTAAAGAAGGAGGCTTTGGTACTAACCCGAGCCAAATTGAAAAGAGAAATAGAGTTAGAGGGACCGACCTATCTACTTGTTAGGAGGCTTCTAAAAATGAGACCTAAGGAGGAAGAGCTGCCAACCGAGGTAAAAACCCTACTAGAGGATTTTTCTAACCTATTTCTAGAAGAGCTACTAGATGGTCTACCCCCAATCTGAGGCATCGATCATGCAATTGACCTACAACCAAGGGCTGCCCTACCGAACAAGCCTACTTATAGGATAAACCCTGAATAGGCTGTTGAGTTATAGAGGCAAGTAGATGACCTCTTGAAGAAAGGGTATGTGCACAAGTCCTTGAGCCCCTATGCTATGCCAACACTATTAGTAACAAAGAAGGATGGGTCTTGGAGGATGTGTGTAGATAGCTGAGCCATCAATCGAATCACCATCAAGTATAGGTATCCCATACCTAGGCTTAATAATATGTTAGATGAATTAAGCGGAGTAAGAGTGTTCTCCAAGATCAATCTCAAATCTAGATACCATCAAGTTCGAATACGTGAAGGAGATGAGTGGAAAACCGTATTTAAAACACAATACGGTTTATATGAGTGGCTTGTAATGCCATTTGGGTTATCTAATGCACTAAGCACATTCATGTGACTTCTAAATCATGTGCTCTGAAAGTTATTGGGAAGGTTTCGTAGTTTATTTTGACAACATTTTAGCATATAGTCTCGACCTAGAGACGCACCAAGGTCATCTTCGACAAGTGCTTGCAAAACTTCGAGCTGAACAACTCTACGTCAATCTGAAAAAGTGTGATTTTTGCCAATCCGAGGTGATTTTCTTAAGATTTGTTATGAGCGAAGGTGGCATTGAAGTTGATGAAGAGAAGATAAGAGAAATTATTGAATGGCTCGAGCCAACCTGTTCTACTAACATGAGAAGTTTCCACAGCCTAGCATCATTCTATCATTGATTCATAAAGAATTTCAGTACGATTATGGCCCCACTTACTAAACTCTCGAAGAAAAATGTTGAATTCAAATGGGGTAAGAAAGAGAGGAGGATTTTGAAGACGTAAAGGAGAAGCTAACTACAGCCTCCGTCTTAACTCTATCGATCTTCGATAAAGTATTTGAGGTAGAGTGTATGCATCAGAATTAGGCATAAGTATTGTGTTGATGCGAGAAAGCCAACCTATTGCTTACTTCAGTGAAAAACTTCGAAGAGCTACACTCAGCTATTCCATCTATAACAAAGAGTTCTACTCCTTAATCTGAACCCTAATGGTGTGACAACACTATCTGCTGCCTAAGGAATTTATGATCTACACCGATCATGAATCCTTGAGATATCGAAAGAGCCAACCAAAGTTGTCTTAGAGACAAGCCAAGTGGGTTGAGTTCATGGAGGGTTTTTCTTACGTCATAAAATACAAGAATGAAAAGAACAATGTAGTGGTTGATGCCTTATCGAGACAACATACCCTCCTAACTAAACTGCAAACGAGGTTACTTGGTTTTTTTACCATCAAGAATTTGTACCAAGGACCCACACTTTGGTCCTATCTACACCCGTTGTGAGGAAGGATAGATATTAGAGAACTATTACAGGGAGGATAGATACTTATTCAAGAAGAGGAGGCTATGTATCCCGACCTATTCCATATGAAAACCGCTAGTGTACGAGGCACATAGAAGGGGATTAATAGGACACTTTGGCCAACACCGAACTTATGAGGTATTATCTTCCTGACTCTTTTAGCCAAGAATGAAGAGAGATGTCCAATCCATGCTAAAAAAGTATGCGACCTGTTGAAAAGCGAAGAATTGAGCCGAGTAGGGACACTACCAACCCTTGCCGATCCCAACCAAACCATAGTCCCAGCTAAGTATGGACTTCATTTTAGGATTACCAAAGATGTCCCCAGGGAAGGACTCCATCATGGTGGTTGTGGATCGATTTAGCAAAATGACACATTTCATGCCCTGTTCTAAGACTAACGATACTTCGATTATCCCTTTTTTGTACTTGCAGGAGGTAATTAAGCTTCAAGGCATGCCTAGAACTGTAGTTTTAGATTGAGACCCCAAGTTCATGAGCCACTTTTGGAAGACACTTTGGTGGTGACTAGGAACCAAGTTATTGTACAATATATCTTGCCATCCACAAACCAATGGGCAAACCAAAGTTATCAATCGAATTGTGAGAACTTTGTTACGAGTTGCTGTCGGACGAAACACGGCCGATTCAGATCTGTATCTGCCAATCATTGAATTTGCTTACAATTAAACTACCCATAGCATCACAAGCATGTCTCCATTTAAAGTTGCCTATGGGTTCAACCCCAAGCTCCTATTGGACCAAACATCCTAATCGAAAATTGATGGTGATGACCAACTAACCGTCGTGAAAGTTAAAGCCATCAAAATCATGCACCAGAAGGTTATAGAACAACTAGGTTGAGCTACGATTAAGCTTGAGAAGTAAAGCCAAGGATGGAAGAAGAGAGAATTTCGACCAAGTGATTAGGTTTAGATACACCTTAGTAAGGAATGATTCCCAAACTTGAGAAAGAGCAAGTTATCTCCTAGAGTTGACAAACGTTCCAGAGTACTTGAAAAGATCAATCCTAATACCTATAGAATCAAATTACCTGAAGGACACAAAGTCTTAAACTCTTTCAATATTGTTGACCTCCAACCTTACACTCCTGAAGACGAGTAAACTGGACCTGAACTAGCTTTGATCCTAAATCTCAAATAACCCAAAGGGGATGATAGGGATCAATGATCGATTATACACTTCCAAGCTTGAAGGCTCTTTTAAGTGGTCTGCCAAGTTGTCCGAGGTAAGTTAAGCGCCGAGGAGTAGTGCTTGCCTTAGTCTGATCTACCGAGCTACTTTGCTCTCCATGCCATCCAAGATGTTGCCAAGGTGATCAACCAGCAAGCCAAACCAAACCCTTCCTTAAACTGTACCAAATCTAAATGCAGAAATCTCTACTGTACTAAGGCTGAGTAGAACTATCAGGAACCGACCATCCGAGGCCAACCCCAATGTGAGCCATCCTTAAACCATCTACTGTCCAGCCCCTTTTGATGCCGAAAAGGCCTAAACTGAGGTCCACCCTTACCCAAACCATAATATTGTTATAACTACCATAAAAACACATGTGCACTGTCCTTTATTAACATCTGTACTATCCTTTTTGACAAGGATATTTGCGTTCCTTCTTTTGCACAATTTCATATTTTCCTTATAAATTATTCTCTTTTATTCTTAGTAAATAAGGACCATTCTTTTGTAATTTCCACAACTTAGGATTTTCCCTAATGGGATGATATAAATACCGTCATACTGTAAAAGTTGAGATTATATCAAAACACAGACGAATATATTGAACTTTTTCACTTTCAAGCTAAGTGTTCCTCTTACTTTTAAGCTACTCTTATCTAGCTCATTTAAGGGTGGACTAGTGGTGAGTGACCATACTTGTATGTCATATCAAATGCGACTTGGGCTCATGTGAGGCATTGTTACGTCATATCCTTCGTCGGTGTACCGGAACCCTCTACTTAACCTTTGACTATCATTTACTTTTCAAGCCATCTTGTAGCTTGGACCCACCCCTTTGATTATGAGTGATATTGGGTTCGTGTGTTCATCTACGAGTCTGTATTAGTTAAAGTCTCTTCGACTAAGCTTCTTTGGTGTGTCATTTCAAACCAATTTGGTCCAACGAGTCCAAAAGTTTGCTTGTTCAAGCAGCTCTACCACAAGGAAGTTGTCCTACCAATGCTTTACAAACAGGTCCAAGCCCTTAAACAACTTCCTTCATAAGTAGTTTTGGATGTATGACCATCTTCCCAAACCCTTCCATAAATAGAAATACTTAAACAACTAGGGTGTAGCCTATACCACCGATTACTCATAGAGGCTTAGAGTGCTCTTAGGATCCTCCACCTATTGGGAGGAATTAGGATGACATAACATCAGTAGTGATCAAAAAGCTCCCTTTTGAACTCAGTGAAAAGGAGGTACATCCCAAACTCTAGACATTTCTCGTAGATTGCAAAGTACCTCCCTAACAGCAAGATAACTCTCTCCTTTGGCCTTGGCAACCACAACCCCATGCTAGGCCAATCCTAATCACTTAAAAGATATATTACAGCCGACAACTTGCTTTTGATCACTCAACCACTCGCTCTGTTATCTATTAAATAAATCAATAGCCTTTGGTATCCTTCCGCTGGGGTACACATCACACATGATCGCACTGATAAGCATTGCTTTGTTCAACTTTACCACCTCTCTCAAAAATTCCACCTCCATATGTGCTAGTGTGAACAAAACTTCTTTAGCCATCATCAAGGGGAGGGTGGGGTCGGGTTAGCACTCTTAATCACTTTAGAATCATAGGGCATTAGTTGGTATTTTGATGAGTGAGATTCAAAATGTGACTCACCAGGTTTGTGCCATTTATAATTCTGGTTTAAGAAAGTTCATAATGTGACCGACAATGATTGGAAAGAAGAAAGAGTATTTGTATTTATAGTAGAAAGATAGAGTTTTCAAGTTGCATAAAGTGTTTATTTGGCTAACCCAAGGGGTATCTATAGACCTCAGACATGGGGTAATGCACTGGCAATTATCGAGACCTAAACGAGTGTGATTCTCTCAATACAATGCGATAAGGACACATAGTGACTATTTTGATCGGACAGTCGAGATCAAAGCAACAATACAACTACATAGATATGACATCAACCGTATTACATTAACTGTACTTTGGAAATGCATGCAAGGACCAGAATTTAAAAAGGTTCACTTCCTTAAGAAGTTTATCTAAGGCCCCCTTCAGGTTCCCTATCTATCACAACACCTAGTCAATAAAGCGGCCTAGAAAACCATTATGCATAGTGGACGGATTGAATCAATCCAACCTTATCTGCATAACCTTAGTTATGATAGAAGAGACTATATGGTACCACCTGAAACTACCTCTTCGGCTTAATGCTCTGCTTTACTAAAGGAGGTCAGTCCTTTTGCTCTTTAGCTCAGTACCTACCCTTCTAAGTTCTTAACTCAATCAATGTGGGGCCAACTTAGATCACCCTACGAGGTATCTTTCCTAAGTCAAACTCTAGACACATCACATCGGTTTCTTCCCTATAGACATCATTACTTCTACCTAATACATCATATTGGCTAGCTTACATGATGGACACTTCAAATCGAATTCAGCCATGCACTTAAGGAACCCATCCACCTATTCTCTCTCCTTGCTACCTCATTAGAAATAAGATTGCACCAACCCGAAGGGAAGGGAGGAGAAGTGTTGATAAGATATTTTGGACATAGGTCCCTTAGCCTTACACTAACCTATCTAGACCTTATGTCAACCTAATTGAGCCCATAACCAATCCTAATTTGCTAGCACCTGACCCTAGCCACCTTATTGGTCAACCTCTTCATAAGTTCTCTAAATAGTCTACCCAACCTCAAAGCCTTATAACAGCTATTAGACAAGGGGCTAAGGCTTAGAGACACAATCAACTACCATGACCCTACAAATCCGAAGCACGCTGGACTCCACACTCTCACTACCCAAATCATGCGAACATGCTAAGATGCTATTCGTGCTCCCTAATTCTTAGCAGCCCTCCTTTATAAATACTAAAAAGCATCCCAATGGTAATTCACTTAGACTCTTTGCGCACTCATACTACCTTGGAGCCCTTTTCATCCTTGTACTCTCTTATACACAATTTATTAACTTAAGCATTGGAGTGACCACGTTAAACAATATCCCAGCATCCTTCATAATGTTCTCTTTTGCAGGCTCACCACTTAAGCGCAAAGCCTAAATCTAGTCTACTCTATCGGTCAAATCCTATGACGATAGGTAATTTTTCAAAACATATATTCCTTTATTTTTAAGTTTTTAGATGTTATTGATACTTACACGTTATCCATTGATCTACGTGGCATGCTAGCACCATTGAAATTTTTTTCTTTTTTTCTTTTGGCCCTAGTAATATGATGCAGTAGATATGACTAGAGGGCTAGAGTTACCTTCTTTAATATTAGATAATTGTCAATAGAAAACATCTCATTGTTACTTTGCTTATACTTAATCTTATATCGATAAAAAAAAATTTCTAATAAGTTGACTTGCACTTTCTAATAATATTTACTAAGAATAAAACTTAAAATTTTGTCTTTTATAATAGATTACAATTATTTAGTGTAATTTAAAATAAAAAAAAAAAGCCAAAAGAACTTTTTATCTTTTTGTTGGGGCATGTATATGTTAATTGAAATACCTAATAGCTTATGAAAAAATGAAATTAATATGTAAAATTTCTATAAGTTATGTTAAGGTAAAAATATATAACAAAAAAATTTGAGTCAAAATTATAAATGAAACGAAAAGTACAAAATAATATAGAGGTATGTATTCTATAATTGTGTGGTGACTTTCTAAGATTCTTTCACTAGCCATCCTACAATATATATATATATATATATATATATATATACTGGTTTTTAGTACAAGTAATTATACAATTAGTTGTCTAATAATACACATTCATTTTCATAATACAGCTTTTGAAGAAAAATTTTAATACATAAGCAATAAGACCGTTATTAATTAATAATAATTTAAGTGATAACATCCATACACTTGTATCATTAACATGTAATTGTATAGTGTAATTATTAATAAATATTTCATGTTTATTTAACTATTGTTTACATATATTAAATTAATTTTATCAATTTAAAGAAAAAATAACCACAAAAGATAGAAATCATTTATTAAGATGTAAATAATAAATGTAACTTGTAAAAAAACAAAAAAAATGGTAACACTTTTACTGAAAATTCAAATTCATGACCTTTGGCATATAAAGGCAAATACTAAAACACTTAAATCATGTTTAATACCATGATACAATTCTACTCTTTAAAATATAATACTTGTATTTTTCTTTCTAAGTAAATTTTAGAATTAACTTTTTCCTAAAGTTATCAAGTCTTAGCCCCTTTTAAGCCCCCCTCAACCAGTCCATGCATTGGTCTTAGTAACTTGTACATGAGTTTGCTTGGTGTAATTATAAAAATGTAATGTTGTCAAGCATAGACTAGAGGTTAATTTTTCTTAGATTTATGTCTATGTTTTTAATAATTTTTTTCATTCTCAAGGAAAAAAAAAAAAGAAGAAGAACAAGAAGAAGAAGAACTAGTGCATCCTTACTTAAGGGAATGGATAAGAGTTAAAAATGTAAAATGCACTTGCATAAGTCACAAGTACAAGTTGCAAAGAAAATAAGTGTATTCAATATGTAAGATAAGCTACTTATGGCTATGTATAATTTGTGTATTCATGCCTATCCACTTAAGGAAACTATAAGAACAAAAATTACAAAAGGGGGTAAATTGCCAAAAAGGAAAATACTTGGCTCAACATCTTGTGGAAATTATTAAATCTATTAAGAAACAAAATGGAATATTCTATAAAATAATATGAGAAGGTATAAGGTGCAAAAAAGTAGCAAGACACGTGTCACTAAGCGCTTCAATGAAAATTTGGTAGTGCAAAATGAATTCTATATGTTTTGGGAACAAGCTAATAATTGTCTAAACAGGTTGATCCATGCATAGACAGCTTGTAAACAAGATTACAAGCTATTGGTTGGATTAATTGAGCCATTGGACTACTAGGGTTGAGTAAAGGCTTTGGCTAGTAATACAGTGAACAATTGATTATAGCTTAGAATGCAAAATAGGTTGAGCAACTGCAAGATGTGGATGACTCTTCTAGACGTAACTGTAAGTAATGATTTAACATATCATGTTTTTAAGCACCCTTTCTTGGGTATGTATGATGGGGCCTTGGGGTTGACCCCAATTGGCCGATCTTTAAGAGAATTCGAACTCACGTAGCCTTACTTGTATAATGCCGCTAAGCATTTATAAAGAATAGACAAGTACAAGGCAATCATTCTTACTATTGCCAAAAAGTCCCACCTACTCTAAGCCCCCAAGATATATGGCTAAATGCTAGTAGTTGATGGGGGCTTAGAGGCTAAGCATATAATATTAACCTTGCAAATTTAGCTTTTTGAATATATAATCAAACTTGTATACTATAGATGATTTTCCTAAATTAACAGAGCCACTAAGTTTGAAATCGATTAAAATTTTAAATGTAAAACTTAAAACGAATATGAAAAAACCTTACTTATTAATTAAAACTCTAATCGCATACAAAAACCTTAAGCCCTAAATATACGTAACTATAAAAAATTGACCCCAAAACCTGATAAAAACCTTAACCACGTATGAAAACTCTAAATTTTATCCGTGTATATATATGAGAAATCGAACCCAAACCTGATCAAAACTCTAAAACCAAAACTTTAAGCTTATACATATACCAAATTGCTACAAAGGTGATAAAACCCTAATTGAGTGTAAATATTTAACAATATGCTAAATCACGTAGAATTGCTAACCAACCATTAAAGATAACTCTTAAATGCATATGAATGTGCATGCACTAAATTAATTTATAAAAAAACATAATATTATTTTATAAGTAATATTAATCAAATAATTATATAAATAAGCTTGTCTTATATAAGTTTAAGTATTTAGTTAACATTTAAACCATATATAATAGATGTTAGTATTTTAAATTGTACTTTTCATGATAGTTATGTTAAGTATGTTACTAGATATCATCTATAGGGTATAAATACTTAAAGAAAGTTTCTAATAATTGTTTTACTAATTATTTCATTTAACTCCTTATTTTCCTTCTTTTTCCTTAATTTCCTTCTAATTACTTTTATTTCCAACAATATATACTTTAATTACATGTAATTTTATGAAAGTTGACTTGTCAACATGTTGACCAAGTCAAAGTGTTAACTAAAGTCAATATATGTCCCTTTCAAGCTATAACTTTCTTCTCTTTTCTATTGATCTCTTTTCCTTTTGCACATGATTTTTTTTTTTTCCTTTTCTTCTCCTCCCTTTGCCATCCACTTCCCCCTCTTCTAAAATCCCCTTCGCTTTTCATTTTCACACATTTAAACATCACCAAAATCCACTTACATCTTCTTTCCCCAACAGTAACTTCCCTTCCCCTCTTATCCTTTTAGTTTCTTATTTTTTTTTCCTTATTTCTTTAACTATCAACTTCCAAACTACTACATCATATCCTTAAACTCTTCTTCCATATTTACAAAGAGAAAGAGGTATATTTTCATTACATCTTTTAGTTTAACACTTAATTAGTTGTTATATCATATTAACATTAAAATCTTTATGTAATATGTGCATACATGTTAGTACATATAGGAATCCTTATATACATACATGTAAGTGTAGAAATCCATGTGTACATTTAGCACATAAATACATATGAAGTATGTACATAGAAATCTTAGTAGGATACATAGTATAAATATACATATACATAGATAAGACTATGAAAAAACATGTACATATGTTTAGATATCACAACACATGAATACTCTTTTATGTACATAACCAAGTATAATAAAAATATTAAGTATATATACATATAAGTATACCAACCAAACCATAATAGTGTATATACATGAATCATATGAAAATTTCTTAAAATTATACTATGGAAATACAAAAATACGTACAAATATATGTATACATAGGTATATGTACAAGTACATATACTAGTAAGTTAGAAATATATATATATATATATATATACATAACCATACACATAAGATATATAAGCATATGGGTATAATATAAGTACATACATATTATAACATAACTATTTAATATTAAGTAATAAAGTAATTATACATAATATATATATATGTATGGGCCAAAACCCATAAAGGAGTAAATTAAGCCCACAATACAACTACCGATTTATTTTAATAGTATATAAATATATATATAACAGTAAAATAAAATTTAGGAAATGTAGAAATTAAAGAAATCTAATGAATTGTCACGTAGACTAGTAAATTTATACCATGTCAACAAAATATTCAAATAATCCAATAAACTACAATTATACTAATAATAATAATATATAATAATAAAAGTTCAAAATTTGAAGAATATAACAATTGAGAAGTTAATTAGATCATACATTAACAAAAAGGAAACACAAAACTAATAAATAAAACTATTTAAGACAAAATACTAAATTTATAATGATTTAAATTCATATCGTAAAATGCTGAATTTTAATATCCAAAACGGACCCCGCTACATGAACATAGGTTTGAAAGCAATAAAAATCGACTATAAGTTTATAAATATTGGAGTTAAAACAAAGAAGCTATATGCGATTTAAGATTTAGAGAAAACCTGAGCTCATATAATGTTACTAATTTGAATATTATCACTTATACGATTAAATTGGATATTATTACATATACGATAAAAAAATATTTCCTAAATATCATAGTAAGAAAGTTAACTAATGTAAAATAACACAAAAAAATTTAAATCAAATTTTATCACTAAAGAAGCACATTTGAACTTAATAAGAACCTACTATAAGAATGTAAAGATATAAGATAAAATGAAAACACTTACAAATGATATAATACTTAAGTAGAATGGAAATCATAAGATAAATAGTAAACTAGTTAAGCTATCTAGCATTATGTCTAGATACTTATTAGGTTTATTTCATTTCTATTTGTCAGGAAATATCGATAAAAAAGGTAAGCTGCTTGATGATTGTTAAGAGTCATATTGACTTTAGCTAAGTGAGTACTCTCAATTACTCTATACTTATTTTATATTTGTAGTTAGTATACTTAAATTAAATATTAATAACTTAATGCATGGGGGGTTCAGGATATGCATGTGCTTGATATTGGTTAATTACTATGCAAAATATTGTTAAACACGATAATTGAAGATTTGGTTATATGACTAATTGTTATAATTTGGATGGTTTGTTACTATTGATTGATTACTCAATAATTTGACTTAATTATATTTAGCTTATCTTAAATTAAAAGGATTATGCATCAACCATGTATTATATTACTTATTTCAACAGTCACTTCACTTAGAGGTAAAGAAAGGCCTTACAAGAGTTGTTTCTATATATTGAATTAGTGTTTAGTACAGTGCATACGTATAATATGACATTACCCTAACTTACGGGCTTACTAGTCTCAAGAAATGCTAACCGTATGGTTGAGAGTCGAGTCTAAAAACCTTCACTGTAGGATGTGAGTATGGATTACGAGGACTGCCTCACCGCTTGACGTGGGATTTTGTGTACTACTAAATTTCTTAGAAATGGAAATGTATTTCGTGAAATACGAAATTTAGATTTATGGTTAAAAGCCTAAGTACTAAAGCTCGATTGTGATTGGTATCGATATATCTCTAACCCTTACCTTAGAGGGTGTTAAAATCTGATGTTATATGTAGCACCTGTCAATTGCATATATTGTTTTGTATACTACGTGTGCATGCATTTATATGATTGTAATAATTTATTTGATAGTAATAATTTATTTGATAACCTATTTATTAGTATAGTATGAGGGATAGCTAACTAAGTTCTTGTAGCTTACTCCCCACTAGTTTTTATTCCGCAGGTTGATAGATAATCATACATGGGTTAAAAGCTGAGCGTTAAGTGTATGTATTGAAATGTTTTAGAGATTAGAATTAGAGAGAGATTGTTTAGTTCATTTGAAAATTTAAATATAAATACCACCTATATATTTAGATTTTGTAACTTGTTAAATTTTAAGTCTATACTATTTGATCTTATCATTTAGTAAAAGATATCAATTCTCTACGGTTTTAAAGAACTGTGAAATATTAGATATCTATAGTTATTTATACTTTATAATATATTAATTAATTAACAATTCAAAAATCGTATAGATAAATTATTTAAAATCTTGCAATCTTTGACTTACAAAATAATTTTTGTATCATAAGTACATACATGATATAAAAATTGTTGGTAATTCTACTAAACCCCTTATAGGATCCTAACATATAAATACTTGACTTCTCTCCTTCACAAGTAAGTCTTAAACTCCTATTCATTTATTACTCTCACCAACTCTTTGGACCTCTATGGTTGAAATACTTGTTCCCTTACAAGCCATATTAGTTTGAGCATTGAAGTAGCACTATCAAACAACCCCTCGATTGCTTTGCTCACCCTTGTCCATTTTGCAAGTTGACCTAAGTAGCTCATGGTCATCTCGATCAAGCCCATCAAGCATAGGGAGCCCATCAAAGTCTATCAACTAGAACTTTGGGACAGTTATGAGAATCCAATATGACACGAGTAGTTCTTATTCAAATGAATCACCACAATTGATTTAGTGTTTTGATTGATAAAATGCAATGTAAAAGAAGCTTATCATAAGCCAGGCTTTTAACTTAATAGAGAAAAATACTTGTTAATGGAAATTAGACATAATGTCTACTAGACAGGATTAAAGAAACTTAAATACTCGATAAGCCTTAATGGCATTATTGCAATAAAAGACACAGATAAAAATAAAAGAAACAATAAAACGTTTTCTGTCGATTTATATATTGCCGATCCATCAGTGGGTGCACTACCATGCAGCCAGTAGTGAGGATAACATTAGCGTCCAAATGGTGCGAAACCTGGGTTACCGAACGCTAGGCATAGTTCTACTTCCAAGTTTTTCGTTCTTCTTCCTATTAATATAATGGCGACCGGACGGTACCCTTGCTTAGCGACTAGCCAGTATTCAGCAACTCCGTTCTTGGTCTACCCGCGGACTTCTAGCTCGAATCTTTGACACTTTGATTACTTCCCTAGTCTGAATCTTGCTTGTTAGCATCCCGATTCCTATTAGGTAACTACCTATTATAGCAATTTTTTTTTATTTTTTATTTTTACCTTTGTTTACATGTTAGAGACATTATCCTAAAATGCACCTTGTTGCTATAGTATGTACGTCCCTTTCAAGACGTTAGAATGAAATGAAGGTTAAAAATGTTGGTTGCAGCAGTAAAATAAATTTTCTTGATAGTTTTTATGCTGTAAATTTTAAAATGTATCCCCAATGTACAGATTATTCTTACAATAACAAAAGTATTGCTATAATAATTTTTACTGTAAAACGATTGCTCCTATAAATTAACAACTATAGAAATTTTTTATGATTGTCATTAATTTATAGTCCTTATTACTCGTTTTTCTTACAGCGAATGTTGCAACAAGTGTAACCATGGGTACGGGGAAATTACTGAGTTGGTCATTTAGAAACATGTGTCTATCAATGTTTTATAACTGCAAATAGAGAATTACATTTGTAGTGATACGTGCACAATTCTTACTTCTTCTTCTTTTTTTCTTTTTTTCCAACCATCCATATTATATTTAATTAGAAAACAGTAATTTCCTTCTTCTTTTTTTTTTTTCATCCTGTAATTTACTCTCTTCTATATACCAAAGGGCCATTGGACAAGGAAAAAAAGAAAAGAAAAGAAAAAAGAGAGATATCCAGGGGATATAAAGAGAGTTACTTATATTAAATCGCTTGTAGATAACTTTACGTGATATCATAGTACGATATTATATAATATATATATATATATATATATATATATATATACTTTTAGGAACAAATATATAGATTTTGATATATATATTTCCGTTATCAGTATATAAAATGGTTCGTACGCAACTTAACGCAAGAAAAGATACAAATATAGTTTATCAATAGTTACAAGCACTGGCTGTTAGTAATCAATAAGCTCAGGAAGAAACAATACTCATGCATGCGCGTCCAAAAACATACCTCTTTCGTGCGTATCCATTAGGTATCACTGCAATCACCATAACCTATAAAAGACTTTCAAAACATGGTTAATCATGAGCCACAACTAAATCATTTGGAAAGATAATCTCTCTTAGCTTTTAGATATGTTATATATCTAAAGTATTTTAAATAAAGTTATAAATTCAATTATTAAAATTATCTCACTTTTAAATTATCAAATAATATCATTATTTTTTTTTTCCTTACAATATCGATAATTGATTATATGTATCTACATCTTAAGTAAATAACTTTAGAAAAGTAACTTTAAAGATTCAAATCGCATGTATACATGTGTTATCCCATTTAGTTGATGGATACATTATTTTATTGCCTAGGTTCTTCCAACATTGTATGATTCCAACATATGTCAAACATCAAATATCGTGATCCAAAAGGACAGCCTTGTGAGGTTCATTGCATCCTTGAGAATGAATGTATTATTCAATTATGGCGACTACAAGCCTAATTTTTCAGATAAAAACTAAAAGGTGATAAGAATGAAATATACTAAAGTTAGAACAAAGGAGTCGACGAGGTGAAGGGTTTTTTTCTTTTTTCTTTTTTTTCTTTCTTTTTTTTTGGCAAATGGCGATGAGGTGAGTTTGAGTACCGAAAGTATGCAAATGAACGACGTAATAATATCCAAGATAAAGGATAAATTAAAGGACACGATAAAGGAAACCCATTATGAACATCATATGCGAATATCTACTTAATTAAAATGATTGTAATTAAATCTCTCTCAACTGGTCGGTGGAACAGATTTAGCCCACCTACGAAACAATAATTGAAAAAAATGCATAAGCAATCATCGATTTTCGTTGAACTGAGGCTGCTTTATTGTAAAGGACCACGTGGTAAAGAGCTTTTCTACGATTAATTTCATGTATCCATTGAGGGGGAAAAAACAAGGTCTGTTTATATTATTTACTCTTGATATATGTAAACCTTTATGTTGTCAGTTTTTAAGTGTGGATACTCATTCTTAAACTGTGATGTCCTTGCATATATAATGGAAGGTGAGCCGTATACATCATATGATGCATCCACGGAAAATTAAGAAGTCGATCAGCGCGAGACCGTAGGGGAAGTTCAGCTATGCCACAGTCGACCGGATCAACCAACCTGTTACAGAAAGAACCGGCCTTTGGCTGGTTTTATGGGGTTAGCTAGTCTGTTTGGCCATTATATTTTATTTTGTTTTGTGTAGTTGGTTTTTATCATGTTATTTAACTTTTGTTAATTTCCTTTCTATCATTAATCGGGAAATAAGATTTATTGGCTATTATACATTATGTGTATATAAATATCAATAAAATTTTATATGTTTAGCATTGAGTTAGTAATTTTTAAGACAACTATGACCCATTTTTTGCACACGCTACATATGCCGAAATTTTATTTATATTTATGTAATGATTTGATCAAAAACCGGTTTAGTTTCAATATTAATGTGTAATATTAGATACCTATTTAGTCAACATCTATTTTATTTTAGATATTGCTGAGCATCCTTGCCCATATGAGCTAGTTTGTGATGATTGATATATGTGGACTTGATAAATTTAATTGCTAAAAGCCAAAAGTAACTGCTACAATTAAATGAAATTTCCAACACCTAAAGTGATTACAATGAAGGACCGATTTATTGAAATATTAATTAATGTCAAATATGCTACTAGTTTATATTGTGCTTGTATATGCTAAGCCATTAACCATTTTACGATATAAACTAACAAAGCACTAGGTAAAAATGCTTTTTCTTTTCTACTTTTGGAAAAGTTAATTAATTGATGAATCCTTTTTAATTTACAAAACACTTAATCAAATTAAAGCTTGTATTTCTACGTTTACCCTTAATCAGCATTATCCATTTATGGAAGTGAATGTGCTCTATGATGCAACAAGTTGGGATTGTCTTCTTTTAATCTGACAAGCGAATGATCTCTCTATTCCACTAGATAATATTCCAATACTTCTCTCTAAAATGTTCCCACGGCTTTCCATTTTTTTATTTTTTATTTTTTTGTAATCATCTTTTCCACAACCAACTAATTTTTCTTATTTATAAAAAAGTTAATTAATTGGCAAATTCTTTCAATTTACAATATCCATAATCAAATTAAAGCTCATATCTCTACGTTTTACCCTTAATAGGTATTACCCATTCAAAGAAGTGAATGTCATCTCTGGTGCAACAAGTTGGGACTTTCTTGTCTCAACAGAACAAATGGACGATCTCTTTGCTCTGTCGAATAATGTCCCAAAACATTGATCTGAAATGTCCACATGTCTTTTCTCTCTTTTCTTTTTTCAGTAATGGCCTTTCTTTTAATTTTTGCAACCAACTAAACTTTTCTATTTTTAGAAAAGTTAATTAACTGACAAATCCTTTTTTATTTACAAAACCCATAATCTAATTAAAGCTCCTATCTCTATGTTTACCCTTAATCAGCATTATGCATTCATAGAAGTGAATGTGCTCTCTGGTGCAAGAGAATGTCTTGTTTTAACCAAATAAACGGATGATCTCTGTGTTTCCCTGGATAATGTTCCAAAACATCGCTCTAAATTGTTCCCATGCCTTTCTTTTCCTTTTTCTTTTTTGTTTTTTTTTTTTTTTTTCATTTCTGGTCATCGCCTTTCTTTTAATTTCCGCGACTTCACTCGAATAGATGAAGTGCTCCGACACTAACATGAATTCCTATTGAGCCCTCACGCGCAAGCCCACCTATATATTTCAAGAACTTATATGTAATCCAAAAACAATGGGCCGCTATTCATTGGCTCTCCTCCATGAGGTTCAATCATTTGGGTGGTTCATCCAATAGAACTCAAAATATGAATTTTTTCTTTTTTTTATGTTGATTTGTTTCGAAGAAGATTCAAACAATTCATAGTTTGATTTAAAGAGTTGAGTTAAATCAAACCGTTTTAATAATAATTTTTAGTTTTAAATCGTAGCTATGTTTTAGTTTAACTTTATTTACCTTTTATTTTTCTTTTTGTCATTACCTATTTCATTCTTAGCATTTATTGTCCACTCATTTTCTTTCACCATTGTCTCTCATATCTAGCTGATTTACACGTCTTTGCTACATTTAAAATACAATATTATCATGAAATAATATTATGTAACTTTTAATTTTACATAATATATCTTAATTTGGATATTAATATTAGTTGAAAACTTTGATAACTACTAATAATATAAAAAAGAAAATAATATTTTTAAAAAACGTTTCAAGCAAAACCAAACTATAATTAAAATAGTTTGATTTAAAATCTTGAACTATTAAAAGTGGTTCAGTTGGTTAAGTATTTAAATTGAGATAGGATAATGCTGATTAAGGGTACTAAACCAAACCATCAGCACCCTTAAAATATTTTAATGAAATAATTGGGTTTCCTTTAATCGAGTACTTCTACACTTGCAGCATTTATCTGCATATTTTTGCACTTTACCCAAATTCTTATTACAGTTACAAAAGTACATAAATAAAAATAATACAAAATCAATGTAAAAAGCATATGATTAACATATAGTTCATTTAATGCTTTTCTGATTTTTCTTTTCTTTTTTTGTACATAGTGTATATGACCTATTGAAATACCTCGAAAAATATATAAATATATATAATTTTAAGTGTAGGGTACATTAGTAATTTCAACCTTAAAGTAATAATACTGGTAATAGCCTCCTTGTTAATATTGCAAATGATTTGGTAGTTCCTCATCGTATTAGCTTGAGTCTTTTAGAAGCCTTAGACTTCAAAAATATAAATAGGGAAAAGAGAATTCTAATGTTGTAAGCCTGTAATGACCTACGAGGAGGTAATTATGTTCTTTTAATTTCTTTTCTTTAATATTTAATTTTTAATGGGGTACGAGATTTCTAATACTTTATATACACTACTTAAGGGAAACTAAAGGATTAAATTATATGTCTTGGATTTAGGAGATTGACTTGCAAAGCAATTAATTGAGATAAGCATTATCCACCTTATATTCAAGGTTTGTAATGCAGTTATAATTTAATCATAAGTATTAAACTTAATAGGAAATTTTGTTAGAACAAATTGGTATAGGTTGTTGATATTGTAACATTATTGAAAAACAACCTATGCATTAAAATTTAATGAGATTAGGGTTTTCAAATCTATATGTTGTTATGGGTTAAATTATATTATTTGTGATAAATTTGTAGTATCAATCTAGTCTGGTTAAAAGAATAGAGCATGCATTTGGAGAGAAGCGGGATTTTCAAGCATTTGTTAATTTTGAAATCACATATTTAAGAGAGGGCATTAATCAATAGTGCCACGGTCAACTAACCTGATTAGATCCTCGATATTTGGTGTAAGAATTTTGTATGGGAACTTAGAGATGGATTCTTATTAGATTTGAGGAAGAAGGAAGAAAAAAAAAACACTTTTCTAAAGTAAATTAAGTCTATTCAGTTTATTATACAATATTGTAATATGTAATCCATGTTGTAGGTTAATATAATTAATCATTTTATTTCAATAGTTTATATATATATATATATATTTATGTAAGTGTACGCCTCATAGATAACAAGAAATGTATATCTATATAATAATAACAATAATGATGATAATAATAAGCTCGTAGATAGATTGATTTTTAGAAATAACCTAATGTGCCATTATGGTGTTAATGAATAAAAGCAATTGATAAGAATAATAATTGAGAGTCAATCGTATGAAAATTTAATTAAGTTTTTAATTTAAATTTATATGGGCTCCATTAATTTGCTTAAATAATGATCCCAATTAACTTAATTAAGGAAATTAATGACACTTAATTAACTTGATCAGTGATAATAATAAGATAGTTAATAACACTATTTGACCTAATATAAGCCAATGAGCTGTAGAAGCTAATCAATAAAAGTTATTGACTTGAAATTAATTTAGTTAGCAGGTCTTAAATAAATTAATTTTAAAAGCTATAAAAAACTTAGCGTTTATATTTGATGGATAAATTAGTTAGTTATAAAAATATAGAATGTGTTACGACAAGTCGTTATGACAAGTTGGTATGTAATAAGTCAAACATATTATTTATTTAGTTAAAATTACAAATTGCCAATTAATTGTAAATAGTGAGGATAAAAATAATTAATTTATTCCATGGGTAGATAATTGTAAATATATAGTGAAGGATTTAATCTAAGATGGATTATATTATTTTAGCTATAGGATTACCACTTCCTTCTAACTAAAACCAATAGGTATTTAATTGTGAATTATCTTCAGGCACTAATCGTAACTATGACTAAGTGTAGATTTGTAATTTAAAATTGTTTTCTAGTTTAGGTGGGATGTGACACCTTCGGGTTCTAGAGTGTTACACTTATGGATTGTATATTTTTGTCACTTTTGATAAATTTTACAATAAAATTATATTAAAATGCATATCAAGTGTAGTCTTTAACCCAAGAATAACATGTGATTTTATACGTATTTAGTTTTCAATGAAAGAATCATCACCAAAGAAAATTTCACATGCAAGGAATACAACAAGTAGTGACGTATTACTAAAACTTGTAGAAGATGATTTGGTTTGGAAGAGTATTATTGACATGGCACATGACGTATGGATTGATTTTGGATGGATTGCAAAATTTCATTGATGGTTTGATTGGCATATTTATGGTTTATCTTTTACAGTTTAATTTTAGATCTAGGAAGACCATGCAAATTCAACGACGAAACTTCTTAAATAAAGTGGTAATGATGCATAGGAGAGTGAGAAGTTGACCAACACAAGACTTTATATGGAGGTGGACCTAAGGTGGTCAACTAATTTAATTGATAGCCTAGCCTTTAGTCATTCGAAGAGATTAATACATCCTTTAGCTATTGTATTTTATTTTATTTAGTTTCCTTAGCTTTCTATTATGTTATTTAGCTTTATTAATTTCCTTTTTGTCATTCATTAATGATATTTTTATTTTCATAAGTTTATATTTTTCAATGTATATCTGATAAGTTCCTATTTGTATATATTTTATATAGTGATTTTTGGTAAATTTCCCTTGAATTTTGAGTTTATTTTCAAAAAATAATACTTAATTGAGTAAAATCTTATATTCTAGGTTTTGGAGCAACTTTCGAAAGAAAACAAGAAAATAGAAATAAGTTTCACTCAATTTAAAGTTAAAATAAAGAAGATATGAAGATTAACATGACCAAAAGATATGACCATATCATTTGTAGTGAAGAGTTAAGAAAATTTCAAAAATAGTCAAAAAGTTACACGACCTAAGGAGATAGTTGTGTCCCCTGGACACATTGTTTACAGGCGTGAAGAGGTTAAAGAAGTTAGTGAGTAACATAACTCAATGACACGGTCGTGTCATTAGGGTGTATCATTAGCAACATAACCCTAATTTTTTTTTTTTTACCGCCTATATAAAGCTTTTATGGGGGCTTCTTGACGAAACATTAGCATAACTTTTTGAGAAACTTTCAAGACTCAAACACTTGTGCATCTTTGGGGTTCTATGCACAGATGCTTGTAAACCCCTAATCATTTTAATATAAGTTCATAATCGCTAAGATATAATATAGAGATATATTCAAGCTAGACTAAAATCACTAAGAGAAATTTGAGAGATATAATCTAGACTATTTATAAAATTCATAATTATTATTAAATATTAACTCTTGTAGACTTAAAATAGAATTTCTAGAAATCAAAGACTTTAGTAAAAATTTAGACCTAAAAGCTTATCATAACTTATCTAAATCTATCCTAAACTTACCATAACCATGCTATTTCATCTAAGATAAAGACCAAAATCATTCAAACAATTGAAAAATGGAATGGATGGATGCAAGAGCCAAGTGGCGAAAAGATTTTCCAAGAAAAAGACATCCATTCGTCATCTAACTATTACCTTCATCATCTATCTACCAACTTATCTATAGATTTAAGTATGAAAGTGACTTAAAAGAGAAACCTAGTTAAAGAAGCGTTTTGTTTTCCTAAATAATCTATCATCTTATTATTGTCATATGGTTATCTAAAGAGGGGACAACATCTTACTAAGATACCACTTGGATTTATTTTAGAAACTCCTTAGATAGATAAATAATCAAGAGTCAAAGTTGATCAACATTAGTAAAAAATGATGGCTAAGATTAAGCCTAATGGAAAATAACATTTTAATAACCAAAGGCCTATCATATGACCACTTTAATCTTAGATTAACTAAACTAATTAACTAAAAACTAAGTATTTAGGTTAATATTATAAAGAGATAAGCACCCTAAAATCATATCTCAACATTTCTTTTAACATGTAACGAACAACTTTCAAAACAAGTGGAAGAACCTTATCTACTACAAGCGGCATATGGCATGAAAGAAGGGAATTTCATATTGTCTTCCTTGTGTCATTTCCATCCAACTCATCTAACTCCATTATTGTCATCTATACAACTATGCATGAAAAGGACATAAGCAAGACATGTAATAAAAATGTCCTTATTCTTAAGAGTCTAATTCCTTTAAATAACTTCCAACTAATATTAAAATAATATCCTAACTACTATAAATAAGGATTTTTTACTACATTTGGGACCACATCTTGTTCTCAAAATCTACTACATCAATCTCTTTCCTCTTATCTTCATCGCACAAACCAACTAACATTCCACTTCTTCCACCTAACTTCCAACTCCAAGAACAAAGTATAGTAAGTTGTTTTTGAGTTTCTAAAAGTAACTCTCGACTAAAAAGGTAGCAATATATACTAACTACCTATCTTTAATTTCATAGTCTTTTTTCAAGACAAAAGACTCTTCTAAACTTTTATTATCAAAAAGTTTTTTAAGATCCCAAATGAATCAAAACGTACTTTTAGTAAAACTATTTTATGAAACTTTCAAGTTTTTCCAAAATTGATTTCATCGTTATAATTTTCTTCTTAAAAATATTTTATAAAACAACCAAAAACTTTTCACCTACTTCTCTACTTCATATAAGTTTTAGACTTATATTATCAACTATTTTTCAAAACCAAGCTTATAATAAGCAAAAACTCATCTTAGCTAAAGTATGTCTTTTATAGAATAAAAACCCTAAAAACCGATATCTTTCTTTTGAAAACCCTTTCTATATAAAAGTCACTAAAGACTAATAGGATATGTTTTCTATAAAAGGGACTATTTATCTTTATCAAGATGTTCTTTATTTCATACTTGGATTCAATTTGTATGCATCTCTAAAATATCAAAACTAAAAGATTATGTTTCCCTTTCAAAATAATTTAATAAAAAACTTAAAGAAATCAAGTGAACAAATCCATACATAAATAATAATGCTAAAGTTTCATGCTTGAATCTTTATAACATATATGTATCGTGGAACTCTGACCTTGGAACATATTTGGATATATTGAACTTATTAGACATATGGACATATTATTTACCTTGACTATTTAGACCGTAACAACTGGACCTATTACGAGGATCGGAAACCAGAACATAAGGACTATGGACATGACATGATAAGGATGAATTTGACATAACACTAATTAACTATAAAACTTTATAAAATTATAAGACTATAACCATTAAAGAAATCTTATATGTATATCTAGTACTTACTTCTTATTATGTTCTTTTAGGTAATTGCGAGTTCGAGCTACCTGAAGACTATTACGACGAGTAATTGAAATGACCAAGTAAGTATCTATCATGAGTATCTACTATGAATATCACTTGTTTGTGTTTATAGTTAGTAGCACATCAAATATATACATCAACTAGTTTGTGTGTGGGGTATCGAGAAAGTACTTGTGTTTGATTTGGTGAGTTGCAAGAATATTATAAGATATTCCATATAATATAGTTGATAATTATGATGTGATGTATTCATATGAAAGCATTTGATATTTGGTTGATTATTTATTAATTAACCTTAAGCATATCAAAACTTTAATGTAAAAATGATCATGCATAGCATATTGTCTAAACCTATTTCTACCACCACGGCCAAATAGGGAATAGAAAGGTGAGAATCTCTCTATCTTTTACAAACTAAGTACTTTAAGGATTGTCACATACTAGATGAGTGATAAATATGAAAAATTACACATTTATCCTCACTTATGCATACACTAGTGTTTTTATTACGAATTTAGCTTAATATTTGATAAATATATGATTTTGGATCAATTATGTAATAAACAATTGAAAAGAATCAAAGTAGAGGTCAAAACTGCTTCTATATGTTCACAAGTTTTTCATGATATTATAAATCACATTTATGAGTGAGTTTTGTACTGTAATATTAACAAATGTCATTTTGGTTCTTCAATTGAATATAAGACAACACTGCTAAACCTGAGCTTCTAGACCAAGCAGCTAGATAATTGAAGAGGTTGCTGCTGCATAACTCCAAGCAACAGCCTATGCAGCTGCTGAACCTGAGCTCTAACCACTTGATGAGGCCAGACTGATCTTCACAACAACAAATTGCAGGAATTGAAGCACCAAAATGAGGCCCTCCAACTCCACCACACCAACTCCTAGATCCTAGCTTCATACAACAGCCACAGCATTCGATTTTCAAGAGCAACACAGCCACTTGTTAACGGCAACATGCAGTTAAAATTGCGGTAGCTGCACATGGGAACTCCACCAAGCAGAAGTACTAAACAGGATAGTAATTCACTTCTCTACTTGGCCGAGCAACACCCTTCAGCAATATATCCTGATGGTTCCAAACTGAGATCAAACAAATAGCGGCAATTTTCTGCTATGATTGACTATTCGAGTTGCCAAGCACCAAGCCAAGTAGCTTCCCAAGACCACGCACTCAAAATGAGAGACCCTTGCACTGAAATTCATAAGCGAAACCAGTCCCTTCTATATACTGAGTTGCTATCCTAATATGCTGAGTTTATAGGAATTGATTTCATTTTTTTTTTTTTTATCTAATGCAGGCCGTGGACTTCTATAATGGACAGCAGCTTGGTGTGAACTCAATGTGCAACCCGATCAAAAGCTGCAGAATAAATACAATTTCAACGCCCAAATTATGCTCCAAACTTGTATTTTACAACTGAACAGAGCAAGGAACAACAGCTGAGTTGAGCTCTTTAAAGTCCAAGAGCAGCAGCCTCTATACACCACAGTAGCAGTTGGAAATGACCAAACAAAGCGACAGCTGAGAGCTTCAACATGTCACAAGTTGAAACCGACTTGCTTACGGGTGAAGAGCAAATTAGGGAGAACAAGAGCAGCAACTCATAGTCAAACAAGCATTCAAGACAGCAGCAGAAGATTTCAAGATCAACAAGCCGTGAACCCCAGGCTAGTGCAGCAGTATCCAAGTGACCAGCAATTAGCTAATGACAACAATAAGCCTTTAAATTTTAATCTACAAAGCTGATGTGCACTTCACTTTACTATTGAACTAAGTGAGCAAAATTTCATTATCATATCTTTTTTACTGCAGGCCATGAACTATATTCAATTCCACAGCGGTAACCCCAGGAAACAAAGCAACCAAGTAGCTGCAGCTGTAGTCCAAACTAGAGTAGCCCGCATAACTCCAAGTGAAGTAGCCATTAGTTCCAAGCTGCTGCATCCCATTTTCTTCAATTTGTTGCAGGTCATAGATTTTAAGGAAAAATTCTCCACATTAAGTGAACAGAGCTGCTGTAGCACACGAGCACCACACATCTAAGACAGCAGCTCGAGACAACAGCATCCACTCTTCTATTCACCAATCCGAGAACCCCTTGTTGAAGCAGCTGATCAGCACTTCAAGCCGGGCATTCCACACTCAGTAAGTGCAATGAGGCCAAGTAATCCAAGCAAGCCGAAGGAATCCAAAACGAGCAGCTGCAGCAACAATTTACAGCACGCCGAGAAGCTCCATGCAGCAACAACTACAACAAGTAGTGCCCATCTAGTACTTTATAAGAATTTTACCGAGAATACACAATTCCAGCAGCAGCTTGAGAGCCCCTACATGTGACAGCTGCTATTGAACAGTATTTGCAGTACTCCAACCGGTAGCAGAGCACCAAACCGAATACCACATGAGAAGAATATGAAGTATAGTTAATTGTTGATACTACAATAGGCCACTTTTGTTTAGGAAGACATAATCTAAGTTGTGTAGTCCATTGTAAAGGGCTAAATCTGATCCATAGGCTTCAAGCTCAATAACAATATGGATTTGACTCTTTAGGATAAGGTGACGGAGTTTGGAGAGTCAAGCCCATAAAAATCTGGGATGATCATGGGAGACTTGGCATGGAGGGCTTAGAGTAGGGTTCATTGGATCGGCATGCCCGATCCAATTCTTCTTGGCTGGGCTTACACTAATAAGAGATAAATCCTTTATTTGGGCATAAACCCATAAAAGAAGCCCATCTAACACCCATATGTAAAAAGCTTTAATCCCAGCCATTGATTAACGTTATCATCCACCGAATCGAATTCACCTACTATCCTATATAAATACCCTATTCATTTTATCATTTGAACAAGAGACAAATTCCTACAAACACTATTATTTTGCTAAAATTCTATCTCAAAGATTAAAATACACAAACACCTCAAGAACACTACCTCGTTCTTCACCCATTGTAGAGTTTGATGCCATCACATTCCTCCACCTGTCACTTAACGTATTAGAGCCTACTAAGATTGTCTACTCCTCATTCCTATCCTACCTCACTTGATCATCTCATACGTACAAGTCAAATCATTTCCTTAGTCACGTGTAACGCTAGCGCGATAAGACATGCAGTATACACTTAACCTCTTTCAATGTCAAACCCCTTTCATTTCTTTTGGTGACTCCACCGGGAAGGAGAGATTTGACATTCATGTTATGGTACCCCCCGCGAAGAAGGCCTGCTGATCCTACTGACACTAATGATCAAGAACGAGATAGTACTGTTGTTATTAATAGTCATAATCCACCTCCAATGGGAGGTACGAATCAAGGAGAGGGTATTGAAGAAGTTGTCCCAAACAATGCACAACTGGTGCAAAACCTGTGACAAACTAATTAGAGTAGGAATGAGCTTAGGGCAATGTTTGCCTAATGTGTACCTATTTTGATTGCCTTCGCTATTGCACAACAAGGGACAACTACTGCAGGTCTCACTAATGTGATGCAAAAATATGTTACACTAGCAACCCAACCACTCAATCCCTTAATTATTAGTGAGCAAGATGCTCATAAGGTTGAGGAACAACCTCCTACAATGGAGCCTATATCCACACAATAGACCTTGCCTAAATTATTAAATCAAGGAAATCAGATAAGAGGTTCATCATCTTCACATGTCACTCCACATGTTATGATTGTTGAGTCTATACACCCTACCCTTATGAATTCAGCTCCAACAAATTCTATTCCTATGAACTTCACCAACAATGCTCTGGCAAAGCTGATAAGAACAGAAACATCTACTTAGAGGGCTTCGTTTGTGACTAAAGAGGATTTGGATGTGTACATAAAGGAGATATAGGCAAAATCTATGTCAGCCATCTTGAAATTGAAGCTCCCATATCATTCACGGATCACTATCAAACCATATCCAAAGGACTATGTGAGTTCAAAGTTCATGTTGTTTAATGGGAAAAAGGGAAGCACCAAAGAACATCTATTGAAATTTATTGAGACCCTAAAGGTCTATGGCTTAGATGACAATCTAAAGTTAAAGGAATTTTCAAAATCACTTACAGAAAAAGCTTATACTTAGTATGTTGATCCCCCACTAGGCTCAGTCGACTCAAGAGGTGGAGTGTGTAAGATGTTTCTTGAAAAATTCTTTTCTACTGAAGAAAGGGTGACTCTCATCGATATGGGACGAATTCATCAAAGCTCTAAGGAGGATCTCATGGATTATATTGAGCAGTTCAAAGAATGATATTTGGATATAGAAGATGTTTGTAATGAGAGAGAGCTAGTTAAGATTTGTATTCAAAGGATGTTCTCTAAATACAAAGTTAATCTCGAGAACCTATCGTTGACTTCTTTTGTTGTATTGGTCAAGAATGCGCGAAGGACCAACAATTCAGTAGCTCAGCAAAGGAATGAAGCTGGAAGGTTCACTAAGCGTACCTCATCTGTGAATGCTACTCAAGGCAAATCACAAAAAGATATGAAGAAACCTAGAAATGACTAGTCTTATAACTCCAGGCCAGCACCAACATATCCTTATCCAATCGCCAAGGTACATCAAATATTAGATCAATGGTTGCACTATGGAAGTCTCAAGCTCCCAAGGGTCAAACGTCTCCCTACAAATAAGGAAAAGAGCGATCGTAAGTATTGTAGATTTCACCGGACTGTTGGTCATCTAACTAAGGATTGCTTCACTCTAAAGAGAATATTCAATGAAGAGGTTGCACGAGGAGAGTTGATTATAAACAACATTAATGTAAAAAATAATCCGCTTCTACCTCATAACGACCAAAGAGGAGCTGTCAATGCCATCAGCCACAACCCTTCCATGATTGAAGCGATCGAAACACAACCCTCTCAAAGTAAGGAAAAATCGATGGAAGCAAGGAAAAATCGATGTAAGCACATGACGATGAGTATCTGCCTCTTGTCACAGCATTATTAAAGATTGCGAGCTTTAGGAACTTCTTTGACTTATTGGGATTTGACGAAAATGCCAGGCTTGCAGCAGTGGTTACACTTACACAGATCTCTGAAGGTCAATATGTAGAGTATAATGTAATGCAACCCATAAAGAGAATGGCCAAAGCGCACAAAAATGCCATCTTATTCACTATACGTAGAAGGTGTTCTTGATGGCTATTTAGTTAAAAGAACGTTCATTGACAATGGTTCTTCCTTGAATATAATGTCAATGAATACATTCAAAGTTGGAGGGATCGATATCCGACGCCTGATTAGATAACCCATATCGATAAATGGCTTCAATCATGCCCGTACTGATTCTGTTGGATATGTTAATGTTGATCTTAAAGTTAGGCTTATTCATAGCACCACTACTTTTCATATGATCAATGCATCCATGCAATATCACTTACTAATAGGTAGGAAGTGGTTACACGATTACAATTTGGTTCCCTCAACATTACATCAATGTGTCAAAGGACATTAGAATGGGAAAGGTGTATTTATTCCAACCACAAAGAATCCTTTTGAACAACATGAGTCTTATTTTACCGAATCAAGATTCATTGATAAATTTGCTAAGGATGAGGAAACAGCCATAGCCAAGCCATCTGGTATTCCCTTACTTACATGATAGGAAACTCAAGAGGACTAACAAAAGAAGAAAAGGATGCATGGATGTCATGGAGAGAGGAAAAAGAATAAGCAATCTACTAAAATTGAAAGTTTCATTAGAGAAGATGGATGGTGTGTGTACCATTTATGATGGTTTGAGGGATCTGAAGACATATGCCTATCCACTTCAGATCCCACACTAGTTCAAGAAGTTCAACCTGGCCCACAACAATTACAAGATCAAATGAAGCCTCAAGCCGAGGAGGTAGAAGAGTTAGACCTAACGCAATTAGGGGAGTCACAATAGCCAATATTTATTAGTAAGAGTCTCCCATAGGAAATGAGGGTTCATGTTACGAAGTTATTAAAGGAGTACAGAGACGTATTTGCATGGACTTATGCAGAAATGCTTGGGTTGGATCCTAGCCTTATAGTACATAGACTGAATATTGCTACTAAAGCTACCCCTGTGAAGCAAGGGCAAAGAGTTTTTCGTCCTAAGATTGAAGTGCAAATCAAGTAAGAGATAGAGAAATTGTTATGAGCTGGTTTCATCAGGCTAATCGAACATCCTACTTAGTTCACTAATATTGTTCCTGTAAAGAAAAAGAATGGACAAATAAAAGTATGCGTAGATTTTAGGGATCTAAACAGAGCTTGTCCTAAGGATGATTTTCCTTCACCAAATGTTGACACTCTAATGATGCAACCATAGGTCATGAGCTGTTTTCATTCATTGATGGCTTTAGTGGATATAATCAAATTAAGATGGCGAAAGGAGACATAGAGTGCACGGCCTTTTGTACACCAGTTAGAAACTTCTATTATACCGTCATGCCATTTGGACTTAAGAATGTAGGCGCCACATATCAGAGAGCAATGACTGCTCTATTTCATGACATGATGCATGATTATATGGAAGATTATGTTGATGACATAGTCATCAAGTCTAAAAGAGCACGTGATCATTTGGTCCATTTACAGAGAGTCTTTAAACGATGTTGGCTATATAAACTTTGCATGAAACCCTCAAGTGTATTTTTGGTGTGTCTTTAGGGAAGTTTCTTGGCTTTGTTGTGCATCAAAAGGGAATTGATGTTGACCTTGCAAAAGTACAAGCCATTAAATCAATGCCATCTCTTACCACCTTGAAGGAATTGAAAACCTTTATGGGAAAGATCTCGCATATCAAAAGATTTATGCCTACACTTGCAAAAATTTCATACTCATTACATCAACTTTTTAAAAAAGGAGTCTTGTTTGAATGGGATTGAATCCATAAAGAGGCGATGCAAAAGATTAAGACCATCCCGATTTCTTCATAGACTGTGACTATGCCTATCAAAGGGAGACCTTTGGTCTTATATCCTACTTCTACTGAAAAATCTATTGAAGCTTTGCTTGCATAATAAGTGGAAGGTTAAGAGTGACCCGTATACTATTTGAGCTGAACCCTTTAAGGGAGCAAAGTCAATTACCTAGCTTATGAGAAACATTATCTCACACTAATATTTGCCATACAAAAATTACGACACTACTTCCTTGCGCACAAGATCCATTTGGTGACTCAATCTAATCCGATCAAGTACTTATTGTCTTGACCGACCTTATCAAGATGAATAGGAAAATGGTTGCCTTTTTTTTTGAAGGGTTTGATATTATGGTACAATCTCCTAAAGCTGTCAAGTCATAAGCTTTAGCTGATCTTTTAGCACATTTCCCAAAAGCACAAGAAAGCTTGAGCATGGATACTATACCAATTGAGTTTCATGAGGATTCTTTAATGGTTGAAACAAAAAGAGAATGGACATTTCAATTTGACGAGTCAGTGGGAAATCAAGGTTTGGGAGCTAGAATTGTATTGACATCACTTGAGGGTCATGAAGTACCACTAGCATTTAAACTTGATTTTCGATGCACTAATAATGAGGCCAAATATGAAGCATCATTACTTAGCTTACTGTTGGCACAAGAAGTCGGGGCACATATTTTATGTGTTCGAGGTGTCTCAAACTTAATCATTAAGCAAGCCATAGATGAGTTCAAATTGAAGGAACCCACACTAGCGCCTTATAGGGCTGCAGTGCAAAACTACGTCAAAAAGTTCAACTCCATGTGATATGAGCACACAATACGATCTACATATCGATATGCCAATGCATTGGCTACTTTGGCATCTAAGATTCCGATTCAAGATACAAGTAAAGGTATGAACGTCCAAGTAATAAAGAAATCTATCCCCTAAACAACATTGGATTTTCTTGAGGAACAAGAAGAGGTACAGAAACTCCATGTGATATGAGCACACAACACGATCTATGAATTGATATGTTGATGCATTAGCCACTTTGGCATCTAAGATTCCGATTCAAGATACAAGTAAGGGTATGAACATCCGAGTAATAAAGAAATCTATCCCGTATACAACATTGGATTTTCTTAAGGAACAAGAAGAGGTACAGAACGATTGGTACACCCCGTTTATAGAGCAGTTGGTGCATCCTAATGTAGCTTTTGTTTCAACATCGAAAAACTTCATCAACATCAAGGGAATGTTGTATTACAAAGGGCTAGAAGGGGTATTGTCTCGCTGCATCAGTGCAAAAGAGGTTCATCTTAAATTAGACAAGTATCACCAAATTTGATGTGGAGAGGAAAGGCCCCCATTATATTGATATATTCAACGTACAGGCTTCTATTAGCCTTAAATGGTGAAGGATACGCTCCATGTCCGAACACATTGTTCTAAATGTTTTGAGTTGCCTGATCAAGGTGAATGCAATTTTGTATCTAGCATAGGAGACCGGAGGTGTCCGTATATTGACAACTTAGAAAATAATGTGCTACCTACAAATAGTACGGATGCTAAACTCATAAAATGCAAGGTTATAAAGTATCTAATGCACAAAGGTGAGCTTTATAAGGTATCATTCATGGGGAAACCCTTAAAATGCATTGCCCCCATGAAATAGAAACAGTTTTGACTGAGGTGCATACTAGAGAGTGTAAAGAGCATCAGGGAGGAAGAAAGTTATATTATTATTTACTAGATAAAGGATACTATTAGCCTACAATGGAAGTAGCCACTTTCAATTTTACTAAGAGATGTGCTATACATGGTAATGCTATCCATACCTATGCGATTATGCTTCATAATGTTACAACCCCTTGGCCTTTCCATACATGGGAATTCAATCTGATTAGACCTATAAATCCTCCATCAAAGGGATATATTTGGATCGTGGTCATAATAGAGTACTTTACGAAATAGGTGGAGGCAATTCCCTTAAAGAAAGCAACAAGGCCAACTATGGCAACTTTTATAAAAGAGAACATTATATGCCGATTCAAGATCCCGAAGCTCGTCCTTTCCGACAATGGAACTCCTTTCATTAATTTTCATGTTCGATAGTTACTGGCTTCCTACAGTATCAATCATATTAAATCCATGTCCTACTATCCAAAAGGGAATGGGCAAGCTAAGGCAACAAACAAAAGTTTATTGAAAGTCCTTAGTCATATGGTACACAACAATCATAAGGAATGGCATGATAAGCTGCCACTGGCAGTTTGGGCTTCCAAGACATCAAAACAAAGGCTAACGCAAGCAACTCCTTTTTCATTGGTGTACGGGGCTAAGGTGGTGGTTCTAATAGAAGTTTTGATTCCATCTGTCACATTAGCCATAAATACTAAGCTTGAACCCGACTAACTATGAATAATAGACTTGGAAGCATTAGACGAGAGGCATGATACCGCAAAATGTAATCTCATTAATTATTAACATATACTTGAAGTTGTTTACGATTGCTTAGTGAAGAAGAGATCATTCCAACAGGGTGATGTTCTACTTTGTGCAACCGAGCATGTGTACCGAAGTATTTTAGCACCGAAATTTACACCTAAGTGGGAAAGACCTTTCATCGTTGAAGAAGTCCATGAAAGTGGGTATTGTAATCTCCAGAACCCTAGGACTGATGCCATCACAACACCTATAAATTTCCAATGCATAAAAAAGTTTCATATGTAAAGGGTATGACAAATTGCAATTTAAATGAAATATGCGGCTCCATTTATAGGAGCTTACTTTCAGTCAATTGTTTTTCAAATTAACACTTAACTAGAGCTACTTGTTAAGAACTTTGCCTCCTAAGGGTGCAACAACTACAAGTTCATGTTCTGCTGACTAGTAAGAGTATTGTCTCCTGGGTGCATGACATGACACCTTTTATACATGACTCAATTTAACTATCTAATGCTCTATGTATAATCATATCAATGGGGTTAGGAAGTGGGTAATACCCCCTTAACATGTTGAATGCTGTTTTTATTAACGATGGATTGCAAATTTGTAGTCAAATGTTGCTTGCACATAAGATGCACAACATTCTATTCTCTACTCTTTTAAATGGATTTTTAAAGCCTGATCTAAATTTATAATGATATACATCATGATTGTGCTACTAAATATAATGCGCGCCATAACTATTATGACATCCTTAATGCTTATAAAAGAATTCAATTAGTACGATGATTCATTCAATGACATAAGAGAAAAAGTAAGAGAAAGTCCAAGTAATAAAGGGGAAGTGTTCCCTCATTCAGTTTCTACCAACATGCATAAAAGTCCTATGCATAAATAAAAGGACTTAAATGGGGATCACTCAACGATGAAGCATTGATCTAATAGAAGCCTTGCAATCTATGTCCCCAATATGTTTTTGCATTTCCAACTTAACCACTTTAAGCTCAGCTTCAAGTTGATCACGTCGCTCTACAATATCTTGTGATTCTAACATTTTTTGGGCTTCAAAGGCGATCACTTCCATATTTGGTAATGTGAAGTTCAAGCCATGTGCTCCAGCAATACTGCTTACCAATAGCTGTAAGTCTCGAATAGGTACTGTTTCCCAGGATTTGTTTAGAAGTGAAGCAGCTTTCCCAAGAAAGGTTATTATAGTATTTGTCACCTCACTACCAAGACAAATTGATCTAATCCAAAAATCTCCCTCCATAGCCTGGAAGTCCTCTAGCGGTTGTAAAAGATCTGATGGAATTGTGAATCCATGAAATGAAGAGTATACACCAGAAGGCTGAGGTGTCTCCACTAGCACTGTATGGGATGAACTTCCCTCAATCTACTTCGGTATCACAACAGCTGCAATAGGGTCAATATGGTCATGAACTACTAGTGAAGGAATCCGACTGTATACTAGGGTGATGTCATCAACTGTGATGGTGCCTAAGGAAATGCTATATACTACACTACTTAGCTGGCTATCAAAGAGTCCAGCTGCCCTTAGAACCTCAATATACTCCTGGATATCAGCCTCCTCTAAGTGTATGGCTTCATAGTCATCTTGATCAACAATATTGCTTAACTTTTCAAAGCTTCAGTCTATTTCTCAGTTAGCTAATCCGCTTCAATGATAGATTAGTCTTGAATTTCCTCTTGATCGCCAATATTACCTTATGAATCGTCTCCATCGCTACCTTCACTCGTGTTGTCAGGAGATTTATCAGTATCTAAAGATCCATCATCACTTTCACTATCATCGATAACCTCAGTAAGATAATCGCTTGCTCGAGGTATTTTCTCAAAGCCATGTTGGACAGGGAAAGGAGAAAGAATGGAAGGGAGCTTCTTCAATGTCTTATCGTTCTTCAAAGTAATAGTAACATGTCTGCCATCCTCGTCTTATAAAGAAACAAAGAAGAGCGATGAGTAAATAAGTTATGAGATACAAAGTGTAAATACCAAAAGGGTGATATTAATGAGTTACCTCACAAATTTGTGAACGCTTGATTTATCTGATGACAGGTAATTTGGGGGTAAAATGGTCTTTCTTGTTCTTATTTCTTGCATTAGAAGGTGATTTTTTCTTCTCACTAGGAACTTGAAATAGGAATTCATCCTTATAAATAGTCCTCACTAGAAGTTTACTCTCAACTGGTGTAGTCACATATTTCTTAAAGTCTTCCAAACAACTTATCTAATATGTAAGCTAACTAGTGGAGGTAATCCCACGACAACTAATAGATGAAAAAAACAACTATCTTTCTTCCAATCGAATGTTTCTAAAGTCATCCGGGCTTAGTGATCTACAACACTCATCAAAGTCATCATCAACTAATATTTTTTAGGGGACCCCTTAGTTGAAACCAAATTAGCAAGCCACTTGATATGGTACGTATAACGTCACCCTACACTCCAAATGATGGTTACTAGAATCACCCTAGTCAAGTAAAGAAGGGAGACCCCTGGGCGAGCACTAAAGGATTAAATTGACTTCAACAGCATTGAGTCTCTCTCTTGCACCAAGTAAGTTCATGATATCTTTTGACCCTTTTGGATAAAAATGAGGGAACCACAAATATCTAGGTATCTTGCTAGCATAGTGGGCGACAAGTGACTTCTTTATAGCTGTCCAACACATCCAATAAAGCACCTAGAGGTCGCTTATTAACCCATGCCTAAGGTCACGGCTCACTACAGTTGGGCCCATCAAGATAGGATCCATAATATCCCTTGTACCGCTTACAAAATATACAAGAATACTACATCTACATGGGATAAGATAGCGTACCGACCCATTGATTAGATGGAGGCCTCATGATAAAGATCGAGACGTTGGTACAATGATCCTAAGTAAAATAGCCCTAAGGCAAAATGCTCTCCATGTGTTATACAGATTGCCAAGTGAAATAAACGTGGACTCATACCATCTTTCAAACCACCAGGAAACACATACAATGATAGCCAGCAAGCAATAAAAGCCTCCAATTCATATCTATAAGAAGAGATCATTTATGAGATAATTCAGCCAGATTCATAAAATAGAATACTAAAAGTAAGAGTGTTGATACTCACTCGTATTCTTCATCTCTTTCAAAAAATGTCTCAACCAGGCATTAAAAGTAGCTTTTCTGTGGGTATCTATGGCTTTCTTTCTTTCGACCTCCAAAGTCAAGATTAGGTCTCGATCCACTTCAAAGATTGTAGAAGTAGTGATATCAGTCATACTGAAATTACAAAGATGCAAAAGTGTGTTGACATCTTCCAGGGTAGGTATGACATCACCCTACGTAGTCACAAATGTATGTGTCTGAGTGCTCAACGATACATCAATGCCCTCCAAATCTCTATGTCATTAGAAAGAGGAAAATTGAAATGGGAGGAAATATACATTGGAAAATATATGTCTTCCTTCTCCAAAGCATCAACAACTATGGGAATTCGAGGAAAGTGAAATAAGCTTTAGATAATGGGACTTCTTTCTTCTTGTTTCTAAATTGAAGCACTAAATCTCCTTTTATATTTCACCTCTCGTGCACTTAAGGCTTCCGCCTGATGAAGTATAAGGCACTTTGAGTGATTGGTTGTTTGTATAAGTCTTACGTTCTTACATTACCCCAAAAGGAATCTTCTTTTATTGTTGCATCAAGCCATTTGTCCCGTGATAAAGGTAAGACCGGAATGCGACCATCTTGGATGGTTAGCACTTGCTTGCCATTACTCTTCTTGGGCATTTTCTTCTTGCACTCTTTACCCATCTCTCGATATGCCCTACAAAGTTGAATAACGAAGATCAATTAGTCATATGATGAAAAGAAGAAAGTTCAACATATAGCAAACAAAATGAATTAAATAAATGAAGACATGCAAGGTAAAATGAAACTGAGATCGATTCGATACAAATCTACATTATGAAGCTATCTCAAATATTTTAAGCACGAATAAGTGAAGAGAAGCCTATAATCGTATGGATTCTGGTATATCTCCAAAGTATAAGGGTAAGTGGTGATACTTTTGCACCCTAAAGTCTTGAATAATTCATTTAAAAAAAAAAAAGTAGCTATATGTAGCGAAGTTAGTTCAAAAGGATTCCATGTATTCTTCAAACGCTATGGATCCTTGTTTCCGTTATATGTCCCCTACTCAAAATTTAACCGACTCACAAAAATAAACCCCATACTATACGTATGAAACATAATACATCTGTCCTAGCCACTAAATTTTACCTCTCTTTACTGTTGTCACCCCTTGGATTTCTAATACTTGTCACCCACCAATCTTTGCTACTTAACCAAGCCCCATCAAGCATTTAACCTCAAAGAAGAATCCCCTACCTTGTCAATTCTAGTATCACCAATTAAGAAAGCATTCTCTCTCTCTCTCTCCCATATCCTCCTTATCCACTCCGCCCTACCTTCACATAAATACATGCCCTCTCTCTCTCTCTCTCTCTCTCGTAGTACTTATATCTCTAGTTGATAGTGAACCCTTTCATTTTATCTCTCTCTCTTTCTAGCTCCTGCTCGGTCCAATCTCAACTTTCAAACGTACCATACATCAACCTTTCTTTGACAAGATAAACACATAATGGACCCCCTTCCCCCTTCCTTATCGACTTTGAATTGATCCACCCCATGCAAACACACATATTCAAACCCTATTTCTAATTTAGGGATTGTAAGGGAATAGGTGTCTTAAGCTACCATGGTAGTTAGGACTATCACGGGGAGAAATGGTCTACAAGACTTGAAAGAAGTAGTGCCGCAAGGTATTTGTGAGCATAATTCCAATTATGCATTGGAACTTAAACAAAATATAAGCTTTATTTGTATTCTTGGTTCAAGCATAACGAACTTAGCGAAGGAAGGATAGTTTGCCTGGCTTATATGAGGTTTGGATTCACTTTTGGTAGGGGGGTTTCATGGTTAACAATAGTAGATCAAGGTATTAATATTGAATTTATTGAAGATAATAATGATTTTAGTAGTGCTCACAAAATGTTTGATGCATTGCAACAAAAGAATTTAGTGTTATAATATATTATAATCAACATGTATATTTCAAGCAATAGTCCATTACATATTGAAGTTTGGAGCTTTATCATAATGACTTTGGAGCGTTGATCAAGTTTGGCTGTCGAAGGTAGAATGCTTTAGTCGCCTCAAAGAGTGATGGTTGTTTTATGTTAAGGCTTGAAGCTCAAGCTAAGGAGTTTCCCTATTTCAAACAGGCTTGGGATGTTGATGTGTCAAATAGTGTGATAAAAGTTGGGCTCTATTACTAATCCAGTTCTATTCACTAAAGAACTATATTCATAGACATCCATTTCACGATGCTTGTAAAGAATCCTTTCATGTCAAATTGAGGTAAGTAATATAACATTGAAGACTTACTTTAGCTGGGGTAAGAGGAAGCACTGGCATTGACTGAGGAGCCATATTTTCAATCCAAAAATATGGTGTCTCACTTACTGGACATTTGAAGAGGGTACGACTAGATCAATAAATTGTTCTTGCTCATTACTATTAGTGTGGTATGTATAGGACATTGGAGAATTGGTAGAATATAGACAACCTTTAACAAGATTCAATAATTGAAGAAGGGAGAATAAAGTTAACCAAGCAGAGAACGTATATATGTACACGTATGCATTCTAAGAAGTTTTAAAATAGATGGTAATGATCTTTTCATAAGACCGAAGTTCAAGGGGAAATACAGCTCAAGGTCTAGTGATTAGCTCTTTGAAGATTTTTCTGCACAACATAAATAAATTTGACATAGCTTGGATATCTTTGAGGCCACCGATTAACTTAGATGGTAATACGAAAATTCCGAATTTACTGATCTTAGTTGGAATTGTGAGACTACTAATATGCCTCTTTGACAAAGAATGAATGAGACTAGACTATGAAGAGAGATTCCCATATAACAAGACTTAGTTTGGGAAAGATTGCGGCACTTAAAGTGTTAATTATTAGGCCCTTCATTTGTCAATATCCTATTGGGTGATTAAGTGATATAAATAGAATTATGAGGAAGGGAAAATAAAGGCAGTAAATAATAAAAGTCAAGTTAATTCTTAAGTATCCGAAGTCAACACAACCTCTTTTAGTAATGCATAAAGTTGTGATTGTGAGGTAAGATAATGACATGGACAACATAGTAGGGGAACATGGACAATGGGAAGCAACCAAGACAAAGCATAGTATATGTGATTATATAATTTGATTGATAAATTCAAGGAAGCTCAAGGTACTCTAAAGACCAACCTATCAGCTCAAATAGATGCAGTAATCAACCACTAGCTCTTAAGTGGTGATTTTCAAATAGGCAACACTAGAAATTTGATTAAAAGGGGTTACTTGGGTGCTTAAAGTTTTGTGGCTAGTAATTATTGCTACATTGCTTTTGGTCGGTGATAAGATATTGAAATAATTTGCTTGAGCATGGAGGTCTCTTCTAAAGAGTGAGGTGAGAACAAATTAAATTTTTTTAGGTTCACCACTAAGGACAATGTAGAATGTAAGAATGCCATTACATAATACAAAGCTTATGTTGAGCTACTGCTTAGTTAAATAAAAAAAAAATTTCAAGTGAGAGTGACAATGCCTATAATGAACTACTTACAACTTTAATCCCACTACTAGTAAATGAGATTTGTTCTTACGTGGAGGTGGATTAGCCTCAATGATGTTAAATGTGATAATTAAACCAAAAGGTAAGGCCTATTTATTAATGGAGACAGGATTAAAGAATGCCATTCTCTTATGCATATTTTCCTTTCAAGCATCACTTTCTAAGGATTCTCATTAGTCCAATCACATAAGCAAGTTTTCCACGTGTAGCATTATCATGAAACTCTTGGAGCAATCATCCATTCTACTAGAGTCTTAGATCTTAAGAATATGATTCAATTGAGAAGTCTATGGAGATAGTAATATTGTCATACATTAGATTGTTCAAGACTCAAAATCACAAAGGAAGAAATAGGAAGGAAGTGTATAGTACTCACTCATACAATTTCTTTTCTAGTTAGATGGTAAGGTCCGCTTCCTTGTTCAGTTCTACAACTCCAAGCATAAAAGGGGCAAGAGTCTATAGAATGGTATCAAGGGAGTAAGAAACAAGGTCAGGGAAGATAGAGAAGCATATTAAAAGTATAGAAGGTCAATAGATAAAGTAAGAGATGTTCATACTAAGAAATGTACACAATGTAAAGCAGCTCAAGTCGCCAAATTTCAGTTTCCAAATTACGAGTTTATTCCTTTAACATCAACTTCAATCTTCGATAGCAGCTTCGGTACTATTGAGTATCTAGTCCTTTCTTAGCCCTCAACCTATGGTCTTCAATCTTCAATGGCTGCTACAACTTGTTTTACTTTGTCCTCAAATTTTAGATTAGAAGAAGCTTAATCCTATGTTGAATTGTTCGAGTGATGAGTAAAAGAAAATGAAATCAAAGATGTGTATGAGTTAGAAAACAATCTTGAAGTAAAAGAAATGCAAAGTGGGAAAAAGGAGAATGAAGATATGAAGCTGCTCACAAGGGGAACAAAAAAATAACATAGTGAAAATTAGAGAAGAAGGATGTTTCGAAGTTGCATTATGAATGCAGCAAATGAATGAAGTCAGAGTGTATGTGGAACAAGGACAAATCAAAATTGAAATAAAAGAAGAAATGTATATGGGGAAATTGCTGATGAAAGCTAAAGTATGCAATGAATTTACTAAAATGATGATAGAAAGACGTAGGAGGATTGAAACGGAATCAAGAAAAATTATGTGCAGAATGAAAATATGAGGATTTGAATAAAAAATTTAGAGAAGGAGCTAGGGTTAAATGTAAGAGAATGAATGTTACGAAAGCAAAGAAGTGGAATGCGTAGAGGATGTTGACGCCGATAAAGCGAAGAAGAAAGGTGAGGAATCAATGATGAATGAAGATGAAAACTATGTATGGATGAATAGGTAGAGAATCAAATAGGAAATGTGAATGAATAAAAAAGAAGAGTAGTCATCAGGGTAAGCATTCAGAGGTTAGGAGTATATTATGTGGACTCGACAAAATGGTTAGAGAATGAGGCTAAGGGAAAATAAGAGAGGAATATATTGGGGATTGATCATAATAGAAAATATTCTCGGGTATATTTTGAACTAATCAAATCATGATACCTCAGCGATTTGTTCAAAAGGAATTTTTTTTTTTTCTGTTAAGAGTATTTTAACAAAAAGGATGATAAGCATTACCCCTATTAGAAAATATCAGTTGTAAGTGCTGGCAATGCTAAGGAATTTAATAAGCCATTAGAATTTCTTGAGAAAAGATCATTCTTTGGTGCACTTGCTTAAGAGTACGCCAATCGCTCTTCTAGGTTATAGGTGGATATTGTTAAATTGGTACCGAACCTACTATTCAAATTGTTAAAAAAAAAATTGTGAATGGTCTTTTATCACACGTTTCATGAAATTGGTATACACGCTGTGACTAGCGAATAGGAATTGTTATTTCACATATCATTAGGATTAGCTTAGTATCAAATAAGGAATAATTCAGAAGCTTCAATTATAGTAATGATTGCTAGAGCCAAGAAGATAATATATATGTGTGGTGAAAGAAGTAAGTTGATTCCAAACGTGTTGATTAAGCAAAGCATGTTTGGTGTATACTTATGTATATAGGAGACATCCAAATGATATATAAAATTGTCACTGTACCATCAAGAAGAGGATTTTTGTTCTAATAGAAATACGATTTTGATCAATTCAAGGCAAGATAAGCATATTACATGGTGCTACAAATTTTGTGCTGTAAAAAAAATTAGCCATCCTGGAATGTTAGCAATTGAATTCTACAAGAATGAGACAATGATAAATATCCTTAACATGAATGGCCGTGTTCCAAGCCAGTACAAGAAGTTTAGATATAACTTATTGAGGAACAGTTTGTTAAGCCCTAGAACACTTCAACATAATGTATCAAGAGAAGAACATTCATAAGATGAATGGAAAATATAATCTGATCAAGGACATAAACCTATCAACTCATGAAGATCAACTTGAAGAGATGAATTGGTTCAGAAATGGACAGTTTAAAGAAGATTTGTTTTAATATTTCCATTAGGGCAATATACAATTTGTTTCAATCAAAGTGTAATACACTAATAAGGTGCTATGAATTCGCGCACTATGCTAATTGGTGGCGACACAACTATTCAATAGGATGCATGCGCCAAAGTCAATTGAATGATTCATTCGATGCCCAAACTCCTTTTGACTCCATCCAAAGGACTTTGGTCAGGGGGCAAAATGTAAAGGGCTAAATCTGATTCATGGGCTTCAAGCCCAATAACGATATGGATTTGATTCTTTAGGCTAAGGTAACTGGGCTTAGAGACTCAAGCCCATAAGAATCCGGGATGATCATGGAAGACTTAGCATAGAAAGCTTGGACTAAGGTTCGTTGGATCGACATGCCCAATCTAACCCTTCTTGGCTTGGCTCACACTAATAAAATATAAAACCCTTTATTTGGGCCTAAACCGGTAAATGAAGCTTACCCGACACCCATATGTAAAAGGCTTTAATCCCAGCCATTGATCAATGTTACAATCTACTAGATCAAATTCACCTACTATCATCTATAACTACCCCATTCATTTTATCATTTGAACAAGAGACAAATTCCTACGAATGCCGTTTTTCTACTGAAATTCTGTCTCAAAGATCAAAATACACTAACACCTCAAGAACACCACTTCGTTCTTCACCCATTGTGGAGTTTAATGCCATCGCATTCCTCCACCTGTTACCTAACATGTTAGATTTTATTAAGACTACCTACTCCTCCTTCCTATCTTACCTCACTTAATCATCCCATACATGCAAGTTAAATCATTTCTTTAGTCACATGTAATACGATAAGACATGCAGCATACACGTAACCTCTTTCAATATCGAACCCTCCACACCCATTGTCATATTCAATTGTTGTACACGTAAAGGCCCATGTTAGGAAACCACTTTCATCCATTTCCAAATGAAGAAGTGTGAAGTACTATGCAATACTTACCAATTTATCTTAAGAGGCATATTTGTTAGAATTTCCCTTGGAAAGCAAATATCAGTTAGGCATTAATTTTATTGGGCTGATGTTAAAGGAAGAGCCTATCCATGGGTAAACAAATGGAGAATATTTCAAAGAAATTTTATGTTTAAGGAAAGCAACTCATCAATCTAGAAATGACAAATCACAATTTCAAAAACCCACATCCTTTGTCAAATAGAAGGCCCCATGTTCGAAGGAATGAGGATTGATGAGGAAAAGTAAAGAACAGGGAAGAAAAAAAAAACGGAGGAGAGGAGAATAACAACTTATGAAAGTTGAAGAAGAAGATAGTAACTTTAGTTTTGTTAAATTTCTTTTTGAAATTGCATTGTATTAAGATTTATTTTCCTTATTAATTTTATGATGTTATCTTTAATTTCAGAGCACTAAATCCCTTGTTCTAAGACACTAGAGGACTATCCTCGGTTTTGAGGTATTTCATGATACATCAATTTAACATCAGGTAATAAAATCGAAAATACTCGTAAAGTCAATTATAGGTGTATTTTATTTCTTTGTGATTTTATTTGTCTTATATCTTAATATATTCATTTCATGAAATGAGATTAAGTTTATATTTGTTGAGTTTTGCATTATTTGATTTAATGGGTTGATATATTTGATAATTTATTCCAATCTCGTTAATGAGTAATTAGGTATTTTGTTATTATGTTTCTCGTCTAGTTATTTAGTGTTTGGCCATCCCTTTTTAGATAGATAGAATTTTAGGATATTTGGGAGGGTTTTTATAACTTATGATGAACATAGCTTAAATGTTTGAAAAGGATTGTCTTAGAGATGTGCGAGTTTTAATTAAATTCATGAACTCATACACTTAATGTAGTTGAAAATATAGTTTAAGTCATGGGAGCATGCTCAATTTATATTTCTAACTAGAGTAGTAATTCCGATATGAGCAAATTACTATTTACCTAATAATTATAGATAAATCTCCTTGACAAGTAGATTTATGCTATAATTAGAATTCCACAACCTCAAGAGGTAGGCAAGTTCTAATGAGTTTTTTGTTAATTTTGAATATCTATTCAAGACATCACATCTATTCGATTAAGAACAGATTTGCGAATCCCGATTTAATCCATTTTTATCTCTTTGATTCAAGACCTTCATAGTGTAGCTAAGACATTTAGTTTAGTGTTCACCTTATTATTTAGTTTTCACTCACTTTTAGTTTAATTATCGATAGCTTATCTTAGGAAAAAACTCAATTGATTTAGTATTTAGCATCTAGCTCCCTGTGGAATACTATCTTGACTCATTGTTTATATTACTTTAATGACCTAATACACTTGTCGATTCATACTCATGCTTTTAACGAGTCAAGTTTTGGTACCATTACCGAGGAGCTTCAGCTTTACTAATATTAGATTGGTGTTTGATCCCTTAGATTAGGCCTCTTTTTATTTTCATTTGTTCCTTACTTTTTGGTAGATTATTTTAATAGTAGTTTTGTTACTTTATTTGATTTCATAGCCCCTAACTATTAGCTCTCTTCTTGATAGTTAATTTAGTGAGATTTTAATTTATTTTCACCTAGCTTTGTCTTCTACTACAATTTCTTACGCTGGTTATTTAGTTGCTTCCTTGATAAGTGTTAAATTTATGCCTTCTAGTTAGTTTATCTTGCTATTTTAGCTTAACTTGCACTTTCGTTACTCAATTTCTCATTGTAGAAGTTGCAACTAATTGAGAAAAACAAAAAATCCTTAAGCTGATCATTAAGTATTTAATATTGTTTACCATTTGTTGCTCTAGACTTTAATTAAGTCAAGTTTAATTTACCTTCTTGATCGCTTAGGCCTTTAATTTTGCATTAATCCTACACTTTGTGTCATTTTCTCCTTTTATATTTGTCATTTCATAGAGAAAACCAAAAAATTTCAACTTTGTCTCATAATCATGTTTCTAGTGGTTTATATGTCTTTCTTGTGAGAACCATGATTTTCTTTATTACTTTTGATATTAAAGCAGTGATAGTTTACTTTAGTGTTTAAAGTTTCAATCTTTTTGCATTTTAGCAGTCGTCTTTTAGAAATTTTAGTTAGTTTAGTCTATGAAGGTTTGAAATTTTTGAAAAATCCATAAAAATTTGAAAAAAAATTTTGAGAAAAACCAAAAAGATTCTTGTTTTGCTAATGTATGTCTTGTGAAAGAGTGACTGATTTGACTTTTTTATTTGATCTTGAAATTAGGCAAACCTTTTACAAATGTTTGAAAGAAAGAAGAGTGAATATTGAGCAATTAAGAATCATGGAAGGTAATGGGAATGGAGATGATCATAATGGGGACGATAATAATGGGGAAAATGCATAGATTATAGGTGGAAATAAGAATACAAGACCAATGTAGGAGTCCTTCATACCCATTGTTGAGGTAACTACACCGACTATCGTGTAGCCTACAATTCAAGCAAATAATTTTGAGTTAAAGCCCGTATTGATTCAAATGGTGCAAGTAAATCAATTTAATGGTAGACTATTAGGAGATCCACATGATCATTTGATGAACATTTTGCAAATTTGTGCCTCACTCAAGAGTAATAAAATTTTAGATGATGCGATTTACCTATACCTATTCCTTTTTTCCCTTAAGGATAAGGTAAAAAGCTAGCTAAACTCATTGCCAACACAATTAGTGACTACCTAGGATCAATTGATATAGAAGTTTTTTAGCAAAGTTCTTTTCCCCTAATAAGACCACCCAGTTAAAAAATGAGATCAATTTCTTTTGTCAATTTGATGGAGAGACATTTTATAACGTGTAGGAAAGATTTAAAGAGTTACTTAGGCATTGTCCTCATTATGGTATACCCATGCACCAACTAATTCATACATGTTACAATTCATTAAGTAATCAGTTGAGGATGATGAAAGATGTAACTTTTAAAGGTGATCTAATGAGGAAGACGAACAAGTTTATGAACTCATTCAGTAAATGGCCTTCAATTCTTTTAATTAGCATAGTGAGAGAGCAAAGCCAAGGCAAGTGGCTCATGTGCATGAATTAGATACCATTGCTAAGCTTCAAGCTAAAGTAACAGCTCTTAAAGCTCAAATGAGTCGTATGTAGCCTATGTAGAGGGCAGGCTCAAGTTTTAGTCCATCTGAGAGTGGTATGCCTTTTGGGGGTCCTCCTATGGGCTTTCTAAATTTTTCAGTAAGGGATTTCTGCTCTCCTAATGTAAGTTTAAGGATGGAGAATTGGAATCCATACTTGGATACATACAATCTAGGATAAAGAGACCACTTAAATTTCAGTTGGAGAGATAGAAATGCTCCTAAAGCCCTACCTATGGCTCAACAAAGGAAATTTCAACCTAAAGAAAAAGAGAAAGAGGATACCTTAGTGGAGATGCTAAAGACCTTGTTACAAGAATCTCAGAGCCACAAGGCTATCATCTAAGACCTGCAAAAGTAATTGGCCTAGCTCTCCCGATCATCCAGTAGCCATCCTTAAGGTATACTTCCTAGTAACATAAAAAAGAACCCTAAGGAGGAGGTGAAAGTAGTCACATTGAGAAGTAAGAAGGAGCTAGAAAAGAAAAATTAGGATCAAGTTAGGGTAAGTGGAGAAAATAAGACAGTTGAGTAAGAGTTAATTCGACAAGAATGAAGTAATGTTGATAAAGGAGGAGAAAAGGACGTTTAGGAGAAAAAGGATGATGATTTTAAAGTGAAGAGAAAGTAAATACAGGGTGAGTCATCAAGAAGTGGAGATACAGGGAAAGGTAAGGTAGAGAACTTTGAGAAGAAGAAATTAGAAGTGAAGCCATATGTGCCTCCCATCCCATTCCTTAGGAGATTGAAGCAGCAACAATTGGATCATCAATTTTCCAAGTTTTTCGAAGTTTATAAGAAGTTGCACATCAATATCCTATTCATAGATGCACTTGAGCAAATGCCTTCCTATGCTAATTTTATGAAAGACATCCTCAACAAGAAAAGGAAGCTAACCGGTCGTGAAACTATAATGTTAACTCAAGAATGTATAGTTATCCTTCAAAATAAGTTGCCTCCTAAGTTAAAAGATCTAGGTAACTTCACTATCCCATGTATCATTGGAGACTCCTACTTTGATAAGGCCCTGTATGATCTTAGAGTAAGTATTAATCTTATGCCCCTCTCAATCTTCAGGAAATCGGGGCTTAAAGTGTACAAATCAGCTACAATTCCTTTGCAATTGGTCGATAGGAGTATCAAGCATCTAAGGGGGATTGCAGAAGATATATTAGTGAAAGTGGACAAGTTTATCTTCCCAGCAGTTTTCAATATTCTTGACATGGAGGAAGACCAGGAAACACCTTTGATCTTGGTAGGCCATTCTTGGCCACTGGTAAGGCCTTAATCAATGTTGAGGAAGGAAAGTTGACACTTAGGGTCATGGATGAGCAAGTCACATTTAGTGATTTTTGACACTTTAGACACCCAAAAGAGAGTAAACCTTGCTTCCATGTAGATCTAGTTGATCAATTAGTAGAAGAGTTTAGAGAAGAGTACTTTCAGATGAGTGGATATGATAAGCATGTGTTAGTAGACAATTGGAGTGATGATGAGGATAAGTTTGATATCGTTCATGATACATTTGATGGTCAAGAGTGAGTTGAGATGGAGGAAGATGAGATTATGAGAGAAAATGATGTGGTGGATATTATTGAGCACGATTTGATTGAGATTGATGATGAGAGAGTTGTGATCATTAAGGAGAGTATTGAGGATAAGGTCATCAAGAGTTCACCGGTGGGTAGAGCTGCAAGAGTTTAGCTAAGGCGATTTAGACTTAAGGAATTACAAGTTAGCACTGAGAGGTTGATTTTGTCCATAGTTGAGCCCCTTAAACTTGAGTTGAAATAGTTATCTATTCATCTCAAGTATACATACCTTGGGGATAATGAGATATTACCAATCGTTGTTTCAACAAATTTGTCCTAAGAGCAAGAGAAAAAGTTGATTGGAGTGCTTAGAGAGCATAGGGAAATCATTGTTTGGACTATTGTTGACATTTATGGGATCCATCTAACGATTTGTATTGATCGGATTCTTATGAAAGCCAAATGCAAACTAATGGTCCAACTACAGAGATAACTCAACCCTACTTTGAAGGAAGTGGTGAAAAAGGAAGTTTTGAAGCTTCTTGATGCTGGAATCATTTATCTTAAATCAGACAGCAAATGGGTGAGTCTTATCTAAGTGGTGCCAAAAAAGGGGGGTATGACAGTAGTTCAAAATGAGAAAAACGAATTGATACCTACTCGAACCATTACTAGATGGAGGGTATGGATACCATTACTAGATGGAGGGTGATACTGACGATCACAAATTAAATGACGCCACCTATAATGACAATTTCCCATTACCCTTCATAGACCATATGCTTGAGAAGCTAGTAGGGCATGAGTATTATTGCTTTCTTGATGGATATTCTGGTTACATTCATATACCCATTGCCTTAAAGGATCAAGAGAAGACGATATTCACCTATCCTTATGGCACTTTCACATTCAGGCGCATGCCTTTCGGTCTTTGTAATGCACCTGCGAAGTTCTAGAGATGTATGATGGCATTATTCTCCGATATGATTAAGAAGTGCATTGAAGTTGAAGAATGTGTAAAATTACATATTTATCTCCACTTAAAGCACATACCTATACATGTAAACTATGCTTTTATGATGAATTTTGCTAAAGAATTGATAAAAACAATCATTTTGGATCAAGCATGCCAAGATTGAGAAAAAGGATGAACAACATGAACTCAAATGGCTAAAGTAGGCATGCAATTCTTTAGTTTATGGCCAGTCATTTATCTCCATTTCAAAAGCAAAGTACTTAACTTATGTCGTTGTTGGCCATTAGAAGTCATAATTTTCTTCTAATTAGAAACAGAGCTTAATCCAATTGAAAATATAAGATTCAGAGGATAAGAGGAATTAGTTTCTATTGGCCTACTATTTTCCTTGTCATGTATGCATGTTGGAAAGCTTACTGTTCATGACTTTAGGAATGTATTCTACCAATTTGGAGTGATTAATCCTATTTTCTGGTTTGCTGCCTCTCATAGATGCCACATGTATTTGTATGTTGCAGCTCACTTAAAAGCCTCCAACTAGTAGAACAGACATGATAAAGCAACCATAATTGACTACAGCAAACAAGAGCTAAAATTTAAGGAATCTAGAAACTCACATGACAAAATTATAGCAGCTGAACTGAGTCTCTTGAACACCTTATAGCAGATCAAAACAACCAAGCTGCTTGCTATGAGAAATCTGAGTAGCAGTTTCTTAAGTGACCGAAAGAACCAGGCCGTAGACGTCTTATTCGGTAGCTATAAGGTCGAGAAGTTCTTCAAAGAAACAGCTCACACCCATCGCAAAACAACAGCAGCTCTAAGCATAAGACTCAGATACATTTCCAACATCACAACACATGCCAATTAGAGTTGTCGAGTAGTACAAGCCATTTAAAGAGTAATTAAATAGCAGTAAGGCATTCAACTTCAGTAGCCCAACTTGCATTCTAAGGAAATTGCAGTAGCTCCTATGTTTCTTTTCTAGTTGAGCTTGAGCTCCATTTTAGGACAAATTAGTCCGCAACTCAACAACTCCATGACCAATCTGACAGCTCCACATGAATGAACCAAATTCGATAGCAGTACACTTCAACTAAGTAGAGAACCAAGCACTTCCAGCAGCCACATGCCAAGGAACATGCTAAACCAAGTGATCTATTGGTGCTCCAACACACTAACAGTAACTCCATCTTGAGTGGACAACAGTTTGAGCACCTGAAATATCAGCAACCAATTCAGCCTCCAACTAAGCACCACAAGACAGCAGCCCCTACAGCAACTTCACACAACCAACAAGCCAGTAGAAGCTCCATTTGAAGTTGATAGCAACTTAACCGCCAACTGGAACAGATGCTGCGTCCCAAACTTGAGCAGCCCTTAGCAAACACATTCCAAGCACCCAATCGAGAAGAGCATGGCAAACCAAGCTGAAATTGACGACAGCAACAATAATCCTTTGAAATTTAATTTATAAACTGATTTGCACCTTATTTTAATTACTGAGTCGGGTCTAAAAATAAAACCTTCATTGTCGTTAATTTTAATTGTAGGTAGCGTACTTTGGCTTGTTTAACAGCAGCTACATAGAGCAACTCCAGCAATTTTTCCTAGCCGAACCTGCATTGAGCCACTTTAAAGAGCAGTCCACGCTCCAAACCGAATAGTAGATGAGGAGTCCACTTCATTCAGCAACTTCAACAATCAACCAACATCTCCTTCGCATGAACAAAATAGTAGCCACTCCATTCATCAAGCTGAAACAGAGCACAACCTGAGGTCGAACCAAATATTCAATGTAACAAGACCAACACAGCAGCTTTCCAATTCAAACAACAGCAACCAGCACACATTTTAGTTGAGAATTCTACACCTCAGAAGCCGCAGTTCTTGAACTTTAAAGCTACATCACCAACCAAATATCTTGCAGCAACTCCTAACCAAGAATAGCAAGGCATTCACGTGAACCATCTTACGAGCAATACAAACAGCAAACTTGATCCGAGCAGATTTTGATATTAGTGGACAGTTGCAATCTACCATGCGAACAGCCAAGAATTTAGAAGCTCATGAGAACTTCACCAAGCTTCAAATAACAGCTTACACTTCTTCACTTAACATGACCAACAGCCGAATTGAGACCAATTAGTAGCAAAGCGCTAAACTGAGGATCACAAGAGCTTTTCAAAGGAACTCCACGCAACTAAGCCCCGTCCACTTGCGCACACCATAAGCTTGAAGAGTTGAAACATAGAAGCCTTACAAAGTAGTTAGCAACTTTGTCTCCAGTGAGTTGAAGCAAAAGAAATATGAAAAGCAGGCATTGAAATTAAAGAAATTATCAACCCATTGTCATTTTCAAGTTACGTGGAGGCCCATGTCAGAAGACTACTTTTTCCCATTCCCATTTCAGAAGACTACATCAACCATCCTATTGTTTCGTGGGTTAAAATGAGCACATGAACAAAAGTTGGCCCATTTGTACAGAAGGAGAGAAGGATTGATGTGGCATACATAGGAGATGAGGAAGCAGAAGAATATTTTAAAGAGGAGCAAGTCCGAGTCCCTATAGTATCCGACCATATAAAGCTTCGGATTTGGGAACCCTTTTTCTGCATGAAGAAAATACAAGAGTTTACGGGAAGAGAGTGTAGAGAGGGTGGAGAAAGAATAGAGCTTTATGATGGAAGAATACAGTAGTTTTTAGAAAGCATTGAACAATAGCTGGAGTATCTTATTTTTACTAGTATGGTTAAGAATAGAAATTTATATGTTTTTTTTTAATTAATTTCAATATGTTTTGTTTAATTTTAGGATACTAATTCCTTTTATTCTAACACACTAGAGGATTTTTCGAGTGCTCAAATGTCTGAAGATATGCTAACTTTTGTATCGGATTTCAAATTTGGTTATACTAATTGAGATGTTTTCTTTTTCTTATTATTTTTAATTGTTATATGTGTTGAATTATTTGAGTTTTGTGATGTGATATTGTGCTTAATATATTAGGTTTTGCACTGATGGATTGAATAGACTAATATATTTTATTATTTATTTCGATATTGATATTAAGTATTTGAGAATTTTTCTATTGTGTTCATTATTTAATTCTTTAGTATTTGGCCATCATTTTTTAGCCTAATAGAGCTATAAGATATTCAAGAGGGTTTCAATAACTTATGATAAACATAGCTTGAATTTTTTAAAAAGCTGGTCATAAAAGTATGAGTTTTAATTAGATTCATAAACTCACACACTTAATACAGTTAGAAATATGGTCCTGGTCATCGAAAATTGCTTAGTTCATATTTCTCACTAAAGTAGTGATTCCAGTGTAAGCAGATTACTATTCACCTGATAATTATGGATAAATCGCCTTTGCAAGTGAATTTATATTATAATTAGAATTCCGCTATTTCGGGAGATAAGTGAGTTGTAGTAAGTTTAGTTAAATCCCTTTTAGTCAATTTCAAATACCAATTTAAGGCATCATATTGATTCAAATGAGAATAGATTTACGATTCTCAATTTAATCCTTTTATCTCATAGACCCAAACCCTCATGGTGTAGCTACAACGTTTGATTTAGTGTTCACCTTGTTATTTAGTTTTCACTCATTTTTAGTTTAATTATTGATAGCTTAGCTTAAGGAAAAACTCAATTGATTTAGTACTTAATACCTAACTCTCTGTGGATTACAACCTTAACTCGCCGTGTATACTACTTCTATGACCCGATATACTTGTCAATTCATGCATACGCTTTCAGCAAGTTAAGTTTTGGGCACCATCACTGGGGAGCTTCGGCTTTGCTAACATTAGATTGGTAGTTGGTCCCTTAAACTAAGCCTCTTTTTATTTTCATTTGCTACTTTACTTCTTGGTAAATTAGCTTAATAGTAGTTTTGTTACCTTATTTAATTTCATAGCTCCTAACAAGTCACCCTCTTCTTGATAGTTAATTTAGTGACTTTTTAGTTTATTTTCACCTAGCTTCATCTACTACTAGTATAACTTCTTGTACTAATTATTTAGTTGCTTGCTTGATAAGTGTTAAATTTCTACTTTCTAGTTAGTTTATCTTGCTATTTTAGCTTAACTTACACGTTCATTGCTCAATTTCTCATTATAGAAGTTATAACTAATTAAGAAAAACAAAAAAATCTTTAAGCTAGTCATCAAGTGCTTAGCGTTGTTTACCTTAGTTTATTGCTTTAAATTTCAATTAAGTCCATTTAAAATTAGCTTCTTGACAGCTTAGGCCTTTAATTTTGCATTAGTCCTACTCTTTGTGTGATTTTCTCCTTTTATATTTTGCATTTAATTAAGAAAAACAAAAAATTTCATCCTTATCTCATCATTGTGTTTCTTGTGTTTTATATATCTTTCTTGTAAGTATCATGTTTTCACTTGTCACTTTTGATATTAAAGTAGTGGTAGTTTACTTTAGTGCATAAAGTTTCAATCTTTCTATATTTTAGGAGTCATCTTTTAGAGATTTTAGTTAGTTTAGTTTCTAAAGATCTGAAATTTTTGAAAAATCTGTAAAAAGTTGAAAAAAAATTTTAGAAAAGCAAAAAGATTCTTCCTTTAGGTTTTGTTGATGTACGTCTGGTGAAAGAATGCTTGATTTGACTTTTCTTTCATCGTCATAGAAGGTAATGGGAACAGAGATGATCATAATGGCAATGATAATAATGGGAAAAATGTGTTGATTATAGGTGGAAATAAGAATGTAAGACCATTGTGTAAGTACTTTATGCCCACTGTTGAGTGAGTCGCAGCAGCTATTATATAGCTTATAATTCGAGTAAATAATTTTAAGTTAAAGCCTACATTGATTTAAATGGTGCAAGTAAATCAACTTGGTGGTGGACCTTTAGAAGACCTACATGATCACTTGATTGCAAATTTGTTCTACTCTCAAGAGTAGAGTCTATGATAATGTCATTCGCCTTTGCTTATTTCCTTTTTCTCTTAAGGATAAGGTGCAGAGCTAGTTAAATCCATTACTTACAAAATTAGTGACTACCTAGGAATAATTGGTACAAAAGTTTTTGGTAATGTTCTTTCCACCTAATAAGACAACCCAGTTAAGAAATGAGATCAACTCCTTTAGTCAGTTTGAAGGAGAGACATTCTATAAAGTATGGGAAAGATTCAAAGAGTTGCTTAGGTGTTGTCCTCATCATCGTATACCCATGCACCAACTGATTCATATTTTTTATAATTTACTAAGTGTTCAATTTAGGATGATGATAGATGCAGCTTCTAAATGTAGTTTGATGAGGAAGAATGCATAACAAGCCTATGAACTCTAAGAGGAAATGGGCTTCAATTCTTTTAATTGGCATCGTAAGAGAGAAAGGCTAAGGCAATTGGCTACTATACCTAAATTAGATACCATTGCTAAGCTTTAAGCTCAAGTAGTAGCTCTTACAGCTCATATGAGACGCATGTAGCCTGTGTATAGGGCAAGCCCAAGTTTTAGTCCATTTGAGAGTGGTAGCCTTTAGGTGGTCTCCCTATAAGCTTTCTAGATTATTCAGTAAGGGAATTCTACTCTCCCAATTCAAGTTTAGGAATGGAACAAGTAAATTTTGTAAATAAGATTAACAAAAGAATAGAGAATTGGAACCCTTAATAATCCAAGATAGATGGACCAACCGAATTTTGGTTGAAGAGATAGAAATACTCCTAGAGCCCCACCTATGATCTAACAAAGGACATTTCAACCTAAAGAAAAAGAGAAAGAGGATACATACCTCAGTGGAGATGCTAAAAACCTTGTTACAAGAGTCTCAGAACCAAAAAGCCATCATGCAAGACTTGCAAAAACAATTGGCTCAGCTCTCCAAATCATCCAGTAGTCGTCCTCAAGGTACCCTTCATAATAATACTAAAAAGAATCACAAGGAGAAGGTGAAAGCAATCATATTGAGAAATGGGAAGAAGCTGGAAAAGAAAAATCCAGATCAAGTTAGGATGTATGGTGAAAACAAGACAGTTGAGCAAAAGTCAATTGGACAAAAAGGAAGAGATGTTGATAAAGGAAGAGAAAAGGAAGTTTATGAGAAGAAGGATGATGATCTTGGAATGGAGAGAAAGCGAATAGAAGGTAAGTCATCAAGAAGTAAAGATATAGGGAAAGGTGAGGTGAAGGATTTTGAGAAGCAGAATTCAAAAGTGAAGCCATTGTCCCCTCCATCCCATTCCTCAGGAGATTAAAGCAGTAGCAATTAGACCATCAATTTTCCAAGTTTTTGAAAATTTTTAAGAAGATGTATATCAATATCCCATTCATGGATGCACTTAAGCAAATGCCCTCTTATGTGAAGTTTATGAAAGACATCTTCGCTAAGAAAAGGAAGCTAACCAATCATGAGACTGTGATGTTAACCCAAGAGTATACAACTATCCTTCAAAACATGTTACCTCGTAAGTTAAAAGATCTAAGTAACTTCACCATCCCATATATCATTGGAAACTCCTACTTTGATAAGGCCCTATGCAATCTTGAAGTATGTATCAATTTCATGCCCCTCTTAATCTTCAAGAAATTAAGGCTTAGAGAATGCAAATTGACCATAGTTTATTTGCAATTAGCTGATAAGAGTGTCAAGCATCCAAGGGGAGAGTAGAAGATGTATTAGTGAAAGTGGATAAGTTTATCTTCCTGGCAGATTTCATTGTTCTTGACATGGAAGAGGACCAGGAGATACCTTTGATCTTAGATAGGGTGTTCTTGGCCACCGGTAAGGCCTTGATCAATGTGGAAGAAAGAAAGTTGATACTTAGGGTCATGGATGAGCAAGTCACATTTATTGTTTTTCAAGCCATTAGACACCTAACCAAGAGTGATTCTTGCTTTATAGACCTAAATGATCAGCTAGTAGAGGAGTTTAAAGAGTAATACTTTCAATTAAGTAGATATGATAAGCATGTGTTAGTAGATGATTGGAGTGATGATAAGAAAGAGCTTGATTTCACGCATGATACAGTTGATGGTCAAGAGAGAGTTTAGATGGAAGAAGATGAGATGATGAGAGAAAATTATGTAGCAGATATTGTTGAGCATGATTTGATTAAGAGTGATGATGAGAGAGTGGTGATCATAGAAGAGGGTAGCAAGGATGAGGTCATTACAAGTTCATCAATGGGTAAAGCTATAGGAGTTTGACTAAAGCCATCTAAATTTGAGGAATTAGGAGTTAGCACTAGGAGGCTGATTCCTTTCATAGTTGAGCTTCTTAAACTTGAGTTGAAACAATTACCTATTCATCTCAAGTATTCTTACCTTGGAGAGAATGAGATATTACCGATCATTGTTTTAGCAGATGTTTCCTAAGAGTAAGAGAAAAAGTTGATTGGAGTCTTTAGAGAGCATAGGGAGGCCATTAGTTAGACTATTGATGACATTAATGGGATCTACCATCAGTTTATATGCATTGAATTCTTATGAAAGCTAAATGCGAATTGATGAGTGAAAAAAGGAAGTTTTGAAGCTTCTTAATACTAGGATCATTTATCCCATATCAGACAATAAGTGGGTGAGTCCTGTCCAAGTCGTGCCAAAGAAAGGGGGGGGGGGGGGGGGGGGGGGAGGTATGATAATGATTCAAAATGAGAAGAATGAACCAATACCTACCCAAACCGTTATTGGATGGAGAGTGTATATTGACTATCGGAAATTAAATGACGCCACCCATAAAGACCATTTCCGATTACTTTTCATAGACCAGATGTTTAAGAGGCTAGCATGGCATGAGTATTATTTCTTTCTTGATGGATATTCTAGTTACAATCAGATACTCATTACCATAGAAGACCAAGAGAAGACTACATTCACCTATCCTTATGGCACTTTCACATTCAATTGATGAGGCATGCCATCAGGTGTTTGAGTTGTTGAAGGAGAAACTAACCACAACACTTATAATTGTGTCACCTAACTGGAGGTTGCCATTTGAGCTTATGTATGATGCCAGTAACATTGTAATTAGTGCTATACTTGGCCAACAAAGGAACCGAGTCTTCCAAGTGATCTATTATGTTGGCAAGATGCTTAATGGCGCTTAACACAACTACGACACCATAGAGAAGGTGTTGCTAGCTATAGCATTTACTTATGACAAATTTAGATCATATCTCATAGGCTCTAAGGTCATGGTCTACATAGACCACTTCACGCTCAAGTACTTGTTAGCAGAATCAAATGTAAAGCCTAAGCTTATAAGGTAGAGGCTTCTATTACATGAGTTTGATATTGAGATTCATGATAAGAAAAGGACTAAAAATGTGGCAACTAACCATCTTTCAAGGATTGTAAATGGGAAAGATGAGTTACGAATCATTGAGGTCTTTCCCAATGAGCACCTATATGCAGCTTTACTTAAGGATCTACCTTAGTATACAGATATCATGAATTACCTGGTTAGTGGCATTTTACCAATCAAGATATCTCATCACTAAAAGAGGAAGCTCTTATTTGAGGTGAAAAGGTACTTTTGGGATGAGTCATACCCTTTTAGAAGTTCTACTGACCAGATCACTAGGTGATGTATACCAATATCTGAGGTTACTAACATACTTCACCATTGCCATAGTCATGAAATTAGTGGTCATTTCGATGTTAAGAGGATGGCTACCAAGGTGCTTTAGTGTAGATTTTATTAGCCCACCTTATTTAAGGATTGTCATACTTTTGTGCTAGCTAATGATCAATGCTAGCATTCAGGAAACATATCAAGGAGGCATAAGATGCTACAGCATGGGATACTAGTGATTAAGATCTTTAATATTTAGGAGATTGAGTTTATGGGACCATTCGCATCATCCCTCAATAAGAAGTATATCCCGGTTGTTGTTGATTATGTGTCTAAGTGGGTTGAAGTAATGGCTCTCCTGACTAATGATGCAAGATGAGTACTTCACTTCTTAAAAAGAAACATCTTTATCAAGTATGGGACACCACAAGCGATCATTAGTAATGGGGACTCTCACTTCTATAATAAGCAATTTGATAATTTTCTTACAAAATATGAAGTAAGACATAAGGTAGCCATACCTTATCACCCTCTAACAAGTGATCAAGTGGAGTTGTCAAATCGAGAGCTAAAACGAATCTTGGAGAAAACTATCAATGCATCAAGGAAAGATTGGTAGTTTAAGCTTGATGATGTACGTTGGGCTTATTGAACCACTTATAAGAACCCAATTGATATGTCCCCATATCGCATTCTCTTTAGCAAGCCTTGCCATCTCCTAGTGGAGTTAGAGCACAAAGCATACTGGGTGATAAAATTCCTCAATTTTGATAGGCAAGCTACTGGGAACCCCAAGTTACTCTAATTGAGTGAGTTGAATGAGTTTAGGAATGAGGCTTTGAGAATACTCATATCTATAAGGAGAAAACTAAGGTGTGGCATGATAAGCAAATCCTCAATTGAGAGTTCAAAGAGAGACAACAAGTGTTGTTATATAACTTTCGTATGAGGTTATTTCTTGGCAAGTTGAGGTCTAGGTGGTCAAGACCTTTAGTAGTCACCAAAGTCTTCCCTTATAGAGTTGTGAAGACCAAGAATGATGTTGAGGCACCTTTTCAAGTCAATAGTCACCAACTTAAGCACTTTTGGGAAAGGGAAACTTTAGATAAGAGTAAGTGAAGATTATAATCAAGCGCTACGTGAGAGGCAACCCACTATTGAGTTTCTTTTGTCTTGTTTATGTTTGCTTACCTTTTAGTTTTCCATGTTTATATTTATTTTAGTTTTTCCTTTGTTCTTTTCAAATGTTTTCTCATGTTCATGTTTTTCCTTTTCCTCCTTAGCTTATTTCTTCTTAGATTAGGCTACTGTGATCTCTCTTGTTTTACTTGGTGAGAGTACACTTGATTGAAGATTTGGAGCATATTTGTTATGGTTATGTTGCTGGCTTGGAGTTTAAAGCACTATTAGAGTGGTTTTGGTGATATTTAGCACTTGAGCACATGGAGCTAACTATAGCCTTGCATGGATTTAGTAAGCCCATCAACCAATACCCCAAGGGAGTCCCATTCTTTCCCTCCCTCTTGTTTCATCAATATATGTTGTGCTAAACAATGAGGACATTGTTTGTCCTAAGAGTTGGGGGTAGATTTTGTGCTAAACTATAGTTTGGGGTTGTGCTGGCTGATATATGATTGAGTAGTTAGTGGATTTATGTTGATCTATAGTATGTTAAGTTGATTATCCATGGGTTCTTGTGTGCTGGTTACATTTGGTGCTTATGTTAGCTGCATATGACTTGATTGCATCATGATCCTTATACTTATTATGTGAAAATAACAATTGATCTATGCTATTGTTAACATTTATTTTATAGGTACCATAATTTTTCAAAAAGTTTGGAACTTTAGTTGCATTTTTCACAAAAAGAGCAATTTTTTGACCTATTTTTTTTTTTATTCTATGCCTCTTTTTAGCTTGATTTTGAGTTGGACAATCTTCACTTCTCTATAATTAAGACATAAAATCATTGCTTTGTTTAGTTAGACTGTTTTTAAATTGAGATTTGAAAACTTAAAATTAAGGTAATGTCCTTAATTAGGACTAGGTCTTTACACTTTTAAACTAACTAGTATACATGCATATTCTTTGAAGTTCCAAGAGGCGAATATGATTATGTAAATCATAGAAAACTTAAGCTTACCTTGAATGTATTTTCTCAAATACAAAAGGAACCTAAGTTAGGGGTAAAATAAACCCTAATCAAATGATATATATATATATATATATATATATATATAAAGAAGAGCAAAGGCAAAAAGAGAGTACAAGTAGATATCTGAGGCATCCAATAAGTACATGGCACATCTCCTTGAATGAATAATTTTTTGAAGGGTTCATAAGCCCTTAGTGTCTAACTTATGTAAAAGGTGAGGAATAAAGAGCTCCTAAATGTAAATCAATCAAATAAGGGATGTAGGTGTGCTTAAAGTCAAAATGAAAACAAAAAATGGAAAATAAGAAAAACCTGGAAGAGCAAAGTAAAGGAAAAGCTTATAGTTTGCATCATTTACTTAGTGGTATCATGCTTATGATATGGATTAGGAGTGTATACATGCATGTTTAGAGTATAAAATGTGAGGATCTCCTCTTTAGTTGATGGATGTTATATTTATCCTTAGTAAGGGAATCTTGGTTTTAAACTTGGTGATCTAACTTTATTTAGCAAGTGATTAGTGGCTTAAGTTTACTGTTAGTGATTTGCATGCATGTTGATTGATTGAGTAATGAAAGGGTAAGAAAAAGTTGCTTGAACTTGATTTACAGTAGAGAGAATGCAACTAAGTCCAATGAGCCTTATGGTTTTGGTGCCACTATGAAGTAGGTGCTAATGATGGTTGAGTATAATTGCTTTCCTCATGAGTACTTTGTCTTGAGATTGACATATATATATTTGCTTGTGGACAAGAAATGCCGAAAGTTGGAGGTATCTGATAAATACATGCATTTTAGATCAAGCATGCCATGATTGAGAAAAAGGATGAAAAACACAATCTCAAATAGTTGAAGTAAGCATGTAAGTCTTTAGCTTATGGCCTATCATTTATCTCCATTTCAAAAGCAGAGTACTTGACTTATGTCTTTGCTAGCTATTAGAAGTCATAATTTTCTTCTAGTTGGCAACGGAGCTTAATCCAATTGAAAATATAAGATTTAAGGGATAAGAGGAATTAATTTCTACTAGCCTACTATTTTCCTTTTCATGTGTGCATGTTGCAAAGCTTATTGTTCATGAGTCCAAGAATATATTTTATTGATTTGGAGTGATTAATCCTATTTTCTGGTTTGTTGTCTCTCATAGATGCCACATGTATATGTATGCTGCATCTCACTAGAAATTCTCTAACTAGTAGGACAAACATGATAGATTAACCATAATTGAACACAGCAGACGAGCTAAAATTTGAGGAATCTAGTAGCTCACGTGACAAAATTATAGCAACTGAACTAAGTCTCTTAAACACCTTATAGCTTATCGAAACCACTAAGCTACTTTCTATGAGAAATCCAAGCAGCAACTTCTTGAGTAATTGAAAGAATCAGGTTGTGGACCTCATATTCACTAGCTACAAGGCCAAGAAATTCTTCAAAGAAGCATCTCACACCCATCTCAAAACAACTCCAAGTGCAAGATTGAGATACATTTCCAACATCATAACACATGCCAATTAGAGTTACTAAGTTAATACAAGCCGTTTACAGAGTAATTAAACAACAATAAGGCTTCCAACTTCAGCAGCCCCACTCACATTCCAAGGAAATTGCAGCAGAACCTATGTTTCTTTTCAAGTTGAGCTTAAGCTCCATTTTAGGACAAATCAGTCCACAACTCAACAACTCCATGACCAATTCGAGAGCTCTACAAGAATGAACCATATTCAACAACATAACACTTCAACTAAGCAGAAAACAAGCACTTCCAGCAGCCACATGCCAAGGAGCCTACTAAACCAAGTGCTCCATTGGTGCTCCAACACACTAACAGTAACTCCTCTCAAGTGGACAGCAGTTTAAGCACTTGAAATATCAGCAGCCAATTTAGCCTCCAATCGAGCACCACAAGACAGCAGCCCCTACAGCAACTTCATGCAACCAACAAGCCAACAGTAGCTCCATCTAAAGTCGACAGCAACTTGAGCACCAACTTGAAAGGATGTTGCGTCCCAAACTTAAGCATCCCTTAGCAAACACATTCTAAGGTTCCAATTGAGAAGAGCATGGCAAACTAAGCTGAAATTGACGACAACAATAATAAGCCTTTAAAATTTAATTTATAAACTGATTTGCACCCTATTTTAATTATTGAGTTGAGTCTTAAAAAAAAAAAAAAAAAAACTTCATTGTCATTAATTTTAATTGCAGGTAGCGTACCTGGCTTGTTTAACAGCAGCTACATGGAGCAACTCCAGTAATTTTTCCTAGCCAAACCTGCACTGAACCTCTCTAAAGAGCAATCCACGCTCTAAACCAAGCAACAAATGAGAACTCCACTCCATTCAACAACTTCAACAATCAACCAATGGCTCCTTCACGTAAATAAAATAGCAGCCACTCCATTCATCAAAGTGAAACAGAGCATAACCTGAAGTCCACCAGCCAAATATTCAATGCAACAAGACCAATGCAGCAGCTTTCCACTTTAAACAAGAGCAACCCCCACACATTTTAGTCAAGAATTCTACGCTACAAAAGCCGCAGTTCTTGAATTTTAAAGCTACATTACCAACCGAGCATCTTGCAGCCACTCCTAACTAAGAATAGTACGACATTCACGTAAACCATCTTGCGAGCAACAAGAATAGCAAACTTGATCCGAGCAGATTTTGATAGTAGCTGACAGTTGCGATCCACCGTGTGAATAGCCAAGAATTTAGAAGCTCATGAGAACTTCCCTAAGCTTCAAATAGCAGCTCACACTTCTTTTGATTGCAGCAACCATAGCCGTGAACTCCATTCAATGAACAGCAGTAGCTTCTTCACTTAACGAGACCAACAGCTGAACTGAGACCAATTAGTAGCAAAGCGGCAAACCGAGGATCACAAGAGCAATTCACAAGAACTCCACCCAACCAAGCCCCTTCCATTTGGCTACACCAGAAGCTTACATAGAGGCCTTACAAAGTAGTTGGGAACTTTGTCTTTAGTAAGTTGAAGCAAAAGAAATATGAAAAGTAAGCATTGAAATTAAAGAAATTATCAGCCCATTGTCATTTTCAAGTCAAGTGGAGGCCCATGTCAGAAAACAAGTTTTGCCTATTTCCAATAAAAGGAAGATGTGAATAGATAATGGAAACAACTCTATTGTTTTGGGGATGCAAATGAGCACATGAACAGCAACTGGCCCACGTATACAGATGGGAACCCTTTTTCGACATGAAAAAATGACAAGAGCTTACGGGAAGAGAGGCCAGAGAGGATGGAGAGAGAATAGAGTTCTATGAAAAGAGAACACAGTAGTTTTTAGAGAGCATTGAACAGTAGCTGGAGTTTCTTATTTTTACTAGTGTAGTTAAGAATAGAAATTTTATATTTGTTTTTTTTTTTAATTAATTTCAATATGTTTTGTTTAATTTTAGAACACTGATTTCTTTTGTTCTAACTTACTAAAAGATTTATCAAGTGCTCAAAAGTCTTAAAATATATCGACTTTTGTATCATGTTTTAGATTTGATTATACCAATTGAGATATTTTTTTTTTCTTTGTTATTTTCAATTGTTCTATAATTCCCCTTAGGTTCGAACAAGTAATAATGCAAGATGAGGATGAGGTTGCAAAGGATGAAAAACTTGTAGATATTATAGAAATGAGGTACAGGAGCTCCAACACAATGAACTAAGTAAGCCCCCTAAACATTTGAAGTCTGATATTTTTACCAAATACTTTACTAAAATTATAGATAAGAAGGGGAGTCTTATGCACAATATAACTACTGTACTTTAAACTACATATGGAAAAAGGGAGATGGGTACAATACCTTAACATGGCTCTTGCAAAGGAAACATGCCGGGGTAGGAGGGGAGTACAGTACTAACAAATCTCAATAGAAAATTACATGTGCTAGTAGTCTACAATCATCCGCATTATTCCAATACAATATCGAGAAGTAAAAACTAGCCCTTGTATATCACATTGCAATCCTACATCTCTCCTTATGCATAGGTAAGTCCAAGTTTTGACTATCGTATGAACATGAAGTATTGAATAGTAACTCACATACTTTCAATGCCAAAACTATGTGCAAAGCTAACCAGCAATTGCAACACAAAGGTAAGTAGGAGTTTGCATCTATGTTTAGTTCCTTAAATACATAGGTTTCAATATATGTAGATATATGGACCAATAGTTGGTAAGAGCATTCTCACATAGGAGTAACCTATCACTAGATAGACGATAAGTGGCAACTCATTAAAATATTATTGGAATTTAGGTTGATCAATGAATAACTCATGGCATAGGCAATATATAGAATTATATCTATTATTCTAGAGGAGTATCACTTGCTACAAAAAATATTTTCATTCGATTTTGATAATATTAATGCAAACACCATATCTATAGAGGAGCTTAAAAACCTATGCCAACCTACACTAGGTGGAATATTTTTCCACATTAGATGTGTATGTCATATTTTAAATCTTTATGTTAAAAAGAGAATGGAGAGTTTAGAATATAAAGTGTCACCACTAAGATTAGCAGTAAAAAAACGTAACTAAGAGACCCATTCTACATAAAATCTAAAGGGATCATTGCATATAAAATAGTAAAAGGTACAAAAAAATTTAAAAGATATTAAATAGTAATGGGATTCAACGTCTGGAATATTACAAAGTACGATGAATTACAAGGAACTTTTATTTAACTTTTTTTGCACAACATATCAAGGGTTTAAATTCACACAAGACATTAGGTAGTATGTAATAAATTGCTTCAAGTATTGAAAGTTTTCCACGATACTAATAACACTTTTTCTCAACTTCACAAGCTCAAAGTACACTATTTTATGATGCAAGCCGTTAATATAATTGCAATTCTACTTGATGCAAGCAAAGGCTTCATTCTGCAGAAGTATGCTATTGAAATGATTAAGAAGTGGCTATAGTGTTAGAGAGACACCCTTTCTATCTACCTTATTGCTACTATTTTAGACCTGCAATGTAAAATAGATATTCTTCAAGACTACCTTAACATGTAGTATAAAATAATTGATAAGCTTTCCAATACCCAAGATGTGTATACTATAAGTGCAACTAATGAACTTCGATAAGAAGCAAATGAAATGAACAAGTTGTTTCAACATTTCTCGTATGTGTACGAGAGTTAGATTGCAATTACTTTCTTGCCACCCCTAATGTCCCACAACTACCCATTAGTGGGGGAAAATCTATTAGCCTAAAAGTCTAAGAGGCATAGGTCAAGGGGACCAAAAACAAAGCTTTGACACTATCTCAACACCAACTTCAAGTTTGATGATAATATTGGCATTCACAATTTTGACATTCTTAAATGGTAGAAGCTACATAGAAAGACATACCCAATCCTCTCCCGCATAGCTCAACAAGATATTTCCACTTCGTTGTCAACGATCATAGTTGAATGGGCATTTAGCATTACGAACCTCATTCTTGAAGACCGTCGAGCCTCCCTAAGACTCTAAATGTAGAAGTCATGGCCTCAAACAAAGATCAGTAAAAAGCAACCACAAGAGACTAAGACCCCTTAGGATATGCCTATCAAAGAAGATGACTACTTTAGTGACTTCAACTCACTCGAGGGAAGCCAAGGCTCGACACCTAATCGTAGTAGCATACAAGGTGAGAGCAACTAACCCAAAATTTTCTATTTGTTTAATAGTGTTTTGTCACTTAGATAATGGTTTTCAAAAAAAAAAAAAGTAGCAATCAATTTATTTAAAATTTATGCCTTCCATATTTATGTTAGATTTTTCAAAACTCGACCAAACCAAAAATTAGTATGTATTGAGGAGTTTCTTCACAAACAACTGTGATTAGCTAATCACATAAAATAAGCATTTTTCCTACAAATAAAATTTACCATTATGCTAATTTTTTTTTTTTCCAAATAATGAGCTATGTTAGTCTAATTCTAATTAACAGATATGTAGGCACATTTACAGTAACCTAAAAATTGGCAAAAAAATATTTTTCCTCGACTATTAAAGTAATGATTACGACTTACATATGTGTTGTGAATTATTTGATGTAAAAAAATTTTGTAATAGGTATATTCTTAATAACGCATGTGAGATTATTGGAAGATTAAATTTAAGAGGAAGAAGAGAAGTCCAAATTTTTGTTATTTATAAGTGTTGTATAACATGTATGAAATTTATGAAAAGGGTGAATTTTTGTTATTTTTAAGTGTTGTATACTTGTATAGAATACAATAGATTAACGAAAAGTGTGAATTTTTTTTATATGTACTTGCAATATTTTGTTAAAGAAAGCATCTAAGAGACACTTCAAAGAAAATTAAAAAAAAAAAATTGACACACTTTTTTTTTCTATATGAAACGTTCTAGTCAAAGGAAATATGAGTACTCTTAATTATTATTTAAGCGCATACAGGTGGGAAAAGAAAGCAAGAAAACACTCATTGAAAAAAGGAAAACAGTCAATGTGAAAGTGACACCTCAATGCCACTTGAAAATGAGAGAGAGAAGGAAAAGAGTTAAGAACAAGTGTAATAATTTATTACATAGAGAGATACAATAGAAACATTGAGATAAAGAGTCCATGAGTTTCTATAAATTTAATACTCATGCCTCTCTTCCATTCACACAATCACACTACTTGCCCTGATTCTCCACTTCTAACTCTTAGTCTCTCCAATATACTTACATACACCCACAAAAAAGGATATGGTTAAACACTGCCATTTTATTTAAGATGAAGAAGTTCGTAACTTTTATTGGGTGCACTTCACGTACTGCAAATACATTAACCTATATGATAGAGGAGATCATTCCTTAAAAGGGAAATTACTCCATTACATAAAATTGAAACACTACGAGTATTACCAATTAACAAAATATTGTTTCTCAATCATCACAAAAGATATAAGGTGCTATATTCACGATTTGGGCTCCTACATTTCATGCCTCCATGTCTATGCATTCTCTTCCTTTGAAGCTCAAAGGACAGATTTTGTTTCATAATGTGTGTGCTAGTTTGAATAATTTCACAATTTTTATCTCTTTATATCAATTTCTGTTAAATATATTCGTGTTAAGTTTGTATATATTCAATAACCTATGTGCTTCGACCTTTAAGTATTTCTAACCCTGTTGGATGGGAGAAGTGAAGCAATATATGATATTGTGCATTTGCATATGGTTAATTTAGTAAATTAATGTGTGTAATTTGTGTCTACAATTGTATTGAATTGGAAATAAAATATGTTGAAAATTTATTTTTTGTTAAAAAAGTAAAATCAAGACAGTTTTGAGAAGGAATTCAACAAATAAAAAAAAAATCCTAGCCACTTCGAGGGAAAATTCCGCAAAAACTTAAAATGAAAAATAAAAAGAAATTAAAATTCGAAAAACAAAAAGAAACATGTTAGTTCACAAGTCGTTGAACCAGCTACTGAACCGCCAGTTTTTAAGGACTAGCCTAAAACCGACCTTCTATTGCTACTTATAGTTCAACTAGAAGTTAAACCATAAACCAGCAATTTTGATCCGTTTATGGGCCAGTTTGAACTAGCCTTAAGTCTATATCCTAGTTATTGGAATATACTTCCTTTTAAGATTCCGTTTGGTTCATTTTTTTTATTATTATTATTTAATTGAATCTTTGTATTTGAAAAAAATAATACACCAAAATAATAGAAATATTTTTTTCAAAAATACCAATTAAAATAATCATTTTCAACGTATAATATATATAAATATATATATTAAATCTTTTCTCTTAAAAATACATAAATTTTCATTTTCCAATTCAAACACTCAAATCACCATTTTCATTATAATTGTGAAATAAAAACGGATAATATATAGATAAAACAGTTTTTTCAAATATCAAATTTTAAATAGATACAGATCAAATACAAATAAAATATAAATAGAAAAAGACAATCCAAACAAGATCCTAAGTGTTTCCTTTCTTAACTAGCCATGGTTTCATTTTTGAGCTTATTATGTTAAAAAAAAAAATTTTGAATGAATGATTCAAGTTTGTCATTAGACCATTGTGGTTATTTTATATTATAGCGATGAGTTTTCTCTTATTTAATGAACGATGCAAGTATTTTTTTTCCCCCTTTATTCTCTTCGTTCTTGTCAATCTAATTGCAAAGTGTAGAGAAGTTGTTAATTGAATTATGTGAATCACATTAGATTTCCTTTAACATTTTGAGAGTTTTATAAATCATGCATAATATCAACCTATGATTCAATCATAAGATGGTTAAGTTACAATGTTCTTGCATACTATCAAATATTGATTCGATCCATAAAACCCAAGAAAAAATAGAAAAAATTATTTTATTTCTAATCTTTAGTATGGAGAACATATATCTAAGATCCTTTATTATTTGTTATTGAAACAACTGATCCCCTATCACCATTCAATATAGTGTAAAATAAATCAGAAAAATAGTTCACAATCTAGGGTCAAAAGGTCATTTTGCCCAAGGTTTTCTATCAAATATGAGACTAACCCTTCTCTTAATTTTATAAGACCCCAAGAGATGATTCTAGCCTACCTTCTATATCTCATTAGTACTCGAAACCCTAACTATTTCCCTTCCAATCTCTCATGTCTCTCTTTCCCCTAAAGTTAGTCTTACTCTAAGATAAACTCTTAATCCCTTTTATTTTTCTAGTCTAGTCCACTTATTAATCTAATAAGTATAATGCCACAATAGTGTCATTATAAGGAATCTAAGTCCTGTTACATGTAAAGAAATGAGTCAATTTCCTTAAAAGTGGTGAAGATTTTAGGATTCTTATAAAAGTTATACAACTGTTGATAAATATATTTCTAATGGTATAAATTTGGATTAAACAAGAAAAAGATAAGCAAGGAATTGGGAAACCATTATAGTTGAAGATAAGGAACAATTAAGTATAATTAATTTTCTAAGTGGTGATTTATGCTTCTTTAATGTTGTGTATGCTAAACACACTAGAATTAAGAGACAACCTTTATGGCTAGATTAAATTTCACATGGAACTAACGTCAACGCTGCTTAGATTGTTGGAGGTGATTTCACTTGCATAAGCTATATAAAAGAAGGAAAAGGTGAACAACTCTCAAATCCAAATGTTATGACAAATTTTAATGACAAGATGCCTCATGTGAGTCTAGAGGAAGGTAGATTATAGGGATCAAGTTTTACATAGAATAGGGAATATTGTGGCAAATATTTGATAGACTTTTTCGTAACATTAGATGAATGGAGCTTCAACAATTAGAGTTAGAATATGAATTGGATCCAAGTCTCATTAAGAGACAACAATTACTTGAAACTCAACCAAAATTCTCCTTTTATCTTGATTATAAGGATCTACTATGGAAGCAGCATTCCACTTTGAAATGGGCTAAAGAAGATGATAGAATTACCAGATCTTTTCATGAATCAGTCAAGATTATGAGACTTAAAACCAAGATCACTTGGATCAAGAACTAACAAAGTGATTGGATTGAAAATGTTAAGGAAAAGTCTAATCTGCCGCCGAATTTCACGCAAATTTGCTTTGTAGGTCTGATGCCCTGCCCTTTAAGAAATCGGCTTGGCTTTCTTGGTAATTGGGTGAAAAGTGCAATTATTGAGAATATTCCTTCCGAAGAAGAGACCAAGAAAACAATTAGAAGTATTAATAATCAATTTGTAGCTGGTCCAGATGGGTTTAACAGTTATTTTCTTAATTCATCTTGGTCAATTGTTAAATCTGATGTAGTGGAGGCAGCTAGATTTTTTTTTTTTTAAGGCCATTCGTTACCCAGACTTTTCAAAGTATTCCTAAGAATGCTAATCCATTTGTTTCAATGGCTTTCAGACAAGTAAATCCATGTTATATGTCGCCCATGATTATTTCCAAGTTTTTCTTACCATAATATTAGCATTGAATCAGGCAAGATTCATAAGAAAGGAGTGTTCTGGACTATATTCTCTTAGATCAGGATATATGGTTCATTCAATTAATGAGAAGGGAATGTAGCGATCGAAACTGGTATGGAGAAAGCATATGACAAAGTAGATTCAAAAGAAATTCACTCATAGGGAGATGGGTTTTGCCTCCTTTAAGAAGATCCAAACTTAAGAGTGATCGGAGTCTTGCGAGTAGGCAGGTAGCAGGGTGAGGACTACTTGGAGATTTAACGTGTTTGGATTATTTGTCTTATTTGCTAAAACTAAATACTATTTCTATTGAAGTTGTGGAATTATAGGCTTTGGACATTGGATTATAGCCTAAATCAAATTGTTTTGTTCTGAAACAAATGGTTGGTTCCTATTATTCATATATTCATGATCGAGAAGTATTGTATTATCTTTCAGATGTGCATTCAACATAAGAAATTGATTCTTTAGTAAATAAACAAAACCCTTTTTAAGTGGAATGCTTTCTACGCTACTAAGACGATTCGGTTTCTTTTGTCTCAACTTCAAACTTAGTCAATCTCATTTTAAACCAACAGATTATTTGGGAATCAAGCAAGGATAGCAAAAGATGACTTCTTTTTCGCAATTTTTCATTTGCAAGAACTTTGACATTGACATAAAGGAAGTTAATTATTTTTGGTGGGGGGGTTGCGAAATTCTAGTAGACATTAGATAAATATGTTCATGATATTATTACGAATAGTAGCATTTGATAAATAAATAAGTAAGCAACTACTATATGTCCTTTGTTGTACGTTATTATATTTTATATAAGTTACCATTATGAGATTATTTGAAAAATTACATACATCTCAAATTTAAATGTTAGTCATGTCATACAATTTTCATTATTACTATGTTTAATTAATGTGAGATTGATTTCATTTATAATAAGGTAAATTGCACATACCATCCTTAAAAAATTTTGTAATTTTGCAAATACCCTAAAACTATATATAGTCATGACGGACTATATCAATTTTGCCATATACATGATTCATGGTATTGAATCCAAAAAAAAAAAAAAAAAATTGTCTCTTTTGAAACGTGCCATTAACTTTCATCTTTTGAATTCTCGTAAAATTAAAGGGAACCCCCATATTTGCACAAATGCTCATTTCCCTTTTTTGCAATTGTGACTCTTAAACCATGTAATATTGGATTCTCTGGTTATCAAATGTCGAAAAGTCCGGTTCAAAGAATGAAAAAGATAAGAGGATTACTAGTAATTATTCTTAGTAACCTTATGTAGTAGAAATCGAATATGAGAACTGTCTTAAAAATATATATAGAAAATTACACGCCAATAAATCTTGCTGATTTCTTTTCTAATAGAATTCTAACCTCCCAACATACGTTATATCTATGAGCACATGGTTGGAATAAGGTTTATGGAAACTGCAAAAAGTGGTGCTAGAGTTGCATCAGCTGGACCCAATCTTAGACACCGTATATACCGTGACATGTGCACAAACAAAATGAACACTGGATCCCAAATCTAACAACATAACATATATATATATATATATATATGTATATATATTATATGACTGTATAATGAATGCGGTAGTATATACAGAGTTCACTGAAATTATGGAGTTGGGGCTTTGAGGTTGGTTTCAAAGTGTTCTTCAGTCTCTTCTTTACAAGCATGTTAAGGTATGATCAGGAGATAAAGTGCTCAAACTTTGGGGGAACTCCTTGGTTTGGCTGTTGCTTGTCATCATACATATTCAGGACCATCTCAGTCAACACTTCACATTCCAACCCCAAATCTCTCTCCACCTGCGCATCGTTTCAATATGTTTACCGTCAATTTTACGTATGAGTAGTGTTTATCCATGGGAATCATAACAATTCAAGAATCCTTCCAACTTTAGGTTAGATTTGTAACTTATAAGATTATTCAAAACATATAGGTACAATGTGAAGTTGCAATATAAAGTGTAATTTAATCATAGAGATGAATGTGAAAAAAATTACATAACATCAAGGCTAAAATGATAAACCAAACTTAAAGATCCATAAGCTCCTGAAAATTTTTCATATTTTCTATTTTGTTTATTACATGTTATATATAGGTCTCATTTGAATTATTAGAATTACTGAATATATATAGAAATCGGATCTAAGGATAATCATATCATTTCGATACAAGTCTATGTAAAGATGTTGTCTGAAATTTAGGTGCAAGAGAGCCTTCATTAAATTAAAACAAAAGCAACGTAACATGATGGGATGGAATGAGAGCGTACCTGGATGTGTAAACTGTAGAAGACCTTTCCTTCAAAGGACTCGAATGTGGAAGCATTTACGAGGGGAATCCGAAGCTTCTCGAGGTTAAGTAAAACTTCGGATAAAGCAGGACCCGAAGAGACATTGCTATTATTACTAGCTGTTACTATGTGAATAACAATGTCGTCTTCGCTGAGCCTACTTGCCGACACAACATGGTTCTGATGAGATTTTGAAGATTTCCTTTTCTTTTGTTGATGTGCCTCCTGTTTGCAATTAACTCTCGACAAAAGCTCTTCCTTTTGTTGAATCAGCTTCTCGACTTCTTGTTGAAGTTCTGGAATATACTTCAACGCCCGGGACACTGTTGCTGGGATGCTTAGTTTTTTCTGCCAATTCAATCAAAAACAATCAAGCAGGATATAAAAGCTGCTTTATTTCCCTCTATAAGTATATACTGATATATATATATATATATATATATATATATTAACAAGACAATCTTTCTAAAAAGGAAACTCTTTTCATGGCTACCAATTGATCAGCTGCAGGAAGCAATGAGCGAAGGGTGGAGTATAGGCCGTTGATCTTCTTCCTTCGATCGCGCTCACTGGCATTGTGATTGATCTTTCTTACCATGATAGGATCACAGCTTATGGCCGCCGTTGATGGCGTGACAGGATCGAAATCTGCTTGAAGAGGAGGAGAAGGAGATAGAGGTAGAGGTAGAGGTAGAGGTGGAGGTGGAGGTGGAGCAAAATGAGCAAACGAGGAATATGATTCTGAAGTAAACAATTTATTTTCTCTTAACGCGCAATCTTCTTGTTCATGGCTTGTGGTGTCCTCAAAGGACCATCCAATCGTGGAAAACACTGGAGGAGATAGTGCCAACATGATGATGTATTTTGTGTTGTAAACTCTATGGGTTTGATGATCATGACTTGAATATTTATAAACTTCATGTAACATCAGCCTTGATGTGATAATATCCTAAAATAATGCAGCTACATGACTAATTTGTTAATTTGCATCATCATTGGGCTCTATAAGTTATAATAGCCATTGTGAGAGGATTTTTTCTTTTTTTTTTTTTTTTTTTTATACAAGGAAGGCTAGGTATTGATTTTAAAATCGGAACTCCACAAGAGTAGTGCTCAAAATTAACCCACCAAAAATAATTTAATTTTATTAATATGTCATATAAATCGATAATTAATATATAAATATTAATAAAATTTTAATACATAAATATACAATTGATATTTTTTAAAAAAAAACATATTACTTAATTTTCAAGTATTTAAATTTTATTAACACTTATACGTCACTCATCATTTATGTGATATATTAGTACTACTAAAATTTTCTTCATTAACCTAGATGTAGATCTCATTATCATTATTATTATTATTTATTTATTATTTGTCGCGACTAACACATTTACAGTCCTAAGTTCACTCAGTTTACGTTGATTGGAGGACGATAAGAATTTAATTTGAAGAAGATATCTAACGCTAGATATACTTCATCTCCCCCTTCTTCGGAGATTTGGAGACTTATTATTATCTTTCCAATAAATTGGAACTTAAACTTAATCCCAAAATATTAATGCTTTGGTGCATATTTTTTTTCATAAAGAAATACAAGTAATTTACCTAGCATAAGGCAATAATATTTTGACATCTGCTCTACATTTTAAAGTTGTTGCTAAATAAGACATGATTTTATATAGTCTTGCAAATTATATATATATATATATATATATATATATATATACTTGATGGGAAATTCACAATATCTAAGAAAGGTACACGAGAGATAAAAGAATTGAAAAATGTAAAAGTTTGTTCTTTTTTGTCTTAATACGTATATTATAAGAAACCCTTCCAAAATTTTTTACACTCGGTAATGGAACATTTCCCTTCATCATTTTTGCAACTTTTCAGGTAAAAGTATACATATCCAGCTTCATATGTGTCAGAAACATTGATCAATAATCACATGTACTCGATTACTGTTGATAAATTGGGCGTATATGATGCATGAAAGGTGGTTCACAACAGAAAACATATAATTTTTATTTATTATCTTGGGGGTTCAGTAGAATTTGGAATCACGTACGAATCTCTCGCGTAATTGTTAGAAATATTATAAGATTAGTGTTATGTTTGGTATCTATCATTTTAATATGATTTTGGTTTTACTCTCATCTTTCTTCATGTGGATTTGGACGAGCGTGTGGCCTGGTGGGGTTTTCATCCCAAATGCACGTGTTCGTTTTGCCACGTCAAGTTGCAGCACGTTGTCTACTCACGCCTGCTTGGTGTTCTCACTCGAAGCGCCTCCATGTACAAATTCTAATTAATTGATGGCTGTGGCTCCATATCAGCTCATTAGTTTTAGTTCCTTAAATGTTGTATGTTAATGTCACGCCAAGTACAGGTTGAGCACTTCTACCATAAAGAAAGGAAATAAATACATAGCATCCGCCCACCGCCGACAGTTTAGCTTTTTCATTAAGTGTCATTGGTTAGGTCACGTCAGGAGCAAGCATAAATCTTTTGAGATTAATTGTTTTTCATTTTCATTTTTTCTTTTTTTTTTTCCGCTCTCGCTTGTGGTTAAGCTTACCGTTCAAGTTCATATTGCTGCTTTATATTGTGTTTGGAAAACCAAATAATTTTTTTATTAATTATATTTAAAATCTGAACATATAACTCAATTTATTCAATAGGCATATTTCAAATTCAATTTAAACTAATTTATCAATTGAAAAAAAAATCTAAAATAGATATATCGAAAAATTTTTAAATAATTTATATGAATATCATGTTTACAATAATAAAGAGGGAAAGGAAGGTAATTATATTTACTTATGCAATGCATATCTAATGTTTATCTAAATTTTACAAAACTTCAAATATACATCTTCTTTTATCTCTTAATTGCAGTTATCTCTATACATTGTATAAAATATTGCATAGTTCTCTCAGTTGAAATTATCCCTATATTTAGTACAATATATTGCATATGTAAGTCTATGATATATAAGAGATGTTTATATACATCGCATGCATACATATATCCATGTATAAAAGTCAAAAGCCTTACTTTGATGTCTTTAATACTTTTAGTTTTCTTTCAAAAGTCATTTTATCAAAAAAAAAAAATCACCAATTACCCTCATTTTATGTGTTTAATCGGTTGTTTTTTTTTTTACTAGAATTATATTATACCAGTAAGTATAACATATATCTAACTTTAAATATTATATTAAATAAATAAGAAAACATAATAATTATTGTAATTTCTTTATACAATTTTATTTAACCAATCTACTTGTTTTAATTTGAATAAACAAGTTGAGCTTAAGTAAGATATAAATAAATGGTTTAATAAATTAATATACCTAATTTAATTAGGCAAATCTATTTTAAATTAATTTAAGCAACACTACGTTCTTAAATCGAAATAGCTAAATATTATATAAAATTGGATGATTAGATTAAAGCAACATAAATCGTATGAACCTGATCTAAAGCTAGTACACTAAGACTTGAACAAGTTCATCAAGCAGGGTTAAAGTCAAAACACATCCTCAACGCAAGGAGATAAAGACTTAATATGATAAATAAAAGGAAATAAACACAAATTTAATCGTTAAAAGATGTAGATTAAATTTAAGATAGTACAAATAAGCCAATCAGTCAAGGAATCAATATGTTACTACATTACACCTATCACTACACTTTGATGAAGTCCTTACTCATTCACCTCAAGGTCTAATATATCTTCACGTTGAATCTAATAAAAATAATGTAATTAATTTTTCGATATACTATTGTACTTTGAAGTAGGTTTTTAAATTATATTTAAAACATATTAAATTAATACCAAGTAATTTAAACGACATGGATGAAATTTGAAACTACCAATATTATATATATACAGTAATCCAGGAAAACTTATATTTATCATGGAATGGAACAAAATATATTCCAGTTAATACTCATCGTCATCATCATTAATCCATCGCATCTCTTCTCCCCTTTCCATCGCCTGAAATGACCACGCAACTTCATCGCCTTCCTCATGGCCAAATATTGATTTCCTACCCCCCTTGTCTCCTCTACTAGGCATCCCTCCAATCCTTGAGGCATATAATAGCTACGATGGTGTCGGCCTTGAGCTAAAGGCGGTGAAGGCTGAAGACTCAGCATCTCGAGCTAAAAGCCAATTCAGACAACACCGTCAAAACTGGAGCCCCCCAAACATCCCTTACAATAATTGATAAGATAGGCATCGTATGGGATTTTTCTACTAGCCACTCAAGAACATCCACATTAGCCTCATCTTCCTATAGGTGTTAGACCTGGTAAACCAATAATTCACTAATGGTATTGCTAGTAGTCCCTAAACTCGGGCTTATTTGAGTAATCTACCTACTCCTCTTATTAAATGTAGCATGAGAACTATTGGTTTAAGCGCTGGATTGAGATGATTGAGACAGAGGCTACGTTTTACCCCTATGATAGAGGAATAAGGATTTGAGTGCACTCTTAACTTCTATGTTGAGTCTCACAGTTTCAGTCATAGCATTTTCCACACCAACATTTTAGTAAAATTCCTCTAGCAAATTATAAGTACCATGAAACTTGTAACATGAATCCAGCATTGTGGAAACATAAAACAAGAAAAGAAAAGGGAAAAAGTATGCAAGTAATTTAGCCTGCATTGTTGCAACAGTAGGAAAGAGCAACGGCTCATCTATAAAATTTACTAATGTATAAACAATATCAATGAGATTTAGAGTACGGCATTACTAGTAGAATAATAGCAACTGGATAGAATCATCATCGGGTAGATAAATGTCCTCAGTAACTCGCACAAGTTACTTGTTTTCTTCCAATCTACCATACGAATTCGGCCAAGCTTAGGCACTTGGCTTGGTTTCCGATGGATGTGAAAGTTGTAAAAAGTGGTCTAGGCCTTCTAGACCTATATTACCAATTAATATAGTGTTCATTATAAAGTATTACTATAAGGTAAAAATAAATTATGTCTCTAAATAAACGTTAGACCTAAATGAGTGTAATAATAATTTTATGCAATGCAAATTGCTAAACTTTAATGGTTTGTCTAACATCTCATGTGTAAAATTCCATCGTGTGCTGACGTCATAGTATAGGATGAATAACTCGAGTTTTTCATTCCGGCAGTAATCAATATACTCTAAGTGTTTCCATTTGCTATAATGGATAAAATTTATTACAAAATGAATCTTGATAAGGTGATCTATAATCCCACAAGCATTCATGCTGTCTTACACTATAAGATTTCGAATGTGGTACGCGCAACAAACATGGAAGCTTCCCTTCATAAATCAAGTTAAGTTGTTTCAATGGTTGTATCGTTGTCATGTTTGTAGATGCATTATCAAAGGTGATACTAAATAGCATACGAATTTCTTAGGTTCAAATGGTGTTGGATATGATTACTAAACCAGTATAAGCTTCCAAGAATAGCATGAACGCGATGATCTACTTCTACACCACCCAATTTTCATCAATCTCGTGTTCTGTAACATACATATGACTATCATCAATGTTAATGAGTGGTGACTTTCATATGTTCGATGTAAAAGAAATGTTATACAACAATACAAAAGGCTATGAGAACAATAAGAATTATGTAACAATAATAATCCAAATAATTTTGAAGGAAAGATTCAAATTCCCGTTACCTGGATTCAAGACTATGTAGTTGTGCCTTTAATTGTTCACATTTACATAAGAACAATTCAATTGTTTCATTTCACAAGGCTTGCCACCCTACATTCTTGTATTCTGGTTGCAATGAAACTAATACCCATTCTCCAAAGTCTTCATGGCCCGTTATATGGATTGATATGTCGACAGTTTCCATCGTTTGAACAAGAGTTTCTCAAGCCTCCTCCTAGTTAAATGCAAATGGTGCATTGCTTTCTTCAATAGCTAACAAAGTTCCTATTGATTGAGCATTTGGGACTCTAACTAATGATTCGTTTTTGTTTTTTTTTTTTTTATGCACCTTTAAATGTCAAGTAAGGTTACCGATTCTTGACTTGGACTTTTTGAATAAAGGTTTGTTGCATGTCATACACCTAGCAACATCTTCCCTACCTATAATGATGAAATAATTCTAGATGTTACTTGTCCAACTCCTCCATCTTTTGAATGAACCCTCAACTACAATAGAACCAGTATTGCTTAGTAATCCCCTATGTGATTGGCTCTGTAAGGAGTCTTTTGTGTAATCCTCCCAACTATAATGAGATAAATATAATTTCAATATGTTTGATTAATTATTTTACAATCAATATCTATACCAACTAAAGACGTAAATCTACTATCACTGATGGAAAATGATCTAAAGGACACATACCACATCGAAATCCTCATAGTCATTCACATTCCTGCTAACCATTGAAGGTTGCCATTGCATTACTAATGGAGGAACGTCCCCAATCAAATTATCATGGGTAACAGTAGGAGTGGTAGAAGGTGAATACCCCGGGACCGGTTGTCCAATGGTATTGAAAAAATGTGTGTACCCCTAACCAGGATTCCCTTAACCAAAGATCTACGAATCATCATATTCATTAATTTCCATCAAGTTGTCATATGGATTTCCACTTCTACTTCCTTGCATCGTTAAACATACATAAACAAAGACAAGAGTTTGGAGAGTGAAGACTAAAGGGGCTAAAAATTCTAGTAAACTTGGGAAATGAAATAGAGGGAATGCTAGGAGCAATGTGGCTAACGTTATGGTGCAGCTCGTATTTATAAGCCTAAGGAGAAGGGATGGTATTAGAGCCAACCTATGCCCAATGTCCTTTTGTTGGCCTCTATTGCTCACTTATACAAGACTAAAATTTTCGCTCATTTGTGTTTACTAAATTCTATTTTGATATAAAAAATTCAAATTGACCTAGTTAACCAGCTCAAGCTCATTGTTATATATCTCCTCATTACTCAATGATCTCATGATAGACACAGCATTTTATTCTTACACCATTATTAATTTTTCCCCTCTAGATTTGTATAATTGCAAATGTTATGAAAAGTGACCTATATGTCCACTAGGCTTGCTCGTGAGATACGCGTTGCACGTTAGACATTTCGCAACGTCTTGCCCTTGCATTTCAACGAAAAATTCCCAAATACCGCTTTTCTCACGATGTGTGGACATGGAAATGTGTAAAAAGTTAATTAATTAGCAGTACTGAACTGGAGCTTAAAACAACGATAATTCGCATAGTCTTAATCTACCTCTACATACACATGTTAGAGCAAGAAAAATGAGAAATAAAGAGAGTAGTATGACCACGCTAGTAAGGTAGTAACAAATAGATATAAAGAAATCACATTTCTCAATTGGCAATGTATAAGTATTTATAGGACTAGTCTCGCTATAAATTGACTTTCAATCAAACCCTAACGTGCCCACGTTGTACTCAATATAGACATAAGTTATGTCTTGACTTGAACCATAGGTCGATCACTATTGAGGCAACAACATCCTCACATTGCCACCAACATGGGCATGTCGTAGCTGAAAGGAAAATTAATTTCCTACATTGGGGCTACAATGTGCCCACATTATGGCCTAAAATAGTTAAAAAAAAATAGACATTAAGGTTACAACATACCTACTTTGGGCCTAATAAGAGGACATTGTTACCTTGAAGTTAAAAATTTTTTCGACTGGATTAGACTACAATGTGCCAATGGCACAATATTCCCACATTTAAAAATAATCGTGCCCACGTTCCAAAATCCTCTATTTTACTTTTTGAGTTACTGAATCCCTACCTAACCCAATTACCATGGAATCCTCCTCTCATATACAATTTAAGAAAAGCAAGCGCTAAAGTAAGTCCAGGAATAAGCATGGTCGCTCCCATTCTCCCACAACCCCTCTACCAACACCCACGCGTTTAATGGTGAACACCTTGTAGCAAAATGTGTGATCGATTCAATCATGATTTCTGCTAGTGAAATGTTTTAGTCATGCAGTCGTACAACTGGGATGAGTTGCTTGATATTGCCAACTTCCAAGAGCTACTTTAACAAACATGCCTCCAGTGGTTGTTAGACTTGGATAATGATACATATCTTAACTTAGTTCACATATTCTATTCAAATGCGACAACCAAATTGGTTTATAAAGGTGATGACAATAAGCCATAGAATGTGATGGATATCAACACTAGGTATATCTCCACTTACATGTTTGACCGGATTTTGACGGTGCTTCTGGAATACATAAATGAATTGTTACAGCTTCCTCTTAGCAGCGAGATCTTTAAGTCTGGAAAAAGTGATGCTGTAGGAGCTTTCATCTGGGTATTCAAGCTACCCATATGTTAAGGGGGAGAATACTGCTCAGCATCTTAAGCACCTAAAGTTCGGTGATTTGCCCATCATGGTACGACTTCTCCATCATATAATCACCAACTTTGTCACCTTACGTACCAACACTTCATTTTTTTTTTTTTTTCAAAAGAGGATTTATTACTTATCGACTTCATCCTCTACAGAAGACAAGTTGATGTTAGGACCATCATTTGCTGTTACATGATGTAAATATATGCACGGAAAGATAATCAACTAGGATACGGACGCTTCCTCTCATACGTGCTCACATCTGAAGGAATTTATTTGAATGGCTATACAAACAGTAGAGTAAAGCCATTCAAACTAGATATATTGAAGCAAAAACTTCACATCAAGAGGAATGAAGAGATTGTTAGTGGTATAGGGTTAGACAAAGTCAACACAACAATAACAAAGATACCATAACAGGAAGATGATGAGCTTCCTATTGACATACTCCTCGACTAGCAAGGTCAACAAGGCAAGACGGGACATGAAGAAGCATACAATCATCAAGAGGTCCCTAAATCAAACATTCCCTTTAGCATGCAACAGATGCACCAACGTATTAATGAAATGTACGAGAGGGATATTGCTAAATCTATTAAGGAACAAGAAATGTATTAAATGATGAGGAGGTATAGGACTAATCTCTAAGAGCATAAAGAAGAGAAGCGACAACAAAGCCAACATATTGAGGAAATGTAGCAGCACCAACAGGCATACTACCAATCAGTTGGCTTTATCTTTCTACCTCCACAACAACAACCTCCCCTTGATGGCAATTGAAGACAGGGTCAACCATTGACTTCTCTACATATACCATTTCGGAAAATTTAAGACTTTTATTTTCCCCTTTAGGTATTTATCAAACATTATGTTAGTCATTTGTAAAGGAAAAAATCAAATTTCTAATAAAATATCACCGTTCTAATTCTTTTCATACCTTTTGAGTTTTGATTTTTATTTCTTTTCTTTCTTTTTATTCTTTCATTAATCACATATCAATTCTCATATAGAAAACATATATTAAATACACTACATATATATTGTATTATATGAATAAGGTTTATATTACTTAACAAAGATATCATTTTATTTGTACTGACTAATTTAGTTTTTTCGAAAAAATAACCTCATACAAATTTAATGACAATCACAACTACTACCACCATTGCCACCATAACCACTTATACCACCATTGCTACCACAGAACACTAATACCATCACCATGCACCACCATCAACATTATAGACCACTACATCCATCGCTGACCACTACCAATACCATTATACTACTCACAACCACTACTATTGACCACCACCTCCACTACTAACCACCGCCACCACTATAAACAACTATAGACCACCAATACCAACACCACCACCAACCATAATCCACAGCCACCACCGATCAACACCACCGCTGCTATTGTACACAAACACTTGGACCACCACTACCCCTGCTAACCACCAATATTGCCATTATAGAAATCTGCTACTACCACTAACCACCACAGTCAACACCATAGACCACCACCATCACTACAAACAACTACAAACCACTAACACCACTGCCACCGCCACCATGTATAACTACTGCCACCAACTGCCAATACATCTACTATAAAACACAAACATCGTCGTTGACCACCACCACCAACGCTACGGATCACCACCTCCACTATTGATGATGTGTCTTCGGGGTCGGATATATAAAGAGGCACCACAACGAATAAGAAAAGGAAAATAAAGGAGAGGTTTTAGTAAATCCGTGAGCTATCTATCTAGATATAATGCACCAACAAAATCTTACATGGCCTATGACTTGCTGAATATGACACACTAGTTACATCAGTCCGAGTGATAGGATTACTTGCTACAATCCTTGATAAAGGAATTGATAAAAGCAGGTAAAAGAGAGTTTCCAAGAGGAAAGTCTCAAAGGTTTTTCATTACTATGTCAAAGTCTTCCTAAAACCCTATACATGTGTTCTATTTATACGTAATGTCAAACTTGTAAATAAAAAGATTAAAAGGATACCTTAGTGGCATTCTTATAAATAAAAAATAATCATGAGGGTAATTTAGGAAAAATAAAAGAAATAAGATATCTAAATAACATAAACAAAAATAAGTAATCAAATAAGATCTCCATGTAAGAAGTTGATAAGTTGGGCTGCTGCATTTGATTAGGCTAGTACCCTGAATCCTATCATCATCCCCCTCTTGAAAAAGTTTCAATCCAAAACTTAACAAGTGACCACTCTAACTTCCACATGGATCAAAGACAAATTTGTGAAAGCAAAACTAAAATAAACTACAACAGCTCAATTCAGCTCAATGATCAAAGCAAATACAATCTGACTTTCCACTCATCATGAGCATGATCAACCAAGCTCTTCATCAATCGCTCTTCTTTCCACTGATCATGTATCTTATCAATTACCTTGAAGTACTTCCAACAACTATCAATTATGGGGAATAACACAACCTCAGGCTCAAATAAGGTGTGACCTCGAGGGATCTAGACTTATAAGACCTCAAACTACTCTTTTACCTCAATGACTCTTAGAGGTTCATCCTCTCCCAATGTCGGCCCCTTAACTTCATTTTCAGAAGTTCTCGTCTCATTCACTTCCTTACAACTCCATTCTTCTCTCTTCCATTTGTATACTTCAAATTCTTCCAATGTAAGAAAACTAAGAATAAGAATAACACAACCTAAATAAGAATATCCATCACCGTAACCTTGGAAAGCACCAATAAACAACCTATAACATCTCATAGGCACAACACTACTACAACACATATCATCTCCGAACAATCCCATCAATAAATCTAAATAAAAGAATCTGACATGTGAATAGCTAATATAAATATAGTAGTACCTGTGATCATCAATAGCACCAAGTGTCAATGACGACGAGATCACCATAGGAACATGGGTGCTAAGTTGCAACTCATCTTGTGCCTCCTTATCAATCTCCTTTGCATTTTCAACTCTTACTTCCTCTCTCAGTTTTTTCTCATCAATATTCTCTAGTTAAGTGTTTTTCTGTTGTCTTATTTTATCCTTGATCTCCTTAAGCCCAGCAAGTAGAATTTGTAATTGTTCCAGCACATAAGGGGAAACAGGATTTGGGGCTTGATAAGAAGATTTCATCCTTAAACCTCTTGCATTATGATGCCAATGTTGAACTCTAGTTGCCATACCAAATAAATTTCAACTCAATAATGTTGAAGAATCCTTAGAATTTAGATTATGCTCGACACTTCCCGATCTACTCCAAAACGCTCATAATAATTCGTAAATTGATATTACTTCTTCAAAGCTCAGTGTTTAATGTCATATAAGGACAACAACCATCACCCAAGATTCAACTCGGTTATGCACACTTCTCACGGCTCGGTATGTGAACATATTATATTTAAAGATCGGTTCGAAAATTTCTCTGTTTCACATGCATTTACTCCAACATTGTCACCGCTCAAAGTCACAGCACACTACACATGTTCGTTCCACAAATCAACACGAAAAATTCAATTCGGTACTCACTCCACACACTCTTCCGACCATGGCACGAGTATAACAAGTATACGATGGTGTACACAACAGCTCAAAAAACTTCGGATCTGACCAATACCTACAGCTAGGATCCTGCTTTCTCTTTACGAGCACACTCTAAATCCAGCTACACACTCATCTAGTAGCTTGGCAATATTAAAGAAAAAGAACAGCTTAGTAGTTGAGCTTAGGCTCAATAGCTCAAATATTTAGGAGTTTGAAAATTGTAAAATCTTCAGCTACTCCACTTAATTGGGACAACTCATTAGCGCGAGCTCGGCAATTCACTAGCACATACTTAATAGCTCCACAATTTTGGTAAACGGTCACACACACAGCTCAACATATCCATGGACCCGAAATGCTCCTGCATTTTTCCCGACTAAACTGGACGTACATGAAGAGCTTAGAGAGAGAGAGAGAGATCTCCACAACTCAGAAAACTAATAGCACCCAAAGGAACAACAAAATTGGATGTCAGCTCAGAACTTAGCTAAACGAACAACTCAGCTCGGTTTTAGACAAGCACAATAGTACAAAAAGTCACCGCTGCTCAGTATAAACTCAATAGTACTAGGGGGACAAATCAGCTCGATCAAATAATGTAATGGCTCGGATAATTAATAGCAGTTCGGATATGAACTCCTGAGAAAATCAGTTCAGATTCACACGTCGTTAGCTCAGTTCAAACACTTTAGTTCTTCAACTCAGCTATTTGTGAAATATAGCAGCTCGAACTTCAATCTAAACAGCTGACCACTTCACACTCCCTCTACACTTCGGTAAACACACTGAAGAAGCTCGGATCAAAGTTCCAAAATCGCAGTTGTATAAGTTGAGCCCGAATACGCACTTTGACAGCTTGGTGCAAACGCTATAGTACTTCAGCTCAGCAATCTACAAAATACAGTAGAGCGGATGTGTGCGCTCCTTTGCTGACCTCAATTTGAGTAGCACTTCACCTCAGCTATTGTGTAGTTCGGCCAACAAGTATCAACATGGCACTATTCGTGAGCTCGGTCTACACACTTTAGCTCAGTCGATGCTATGTCAGCAACTCGGCAAGGAAACCATTTCGACTCGGAAACACACAATAGCTTGGTTCACACACTCCAAGTCACACACGTGCTCATAATAGCTCGAATAAAAACTTTGGCTCAATTCTCAATTAACGATAGCTTGGAAATTTGTTTAGAGTACAGCAACTCAGTAGAGTGTATGTACGCGATAGCTAAGAAATTGGCTCATGCGTAGCAGCTCGGTAATTTAATCTCGACAGCAACACTCTCACGCTTCTGTTCTTTAGCTCACACACACGTTCAGCTCAAAAATATAGCTCTTCACTGGTGGACAGTAGCTTCAGTTCCTATCTGTTGATAGCTCGAATCTTCACGACAACTATATTTCCAAGGTCGAGCTCGACAAAACAATCATTTCTGCTCGGACATATCAATTTCAGCTCGGCAACTTTGTTCTAAGTCAGCTCAATCAAGCAATTACGACAGCTCAGCAAAAATTCAAAGGTCAGCAAACTTCGTACTTCCGAAGGCATGGATCACAAATTGACAACACGGAATCAGCTTAGCTCGAAGCACTTTCGTCAGCTCAAATTCATACACCATACACCACTGCGACATATAAAGTAACTCAGCACTAGCACAGATTAGTACACACGTCCGGAAAGTGAACACCTGTACACTTCACAAGCTCAGCGCCTCGGATCACAACTCAATTTAGCTTGGCATATACTTAGTCACAGCAGCTCGAGTTCTCGTAAACAACTTAGTATCTTAGCCTTTCAGCAACTCAGATCAGTTCAGCTATTAAAATTAACTCAACACTTCGGATCGTGATAGCTCTAAGCTCGGACACTTCAACACAGCAACACAGCACAGGCACGACACAAACACCTCTTCCAAGCATAACTCTATTCAACATAGATTCGCGTAACACTATTACATACGACACTGCAACTTTAACACCAACTCTCAACTTACAATTATGGCAAGCACTATTGGTTTAAATCGACTTGAACTACAGCAATATGCTACACTTTGGTTTCACTTCCATCGAACACCACACTAGCAATCACAAAACTTCCACAACTTTGAAGAGAAACCAAACAACATCCCATAACCAGCATCACCACTATGCACCATTGCACAACAGGCGCTGGCCACCGCACACAAGACAACCTACTATCAAATGCTGTACAACTGCTTTTTAATGACTGTACCTACAATCGTACCACTTAGCAAGCCACATGAACCTACCAACGCAACTCCGGCGACGGCCACAACCAAGGCCATAGACCCACACGAATCCAACTTCAGGAAGCTACTACAACCACACGAGAACCCTAATTGAACTACTATACATTTATCAACAAAGCAAACATTTCCCACTCAAACTCCTAACATCACTTGATGTTTGCACATTACAATAATTTCACACCCAACGACTATTTATTACTTACTCACAACAAAAACACACACACACAGGGCAATCCCTTTTGTCCACTATTTAAACTCGATTCACATACAAATGTCCTTCATCCAATTCTTCCTTTTATCTTCTTCTTCTTCTTTTAATCAGCTACTGAACATAACCACAATGCTCATACCGTAACCACCTAGACATAAACTCCAGCAGCCGCTACTATCATACCCACAATCCCATTGGTACAAAGCAACAACACACACCCAAAGAAACCCTCATGTTTATACCTCAATAAAACTTCATGCCACCACTACCAAAATCCTCAATCACTGATTTCCGCTTTTAATGGCCAGAATAATGCTTTGTGGGGTACGTGTTGAGTGTAAGTGGTATACCACAATCCAAAATAAAATAATAGCTCTTGTCATAGGAACTCCAATTATCAGCTGTATCTACAGTAATAAATAATCTCTTAAAATCACGTGGTAGGCCAGAAATCAATTCTTCTCGTACAAACAGTAACCTCAATTCACTATATTAACCACGGAAAAAGCACGGGAACTACTAACAGAAATAAGAAATGAAATTCCATAGCAATGTCTCCCCATCCCTTATCGAAACTACTTTGTAATATCAGTGAAGCTAATGCATCTATATAGAGTAAGACACACGAAGAGATACCATAATGAACAAGAAAATAAAAGAAAGGTTTTAGGAAATCTATAAGTTATTTAACTAGATATAATGCACCAATAAAATCTTATATAACCTATGATTTACCGAATGTGATGCATAGTAATAGTATAATACATATAGATAATTATTTAGAAAAAAATCCACAACTCAAAATTATGTATTTACTAAAAACTATCGAGCTTATTTATAAGCACACAAGCAACACACTAATAAATGGGCGATACATGAATAAGCACATGTAATAAATGAACCGTAGACATATAGGCTTCATGCATGCAAGCATGATAGGCCAAGCACGCAAAAAGCACAGGCACACTAAGTACACGATTTTTAAACATGTAAAAGCACATGAGTCATCTATTTACCATTCCTAGTGCAAGACTAGTAATGCGCGGTTCAAAAGTTAAGTTAAATTTATGTCTCTTATCACAAACAGTTGAATGTTATCTCCACTGAATCAATAAATTCTTTCCACTTTTAACAGTTTTTACTTTTCCATACATCACATCTTTTTTACTTTTAAAAATCAAGTTTCAAAAAATTAGGTTATGAAAATCCAAGATTTCTTTCTCTCTTATAATATTTATTATTGTTAACATATATTATAGTTGATCCTTTCTGTTTTAGACACAGAATCATACATAGTTCTCCATTTAGTACATATATTTGTGGATAAATAGTGAGTTGTGAATTCCACTTGCATAGAAGTACGCAGATGGGGTTTCCACCCGTTTAATTGATAAGTTTACAGAAATTCCATCCTTGCGAAAATAGGCTTCAAAAATTTTTTGTCCTGTGCATCTTATTTCCTCGTGTCATCTTCGATCGTCGTATGTAACTCACCTAGACCCCACTCGTTCCGAACCCGTTTATTCTCCTTAACCTGCTATGCGGAATTTATGGCATAGTAAAAATTTACTAAAGCTCTCTACCGAAAGAGATAATATATATATATATATATATATATATAGAAGTAATTTTACAGTATTTAAGGTTTTAATTTCTCAATCTACATTGGAAAGAGTAGTTAAATAAATTTTTAGAATTATAAATGAGTTGAGCTATTTGTAAACTATTTAAGCTCTCCTAACTTTAAGCTTAGTTGGACTCGATCTCGATTCATAAATAAGTCAAATTTGAGTTTAAAATAAAACCAATTTATTTAAATAAGCCAAACTCCAAATCTTATTTAAGCTTTTTAGTAGGCTTGTTGATATTGTTAATAAATCAATTGAGAAATAGGCTAGTGACCAAGCTTATTTATATTGTTAACAAGTTAACTGTACCTATATATTATATTATATGCTAAGAAATATATTATAAAAATATAAAAGTAAGACTATTGTAATTTTAAAAATTTGAAAAAATTGAAGAATGGAAAAAATAAAGCAATGGGATAAAGTAAAAATCATTAATGTATGGAAAAAACATAAAATTATGAATTAATTTTATTGAAAAAAAAAAGAATAAAAAATAGTAGATTCTCTAATTTTGAGTTAATTTCAACCTTTATCAAGCTTAAAGCTCAAACTAAAACTTAGAGCTCATTTATCTAAATGAGCTCAAGAGCCAAGCTCGAGTTTCAGATTCTTTAATCAGTTCAAACTCTTTATTAATGACTTCAAACTCAACCTTATAATTTCTATGCTCGGTTAAACCAGAGTTGAATAAAGACGCACAATGATTATTAAAGATTTATCCTATCCTACGTAAAGACATGAAATGATTAAGAGGAATATAAAGTTGACAAAAAAAAAAAAAAAGAACAAACGAAGAAGAGGAGAAAATTCGTAAGGCTGCAAACCATAGCTTAAAATTTAAATAAGCTAGGGAAAATCTTAGATAATCATTTCGTGTCTTTATTTTATTTATGATATGGTAAATCTTAGATAAAATTTAAGTATCCATAGCTCAAAATGATTAAACTTAACATTGGTATGCCATTGAGGGGATCAGATTTCATATCTTTAAATAGCATCTACAGAAATAATGGACTCTCAGCCTTAATGAATATTAATTATTGAAATTCCGAAATAGTTCAAAACTATGAAGTCAAATATTTTGCTTGACACCCTTATCCTTGACAAAAACTCAAATTTTTGCCGAACAAGAACTAGATGCTAGCTACGCAAATTTTCATAAGTAAATACTCGTCACTTTTCTTTAATTATCATAATACCTCAATTTTTCTGTTTATAGCAGCGGTTGTCGTAACTTATCTTTGCATTTAGAAAATAGAAAGGAAAAGGAATATTTTTGCTTTAAGTATTTAAACATAACATTTTCTATTAAAAACATTATACTTGTTGGCCAGAAACTCCACCAGTTGAAATAGTGGATTTCATCTTCTAGCACCTGCGCTAGGCTTTTGAGCTTTAGATGGATGGAACCTGGCAAAACACGCTGAAGGTGCCTCCAGCATTGGCATTCCAACACTCATGTTAGAAACATGATGGAATTTTGGCAAAATAACAGCCAAACTAGGTAACATTCCTAAGGGCTTATCTCTCATTTATAAGGGATGGGGCCAAGTTATTTCCGGCAAATAATCTATTTGATTGCATTGTCTTAAATTGGTACTTTTCTAATTTGGAGGCTTTTCAAGATGGAAAATTTATCTACTTGATGAATTCCTTTTTAGCAATGTTTGGCACTGACCTAATAGGGATCAAGGTCTTTTGACTTCTGGGAGAGGCTCCATAAGTCAAGGACTTCAAAGTGCATGAAGTCCCCTGATTAAGGGAATCTCTTCTATTGTTCCACCTTAAGGTCAGATTAGCAAAGTTGAGGTCGATCAGGGATTTAGTCTAGAGTAGGCTAAGCAAGCTAATCTTCGCTTTGGACTACTTTCACATCATCTAGAGCAAGCTAGGTCCATATATACTTTAGGCCTTGCAATCAGTAATAGACAAGGGCAAGGTTTGATTAAACCTAGAGGGGCTAATTGAGGAGCTAACTTAGAGTTGTATTTCAATGGCTTAGAAGCCCGCTTTGTCAATGTGAGAGGTCTCTAACTTCCAAAGGAAGAAAAAAATTTAATTTTGGTACACGAGTGACGAGCTAAGGATGTGACAATGCTTGTGCATAGGAAAGTAGGGACGTAACAGATGTAACAACTAGCGGATTGGTTCGTACATATCATGGGTGATGTCATGGTGTTACTTTCCCAATATTTGCCTGTTCACTTTCCCAGTTTTTAGTATAAATAAGTTAGGGCATTCACTTTCCCTCCCCACTCTCATGATACTTCTTGAAAAACCTCTACATTTCCTTCTTCCCCTCACTATTTCCTTCATCTTCTTTTCTAAAACCATGAAGTTTTCCTCAATTGTAGATGAACCATTGAGCTCCGTTAGTGTTTCCTACAATCTTATGGACAAAGCATTGAGCTTAGGTAGTGCTTCCCATGATCGTTATTATGAGTTCAATAATTTTGGTCTCAATAGGGAGGATGGCTCCACTCCCTCCCAAATGGTGGTGCGAGGCAACAGTGACAACAGTAGTGATAGCACAAGAAGCATACCAGTCGAAGGGAGGGTTTTTGACCCTTAAGCACAAAAAATGCTAGATAGATGGAAGATGATTTGAGGTATTTCTTATGGCATCAGGAGTAACATCTCCAACAAGGAGTTATATTATAAGTAATGCATTTTATCCTCCAAATTAAGTAGCGATTCATCTTGGTGAGCATGATCAAGCTCCTATAGTTTGTAGAGATAAAACCTTTTATTTGTACTACACTCAGGTTGAGTATGGGTTTTGGCTTCCATCCTCAGATTTTCTAATGGAATTTTTCACGTACCATCACCTAAGCCCCTCCCAATTGGTACCAAACTCCTTTAGGTTCTTAGTGGCCTTTGAGGCATTGTGCAACTAGTTTGTGCACAAGCCCATGTCATAATTATGTCACTATTTTTTCAATATGAAGAGTAAGGGTAAGTGGATTTATCCATCAACCCATCCAAGTTAGAAGCTCTTCAAGCTGTTTTCCTCAAAAGTCTATAACTAGAAGGAGTGCTATGTAGTCATCAAGTCAAACCACATGATATACCTTAGGGACATACTCGAGGTACACTGAATGAGCAATCAAAACAAGGAGAAAAAGACTAGCAAATCCGAATGCAATCAACTACATATAATGCACTAGCTAATCTATACAACCTAGCACATGTTTGATATGACACTCAAACAAATGTAAGGGTCACTCACTACTAACTCTTATTAAAGGAGAAAAATAAGAGTTGAGAGGAAAGGGAAATACTCTGCAAGGAAATGTATTCAATCAATCAAAAAGCTACATGTTTGCTACTTAAAAAAGGACCCTTATATGCTCGACTACTAGGGCTACAACTAAAAGGTTAAATTACAAGTGTATTCCTAGGATGAGTAAGCCTCATTCGTGTACAACTAGGTTTGGTAGTTGATTTAGGGCGTTTGGGAAGGTACCTTGACTAGGCTAAAAATTTACAAGAAACTTGATAACTTTAGTTAAGGAGTTCTTGTAGGCTCATAATTCAAAAATATAATAAAATATTAAAAATATAATTAAAATAGTGAGAATTTACTATATTATATGTGAATCCCTAAGTTACAGTTAAGGTAATAATACCTAGATTTAAACTTTCGAAAAAACTTATTTAATTGAGTCCAAACTTTATAATGAGGTCAAAAAAGTTAGTAGAAGTAACTTGATAAAATTATATTTTAAAAATAATTTCATAAAACCATAACTTTAGCCTTAAGAGTATAATTATTCAATATGGTGTAAAACTCGTCAAAACTTCTAAAACCAAGCCCTAGAATATAACTAGGCACTAGAGAGGAATTATTTAAGTTGAAAAGTGAATAATATTGCATAAAATAATATATGAAATATATATATGCTTACAAATATATCTAATATATATAATAAATATACATGTGAATTAACCCAAAAACCCTAAAATCATGCAGAATAAGTAATAAATTAGAAAAATTAAAAAGAAAATGTATCCTAAAAATTAATGACATGGGTAAAACATAACTCAATGAATATGAATAGTCATTACGTGCATCATTTATATAGGATATATGCACATATATTAGCAAAACCCCTAAATATTAATATATTATACCTAAAATATGAAAACTTCACTAAAATACTAACTAAATTAATCAAAACACTCAGGAAAAATCTGGAAAACAATCGTAGCAACCCTTGAATTATCCAAGAGATGAATCAAAAGTGAATTTCATAAGTAATTGACACCTTCTCCTTGGAAACTAGTGATGGAAAAGTAAACAAAATATAAAATAAAATTATTTAATCATAAAGAAAAATCATAGCCCGCTCAACTCAGTATAAATAGAGCTCAATACTTCATCTTACACATTTTAAACACCTAGTACACTCAAAGGAAAATCAAAAGAAATTATTAGAAAATAGCAGGCAAATGGGAAATAACAAGCAAGCTACTACCCTAGGATCATTCCCAACCCAAACCACCACCTACTATGAAAACCCACAGGCCCCTAACAAGACACCCACTACTTAGCAATGCTGACACACCCTTATCACCCGCCACTTGCCGAAGCTCCAATAAACGTTAAGTTCCAATTTCTACCCTATTTTTTACCTAATTTCTAAAAATATTAAATAAATTAGGAAAAATATAAAAAAATATATATTCTTAGTTATTTTAAGTATAATATAATGTAGCAAATTTATCTTGATGAAATTTTAATTATTTTACATACTTCCTTAAAAAATGCTACTATTCATCCAAATTTTACAAATCTAAAATAAATATATTAAATAATATTGTTTTAAGCTCAAAATTTTTTTGTAGAATCTTCATGACACCTAGTTTAATGTTATTTAGCCTAATTTTAATTCCATACATGTCCAGTATTTACTGTATTTTTTACCTTGAAAATTGCTAAAATTGGAATTTTCTAAAATAAATTGGTTTTTGTGAAAATAATTAATGAAAATGAGATCTGATGACTTATGGACACTTGTAATAATGTTAAGACAATATGGAAGTTGTTTTGCATGAAAATGATATTAATTTAGGGGCAAAAACATAATTTTACATATTTAGGTAATAATCCTAATTGCATGAGATAAATTACTAGTAGAATTCTATATATTTTTCTATGTTTATAGAAAATTTCATAGATTTATTTTATATTTCTAGCTATTTATTATGAATTTCCCTAGTTAAAAGACTTAATTTATGAATCAAGACATATTTTTAGCAATATTAGGCTAAAATATGTTAATTATTTGATTAAATGATAATTATATTTACTCCAGTCAAACATGATTACATATTATTATAGTCATATTTTGTAACATCATATGGCTTAGGTTAGGATGTACACATGCTAGGGATAAATAATACGTATTTTATATGTTTTACTTGAAAATTCCGTAAAAACATACTTTATTTAGATAATACAATATTAATGTGATATTACTTGTTGCATGAATTTATATGTGTACTACTATTAAAAATATTCTTTAGAAGTTATCTTTTGAAATGGAACACGTATTACATATTGTCAAGTTCATATAAACCCAACGATATTAATTTTGTTAAAATTAGATAATTTTAGGTAATAAATTAGGTATTTTTATAATATTACGAAAACTATTATCCTAAGATGACCTTTTCATAATTGTAATGTAATTTGACCAATTAAATGTATGTTTCGATACAATTGAAACAATATATGATGAGTAATAGTATAATTGTGTATATCCATTAATATTAACTAATTTAATATAACTTATATAATAAAACTGTAATAATTAAATACATGTATAAATATATCTATATTTCATAATATATGAATAAGATACTTTAAGTATATATATTTATATATGTATTTGTATGTATCTATATTAGATAACTTATAATCAAGTAAGGATATTGAGACTATAATATAAATTTGGTATATAAGATAAGTGTGTGTATATATGTATAAACGTAACTTCATTAAAATAACTATCTAAATAATATTTTAGCTAAGTTATACAATAATACGTAAAGCCAAATAAAACTTTAACGTTCTAATAAATCTTATGAAAACTAAATTTAGGTTTTGGTGCATATAGGATTTCTAAGTTAGTAGAATGTTGACAGTAAATGATAAGGATCAATGACCGATTACATACTCCCGAAGCCAAGGGCTCTCTCAAGTAGTCTGCTAAGCTGTTCGAGGTGAGTTAAGCATCGAGGAACAGTACTTCCCCCAATCTAATTTGCCGAGCTACTCCGCTCTCCATGCTATCAAGGCATTACCAAGGTGACCAGCTGCCATGCTGAATTGAACTATCCACTGTGCATAAGTCCAAGAGCCAAATCTAAATATAGCAATCTCCACAATATCAAGGTCAAGCTGATAACTGCCAAGAGCCAAACATCTGAGGACTACTCCACTGTGAGCCATCCTTGAGCCAACCCCAATCTAGCCTCGATAATTAGGGTATCGAACTTCTGATGTCGAATAGACATAAATAAAGGCCCACCCCTTTTCAGATCAAACTATCGTCAAAATCACAAAGTAAAAATGCACACACATTGTCCTTTTTTACAACCGTACTATCCTTTCTAACAAATGACATTCGATGCATACGATTTCATGTTTTCCTTGTAAAGTATTTTCCTTTTATTTAACAAATAGGAATTCATTTTTTGTAATTATCTATAACATGTAACAACCACAAGAGAATATACAAAAGAATCGACTAAACTTTTTACCCTCTCTTGAGCTAAGTGCCCTCTTACTTACTCTTAAGCTACTTTTATCTAAGCCCATTCAAGCATAAACTAGTGATGAGTAACCTCCGACCATACTGTGCGTCATATCAAGTGTAACCTGAGCTCATGTGAGGCATTGCTACATCATATCCTTCATCGGTGCATGAGAAACCCTTGCTCACCCTCAACTAACATTCACTTTTCAAGCCATCTTGCGACTTGGACCCTTCCCTTTAGTTACGCATGATATTGGATTCATGTGTTCATCTACGAGTCGGTATCAATAAAGACCTACCGAAGTGAACATATGTACAAGTAAGTTGTGATTGTGGCCTTACCACTGGTTGAGATACTATATCAAAGTATTTTAAGACTTAAGAGTGCTTTTGTTTATGGTTGTAAATTAGCTATCTATGTGCATGTTATGTATATAATTGATATTTTGCTTTGTGACAGGAGTTGAACTCCTTGGCGTGTTGTTCTACATAATTTCATATTATTGGCTTGTTTGATTTTTTTTAGCCACCCTTAAATGAAACTAATAAAAATTTAACTACTAACTTAACTAGACATGTATAACAACCCATTAGGTAAATGATTAAGTGTGTTAGACCAAATACTGACCCCCTTTGATGAGGATAGCTAAAATTATCTTTTCCCCACTCTTAATCAAACAAAGTGACAAGAAATGAGGTCACGGTAAGGTTAAGGGTTGTAGTTAAAAGGTAATCTTAGGAAGAACATGTTCTCCATTGCACAAGCCTAGGTTTAGTTTGATTTGAGCCGTGATAAAGCTCCTCAATCTAAGTTAAAGCGAATATGATTTCTCTAACCTCACAATAGACCGAATAACGTTGTGCGATGTTACATATGATTGATTACATTGCATTTCATTATAAATAATAACCTTGGTTGGGCTTGTATGATACTCTTTTGCCTCCATCCCACTTACTAAGCTCGTTATCTTCACATCCCTACAAATACTGTTGCAAGTGCCAACTAAAAGTAAAGATCCAACATTATAACCAACCACATGTTAGTATGCAAGGGGTTAAGAGTAAGGAAAGTGTAAAGACTATTGAAACTTAATCACTCTTGGTGTCTTGTTTTGAGAAAACTAACTAGTCTCCTTAGGCTATCACTAGTTTTCTAATGAAGTTTGTATATATGTATCAGAACCTATGAACTTTTAAAATTTTTCTTGGCACAATGTAACTTTTGATGTTACTATAGCCATGTAAACATAAATTAAGTACTAAAAGTATGCACTATAGGTTTTTCTTGTGATTATTATGAAGGAAATACCACAGGTTTTTCTTATAACAGGTACCCTATTGGATACTTCACGCTAATCGAGTCGTATTTGCTTTGTGTAGATTACATCTATGATAACAGTTGTGAGATAAGTTTCCATCTTAGATTAGTTTACATGGTGAGACTGTTATGACTCCATCATTTGAGGCATGATAAGATGTACACAAAAGAAGTAAAAGTAGAATGCTAGTACAAGAATTTGTCAAAGAATCATTATAAGATCATGCGTCTAAGTATACATGTCACTTATTGGTTAGAAGCTCTAACAAAAGGTATAAGGAAATACGTCATACTATTTTCTAATGCAAATAGAAGCATAGGTATCATAATAGATTAGTAACTAGGGCAAATAGCTCGATGGTCATTGGAAAAGTACATTAGCCGGATTAGCTAACATGAAAAGGATTAGGTCGAGAGGAAGGATAACTCAACTAGTACTAGATCTACTCAGCATCTGATTGAGCCGTGTTAAGAGTCGAACCATCTGCTTTTCCTTGGTCTACCAACCTGCTTTATAATAAGTTAGGAACTATTCTAGCTGCTATTAATGTCCTGTACTTTGTTCAAAAGAAGTGTAGTTGGCATTAGACTTGATAATTATACCCTTCCCTTATTGGCTCCTAAGCTAGGACTTGTTAGGTTAGGGCTTGAAGTTCTTTAGCTCAGCTTTGGATTATAAGTCTAAAGGCTTAATTCCTATCAACACAGCCTAGACTTCTAACATAGTAGGTAAAACCTATTTGAACTGTACCTAAAGATGATCCTAGTCAATATGATTGTAAGGTCACCACTAAGTTATTAAACCAATGGTAGATGAAGCAATGTCAGTCTTGGAATATGGCTATTATTCTAAAGAAATTCAATAGGGGGTATGAAATTCTTGCCCACATCATAGGTCCTTCATAGTTACCTATTGTGCTATGTTGGTTAGTTGTTGTACTGGGGGATCACTTAATCCATCATGCTTATAGAGGAAGACTTTTAAGGGAAGAACCAAGATTCAAGAAGTTTTGTTATTATTTAACTTATTTTTTTTCTTGTTTTCTCTTATAGCTTGGAATTTGATCACTATAAGTACAATCGCCTTGTTAGATAAGGCTAAAGTGGAGGATGGACAAGGAGGCTAATGATGCTACTCAGAAAGTTACCTTAAGGGTTTGTAAGGGAGACAAAAAGAAGGTTCGAGGGATTAATGAGTAAGTTGCAGAGGATTCAAGTCACATTTGTATGCCCTTTAGAGGCTCATGGGGAAGAAAAGACCAAAGACGAGGAGTTAGGGCACCGAAGAGGTCGATCGTTTCTCAAAAAGGCCTCACATTAAAGATGTAAACCATAAAGGGCCTAATGATGTAGGGGTTGGTGCTACTAAAGGGGGTGTTGATACCGGTGCCAATTTAGAGGAAGAGCAGGTGCCAACCTTGACTAAGGAGGTCGCTACTCAGGAAATGTTGCCTTATACTGAGGTTGTCATACCTCCTTCCTCCTCAGCCAAGGTGCAAGTTGTTGTCATGAACAAAGTGACCCCCTTGTCACTTTAGAAGGTGGAGAAGAATTCTTTCATCGTAATTGGTAGGTCCTCCACATTAATAAGAGCTTAGAAGATGGGAAGGTCAGTAGACATCCTATCACGACCCAATAGTATCATTGTCGTGGTAGGTTGCTGTATACCGTATAAAGGTCTATTATCAACCCCTTTACTGATCATAGGCCTTTCATATGACACACAAGGCTCTTTCCACTCTACGTTACTACTAGGCCCATAGACAAGTAATATAGAGCAATTTAACTAAAATTACTTCTATGTTATAAATTAGCTAATTGTGTAGGCTCATGAGACCCACACCAAAAGAATATTACAAATAAATACAGTTCATAACGGAACTACATTAGAGATTTTAAATCTGTGTTATGAGCAAAAACATAAAAGTAACTAAATATTTATAAATCTATTACAAAATGTCCTCTTTGCTCTCTGATCGCTCCAACTCGTCCCCACACGAAACTTACCATGGGCATGCCTTGACCCAGATTAGTGAAGAGGTTTTCCTGCAACAACAAAAATCTACAGGGGTATAAGCTTAAGTTTAGTGAGATAAATACCCTCGTCAGTACCACATGGTAGAAATTTATTAGATACACAATCATATAAATGCATGAACAATCAGTATGCCAAATAACGCATGCAGTGACCTAGGAACTACATACGACTCAAAATTACGCCCCCTGTAGTCGATGTTTGGAGATAATTAACCGACTCAAACCGAAATCCGGGTTTTAGACCTTGGGTTTTATTTCATTTGCACTATTATGCTTAAGCCAAAAGAAAACTCTCTCTATATATATATATATATATATATATATATATGTATACTTTCTTTACCAAATAACAAATCATATTTTTAAAATCCCAAATCTAGTGGTGTGGTGGCCTCGGCAATCCACAAATACACGCCTTAAGCAAAAGCCACAAGACTTGGCCCCTCGCCAACAGTTGGCGTCTCCCAGTGCCTATTAAGCCCATCAACTTAGGATAGAGACTCAATATATATGATGACATAGCTAATGCCCAATCATGCAAGAGGTACGTCCTCTTGTGAGTCTCTTCCCATCTTCTGCGTAAAGCGGCAGTCAGTATTATCCGTATGCAATATGAGGAATGCATGATTCATTTTTATTTCTTAATCGTATAAGTGATTAACTCGATTTTCAAGGTGATCAGACAATTTCATTCCATACAATTTACATATATATATTAGTACAAACAATTCTCATTATTATATGTAATTAACAAGTCATCGTATTCATCCACAAATTCATACACATGCACTTCCCATATCCCACAAGCATCCAAATTTATATATATATATATTTATATATATACATAAGTTTAGGTGCATCTATTCTACAAGAAAAATTAAGAAAAGAGTCATCGGGAATTTACTTACTCTACCATGTAGATCAATCAAAGTAATCCAAAGGCAAGTTGTCTCCGTATACGGCATCCCCTAGTCATCGAAATAATATTTATAAGGGATTGAAATAAACTTAGCAAACTAAGTTAATTTTTTTCTTAAGTTATACTCTTGACTAGTTTTGGTAACTTTTCCCGGTTTTTACTTAAAGTTCAATCGCGTATAACTTTTTCGTTTTAAATCCAATTTTTATGATTTTATATTCAATCTTCATCATTTTCAAGTGTACTTTAATGTGGTGAGATTATATTTTCGAAATGAGGCATGAAAATTTGTCCATGGGTCAGAACAATAGCGTTCCTCATGTTTTGGAGTACTTTTGGGCCTTGTATGGTAAATGGACTTTTTGATAAGTTGAGAAATCCTTTGGGCTTGGTCTTAAGATTTTATCGTAAGCTTAAAATACTTCTTGAGATCAGATTTACAATTTTGATTTATATTCCTAAGGCTAACAATCACTTCATGGGCCTTTTAGTGGGCTTAAGTTACCAAATGAGCTTATTTTTTGGTTCAAACTAAAGTTAGTGACTTTGTTGGGCCTATAGAGTCTTAGGTGGATTTCTTATGGGCTTCAAAACAACCTCTCTTAATGTTTTAAAGTGCTGATCAAAATTTTATTGAAGGTTTTGAGAGTTTTAGGCTTGGTTTTGAGTTTTAGGCTTTGTATACTTACTATACTTGCTTTAGTTGATCTTTTCACTTTGTTTATTTACTTTTATCATATTTTTAGGTGTCTCATATCCATGTTCCAAATCTGGTTGTGATGATTCCAAGGGGTTCTCACTTGGTTTTTCAACTTGTTTCATCATTTCCTTAAGTTTAGGTGTTAGATTATGTACTTAAACTGCTTGTATCCAAATCTTAACTTAACTTTTCTTCCATAAGATGATTCTTTAACTCATGCTTTACACAAAGAAATAAAAGATCTTACACTTAATACAACGTCTATATCATAGCTCATGTCATACAAAGTTGATTTCTTCATAAAGCTTCATGTGATGAATTTTTTCCTAACTTAAGTCTAGATTTGAGCATGTCTAACTTAATGGAAATAAAATCAACATTCAAAGGACTTTTGAATCCTCACGTCCAGCATGTTCATCTTCCATTAAAGTCCTTGTTTCAAGATTTTCTCGACTTAAAATCTTCCATTCAAAGTGTTAAACAAGTATCTTTACAAAACACCAACTTTACATGCTCATGTTTCAACTTCATGTAAGGGTTTCATGAGTTTGTTTCTTAGAATGGTCTTTGGAGTTATAACAACTTAAACCATACTTATATCTTTATGAAATCAAAGTCTCTTAACATAAACACTAACCCACTAATCATAAGAAACGCTTGCTCGTCCTTATAGCAAAATACGGTAGTTGTACATTAAGGTTCCACTTAAGCTCTTAACTTTACTTCCTCCTTTTGCCACCTTTCGGAAACCCAAGTTGTTTAATCCTTTGGAATGGGGTTTATGGAAGGTTCTAATGGTTCTAAAAGAGCTTAGATGTTAGAAGAAAGTGACACAAGAAAAGGAGAAGGAAATGCCGTGAGTGAAGTGTGGAAAAATGGTGGCAAAGTTGATTTTGTGGGGCAAGGTTGTTTCTCCTCTTATGTTTGTTTCAAATGAGAGAAAGAAGAAGTGAAAATGAATTTGAAAGTGAGAGAAATGAGGGGAAGAGTGGCTGGTTGGGAATGAGAGAGAATGAGTGTTTAAAATGTCTTGAAAGTATTGTCTTGTAGCTTACACAAAAGTCAACAATTACAACTATTGATGATGTAAGCATTAAAGGGTGAATAGTAGTATGTAAGAGAAAGTGATTGATGGTTGAAAGACAAGAGTATTGCCCCCCTTTTCTCCTTGCCCAAATCTGCCATTTAGTGTCCTTTAGGGTCATGGAATGGTCCTGTCTCATTTAATGAAGTTAAGCATGTGAAATCTTGTGCAAAATTGTCTATATGTAGTATAAGTGAAGGGCTGATAAGGAAAATATCTTATCACTAGATTTTGATAAGTTATCAATTAATAAATGATTCCAACTCTCAATTGATAAGTTATCTAAAGTGATTGGTTGGTCTACTTATTGATGTGTAAGGTTTAGACATAAAGATAAGGGCATAGTCTTATAAGAAATTGTTTTAGGGTTTTCATCTTGCATTGTTTTGTAATTTATGATTTGATTTTTATAAAATTGAAAAATTTTCTAAAGTTGAATGAAATTATTCAAATTAAATTATTGATTAATTACTTAGAGTTAAAATTCCTTAATGGTTTTAGGGTTTAGGGTTTTAAGTGACTTTAGAGCTCGCAGTTCTTCAAGCTCGGGTTTTATCGATAATTGGTTTTTGAATTGGAAAAATTTAATTCGTTTCTAAATGTAAACTTAAGTTTTTAGTTTGGTTAATCCTTGGGAACGTTTAGAAAGTACTCTTAATCAAATCTTAGGCCCACTAAAAGTAGGGTTTACACATCCTCTCCAAGGCCCTCTTGGATGTAGGATACTATGTTTACCAGATCTACTAAGGGTAAAAAGTGAAGGTTACTTATAGCAAGATGCGCTAAGTGTGACTTATTCATGTGGTAAGATTTCATTCTCGCATTATTTAATCTGACAATCTATTTTTCCTTTCAAAATGAGGAGTATATGGTCTATACATTCAACGTGCTGACTATTAAGAAGAAGGGAGTAAGAATTTCATTCACTGTTGCTTTAACTGGGGTGATCTATTCATGTCTTAACTCTTTCTTCTCCTTATAGGTTGAAGTTGCTAAGGCTAAAGCAGCTTATGTGAAAGAGGAAGCAGCTACAACAAGGGCAAAGTTAGCTAAGGCAAGAGGTAATGATAGGGATCGAGGACCAGTCACGTGCTCCTAAACCCAGAGGCTAGCTTAGATGGTTCACCAATCTATTCGAGGTAAGCAAAGCACCGAAGAGCAGTACTTAGCCCAGTCTAACCTGTCGAGCTACTTCACTTTTCACACCATCCAAGGGACTACCAAGGTCATCAACCAACATGCCCAATCGACCCCTCCATAACACACCAGTCCAAGCACCAAATCAGGATGTAACCAACCCTACAATGTCGTGACTAAACTAACAATTGTCATTATCCAACCGACCAAAGCTGACTTAAATGTGAGTCAACCCTTATCCAGTCTTAGAATCAGAATTGTCAAACCATTGACACTGATCAAACCTAATCAAGGCCTACCCCTTTTCGGCTCATAGTATTATTAGGACCATAGAATGAACAAAATTATGTGCATGCTGTCCTTTCTGACAAAAAGATATTCTTTTGGTACGATTACATTGATACCTCTATAAATTATTCCCTTTTTTCCTAGCCAGTAGAAATCCACTTCTGTAATTTCCTGTAACCTAGGACTTACCCTAATTAGGTATTATAAATACTTGTGAATTGTAATAGTCACAAAAGGAACATACATAGAGAATAGATTGAACTTTCTCACTCTCTCAAGCTAAGTATCCTTTTTACTTACTCTTGAGTTACTCTTATCTAGCCTATTGAGTGTAGCCTAGTGACAAGTGTCCTCTGACCATACTTGTACGTCATATTAAGTATGACCCGAGCTCATATGAGGCATTGGTGCATCATATCCATCATCAGTGCACAAGAACCCTTGCTGATCCTTTGACTGCCATTTATCTTTTAGACCATCTCGTGGTCCTAACCCACCCTCTCTGGTTACATATGATATTAGGCTTGTATGTTCATCTATGAGTTTGTATCATCTTGGTATCAAAGTTTGGCTACGTTCAAAGCTAGATTCTACTACTGTGTTCTTTGAGTAGTTTATTACTACTCCAGTATGATAGGAATTCTATTGTTAACATCGGAGTTTGGTAGTTGAGAAGTGTTCTTTACTCTGTTTTCCCCTATTCCCGATACGCAAAACTAAATGTGGTTGACTGTTTGTTTGTTGTATAGTTGTCGTGGTGTTGGAAGTATTGGTCATTGATCTACTGTTGTTAATTATGGAAAGAACTTCAAGTGGTATTATTAAATGTCAATTTTGTGGAGAAACCATCAATTTTAGGTTCAAGTGTTCAAGGAACTTTGGGAAACCAAGAAAGCATTACTTGACATAGCCAGGGGTAAGAAGGAAGCTTCACACCTCAATCAATGGATAACCACTTAAATAGGCTTATTAACTTGGTAGCTAGTTTGGTGACTATTATCTAAGAAGACAGACAACAAGCTAGAAATAGCCCTACTAGAGAACATGAGTAGCAAGAGAGAGACAATGGTCAATTTGGCTAAGTTAATGCCCTAGCTCAAGCACCTTAAGCTGAAGGAGTTGGTAAGGATGCTAGATAAAGGCTAGCACTTGAAGAGATTGAGGAAGAAACGGAAGGAGATGATGACACAGAGGTGTACTACGAAGCTGAAGAAAGAAATGTACGAGCCCCTAGAGTCAAAGGATTCAGGATGCATATTCTAAGTTTTTCTAGAAGTGGTGATGCCGAGGATTAGTTGAATTTAGTAAATAAGATTAAAAAGTAGTTTGAATGCTACAAAGTGCCCGATAATGTAAAGATTAGACTTGCTATGTTGGAGTTTACTAATTATGCCGCTTTACAGTGCAAAAACTTGCAAGCCACCCAATGAAGAGAAGGAAAATGAGAAATCAAGAGATGGGATGAAATGAAGAGAGTTATGAGGAGAAGATTTGTGCCAAGCTACTATCTTCAAAATGCCTTCAAAAGGTTACAGGAAATGAGGCAAAGAGGATCGACTGTTGAAGCTTATGTCAAGGAATTCCAGATGTTAATGATCCAATACGAAGTAAGCGAGCCTAAAGACTAAATGGTATCTCGATTCATCAATGGACTGAAATATGAGATCAGAGATATCTTGGAAACTATGGAAATTAAGTCACTTAATGATGTGATTCAAGCCGCCCAAAGGATAGAAAGATGCCAAATAAGAAAGTTCCGACCGCCAATTAGTCGACTAGGCAGTAGCTAAATTGTTCCAAGCAAACCTATGTGAACAGAACCAAGTAAGATTGCTAAGACCTAACCTACTCAGACCACCCAAACAAAGGAGAAGGAAGGCTCAAGGAAGTTTGAGAAAGGCTATAGTTCGGGTAGGAAGACAAGTGAGATTAAGTATTTCAAATGCCAAGGATTTGGACATGTAGAGTCCAAATAGAAGGACTATGGTGATCTGAGGCGAGATGTTGACTCTCGAAGTAGACAACACTAACACGGAAGTAGAGGAGTTGAAGGAAGAAAAACAAACCAAGCTATTCGAGGAAGAAGTTATCTATAGTAAGGAAGGCAACTTTATGGCAACCACTCTAGTGTTAAGAAGAATAATTAGTATCAATCCTATGCCCAAAGATGAACAGAGAGAAAATCTCGTCCACATCGGATGCAAGGTGAATGAGTCACTGTACACCCTAATAGTTGATAATAAGAGCTATACCAATGTAACTTCTACGTTTATGGTCTAACAATTGAAATCATCAACCAAGCCCTACCCAAAACCATATAAGCTTTATTGGCTCAGTAATCAGGGAGCCCTATAGGTGAACAAATAAGTGTTTATGTCGATATGTGTTGGCAAATATCAAGATGAAGTGCTCTGTGATGTGTTACCTATAAGTACGTCCCATATTCCACTTGAACAATCGTAGATGTTTAATGGAGCAATGATATATGATGGAAGGAAGAATACTTATTCCCTAGAGTTTGAAGGTAGGAGGGTGAAATTGAGTCCTATGGCTGCTAAGCAAGAAAGAGTCATGTAGTCCCAACTGAGCCAAACCCTAAAGAAAGAAGCTTTAGTATTGACCCAAGTCAAACTGAAAAGAGAGATCGAGCTCAAAGGACTTATTTATCTACTAGTCTGAAGAATTTTGGAGTTGAGACTCGAGGAAGAGGAGCTGCTTGTCGAGGCAAAAAACTTACTAGAGGAATTCGCCAATCTGTTTCCAGAGGAGTTATTGAAAGGTCTACCCTTAATTCGAGGCATTAAGCATGCAATTGACCTGTTGCTAGGAGCTGCCCTGCCAAACAAACCTGCCTATAGGCTAAACCCTGAATAGGATACCGAGCTATAGAAGTGAGTAAATGAGTTGATGAGGAAGGGGTATGTGTATAAGTCCCTTAGTCCTTACATAGTGCCAGCCTTATTAATGCCAAAGAAAGATGGCTCTTAGAGGATGTGTGTAGATAACCAAGTGATCAATCGAATCACCATCAAGTACAAGTATCCCATACCTAAGCTTGATGACATGTTGGATGAATTAAGCGGAGCAAGAGTGTTCTCAAAGATTAACCTCAAATTTGGATGCCATTAGATCTTAATGCGCAAAGGTAACAAGTAGAAGACTGCATTCAAAACGCGTCATGGACTATATGAATGGCTTGTAATGCTGTTTGGACTGTCTAACGTACCAGTACATTTATGCATATGATGAATCATGTGCTTAGAGACTTATTAAGGAAGTTTATCGTAGTTTATTTTAACGACATCTTGGTGTACCGTCCCGACCTAAAGACTCACCAGTAGCATCTTCGAAGTGTCTTTAAGAAACTTTGAGCAAAACAGCTCTACAAAAATCTAAAAAAGTATGACTTTTTCCCATCCGAGGTGATATTCTTGGGATTCGTTATAAGTAGCAGTAGCATACAAGATGAAAAAGATAAGATCAGAGCAATCATCAAATGGCCAATGCCAACCACTCTAGTCAACGTAAGAAGTTTCCACAACTTAGCATCATTCTATCACAGATTTATAAGGAATTTTAGTACAATTGTGGCTCCACTCACTGAACTTTCAAAGAAGAATGTTGAATTCAAATTGGGAGAGAAGGAGCAGAGGAGTTTTGAGGAAGTAAAGGATAGGCTGACCACAACCCCTGTCTTAGCTCTGCCGAGCTTCAATAAAGTGTTTAAAGTAGAGTATGATGCGTCCAAACTAGGTATAGGTGTCATGCTGATGAAAGAAGGCCAACCGATTGCTTACTTCAGTGAGAAACTTTGAGGAGCTACATTTAACTATTCAATCTATGACAAGGAGTTTTACTCCTTAATCCGAGCCCTAACAGTATGGCAATACTATCTATTACTTAAGGAATTTGTGATCTACACCAACCATAAATTCTTGAGGTATTTAAAGAGCCAACCCAAGTTATGTCGGAGACAAGCCAAATGGGTCAAGTTCTTGGAGAGTTTTTCCTATGTCATGAAATATAAGAATGGGAAGAACAACGTGGTAGTTGACGTCCTATCAAGATGACATACCTTCCTATCTATGCTCAATGTAAGGAAGGATGAGCATTGGATGACTATCATAAGGAAGACAGATACTTATTTAGGAAGAAAAGGCTATGTATTCCGACCTGTTCCATGAGAGAATTACTAGTGCATAAGGTGCATGGAGGAGGATTGACAAGGCACTTTAGGCAACGCTAAACTTGTAAAGTACTAACTGCGAGATTCTTTTAGCCAAGAATGATGAGAGATATGCAATCCGTATTGCAAAAGGTATACAACCTACCAAAAAGCAAAGAGCCAAGCCCAACCGAACAAGGATACCATCTACCCTTGCCTATCCCCACCAAACTGCGGTTCGAGCTAAGTATAGATTTCATGTTAAGATTACCAAGGACGTCTCAAAGGAAGGACTCCATCATGGTGGTTGTAGATCAATTTAATAAGATGACACATTTCATGCCTTGTTCCAAAACTAACGACACTTCGATTATCTCTTTTCTTTTCTTACAGGAAATTATCAAGCTTCACGGAATACCTAGAACCATTGTTTTAGATCGAGACCCAAAGTTCATGGGCTACTTTTGGAGGATGTTATGGAGGTGAATAGGAACCGAGCTATTGTACAACACTTCTTACCGTCCATAGGCCAATAGGCAGACCGAGGTAGTCAAGAGAACCGGGAGAACTTTACTATGGATTACTATCAAATGAAACATAGCTGATTGGAATCTATGTCTACTAATCATTGAATTTGCATATAACAAGACCACCCATAGTGTAACAAACATGTCTCCATTCGAAGTTGCCTATGGGTTTAACTCTGATCTCCCGATGGACCAAGCACCCTAACCAAGACCTAATGATGACTAGCCAGCCGCAAAAAGAGTTGAAGCCATCAGAACCATGCACCAGAAGGTTGTAAAGCAATTGAGCCAACCTATTATTAAGCTCGAAAAGCGAAGCCGAGGACGAAAGAAGAGAGAATTTCAACTAGGTGATTTGGTCTGGATACATCTTAGCAAAGAACGATTCCTAAACTTGAGGAAGAGTAAGTTGTCTCCTAGAGCCAACAGACCGTTCAAAGTGCTTGAAAAGATCAATCCTAATGGCTATAGGGTTGAGCTACTTGAAGGATATGGAGTTTTAGACTCCTTCAATATTAGCAAAGAACAATTTCTAAACTTGAGGAAGAGCAAGTTGTCTCCTAGAACCAATGGACCTTCCAAAGTGCTTGAAAAGATTAATCCTAATCGCTATAGGGTTGAACTACTTGAAGGATATAGAGTCTCGGACTCCTTCAACATTACCAATCTCCAACCTTATATTCCCGAAGATAAGCAACCTAAAACTAAACTAGATTTATCGTAAATCTTAAATAACCTAAAGGGGATAATAGGGATCAAGGACCAATCATGCATTCTCAAACTCGAGAGCTAGCTCAAATGGTTCGTGGAGCTATCTGAGGTGAGTTAAGTACCAAAGAGCAGTACTTAGCCCAGTCTAACTTGCTGAGCTACTTCGCTCTCCACACCATCTAAGGGACTATTAAGGTCATCAACTGACATGCCTAATTGACCCCTCCACAACACACCAGTCCAAGCACCAAATCAAGATGCAACCAACCTTACAATGTCGACATTAAAGTAAGAATTATCAAGAGCCAGCCATTCGAGGCCAACCTAAATGTGAGTTAATCTTTGTCCAGTCCTAGCAATTAGAACTGTCAAACTGCCGACGCCAACCAAACTTAATCGAGGCCCACCCATGCTCGGCTCATAGTATTATTGGAACCACAGAATGACCAGAATTATGTACACACTATCCTTTCTAACATCCATATTGTCCTTTCTAACATCAATATTGTCCTTTTTGACAAAAGGATATTCTTTTAGCGCAGTTGCATTGATACCCCTATAAATTATTTCCTTTTTTCTTAGCTAGTAGGAATCCTTTTCTGTAATTTCTTGTAACCTGGTACTTACCTTAATTAGGTATTATAAATACTTGTAAATTGTAATGATCACAAGAGGAACATATATAGAGAATATATTGAACTTTCTCACTCTCTCGAGCTAAGTGTCCTTTCTACTTACTCTTAAGTTACTCTTATCTATCTCATTGAGCATAGACTAGTAGCAAGTGCCCTCTGGCCATACTTGTACATCATATCAAGTGTGACCCGAGCTCATGTAAAGTATTGGTGCATCATATCGATCATCGATACACAGGAACCCCGCTCATCCTTCAACAGCCATTTATCTTTCAAACCATCTCGCGGTTCGAACCCATTCCCTTTGGTTACGAGTGATATTAGGCTTGTATGTTCATCCACGAGTCTATATTAGGTAAGCTAGAGGAGGTGAAATTTTGATGCAAGGGGAGAAAGATAATGTCTCTAGCCTAGCTACCTTACTTAAGGAAAGCAAAGTCAAACTAGAGAAAGAGAAGGGCAATAACTCCATTCTTACTTAGGAGGTTACAAAGCTTAAAGGCGAGTTAAATGTCGTACTAAGGGAGCATAACTATCAAGTAGGCAAGCTAAATTCCCTAAATGCCAAGGACCACAAAAAAGAGGAGGAGTGACAACATTTGTGAATGGAGGTTAGTTAGCAAGAGATACAAGTTATTGAGTTGGAGAGCAAATCAATCGCTCCCCCTATTATATGGAATAAGATATTCAACGATATTCTTACTAGCAAGTATTGGGAGGTCAAGCAAAAAGGAATTATAGAGGAATCAAGATGGAGGATCCAAGATTTAATGTAGGGAGAGTATTCCCAACTAAATTTTTACTTCCTCAACTTCTTGGATCCACCTCCCTAATATGCCACTATCTAATGACACTCATTTAGCATATATACTTCGGAGAGAATTTGTATAGTTTTTGTTCATTATTTGTGTTAATAATGAAGAATTTGATGCTTACTTGTTAACTATTTCCTTTATAGGTCTTTGAAGAGCTTTTAACGAATTTTTGAAGAACTAGGTGAAGATTTAGGGCTTTGATGGAGGATGCATTAACCAAGCAATTCAAGGGAGGAGTTTCAAATGAGAAATTAAGTCCAAAGGAGATGACGTATGAAGATCACAATTATGCTTTTAGCCATGATCCCCTCATTTAGAAATTCCATGAATTTGAAGAATTGCATGTGCAAAGGAAAGTCATGCCTAAAGATCACAACTGCGATCCTAGGGCGTGATCACGCTATTGATAAGGAAATCATTCATTTTTGGAAAGTCTCTTTGTAACTCTAGGTTAAAGTTTTATAAATAGGACATTGGATTTAGTTTTTAGAAAGAACCCCTTAGAAGGATTGCATAAGGTAAAGTAGTAACAGGGGTTCCTCTCTTTATCCTTCTCTTTTATTATTATTTCATGTTTTAATTTTAACATTCTTAGTAGATCTTTATTGAACCCTAGATTTCTATTGAACAATTGCTTATTATTCAATCTATGATTTACTTTTAAGATCTAATTACATTACATTTATTATCTTTTATTCAATATTGCCAACTGTTGAATTAATGTGTAAGTCTACTATAAAGTTTGCAAGATCCTATAATAGATGAACAAGTATAATTAGAAGTAATTAAATAGACTAAAATGTTTAGCTATTTGATTTCTTCAGATTAGAGCAACCTAATAGTGGAATACAAGATCTTAATGTGATTTTGAGATATGTTTTTGCAAATTAATTGGAGTAAAATACACTTAAGGTTATGAATTAATTAAGAGATGCAAGCCTAGTTGATTTATATTACGAATTCCCATAATCCAATGAATAATTGAAATTTGAAAGTTGGATAAAACTACATAATACATAACAAATTTACTGAGGATTAGCTCTTTTCTACTTTAATTAATCTTCTTATTTATTTTAGTATTCTTATTTATTTTATTATTCTTATTTATTTTATTATTCTTATCTGCTTTTGATATGTCTCCAAGGTTGGAGATACAGAAAGGCACCATAACGAACCAAAACAAGAAAATAAAATGGGGAGTATAGCAAATCTGTAAGCTATCTAACTGAATATGACACATCAACAAAATCCAATACGGCCTAAGACTTATCAAATGTGATGCACCGGTCCAAGTGGTAAGGTTGCTCACCATAATCCTTACTAAAGGGATTGATACGAGCGGGTAGAAGAGAGTTTTCTAAAAACAAAAAGTCTCAAGGGTTTTTCATTAAATATTAAAGTTTAGCTAAAAGCCTACACGTACGTTCTATTTATACATCATAGCAAACTTATAAATAAAATGACTAAAAGGATACCCTAGTGGCATTCCTGAAAACACAGAATATACATGAGGGTAATTTAGGAAAAATACAATAAAAAGGAATTCTAAATGACATAATAAAAAATAAATGATCAAATTATATGTCTAGGTAAGGAGTGGACAAGCTAGGCTTCAACATTTGGTTGGGTAGTACCCCAAGTCCTCTCATCATCACCCCTTTGAAAAAGTTTTGACGCAAAACTTGATAAGTGTTTACTCCAACTTCCACCTAGATCAAAAACAAATCTGCAAGAGTGAAATAGAAGTAAATTACAACAGCTCAACTAAATGACCAAAGAAAATACAATTTGATGCTCCTTCCACTCATCATGAGCATAATCAACCAAGCTCTTCATCAAACACCTTTCCTTTCACTCATCGTGTATCTTGTCAATTACCCCTAAGTAGTTCTAGTAGCAATCAATCATAATAACACAACTTCAGGCTCAAACAAGACATGAGCTTAGGGAATCTAAATATGTAAAAGCTTAAACTACTCCACTTCCTCAACTGTTCTTAGAGCTTCATACTATTCCAATGTTAGCACCTCAACTTCCTTTTTAGCAGTTATCACCTCATCTACTTTCTCACAACTCCATTCTTCTCTCCTCCATATGTATACTTAAAATTCTTCCAATGTAAGAGAACTAAGGATAAGAATAACACAACCCAAATAAGAATATCAATCACCATAACCTTGGAAAGTACCAATAAATAGCCAATAACATCTCACAGGAATAACACTACTACAATGCATATCATCTCCGAACAACCCCATCAGTGGATCGAAATAAAAGAATCTGACATGTGGATAGCTAATATAGTAGTACCTGTGATCATCAATATCACCAAGTGTCAATGGCAACAGGATCACGTCAAGAACATAGGTGCTAAGTTGCAACTCATCTTATCCTTCCTTATCAACCCCCTTCTCATCTTCAAAGATTTCTTCTCTTCAGTATTCTGTAGTTGAGAGTTCTTTTGGTGTCTTAGTTCATTCTTAATCTCTTTAAGTCCAGTAAGTAAAATATGTAATTGTTCCAGCACGTAAGAGGAAATAGGATTTGTAACTTAGTAAGAAGATTTCGTCCTCAAGTTTCGCACATTACAATGTCTATGTTGAGCTCTAACAGTCATATTGAATAGATTTCAATTTAATAATGCTGAAATAAAATCACAAATTAGATAAGAACTAATGTTTCTAATCCCCTCTAATACGTATGTAATGGCTCGTGAATTTTTATGGCTTCAACACTTTAAGAATTCATTGTTTAAATTTACTCTGGACAACACATATTCTTTCCTCCTATTTTTTTCTCCCCTTTCCTTTTCTTCCCTTCACTTTCTCATTTAAAAAAAAAAATCATACAAGATAAGAGGTGGGGAGTAGTTGCAGTCCACAAACATACAGATCCCTCTCTCTCAGACTAACACTCTCTCTATCTCCACTACCTCTCTCTCTCGACCTAAGTCCCTCTCTTTTCCCACTACACTTTCTCTTTCTCCATTATCACCTTCTCTTTCGGCTTTCTCTCGAAACCAATACCCCCGCTCTCTCTCTCAACTGACCTTCGCACCACCTTCTCTTACTCGCCACCCAACTCACCATCACAGCTAGTTACGACCCTTTCACGTACACTATAGTACATGAACCTAGACACCGATCTAAGCCCATCCTCGTTCATCCATCCTTACTGCGATCTGTAGCAGCCCACACACACAATCGTACACACACACTCCCTCTCACTCACTACACAACTACATAGACCACCCCCTCGCACGCATCAACTCTACCAAGCTACACACTTCTCTCTTAGATGACAACACAAACACACACACTCTCCGCTGCTCTCTTTCGATCTCATTCTCGCACATACCATCCCTGATCCCTAACATCACCAAACCGAACCCCACTACAGCACCCTTGCAAATAGCCACTAATCCAAGATACACTTCTCTCTCTCCCTACTGACTCTCTCTCCTCTTAATAACATCCAAGTCGAACCTTAACAACACATACAACTCTTAATCCTTCTCCCACCATCCACCGAACACATAGCACATCACCATCCAAGTGTCGAACACCACCAAACTGCTACCTTAGGTAGTAACACTTAGGCAAACCCACAATCTTTAATCGAATAGCTACAAAAGTAGCTTTTCCCAATTGTTTTGGCTACTAAAACGCCCTTTGAAGCACCTCTCCAACCTGTTGTGCGTAACCTCACCCAAATCACAAGCAACCCACTGAAGTTATGACCTAAACCACTCCATGACTCTATCCTAACCCATACTCAAACTAACCAACCGTTATTGTAAGCTGAAATCCAGCACTTGTCCTAACTTTTATTTATTTGTTTTGTAAATTTTTTTAATTATTTGTTCTTGTTAATTCTTGTAACTGTAAAAAGGAAAATAAACAAAAATAATAATAAATAAAGAAGATAAAGAAAAAAATAAAAAATTTCAAAAAAAAAGGAAAAGCAAGAAAAGAAGAGGAAGAAAAAGTATTTAATTTTATCTTTGTTTTTATTTTTACATTCTAACAAAAAAAAATCAAATGAAAAAATAACAATAAAAGTAAAGGAATAAAATAAAATAATAATAATAATAATAGAAAATAATAAAGTCCATGTCACTTAGAAAATCAATTTTTTTCCAAAAATAAAAATAAATTGACCCTTTTCAACTAGGGCGCTTTAGAGTTTCCAAAAAGAAGACCTTAATTAGGGCCTTTAGAAAATTTCTTTAAATAAATCAAACTAGGTAAAAATATAAACCCGAGTTATTTTCAAAACTAAAATCAAATCCACCTGCTATGTTTTCGAGAATGAACTATGGAAGTCTGATCCCATATAGCGGGTACATAAGCACCTATACGTTAGTACAGGTCGATTTAAAATATAGAAAGTTTTATTTATTCCATTTTCATAAATATACGTATAAATTAATTAATTTAAGTCACATGTGATAGGATCAGTTATTTAGAAATAGAAAAAGGGTATTATTGAAAAGCAAATTTAAAATTAGAAAGTTTAAAAGTGATATTCATTTAGGGTTTAAAAATTAGTCCTCAGATTTAGATCTCTAATTTTCAAAAAACCATTTTATAATATGGTTTAATCAATAAACCAGTAGCTAAGTTATAATCAATTCACCCACTTGATTATAACTTAACTCTTTTTCCTAACTCCGGTCAAGTAGCAACTCCAAAGTACTTTCAAGATGTAAAAAGAACCGGTTTTCTTTAAATCCTAGCAGAGGGTCAGTACTAAACAGATAAAGGTTTAGTATTGGTTGGTTTAACGAAGACCTAAAAAAGGAACCAAAAGGGAAAAAACCATGCTCAATGGATAGTAACTCTATAGACTTAGGAATCATGATAGCTTTGAGAATTAATGGCAGCTCAATAGCACTAAAGTGGCAACTCGAAAAACAACTATACTATTCAGCTAAGCACCCAATCAAGTCAGTTCGATAGATCTTCAAGTTGTACAGTATGGTACAATTTCAGCTCAGTTTCACCTTGAATTTCAGCGGCTCGGATTGGCACTTCAAGCAAATAACTTTTATCTCAATAGTTCACAGCAGTAAGGCAATTTGCACAGAGGACAGCTCTACTAAATTGAAAAGGAGCTTCACAACTTAGTTCGGCTTAGCAAGTATTATAGTTAGGAAACTTCAGCTCGGCAAAATTTGTCCAATTCAGCAGCAGTTCAATTACAAGATCGCAGGTCGATTCCATATTTCAATCAACAGCAGCTTATTCTATGCTCACGCTTCAGTACAGCATTAACAGCAGTCTACGCACACAACAAATTGGACAGAGCTACTTGACAGTTCAACAAGATTAGCAACTCCAAAAATAAATAAATAAATAAAAACAATGTTTCAAGTCGGTAATTGCTCGGTCCAAACACAACACGTGAGTCCCCTCTTTTACTCAGTTCGGTAGTGATCTAACAGATCAATACAGCTTGACACTTTGAATTACAATAGTTGGAGCTCGACAATGATTGCGATTCAACTTGGCAACTTGTAATAAAATAGTGCGGACTTTCACTCAACTCCAAAGCTTCTCTGTCACATACACAAGGGTTCGACTCTACACTTAATTTAGCTCAGCAAGGCAAGGAAAACAACAACTTGTTCTCCCTCTATATGGATCAATGATAGCTTTGGACAGAGCAATATTATAGCTCAGCACGACTGCAGTCCAGCAGCTCTGCAACAGTTCAAAAAATAAGTGGCTTGGACTCCTTACTTGCGTGGCTCGGTAAGAATTGGACAGAATAGCTCAGAGCTCGGGTCACTACTTCAATTCGGATTAACAAGGTGCACTCAGCTCGAATGTAGAGTTCAACTTAGCAATTCGTGAAACAGCTTGAATATACACTTCGTCAGCTTGGCTTAGATACTTTAGTAGTTTTGCTCGGTAATTTGTGAAGTAAGACAGCCCAGAAACAAGTTGGTTCAACAATTTCTAAAGTGCAATAGCTCGGCACTTGAGTCTTCAACTCGACAACAGTAAAACAATGTACATGTCACATCAAAACAGATGCACAATCCAATTTACAGCTGTGTAACTTAGTTCGGCACTGCATAATAGTGTACAACTTGCACAGCTCGGTAATAGTTCACAATAGCTGCTAAGATACCAACACAGATCGCAGTCACAATTTCACATAACCTAGAACCACCAATTGCACACAACTAATTCAACTCCGATGATAGCCACACCTAAACTCATTTACGCCACCAAAACAGCAGTATACAACAACACTGCTCTATGGCAATCTTCACCATTGAAACCACAAATTGAATACCACCGCACTAGAGAAACCACCACGTAGCCAACACACACATAAACACAACTCACAGCCACCACTTCGCATACTACTCAAACAATAGTCATGCACCACCGCCTTCACTTTGCAGCAACTATGAAACCCAATTACCATTTGTACCCACAATAGCAAAATCTCCACTAAACACTTCTATCACCTTCACAACACTATACATAGTGTTCACAGTCCACACACAAAAATAATAGGTAATCAATTCAGCCTCACGAGACTCTTAAATTAATGCCACATTCATACATGGCTAATACCCACTATACCCATGTGCAAATTCTTATGACTCAACACACTACACAAATGACAGCAGTATCCTCAATAAACCCATGATGAAGGAATTTCACGAATAACTCATAATGTTGTAAACCCAAATCTATTAAACTCTAGTAAACATACCCTCGATATCTCAATAAGTTCCAACAAGCCAGTAACTCCAACACACTTACTATGATAGCCATGGGAGGAACACAACAACTACCTACAGTACATGAACAAAAACTTCATGGGACCTAATACACTCCCTCTTTAGAATCACACTCTGATACCAGCAAAACCGATACGTCTCTAGGGTCGAATATATGGAGAGGCATCACAACAAACCAAAACAAGAAAATAAAATGAGGGTTTTAGTAAATTCGTGAGCTATCTAGCTAGATATAACGCATCAACAAGATTTAATACAGCCTAAGACTTACTGAATGTAATACACCGGTCCAAGTGGTAAAGTTACTCGCCACAATACTTGCTAAAGGGATTGATAAAAGAGGATAGAGAATAGTTTCCCAAGAGAAAAGTTTCAAGATTTTTTCATTAAATGTCAAAGTTTAGCTAAAACCCTACGCATAAGTTCTATTTATACATGATGATAAACTTATAAATAAAATGACTAAAAGGATGCTCTAGTGACATTCTTGTAAATACAAAATAAACATAAGGGTAATTTAGGGAAAATACAATAAAAATGGAGTCTAAATAATATAAGCAAAAATAAATGATCAAATGATATGTCCAGGTGAGGAGTAGACAAGCTGAGCTTTGGCATTTGGTCGGGTCGGTACCTCGAGTCCTATCAATTTTATTCTTACTTTCTTATTTTTTATTTGCATCTTAATTAGGGTTTGTTTTATTTTATTCATCTATTCTTAATTGCTAAGTTAGATAATTGTAAAATTAGGGAAGAATGCTAACAATCCAAGGTTTCCTCAAATTCGTAGCTCCTTATAAGATCAACAACTCAAACTCGTAATCTAATTTATACTATAACTTAATTAGGAGTATTTGCCTATGCCCCATCTAATTTTTACTCAACTTATTATAGAGGAGGAGTTACAGCATTTATGAGAGGAGGTTGGTCAACAAGAGACACGAGTTGTCAAATTGGAGAGCAAGCCAGTCGTTCCCCTTACTATATGTAGCAACTCTGTTAGATATTTGCTATAGAAGGGAAGGAGAGCCTAAAAGTGTCAAAAATACCTATAGTATGTGAATTTCCTTATATTTTTTCCAAATGATTTTCCTGATTTAGCACTACATCAAAAGTTGGATTTCATTATAGAGTTGGTGTCAGGAACTGAGCCAATGTCAAAAGCTCCATATCGGATGTCACCAATAGAACTTTAAGAGTTAAAGAAGCAACTTCAAGAGCTATTTGATAAATGGTTTATACGACCTAATATGTCTCCTTGGGGAACGCTAATATTATTAGTGAAAAAAAAAAAAGATAGAACCATGAGATTATGTATTAATAATCAAAATAAATAAGGTAACTAGTAAGAACAAATATCCACTATCCCAAATTGATGATTTATTTGATCAGCTGCATGGTGCCACTATATTTTCATGGATTAATTTAACATCTAGATACCATCAGTTACAAATTTAACTAGAAGATATGCCAAAGGCAACTTTTTGAACCAGATACGGGCAATATAAGTTTTTTGTGATGCCTTTTGGTTTGATGAATGCACCAGCTAAGTTTATTGATTTAATTAATCATATTTTTAAACCTTACTTAGATAAATTTGTCATGGTGTTCATTGAAGATATTTTAATTTATTCAAAGACTAAAGAAGATCATGTTGATCATTTATGTTTGGCTTTGCAAAAACTAAGAGACAATAAATTGTATGCTAAGTTGAGTAAATATGATTTCTGGTTAGATAAAATCCCTTTTTTGGGACATATAGTGTCAGGTGAAGGAATTTCAGTAGATCCTAAGGAAGTCAATCGACTATGATGTTGGAAGTGAGGAGTTTTCTTAGAATGGCTAAATATTACAGGTAATTTACAAAAGAACTCTCTAAGATTCCAAAATTCTTAACTCAACTGACATAAAAGGATGTTAAATTTGAGTAAAGGATCAAATGTGAGCAAAGTTTCCAAGAGTTAGAAGATCATTTGATTTCAGCATCAATACTTATTTTGCCAAACCCAAGTAAACTCTATTATGTATATAGTGATGCTTCCAGAAATAGATTGGGCTGCATATTGATACAGGATAGAAAAGTAGTAACATATGCATTAGAGCAATTGAGGCCTAATGAGAAGAATTCCAACACATGGTTTAAAGTTGGAAGCTATAGTGTTTGTTTTGAAAATTTGGAGACATTATATATATATATATATCATAAAATTTTCAAGTGTTTCTTTATTTAGAGGGAATTGAACTTGAGAAAAAGGCATTGTCTCACGCCCTAAACTCGAGGATTTACAACTGTCCCACCATATAAACCAACCTAAGTTAGAAGTTATCCCCTTAGCTGCTAACATAGCTATAGTCAACATAAGGTGAACGACAACTCAACCAGCTTTGAAGCAGTCAAATGAGTGCCTGTAGTATATAAAACCCGTAGTGTACTACGTTACAACATACATTTTCTTACACTTGTAGATAGATTAGTTCATTACATAACCTTATACATCAAAAGTTCTGAAGTTCTCAAAAGAAACATTACATCTCTACAGATGAACTACATTACACATTTAGATATAACAGCAAGCTAACAAAGACTACAGGGCCTCCTAAGAAATCCTTATAAACCTCCCACAAAAGAAAAACAAAAGTAACATGAGTTTATTCCATTCTTTAGACTTCACCACTTCACTTCCTAACCAGTTAGAAATAACCTGCGAATAATTGTATTGAGGCTTCTTTTAATACTATTCTATACCTACAAAACAATCTATTAGGATATAGGCTTAACTAGCTCAGTAAGAAATGACAGAGTCATAAGAGTACATTAACAAATATAGTTGTTCAATCATTAATTTAAATACAAATGCAATAGACGAATGATATAACATCTCATAATATTTAACTAATCCATTGTAAAGTTAAAGTAATTCTATCTACTCTAACCTAGATTTTGAGGAGTTTCAACGCGATACTATCAAACTAAATCTAAGCTTGTGCAATGGAAGCACTTCTCCTCCCTAGACAACATTCGAACCACGATTCCCAACCTTGCCATAACCCCTTCTCTTGTTACTTAATTCAACTAAGGGTAGGAAAAGGATCATTTATGCTATCCTCATTGAAGTGTCAGTGTTTAGTCTAATAACTTAATCATTACCCTTATTGGGTTATGTCAAGTTAAATCTTTAATCAATTCAAGATTAGTCCAGTTTATCATGTAGGCAACCAAATTCATACACACAAGACATGATATATTGAACAAAAAGCATAACTCAGAGTTCAACTCCCAATCACCACTCGGTATCATAAGCACATATATGGTAGACGCACACACAATCTAATTGCAACCACAAACAAGCATTCTCAATCCTCTAAGTATCCTAACATGATATTTTAATATGCTACTAAGCATAGATCCCAACTTACAAACATCCTAGCACTTACAAACATCCTACTCCTAACAATTGCCTCCTTAATCTTCAATTGTCCCTAGAAATACAATATATATTAGTTTTCAAGCCTTAATTCCTTAATCATTAATTAGTTTTATATGTTTTAAATTGTTTAGTAGTAAATTTCTTAAGTTAATTTAACCTAAAATCGTGACTTCTTAACCAATTAATAAATTTTACAATTTACCTTAATCGACCAAATCTTCTAAGCTATCATCTAAGTAGATATATAGTGGTTTTCTTTAGGCTAAAATCCTCTAAGTTTAGTTTTAAGAAGTTGTACTTTTCTTTAATCGAAAAATCTTCTAAGTTTGGTTTTGAGTAAATTCATAATAAATTCATTTAGTTGGAAATCCTCTAAGTTTATCTCTACACTAATCAGGTTTATTCGTTATACCAATTTTATCCTCTAAGATAGCTTCTAGGCTCCTCCAAGTTAAACTTTCTATCCAAAAATCCTTTGAGCTAGCCTCTAGCCCTATTTTCTATAGGAGTTTTAATAACATCATCCTCTAACTAATCCTCTACTTCCCCTGTTTTTACATTTACTTTAGAATTTTGCCTCTAAACTATCCTCTAAGTATCAATTTAATGCATTATTCATTACTAAAAGCCTCTAAATCATTCTTTACTTATAACTAAAGTCCTAAATTTAGCTAATTTACTAATTTCTTTTTAAGTTATAGTCATAATATCAAATGAAAATCAGTAATAATACTTCAAACACCCTTTCCTTAATTCTTATTACTTTCCATGAATTTATTTATTTCATTAGAAGTCATCAACTATATCAAATTCCCTAAATTGGTTAAATAACAACTTTACTTCTTTAAGGCAAATGTCCAATTTCTCACCCTTCTCACTTCAACAACCAAGCTAACTACTCCAGAACAGTTATACACATTCCAAATATGATTCAAACTCAGTAGCTAAGTAGGATTATTAGAGGAAGCACGTTATTTTCACTAAAATACACTGTTTGATGCATCATTTTAGCTCAAAAATCAAATAAAAATATGGAAAGTAATTCCATGAAAAACTTTGACATAGTAATTTAGTGTTAACTTAGGATGGTTTATAGAAAAAATCTGAAGTAGAAACTACGTCATTAACTTAATTTATTTCAACTTCAAAAATTATTCAATTTCGTCAATTTATTAAGCACGTATATATTAGCTACTAAAGGTATACAAATTGATATTTTCCTTAGATTCTATACATTAAAATATGTAAGAATAATTTATTTTGTATTTTTTCTAGGAAATTTTTATATTTTTACAAAATTTCTAAAAATTGGATAGGAATGGCACCTCACCAGAAATCCTGACTCTAGCCACCAGCGGTGACCACCCTATTTTCAGCAACTCTAGTCACTACTCACTAGCCACTCCTTGTGATGGGGTAGTTGGTTGACTCCAAGCTCCTCTCTACCCCGATGAGCCACTAAACTCTTACACTGCATATAGATTTTGTAACTTTTCCCAAATTTATTCCTTTGATCTTCAAACTCCCCACTAAATTTTTCTAATTCCCTATTTTCATGTTAAATATGATGGAGTGAGAGTTTCTGGGTTTTGCTTAATTGTTCAAGCTTGACTTACAATTCTTTCTCTCTCTTCTTGCATTTACACTTAAATACCCTTTCACAATTTGCGTAATTTCCTTGACATAAGACATAAACACCTATCCTTAGGATTACACATACCCTAAACCACTTTATTCCAACTTCCATAAACATTTTCTAATTTTTGTTAATTTTCTTAAGTTATTTTAGCTTAAATCACATATATTATGGTATTTTAGCCATATAAGGGTATACGTACATGCTTAAAAATTACCCACAACACGTACATATATATTATATATGTTGTTTTATGTCTTGTATAAATTTTATTACATATATAACTTATCTCTAAAAATTTATAAACTAATAGAGCCTATTTTACACGATTATAGTGAATAATATATAATATAGTTAAATTGTACTACTTTAGCTATATTTTTATTTTTTCATTACATTTTTAATATCATGGCCCATAGAATCTCATCGTCTAATGTCCTAAGCCCATACATAAATTTTTAGGTTCATCAAGTTAGTTTCACTGACACTCTAAATTTACCCACTCAATCTCTAATTACTAAGTATGGGGCTCACACATTAGTTAGAATTAATCAAATATTATGATTCAACTATAAACTATCGTTTTGGCATGGCTAATGTTGTAGCAAACGTGTTGAGTTGCAAGAACAATGAACAAGTGGCCTCATTACCCACTACTCAACGTGAACTGATTAAGGAATTTGAGAAATTAGAGATTGAATTCAGATTGCATGAGGCTGATGTGCAGTTGATGAATTTAGTAGTACAACCAACCCCAATGGAGAGAATTAAGCTTCAATAAGATGAGGATCAAAAATTGAAAGAGATTAAGGAAAAGTTAAGTGCAGTGATGTACCTGATTTCATAATTGATACTGAAGGTAGGTTAAGGTATAAGAATAGAGTTTTGGTTCCTAATAACTCTAAGCTAAAGAATGAGATCATAGCTGAAGCACATAACAATGGTTATACATTGTATCCTGATAGAAATAAGATGTACCAGGATCTAAACGCATTGTTTTAGTGGAAAGGCATGAAAAAGGATGTGGTACAATACGTAATTAGGAATACCACATGTCAACAGGTCAAGGCGATGTATCAGAGACCTGGCAGTTTGCTACAACTATTAGAAATACCTTAGTAGAAATGGGATCACATTACTATGTATTTTGTAATAAGACTCCTAAGGACAAGAGTAGGTCATGATTCAATTTGGGTTATAGTTGACAAGTTGATGAAATGCGCTCGTTTGTTACCTTACTAAATTGGTGATTCAATGGACAAGCTAGCACGATTGTATATAAGGAAAATTATTAGAGTGCATGGTGTATTGATAAGTATTATGTTAGATAGAGATATTCAATTTATATCAAAATTCTAAGAGAGCTTACATCAATCTTTGGGATCTATGTTGCAATTCAACACAACCTATCATCCCTAGATGGATGGATAGATGGAGAGAATTATTCAAACTTAAGGATATGTTGAGAGGTTGTATTTTGGACTTTAATGGTGATTGGGATCAATATTTACCATTCATGGAGTTTGCTTATAATTATAGTTATCAAACGATAATCTAAATGGCACCATATAAAGCTTTGTGTGGAAGAAAATGTTGATCACCACTATACTAGGAAAATGATGAATATGCAATAATAAAACCTAATATGATTGAATAAACAAATGATAAAGTAAAGATAATAGAATAAAGGATGAAACTGGCACAAGATCGATATAAAAGCTGGGTAGATCTGAAAAAGAAACCTATAGAATTTTCAGTAGGGATCATGTATATGTTAAGATAAGCCCATGTAAAGGATTTAAACACTTTAGTACTACAGGAAAGTTAAGTCCTCGATACATCAGACCTTTTGAAATTTTGGAGAGAGTAGGAAATGTAATGTACCAAATTTCTTTTCAACTAAGTTTGGCCGAATACCATGATGTGTTCCATGTATCGATGTTACAAAATTTCATAAAAAACTCAAATGCAATTATGGAGTTGAAACCAATGGATTTACAAGAAGATTATACAATTGAAGAAAAGCTAATTAAGATCTTAGAGAATTGGATTCAAAAGTTCAAAAATTGTGAAGTTGAATATGTGAAGTTTCAAAAGGATAATGGCCCAGAGCATAAGTAACTTAGGAGCCAAAGATAGAGATGAAGAAATGTTACCCAGAACTCTTCAAAAAAAATAGGTGAGTGATAGGTTATTCATTAGAAAATAAGCAGTTGTCATTATGTAATGGTTAGAATAAAAGTTTTCAAGACAAAGGGAGTGGAAATGTGAGTCCCTGAAATCGTATTTAGGGCAACTGTACCTAGATTTAAGGCATTTAGGAAAATTTATTCAATTAAGCCTAAACTTAACGATTAAGTTAGTAAAGTTAGTTGAAGTGACCCAATTAAGTTAAATTTTAAAAATAAGGCTATAAAACCCTAATTTCAGTCTTAGAAGTGTAATTATTCAATATAACATAAAACTTATCAGAATCCCTAAAACCAAACCCGAAATGCAATAGGGCCTAAAAGATAAGTTATTTAAGTTGTAAAAGTGAATAAAATTGCATAAAATATCATATGAATATATATATGTTTCTATAAATATACCTGGTATATATAATAACTATACCCATAAATTAACCCAAAAACTTAAAAATATATATAATAAGTAATAAATTCACAAAGTTAAAGAGTAAAAATAAATGACATGAATAAAACATAATTATATGAGCATGATTACACATTACAAGTATCAAGTATAGGATATATACACATATGTTAGCAAATTTACTAAATAACAATATCATACACATAAAATATTGATAATTAACTTAAAAATCAACCAAAACCTATCTAAACCCATTGGATCTCATCTAGTTTCACCATTGCAACCTCAAAATCAACCAGGAAACTAAATCAAAAGGCAAATTAAGAAGAAAAGGCCACCTCCTACTTAGAAATTTGTTAGGAAAAGAAAAGAAAATTTCTTAAACTTGAGAAAAAATTTCCAAATGACCCAAACTAGTATAAATAGGACTCCAAATACTATTTCAAACATTTAGGACCCAAGACCAGTTAAATAAAAATTTGTAGGTTTTTTAGAAAATTAGAAAAAAATAAAAGGAAAATAAGGTACCCTGTTGCCCTATTGCAATTCCATGACCATACAACAACTTAACAACAAGCATTTGTGGCCACCACCAGTATACCCACTACTCAGCTCCACCGATACACCCTCACCAATCATGGGCGACTAGAGCTTTGACGAACATTGAGTCTTGATTTCGACCCTATTTTTCAATTAATTTATAAAAATATTAAACTAATTAGGAAAATTATGAAAAAAAAATTATCACTAGGTTATTTTTAGCATGCTTTCATGTTGTATTTTTATTTTTTTTTTCAAATTATGATTATTTTATACGCTTTCTTAAGAAATGCACTATTTATTCGAAATCCCAAATTAAAAATAAAATTATTAAATGATGTTGTTTTGAGTGTAAAATTTTTTTGTAGAATACCTATTACATCTAGTTTAATCTGTGTAGCCTGATTTTGATTTCATACATGTTTAATATTTATTGTATTTTTTACCCTAAAATGGCTCAAATGAGTATTTTTCTAAAATAAATTGATTTTATAGAAATAATTAATGAAATTGATGTCTAATGAATTATGGAGACTTGTAATGATGTTAGGACATGTTGGAATTCACTTTGTAAAAAAATTATATTATTTGCTTAATTAATCATAATTTATGGGCAAAAATGTAATTTTATATATATATATGCAGTAGACCCGATTACATTGAAGAAGTTATTGGTTGAATTTCTTATATATATTTTTAGTTTATAAAAATCTTTGTGGAATTATTTGGTCATCCTAGCTATTTATCATGAATTTTTTTAGTAAAATGGCTTAATTTACTAACTATAGTACGTTTTTAGTAATATTAAGCTAAAATATAATAAATATTTGATTAAACCTACACATATCTATGCTAGTCAAACTAGATTAGAATGGGTTTATATCATATTTTATAATACTATATAACTTAAGCTATGATATATGCGTACTATGTTTAGATAATATATATTTTACTAAGCTATATTAAGAAACCATATAAAATATATTCTATTCAGACATTATGAAAGCAATGTGATAGTGCTTGTTATATGAGCATATATGTATAATAGAAATTAAAAATATCCTTAAGAAGTTATCTCTTAAGATGGAAACTGTAATACGTATCGTCAAGTTCATACAAATTCAATGGTACCACTTTTATAAAAATTAGATAATTCTAGGTAATAAAACAGTTATTTCAATAATATTATCAAATTTTTCATACTACGATGACTTTATCATAATTGACACACGACTTAACTGATTAAAGATATAATTCAACACAATAAATAACATACTATAAGTAATAGTATAACTACATATGTCGTTGATGTTCACTAATTTAATATAAATTATATAATAAAACTATAATAATTGAGTACATATCTAAATCTAACTAAGTTCTATCATATAAGAATAATATACTTCAAATACGTATATACATCTATATATTATGTATAAAACTTCGTGATAATACAAATAGTAGATAGAACCCTAATATTTTCGTAAATCTTACGAAAACTAAATTTCAATTTTAGTATATATAAGATTTCCTAATGAGCAAAACGTTTGTAGTACCAATCTACCAAAGTGAGCAATAGTATAAATAAGTTGAGGTCATGGCATTATCCCTTCTTATCAAAGTATCTGGGGGCTTGAGAGTGCTTTTATTTGTAGTTGTAAATTAGCTATTTATGCTCATGCAACATGTGTTATTGGTACTCTATTTTATGACAGGATTTAAACTCCTTGTCATGCTATTCTATGTGATTTCATAATATTGTATTGTGTGATCTTTTTTGAACCCCCTTAAATGAAACTAATAGTGATCTAACTGCTACCATAACCGAACATGCATAGCAACCCGTTAGGGAAACGATTAGGAATGTCAAACAAATATCAACTCCCTTTAATGAGAATAGCTAAAATAGTTATTTCCCCATCCTTAATCAAACTAAGTGATAGGCGAAGAAGTCATAACAAAGGTAAAGGCCGAGGTTTGAAGGTAATTTCAGGAGAAGGGTGTTCTCTATTACATAAGCCTCGATTTAATCTAATTTGAGTCGCAATAAACTCCTCAATAGCTTAAAACGAATATAATTTCTCTGGCCTTACAATATACCGGATAACATTATGCAATGCTGCAAATGGTTGATTGCATTGTGTTACTTTCCAAATAGAAAAAGTCGTAATAATCTCGTCATATAAACTAATCTAAGATAAAAGCTAAGCTCACTGCTGCTATCATAGATATAGTCTACATAAGATGTGAGTGACTTAACTAGCTTGAAGCATCCAATTTGACACTTATCAATAATCAAATCTATAGTATAACTTTTCAAAAAATACCTATTCAAAACAACTTGTTATCCGATAATACAATAGTGCTTATATAAACATTTCACATATAAAGTTGTAATTTATATTAAGAGTTTATAAAAGCTATAGGTCTTAAAACTTATTTACAATAAAATAGGAAATTAGTGGGCATCACAAGGAATTTCCAATTAATTTTCTCAAAACTAAAAAGAAAAGTCAAAAGCCTAGATTTAGTGAATTCTCCTTGCCTCACTTTCCCAGCCAACTATGCACTAACCTTAGGGTGATGATATTTGTACATCTTGTACTTTCACTTGTCACCTGCAATATAATCTATAGAAATGTAAGCACAACTAGCTTGGTAAGTAAGACCAAGTTTAAAGAGTACCATACAATCACAAATAAAATTATCAATTATAATGAAATGAAATGCAATGCAATCAATCACTTCAAACATCACATATTGTTATCTGGTCTATTATGAGGTCAAAAAAATTATATCCACTTCAACCCGGATTAAGGAGTTTACCACAACTCAAAATTAGACCAAACTTAGGTTTGTGCAATGAAGAACACACTCCTTTGGTAACCACCTTTAAACCATAGCCCCTACCCTTACCGCAACCTCTTCGCTTATCACTTAGTTCAACTAAGAATAAAAAAGAATCATTTTAGTTATCTTAATCGAAGGGAGTAAGTATTTGGTCTAACAATCTTAACCGTTACCCTAACTATTGCTATGCATGTTCAGTTATATTAGCGATCAAATCACTATTAGTTCCATTTAGGGGTGGTCAAACAAGTTCACATAATATAAAACTATAATATCATGTAAAACAGCACACTACATGCGCATAAACAACTAATTTAAAACCACAAGTAAAATTACTCTTAAGCCTCTAGATACTTTGATATAATATCTTGACAAATAGTAAAGCTACAGTCCCAACTTACTTATAACAACACTATTGTGGAAGGCCTATATCATCAATGCTCTGCTTACTAGAAGATCCTATATGTATACTAAAACCCAAATTTAGTTTTCATAAGAGTTACAAAAACACTAGAGTTATATCTATTGTTTGCATTAAATTATATGCATAAATATATATATATATATATTGGAGATAAATTAGTATTCTTATAAGATCGAGTATAGTTTTATTATATAAGTTATATTAAGTTAATGAGTATCGATAATATACGTAGTTACATTATTACTCATAATATATCGTCTTAATCGTATTGAAATGTATTTTTAATAAGTCAAGTTACGTTTCAGTTACAATAAAGTTATCATAGTACGTAATTTTTCATAATATTATAGAAACAGGTGTTATATTACATAGGATTATCCAATTTTTATAAAAGTAGTATCATTTGATTTAAACGAACTTGACAATACGTACTATAAGTTCTATCTCAAGGGATAACTTCTAAAGGGTAAATCTATATTCTATTATACATATATGCCCTAATAACAATCATTATTATATTATATCCATATTGTATAAATAAGTTATATTTTATATAATTTCCTAAGATAACTCAACAATATATGTAATATTTAACCCTAATACACATATATCGTAACTCAGGTCATGTAATTAGCATAAAATATGAAGGAATTCATCTAAATCAAATCTAATCAGTAGGAATAAGTATAGGTTCCATTCAAATATTTCTCATAATCTCACCTAATATTGCCAAATAACATACCCTGATTAGTAAATTGAGCTATTTTACCACTAAAATTCAAAATAAATAGTTTAGGTCACCAATTAATTCTATGAAAATTTATAGACTCTTAAATATAAAGAGAATTCAATCCACCAGTGGTTTCGTGTTTTTGAATTTATCGCTTATATATGCATAATTATGTTCTTACCCCTAATTTGCGATCAATTAAGCAAATAATTCATTTTTATATGAAATAATCTCAAATAAGCCCTAATATTATTATAAGTCTCCAGAGGTTAATAATTACCATTTTCATCAATTATTTTTATAAAAACCCATTTATTTCAATAAATTTCAGTTTTACAATATTAGTGTCCAAAAATACAATAAATATTACACATATATATAATAAAAAAGGGGGCTACATACAATTGAACTATACCTAATAAAGAACATATAGTAAATTTTTTGGAATAAAACAACATCATTTAATTAATTTATTTCTAATTACAAAATTTAGATCACTAGGACAGTTTATTAAAGAAGTATATAAAATACTTTATATTTTATCAAAATAAAATTATGACATGATAGTATCCTAAAAATAAGCTAGGAATGAATTTTATTCAAAATTTTCTAGATTAGTTTAGTATTTTTAGAACATATTAGAAAAACATGGCAGATTTGGGAACCAAAGTTCCGGTGGTCATTGGCCGATAAAGGGTGGTCAGAAAGGCCAAACGCAAGGTAGACTTTTAGTAGCCGACAAGGTTCAATAGCAAAACACTAAAAGGTTAGAGAACTAAGCTAAGACATTTTCTATTATATTTTTCCTATGTTTCTTATTTTCTGAAATTTTTTCTCTTGATTCCTAAGTGTTAAATGTTGCATCTAATGTCCTAAGATCCTTCTTACACTAGATTAGGATGGTTGAATTTTTCCTTCTTTTTTATTCATTTTTTTCCCAACTATCTAAGCATGAGGTGGCTAAATTGTCTTCAATCCACTTTTGGTTCATCATTTTGGTTGTTTGGAGACTACCATGGCTTAATTCTAGAATTTCTCAAGCATTTGGATTGGGTTTGGTGAAGTTTTAGATAAAATAGGATTATTCTTATGTATTTTATATGATATTTAGTAATTTTATTAATATACGAGTATATATCATATATATACAATAAGTAATTATGTGCACATAATCATGTTTCTAGCATGTTTTTTTTTAAGATATATTTCCTTTTTATTTTTATAATTTTATCACTTATTATATATAATTATATAACTTCAGTTAATTAACGAGTATAATTATTATATATACCGGGTACTCATAAAATACATTTATATTCATATAGTATATTATACTATATTATTTTCTTTTATAACTTAATTAACTTATTTTCAAGTCCTTGTCATATTTCAAGCTCAATTTTAAGGGTTCCGACGAGTTTTACGCTGTATCATATAATTATATTTCTAAGGCTAAAATTGGGATTTTAGGTCATTATTTTAATAATCTAATTTCATTAAGTTACTTCAACTAACTTATCTATCCTAGTCATAAAGTTTGAGTTCAATCGACTAAGTTTTTCCGAAGACTCTAAACTAGGTGCAATTGCCTTAAATCAGATTTGAGGGGCCCACACATTGTATTTCACTATAATTAATAATCTTGTTTGTGTTTGTATAATACTCTTCCATCTCCATCTTACTTACTAAGTTAATTATGCTTATATCTCTATAGACTCTTTTTACAGGTAATGAGTAAGAGTTCAAGATGCACAAATATATCTACTCATAGTTTAGTACGCAATTAGCTTAGAAAGTAAGGAAAGGAAGACTACTAAACCTAGACTTTTGGCTTTTCTTCTAGTTCTAAGGAAACTAACTTCGAATCCCCAAGACGCTCACTAGTTTCCTATGTTGTTATAAATAGACTTCAAGACCTGTAACTTTTATAAACTCTTAGTGTAACTTATAACTCTCTATATGGACTTACTTATATAAGTACTGTTATATTATAGAAAATCGAACAACAGGTTATTTAAACTAATATTTTGAAAAGTTATACCATAGGTTTTACTAATAATAAGTTTCAAATTGGATGTTTCAAGCTGGTTAAATCGTGTACGCCTTGTATAGGCTATCTCTATAATAATAACTGTGGGGTTAGCTTTTATTTTAGGTTAGTTTACACGACGAGACTATTACTTCTCCTATTCAGATTGTAACAACAAACAAAACAAATTTACTAACAAAAATAACTAAATTTGAAATAGACCAAATCGAATTTAGGCTACCTCCTAAGAGCATTATTATTTTACATCATTGGCTCGATGGCTGAATCCATCCTAAGTGCAATTCCTAATTAATATCCATATACTTAATAGATAAAAAGTGTACTAATAAACCAAATACCCAAAGAATTGCAAGAAAGATAATCATAAAAGTGTTAAATAATTGGAAATTAGAATTTTTGCTAATTCTAACTAAGTTACTTGTTTTGGTTCCTCGATAACGGGGGCCAAAAACTTGATCAGGCATATAGTACACTAACTAGCAATTACACCCGATCAAGTTATTAAATGGAATAAAACGGATGTGAGTTTGAATATCAATCATATGGGGAACTAGTATGTGACAACCTAATGACTAGCAAATTACCTAAAATTCCCAATTATCTAACTTATCGATATAAGAATAATTATAATTAAATAAAAGAGATGAATAAGGAGTGATAAAATAAGAACAAGAAAATAACAAGAAGTAAAATAGAAAGACTAATTCAAATTAAATTAATTAACAATAAGAAGCATGATTCAATGAAAATAAAGAAGACATAATCCTTAATGAATTATTGCAACCTTTTAATCTCAATTATTCTCTAGACCATGAATATTCCTAATCATAATCCTATGGAAATTGGATATTAAATTAGTTGGGCTCGTGTCTTTAGCTAGTTCCTGAACTTAAGACCCTCTTTATCCGCATCGTTACTAAATAAAACATCTTAAGATCACATAATGCCCCTGGATCCCACTATTAGGTTTCCCTAATCCGGAAAGATCCAATACTTAATCTTTTAGCGCATTGAAATTATTCTAATTATGCTTGTCTGTTCATTACAGGCCTCGCAACTCTACAGTAAACTTAGACATCAAATCAATAACCGTAGTAAATACTAATTGACGACATTATATTCTACGTAATTAGCTCATCAAAAAATGATATCATAGAAAGAAAGAGAATTGTTTTAAAAAAAGCTAAATTTCAATAATATTCACTAAGAACAATTTAACAAAGTAACAACATAATAAAAGAAGAAAGAAAGAAATTTGAGAGACCCAAACAACAATTCCAAGATGCAATTCTACCGAAGGGGGCTCTCTATGAAAATCTAAACCTAAAAATCTATTTATGATGAACAGGATTAGGTTTACAAAAAGAGACTTGATAAAATAAAAAAATTCAATGAATATTACATATCCAAAAATAGAAAATGTGCTATAAAAACTGAAGATTCACATATCAAAGGACAACAATGCCCTAGGTACATGGCCGTGGTGGATGGGCATATACTTGTTCTTTACGCAAGAACTTTGAATTTAAAGAAATTAAACAATGAAAGGAACACGTACAAGACTACGACTGTAAACTCAGGCCATGGTCCTTCCTAAACTTCTTTCTCTGCTTGATTCTTATGCGAGCTTTCTCCACTTCATTCCGTGATCAATACTTTTACTTTAAATTACTCTAAAAACCTTCAAAACTCCATAAAATGCTCCAAAAGTCCCTGAAATGAAATTTGAATGAATTAAGCTCAAAATAATACAAAATTTACTAGATTAATATCTAAAATCATTAAAGCTTCATTTGATACAATCGTGAAGTTTCAAACATTTCTTGCAAGTTATGGATTTGGTCGTTTTGTCGCCTACTTTTAACAATCATGTCATGGACAAATACTTTAACATTGTAGCTAAGATGCAACTTGAACACTATTGTGACTAGTCTTGGATAAGTTGTCCCGGCATTTTTGAGGTGGAAAGGGATTACTTTATAGTAGTACATATTGAAGTTGATGATGAAAGATGTGTAGACCTCATCATCGAGGACCATGCATATTTGGTTGTAACATGGAAAGGCATCCGTGAAATTGAGCAAAGTGTGGCCCAAGGTACAGTCCATGAACTAATCGATTCTTGGGAGATGGAAGCAACTTTTGGGGCATGCTTTATTCAAATCAGTAAACTCAATACAGATTATCCATTTATCGTTCGATTTCTTAACGAGAAAGCAGTTTGCGAGCTAGATCAGCTATCACTCTTCTCTTATGTTTCTACACTTCCTCCTCAATGGCGGCTTGCCATTCTAGAGCAAAGTCACACTTTCTCTACTTGATAGGCTTCACCTGTGGGCCAACTTTAAGGTGGTGGTGAGGATGATTCCCGACATGTCATCTGTAGACATGCGAACACATCAAGTTTCGCTCTGAAAAAGTCGATGAGTTTGTGCTCAAGGTTGGGAGGTAATGACACTCTAATCTATATGGTTTGATCGAAAGCCTGTCCAATCTGGACTTCTTTAGTGTCTTCTTGGGCGTTTCTATGACCCTAGGTCTTTTATGGCCATGCTTGATGGTGAGGACCTCATCGCGCTTTAATGCTACAAGATAAAGTGATCTAGAAAGCTTTTGGTCACCTCGACATATGCCGACTACGGTAGAGTATGGAAACCGAAGTCGGGGAACTTAGCCTTTAGATGTTTTGTAGATGGGAGCATGCCGAACTGGTTTTAGCTTAGCCTTAAAAAGATAATGTTGTAAGAGGACAAGCAATCGATGACTATGAACGTGATCTTGTGTGTGTGACCACATGGTTGGGGTCATCTCCGAGCTCGACTGGTAAGGTTATTACTCTAACGGTAGGAATAGGCTGGTTGTTAAACACAATCAAACTATGCTTGTAAACTTAAGACTTCATCTTCTTGTAAGTGTGATTAAAGAGTACATCTGTCGAGGTGCTTGTGTCAATCTTTATCTTGCTAATGTCGAAGCTAACAATGCCTGCATTGATTATTAAGGCGTCATTGTGCGGGAATCCGACTCCTTCCAAATCGACGTCTGAGAAGGAGATGGTCGAGTCGACTTTTGGATTCATTCCTCTTACATTCAAAATTTGGTGCCCTACAGTTTTATTTTCCAAGCTATGGTAACTCAGCATGTTTTCGATGTGAGGGACCCCGACAATGGTGTAAATTGTCCCGTTACGTCTATTCTATCGGAGGTTCGCATTGTTCTCATTTGTCTCTTCGCCCTCGTCATTTCCTTGATTCTGGTTTTGGTCGACTTGCTAGCTTATGGGGGTCAATCCATCTTGTTGTGAGCAACAGCAACAAACTCCCTGAAGTATCCACGAGTGATTGCAACCTCAATAGCATTGTTCAAGGTCTAGCATTTGTCGGTGTTATGTCATGGTCTTTCGTGGTACTTGCAGTGAAGTGTGGGCTCGGTGGTTGTAGATCTAATGCTCAACTTAGGCGGTCGAGGCAATATGCTTGATCAGCGTGCTTCCACGAAAACATCTCCTATTGGCCTTGTTGACGGAGTGAAGGTGCTAAAATTGACTGGAAACATCTTCTAAGCTTCGAATGGATGGAACCTACAAAACACCACTTAATGTCCATCCTCTTTACCATTTTTATTTTGCTAATCATAATGCCCCGCATATCCATAAGCAATTCAGGTATTGTAACTAGCCAAGGAATCTATTAGTTAATCGAGCATTCTTATTGCTGTTGGATCCAGTCTCCTAATCTCTGTAGGAAGGAAAAAAAAAAAAAAATTCTTTTTATACTTGAATTCGATTTATCTGATGAAAACTTTATTTCTTAAAACACCTTACTTTCATACCTCTTACCTCTCCATAAAGGATTTGAGGGGAGGGGAGAAGGGGGGAGAATATACATTTTGTGATTTCTTTTCAAGAATAAATTTGGTTGGACCAAACAGTAACAGTAAGAACATAGGGCTGTGGTGCTTGAGTCAGAGGAATGATCCATTTGATACCCGTTTCTTTCAAGCTAAAGGAAAGCAATTCGCCTAGCTAGTTAATTAAATAAGTATCAAAAGTGAAAAAAGGTGCTGACATTTCAAGGTTATAATGGACGAATGGACATGGGTAACAAACCACTTGACTAGATCACTTTTTTAGGTTACGCATCGGCCAGCTAAGATAAGATATAAAAGGGAAAGGTTTGAAAAGCAATTTAGAAAGACTCAACATTAGCAGTAGCTGAGAAATTTGTATCGTGAAATTGAGAAACATAATTTTGGTATATATTATTTAAAATAAAATAAAAAAATCAATATATTTGTCAATATCAAATATATTCGAGCAAACTAATTATAATTTTTGGCCAAATAATAAATATCTCTGAGATGGGAGAATCTACAACTCAAGAAAGTAGAACTCGATTTATCTCTTCCATATCAACCACAACCTCCTGCACCGAACTCGACGGTGCAGACCACCTATACGACTCATCGCCCGGAGAGGAAGTTCTTAGTGGAGTTTGAAGGGTGCATTTCATCGTGCAAACACAAAGATGAGTAATTTAAAATTGTCGATTTATCAAATGGGAGATCTGAAGGTTTACAACTTTTTACATCACCAGGTTTCATCTAAAATCCATTGATACGTACTAATAAGTTGATATACAACTCATTCGAACGTGGGCGTACGTTGTCTTATTATTATTATACCAATATATAAAATAGAAAGATAAGGGGTATTGTAGTTGTTGAGGTGTAATTGGTGATAAATGTCGAATCCCTCTCGTATCTAGAAGATTCCAAGGGCATAATTACAAACAAAACGAACATCACCAACAATTAGAGGAAACAAGGATGATGGCTGCTAACCGGGATCATTCAACAAGTATAGCTAAAACAAAGCTTTGAATTACGTAAGGCATTTTCAAATTATACAAAATTTTGAGATATAGTAATTTGGATACCGTCCGCCGAACAAAAAAGAGGTGGGCCCAGAAGAAAACAAAAAAGGGAAGGGAAAAAGGAAAATTCGACATTGTCCCATGGAAATACGTTTCATTCAAAATTTCGCCTCCGACAATTACTCCGATGTAGTAAAGAATTGATGCCCTAAAATTGCATATATTCATCTCTCAAATTTATAATTTAAAAAAATAAAAACCTACCTTTTTCAACTAATTAGCATACAAAGAGTGTACCCTAATATGTAAATATGATATACAAAATTGCACATTCAAAACGATGGCATGGCTTAATGGCGACCTCTTCCTCTTCGATGACTCCGACACCCACCTCTTCCTCTCCCACGGCTTCGACCTCCTCCTCGGCCAGGGAAGCTCCATCTATCCGGCTTCAATCCTAGCGATTGCACCCCCCTTTTCTTTACGTTTTGCATTTCTCTGTCACCCTTATCCTCCACATATTTGGCAGAACTTCTGGTGATGAATGATATCTCTCTGGATCCCCCTGGGCCCAATTTTACATCGTTAGGAACACCAGAATCCTTCTGGTCATGCTGAAGGGCTGCCACTCTCTCTCCCAGGGGTAGAGCATCCTCTTTAGCAAGTGAAATGCGGTTAAAGAATGCATCTGCGTGCCGTTCATCCTTAACCTCGTACAGCCTACGACAGACACAAGAAAAACACATGTTAGCACACGCAAGAAAAGAAAACTCATTCTCTTCTACTATTTCTTTCCAGCAATTTGAACCATCTACAACTCCAACATACATGTACGGTTACATGAAACAAGAGCAAGGACAAAAGACAGACAGAACATTATGAAGGATCAGCAGCAACAACAAATATCCACAAAAATTGTCCCCATACATAAGACAGTAGTACAATGAAGATTAAAAAGCAGCATGACCTTGGAACTCTTGACTTTTTATTCAAGCCCCTGTCATCATCGGAATCCTCTTCTGATGACTGAGACGCAGCTGACACATCTGAGTCACTTAAATTATGCTCGTCATTGTCCATGACAGGCTCAAAATGCTCCTTGAGAAGCGATGGTGGTTTCTGGGAAGCCATGGGATGTGAAGCCAAGTACTCAGGCGATTGCTCATCAATTTCAAAATCCTGCATAGTAAGAGAGGAAACAATATTAGAAACAAACTTATATACAAGATTCCAGGCCTTCTTGTTGGAAGGTCGCACGATTTGGGCGACCACAATATGTAACCTACTTCAATTCTAATACTCTGTTAAAAGATAAATCGATCATGTCAAGCAAGTCCAGTGTATTCAACTTTCTATTCTCCCCTGACGAGTCAGCATTACAGTGTGGTAATTCCTGAAGCTACACCCCATCAGTGCAAGCTTGAGAGAAATTGACATGGAAAACAATTGAATGTGTCTGAATATAAAATCCCTACCTTATTTTCAAACATAACAGAAAATCGTTCATCTTTGAGAATCTCACTGCCGAAACCTTTCTTCTTCTTCGATTTTTTATTTGTTTCATTGCCATCCTCAAGTTTCTTCTTTTCAAGTTCATCGTTTTCAAGGAGACGAGCAGCAAGAACCCTGTTGACCTTAGGTAATTTTCTTTTAATCTGCACAGCAAAAGCAATATGAAAGCCCATCTCAGCAATCAACGCAAATTATTACCAGTCCTAGTTGACCTATAGTGCAAAGACTTCCACTTTCCAGAGCTCCCCAAGACGTATTCATGCCAAACTAGTGAAACGCACGAGTGGAGAGTTCAGGACATGCACAGCAAGGGAAAGTGTAAGGTCAAACAGAGTTACTGACTGACAGACTGACAATTGATTAACCACATATATACTTCTGAAGAACAATTCTACAACCTACCAACACACACAATATGCAGCAGCTTTAAGTACAACCACGAAGTTTCTCAAGCAAAAAAGAAAAAAAAAAAAAAGCAAATTGCAGAGTTTTCCACCTTAAAGAGTTAATTGAAAGGCAAACAAGTATTTACCATTCACAGATATGTTTTGTGATATTCTCATCAATTGCAAGTGTGCTTGATGAAAATCCTTGAAAATCCAACCAGTGAACAGGCTGGATTTTACTAATACTAGACACCAGGTATAGCGGTTTCACTAATAATATTTTATTCAGAGTTTCAATCACCAACGCAACCAAAGAAATATCAGAATTGAAGTTTTTTTTTCAAACTCAGCAGCAAATGAATTCTACTCAAAATTATGAGGTTAGATGAAATAAAATGTAGCCGTGCAAACAGTCATAATCAAGGTATTGGAACTTACTGTAATCCGGGAGGCACGCTCAGCCTCGAGTTTCTCTTTCTTCCGCTGCTCTATATATGTATCATATGCAAAGGGATCCACCAATGCCTTTGCCTGTAATAGCAATTAAGCTGATCTCATGAGGAACTTGAAGAAAACAAACAATCCAACTAACCAATCCTGCAGCAAGCCCATGATGTTATTTTATGGGCTAATGGATGCTCCAATCCCACACCATTATATAGACAAAGTTGAAGAAAACAAATGAACCAACAAACCAACCCTGAAGAGGGGCCCATTTTAGGAACTGAAGGATACTGCAAACCCACACTATTTCTACAGAGCCGAAAACTAGACATTGCTGAACTACTGTAAATACTTTTAAAAAAAGGAGAACTTCAGGCATCACTAGTAATACCAAGAAATATATGCATCCAAGAGAAAACTTCTCCCTGCAAATGTATTGAGCTGATTCCCAACATTGCTACAATGACAGAAAAACTAGATAAATTTTTTATCTGATCCTATATTTGATACTGTCTTAAGATCCCAACAGAAGGAGAGGGAGAGGGAGAGAAAAATAACAAAATTTCTTAGTTAACAATCGGTTATCCAGACTGCAAACTATTAGCATCAAGAAGTATGCAAAGGTTGCCACAGAACTTACCTTCTTATATAACCTATAATCAATGAAGTACCCATGCATATATGCTCTGAGAAGGTTTGTGCCAATTAAATTTGTCAAATTTAACTTCTCGAGGTCCTCTTTTGTCAAAAATTTGTAGTCATCATATATTGTGGCCTGACCCCCTTCTTCCAGCTCTTCCTGCAAACAGAAAAAATAATAAATGAACTACACCACAAAAGCCACAACATGATAGAATTCGTTCCAAACGTTTGAGGAACCTACTGTCAAATTTTCAAGGGAAGTACACCACCTAGGAGCAGGTCCAAGTGCAGGTATAAAATAAGATGGTATCTGGCTAGAGTCCAATGCCAGCAACAGTAATCCACTATCCTTAAAGACACAGGTGTCATTTATTGTTCCCGCTGTTGGTTCAATGCTGGTCATACCATCACCCTGACAACAACAGGGCTAATAAGAATGCAGCAAAACTCAGGAATTGGTGAGTGACATAAGAAAAGCCAAATAAGCTGCAACATAACCAAATAGACAGCAGAAAAGTTAAATTCCTCATCCATCACTTGCATTCCCATGCAAACAAGTTTCATTAGACAAGCTTTCATCAGTGTGTTAGGTTACACAGGAGAAAGAAAAATGACTTATAAATATAACATTCGCATATTTATCTACAAGCTTACCCTTTTAAGTAAATCAATATCATTCAGTCACTGAGGTAACATTTTAAAGCCAAGGTGTGACATAATGAGAATTTTGCTCAAAAAGACATCTCCGAACCTCTTTGAATAGGTTCAAACAAGTTGCTACTTAATTGAATAGAAATCCACATAAAAGACACAGGAAGAATGAAACATACTCAATAGTTTCAAGACATTCTTGCTGAATAACATACACAGCCTCAACTTTCACTGAAATTATGATATCCCTTCCAATAAAACCATTGTTCCTTAATCTTTCCCATTATTCATCCTCAATTTGCTCATTGAGATTTCTTAAGGCATATCAAGTCCTCAGGGCTGTATACTATCTTATTCCTTGATAAAAATCATGGTTCCTACTACTTCACAAGGCATGATGCTGCAAGGTATTAACCAAACTGATTGCATCATCATAACAAATACAGTCAAAGTCATGATTTTCCAATCTTTTTTCTTTGAATAATTTTCTAATGCTTTGATTTCTTCAACTCTCATACTTTTAAAAGATTGATATTAGCCTTTCTGTCTAGCAGTTAAGTTCCTCTCCAAGTATAGTCACCCTAAGTCCCAACATTGCCTACCAGGAAAACATTCAAAGGATCAGAAAATGAACAGTAAACAGGACATCAGCTTCCTTTCTGTATCACTCTATGTTACCAAATCAATTGTTAAAAGAAAGAAAGAAAGAAAAATCACTCTTCATATAGACTGAACACTGTTATAGTTTTAGTTCAAGGAAAGAATAATATGGAAGATCTCTTTAAAAAGAAGCTCTACCGTCTCTGGGTCCCATATTCTGACAACATGATTATCTGTGGAGATAATCTTTGGTTTCTCAGAGTTAAGAGTATGATGCCACTTAATATTCAATATCGGGCTACCATACCTGCACAAGGGAACATAAATTTCCATCAATAATCAGCTTCAAGCAGTGCCAGAACCTAGGGATTCAATAATCAGGCTTTAAATGGGGTGGGAAACCAGGGGTTCACATGATAGGGGCACAAAGAGAGAGAAAACGCAAAAAAGAAAACTTAGTATATAGATAAGGGATCTCACATATGATCCTTAATCCGTACTGGTTGTGACGACCGCAAATCATACAGTAGCACCTGGACAGCATGCAATTCTTGTGAGCATACTTGACACTAAATACAAACTTCAAAAAGCAGCATTTCAGTCAAGTCAACCAGGTTTCAAATAAGATTCATAGGTTATTGAGAAGAAAGGATACACTGAAATAAAATAGAACAACAGAAAGCTGCATCACCTATCCTCCAATAAAAACACTGAAGTCCATAGGTTACAAAAATACAAATTAGTGGCACTGATTTAGCAACAGAAATTTTTAGCTCTTCAGACACTATTAACCTTTGGCTTATATAGCAGATAAATAAAGACAATTCTATCTAAAATTTACTAACTACTAAGATTTCCTCCGCCATGGCCTAACAAGAAGTGTTGTTGCAGATCAAGAGTCATCAAACTAACAAATTAAAGAAACAAGCACCCCCCCCCCCCCCCCCCAAAACCACCCAAAACAAAAAAAACCAACCATCCCAGCCCCAAACAATAAACCAGGAAAAACTACAACTAATTCAGTGTAAATCATGATTTTCACAAGATATTCCCTTTCTTTTTGGTAACTAATGACCTCTCAATAAAGTCCAGACCTTCATATTTATGTATCATGTTTTTCACAAAGATACTCCTAGTTAGCATAACCATCAAAAATATTTATTTCCCTGCATCTGAGATCCTGCTACCATGCGGCAATCAAACTATGAAAAGGATGTTGAATTGAAGAGGAATAATATGTCCACATGTAGTAACTATTAATTACCAAATATAAGTAATGAAAGGCAATCAGCCTTCATATTTCAACAATATCATACCTTTCCTGCACTACTTCCAACAGCCATCATGAAGCCCCCATCTTCATCGAATTCTATCGCAGTGACCTCCTATAATTGCAGAAGTAGGGTATATTCTCATTAAATTGCAATGCGCTAATTATTTCTTTTAGTGAAGTCAGTAATTGCAACAATAACAATGGGTTAACTATGTAAAAAAATATAAAAAATAAAGATTAAAAGGAGCACTTCTATAGGGCTGCATGATATGAAGCTCTGGACTTGCTAACTAACAAAGATTTAAGAACGTTCCAAAAAAAGAACAACTGTGTCATGATTACATCGATTATGTGGCAAAGATACTGACCATGTTTGCCTTTCCAACCAGCAATATCAGGAAGTGGATATAATCCAAAGATCTCTGATTTCTGAATATATATTAATGGTGCAACTCTCCTTGAATTTCTAATTAAAGGAGGGAACACTTTAAACGCACTATCCATTTTTTCTTTATATGATTGTTTTATCTTCTTTTTGAGGTTTCTTCACTGTTATAGTTGATTTTTTTGTTACCAGCTGGGTTGGTTTTTTCTTTTCAATTATTTATCAAAAAATCCTTGATGCCTGAGCCTGAGTGCTGTCTTCTAGTAGTTATATAATTGTAATTGTTATATAATCATATTATATAATTACTAGTAGACAACGCACCCACATTAAATGTGCAAAAAATACAGAAAAAGCTTGAACTAAAAAATATAAAAAAAGTCCATAATATAAGTTAATAAAATCAAATCTGTAATAAATTTTTCTAAAAGAAAGTTCTTAAAAACATTGGTCAAATAAAAAGTGTAATTAATTTTCCAAATAATAGAAATGTTCAACAATTAAAAGAATCAACAAATAAAAGAACAGCAACAACAGAAGTAAGTGTAATGGAAAATAACAAATATATAATTGCAAACAATGGTTGAGAATTTTTGTGGGACGGGTTCAATTTGCTTTAACAACTGTCGTATAAATATATTTAATGATTAAAATTACAAAACGTTAAATTGTTAATTGTACATAGTTAAGAAAAAGTTTTCTTTCAATATAATAGATATTTATATATGTATATATATAAACCTATAAATGTTCTAGAATGGAATATATTTGCCTTAAGCAATATTTTTAATTTTTTATATTGTTTGGAGACCATTCATATTAGTTTGACGAAAATTATAATTCATAACCAAGTCAAGGGGTCCAAACTGAAAAAGCCAGTAATGAAGGACCAAATTGCAAAATTACTATACATTTTGTTCCCACAATCTCTAGTCATTTATTAGAGCTTATACATACAATAAACTGTAATGGTGAGAGAGAGAGAGAGAGTAGAGATGTGGGGTGCGGTTAATACAAGAAAGTGAAAAAATGAGAGAAAAAAAATCACATACAAAATAAGGAGAGAAATAAATAAAGAGAAAAAAAAGAATAAGTAGACACATTTACCCATTATTTATAAGTTTAATAATTTACTTTTTTTTTTTGGGTTAAATAATAGTAAATATATAACTTCAACGATAGTGGTTACTTAAGCTTGAAAAAGCTTTAATAATATAGATATATATTATAAAAATAGTATTATCTATAACCCTCCCCTCCCCCAAAAGAAAGAATAAAATAAAATTAAATAAATAAAATAAAATAATAACAACAATAACAATATAATTCCATATGTGATGCTCGGTTTCAGAAGCAGTGGCTCCACAGTCCTAACACCATCTTAATAATTTGCATCTAATCAAAACAAGAACAAACAATTTAGATACAGGTGGTTACCTGATCAGCATCGCCAGCAGGAGTAACAGCATTAATTCTTCCAATTGACGATTTAGCTCTCATATCAAAACATTCAATAGCCCCATCCTCACCACCGCAAGCAACAAGCCCATGAAACTTGCTGAAAACAAGATAATATAGCCCTCATCAATCTCACAGATGCACAGATATCTTTTTGTTAATTTAAGCAACAGAGGAAACAGCCACATTTGGACCAGTTACCCCCAGACACATAAACTATCCTATAAGATCCATGTATTGGTTAATATAGCTTTGCATTTTCATAGGTAACTACAAAAAAATTTTCATAGAGGAGTTTGGACCCAAGAGTACTTGTGCCTTGTCCACTAGGCCAACCTCTTGTACTCAATGCATGGATAACTTGTTTGAAAGAAATAATTTATTGAGATTGAGGGGAGAAAAGACTAAGCCACCTTCGAGAAACTATATTTAGGGCAGAAGATTGAGTACAGAGCGATGAGAGAAAACGACCCTGCATGAAAGATTTGGCCGCAACAATCATCAGTAATGTCAAGGTTGCATATTTCAATGAGCCAAGTATTGAATACATTGAATAAAGGAAGTACATGAAGAAAATTCTTTAAAGTTCAAATGTTGCAATCAACTAACCAAGAAGCATTCTTCTACACAAAGGGGAAAGAGAAGGGAAGCAGATGAGCCAGTTTTTTTTACATGAATGCATAGGAATTAAAAAGGCCATTAACACTGTGCAAGAAAAGGCTAATGTGCTCTAGGCTTGTAGTTAGGTTAAACCAATTCAAGGCAATAAACCACACAATCCTTTTTCTTGCATAATCATAAAGCATAAGAATAAACAAAAAAACAGCAAATGCAAACATGATTTACTAATAAAGCTAGATAAGAATAGTTATTATGAAGATTTGAAATGAAAATAGAGAATTTTAATAACCATTAAATGAAGGAAAAAACCTTACATCTAACTAGCACTCAAATTCTGAACATTGTGAAGGAATAACATGTGACGTCTATTCAAACTATATACCAAAATTATCAGTACAAGCAAACTATTCACAAGACAAGGCTGTGCCTTCATACAGGAGCATGAACCCATAAATGCCAATATGGGTTTGTATGGATCTGCCGAGCACATGTATATGACACTAAATAATGGAATAGTTTCTAATCCCAGAATATAAGGAATCCCAAAGCTAAAAAGCATGAGTTTTTTTGCATGGAGGGACTTCGTTAGCTCATCCTTTCCATCATGCATATAAAGCCATCAAACCATCACAGGTAACTCAAACACATAAAAAAGCACAACCCTCATATAATGCATGACTTGAAGCACCAACTAGAAGCAAACCTAAATAATAAGAGTCTTTATCATTATAGCTAATACCACAGTGAAGGGCAAAGATGTGTCAAGCATTTCTCCTAAGTTTATCATAGATTGATGAATGATCATTCTCGCTGAATTTTATTTATGTGGGAAGATGTTGCAAGTCAACATTAGTAGCTACATGCAAGTGAACATAAAAGAACAAACTTCCTCAGAAACCTGCTCTAGATTTATCCTGTACAGATCAGGAGATGAAGCAGCACAAAGCAAGTCACACGACCAGCAGTCATACTCCATGTCTCTGCCCATCCTGCAGATAAATCCTGTTAGCACTTCCAAGAGTGGATACTCAAAAGGAAAAAATATTTGATAAGAAATCTCTCCACCTTTAAGAATTGCTACACTTAGACAAGCCAAACAGAATAAACCATACAAGAAAAACATCATCAGAAAAGATCATTACAGACAGAAGTAACTGTTGATAGATATGATCATGAGAAAATAAAACTCAACACATGTATGGGTGAAATTATCAACCACATATCACACAACCATGAGAATGGGCCAGTGTCAAAGAAATTAAAGCCGTAGGCATTTCTCCAAGAGGACCAGATATTATGCCTTTGATTATGATCAAGGAAGTACTGCACATTCTAAACAACTGATAGACAATTCTTCCTCTTAATAACACATAATATTAACCTAACCAATTCCAGATACATCCTTTCCCAACAATGATCAGTTGAAAAACATGATTATTATAACTACTTCACATCAGAAGAAGAGGAAAACCCAAAATGATATGGGTGAAGATCTCATAAAGCACATTTACTTCGGGTGTTGACTTAAATCCAGTAAACAGACCAATCTGTTAATCGAGTAATTTTTACTCTGTCGGTAGTAGAACATCCAAAATATCAACATCTATGAGACGAGCTGATTTTACCACCTCAAATCACTTCAGTTCTTTCATTTTAAAAAAAAAAAAAAAGAAGAAGGGATCCCAGCATCTCTTGGTGTACTCAGCCTTTTCCCTCCTTTAACAAGAGGTTATGGCTACTTTAGGCATATGAACCTCATTATGAGGAAAACCTAGAACAGTTTATGTTGATTTGTGCTGCATATGTCACTCCAACAAGTGCCCTTGGTGGAGCTTGAAACCATGCCTCCTGCAATTTACATGGAGATTTCCCAAATGCTAATCACTAGGCCAACTACATAGGGTGAAGTGTCCCAAATATTACCTAAAAACTGCCATAAAAAATAGAAAAATTTAGATGTGAAGGGCCTGAACTGCTCCTTGTTTGAATTTTTTTTCCAATGATGTCATAATCCCATCCACCACACATCTAAAATCTAAATAGCTTTTGCACACTTATTAACTATGCAATTGGTAAAGTATGCATGTACTACTGTAGCATCAATAGTGTCTACGGAAGTCTATCATCAGAAATTTATGCTCTATAGCGACAATAATGCATCATTATGAAAAGTGAAAACTGACACCACTAATGCTATAGTGTTATCAGGGGGTACAAGGGATGTGCCAGCAATAATCTGAACTCAATTGCAACAATCCCATTTGAGAGAAGAGAAGGCTCCAGAGTCAAGATCAACTTCTATCATACATATCCACAAAAAGTATAAGTAAAGAATCAGAGAGATACCTTGGAATTCGAAGGCTGTAATGCTTTCCATACTTTGCATGTAAATTGACAGACCGATCTGTGCACAGGAAGGCTAGCTTTGAATAGTCATCATCCAAAATCTGTTATTCAGACCACACAACATTCGATAACAAACATTAGATGGGCAAAAATACAAAATAATAGATTCAGTAATCAGTATCTTTAGCAAACTGCACCAACAATGAAAACGATGTTGCATTTTAAGAAGGCAACAACTGTTAATAAAGAAGCATCATTCTCCCAATTACAATGAGTTATCTTACTCTTACCGTTAATATAAGAAAACCCAGATAACTTATCTTTCATCAAACCTCACCTCAGAAATGATTTCTACAACCCTCATTTCATTATACAGTTGATCATACTTAACTCATTACAGTTTGTTATAGGATCCAGTTTAAAATCTCATTTTAGAGAAGTTCTAAGCTAAAACCTCTTTTGGGAATCATTTTTCTATCTGCAAATCTAGCCTTCTTTCCTGTCATTTCTGAATTTAGTGGTTAGAAGAGTTAACTAACTTCCACCATTTTAGGCAGCACAAATGCCTAATAGTATACATAACAAATACAAGAAAAGACACGTCACATAAACAAGTATGATCTAATGATCTGCCTGGACCACATCAGACTCCTAAATCTGCTAAGAATCTCACATGATTGGCATGCAGACAGCAAGACACCTAATAACATCAACAAAAACATCAAGAAGTTTATAATAACATAGACAATGGCATAAACAACAAAAACACATTAATTAATCTAATTTTTCCAACAAAGGACTGTAAACTAATCCCATTTTACCGTGGTTTGACATTCCCACCTTAAAGAAAGCACCTAATTCATATCTCTAGTCCCACTTTTGTCTCGCTAACATTTTCATTGTCCTCCATGGCTGCATCCATTCCTTCAAACCAGTAATGTTTCTTGCATTTGTGCCCCAGTTGTATAGGGTTCATCACAGTGACAAAGCCCCCTGGACATTCAGTTTTTGATTTCACCACATGCAAGTTTTTTACAAAGGGGGTCCATGCTGCTGAAATGGCTCCAGAATTTCCTCTGTGTAAAGCAATATTTTTATCCGCAGAAAATCACATCATCCATACAAACATGCTAAACTCGCAGCACGGTTTAAATCTTGTTGATGATGAAGCTCTACTTCTAGGCAATAGCTTCTCCTAACCCACTAATAAAAATTGCAACCTCCTCCTCTTTTGTCAGAATACTGGCTCTTGCAATCAGTGATTCAAATCTCCAATGATTTTCCTACAGTACCCCCTATTGCTCCACCTTTGAAGGTTCACCCAATTCTTTGCTCCTTAATAGCAGACCACAATAAAGGGTAGCACTGCTCCTTAAATTCCTCCCATGTTAAGTGTGGCTGATCTCTTTCTGCTTTGAGGACCAGATTTGTGCATGCCTTTACAGATTTAGAAACCAGTTTTATGCATCTTCCTATGGATGAAATGATGCTAAGATCACCCTTTCTTAGTCAGGTTTTCATTGATGATAGAAGATATGGTCACAATGATTCAGCCATCCCAATAGATCGAAAGACCCATCATAGCATGGAAAATCTACTCAAAGAATTTAGGAACCAGATTTCCATTATTTTGATTGCCTCAAATAACTCTTTGATCTCATCTAGCCTTCTTCCACAGATTCCCTTTCCTCTCGATGCTTTGCACTACAACTTGATAATTCTTCCAATTGTTATGACATTTCTTGCTATCGCAAATCAGAAGTTGCTTTCTCATACCCAGCACAATCATGCACATGGTGCTACAAATATTGTAATTCTGCCATATTTTCCTGCTCTTATAGCATATTGTCATATAATCGAGCTTGTTCTCTCTTTTTAGGACCCTATGGTAAAATCTAAAGGAGCCTCCCCATTTTTCGAAATTTCTGTCATGATTTTCATGGATATGTGAGTTAATGTGAATTGGAACAATATTAAACAATTCATGAGTTGCAAGCCAAGCATCTTTATCTGTTAAGGACAATACTGAACAAGTTACAACAATAAAGGACAGCAGTACACAATTACAAAAATCTTAAGTACATTTTTTCTCTGATTACTCTACAGCTGGTTCTATCAAAACATACCTAGGCATGGTGCTTAAAAAGGATGCCTCACTTTTAAATTCATCAATCTGTTAGCGTCTTATACTTGTCACCATTTCGACATGTTATGGAAACCCAAAATTAAGGGTGTTATCCAATTGCAAGCAAACTGACTTAAATCAATAATCAGGACAGAGAAGGGCAATTTTATCATTGAGGTTTCTTTCATCATTTCATTTTTACCTACCATCTCATCAAATTATGGATCTTAAGCCAAAGGAAACAATCGAACAAATTCACTGAACAGTTATAACAGTGATGACACTAAGAACACATTGGAAAAAAATTTTGAGATCCATCAGACAATTCTGCAAAAACAATTCGTACAAGACTGAGGTTCATGAAGAAGTAGATAGACAACCTGAAAATCAACAATCTCCGAGTCCAAGTGTCTTTCGAACTTCAAGGATAGTTGCTTTAGCTCATATACTTTGACTTGAGGAGGATATATACCTACATCCAATGGTGCATCAGAAAATTCTAATATAATGCATGGATTTATTTATTCCTTTTTTTTTGGGGGGGTAAATTTATTTATTGTTCTTTTAAATTTCACAAGATAACATTTATACATTTGTGTTTTTTTTTTTTTTTCCCCAAAAGGTAACATACACATATAGTGCCAAACCTGATGCAATAAGGAAGTCCCCATCAGGTGTCTCCTTAATTTTTGTTGTTGCAGTTTCAAACCTTAAATCTTCAATCAGTTGGACTCTTGTCATATAGTCTGATCAAATAAAGAAAGAAGGTGTCATCACTAAGGAAATACAAATTAAATAATCATGGAGTAATGAAAAGAATGTCCTAAAAAGAAAAACACATGCTAGCAGCAGCCAAAAAGAAAAGGTTGGTCCAGAAAACATCATATGCAATTCAAAATATGTAAGTAGGGAGCCACATGAGGATGTGATTGCCTCCCACTTATGGTCAATCATATAACAAAAATGCTAAAATTTCCAAGAAAAAAGAAGTTAAAATCATCAAACAGTTAAGCTATATTACTAGAGGTAACCATTATCTCCTATGTACAGCTTCCAGTCCTTTTTCATGGGAAGCAATAACCTTTCAAGATTTAACCAAGCAATTGCCAAAGCATCACTCAAAATTCAGCAAACTATCTATGCAATTTAGTGGTTAAGATCCATGGACACCTCATTTCTAAGTGCCAATTCTTCACTTGGGTTTAGAGATGTTATGAGTAGTATCTCAATCATCTACCTAAAAGCTTAAGCTTGTAATTATGATACCTTTGACTAAGACCCCTCAAGTGGATAACTTAATTAGATAAGAGTTGACTATCAATACAAAGATTTGAACCCAGAACCTCCTGATCCGATACCATGTTATAAATAGTACAATAATCGTTTTATTTAAAAACTTCAACTAGTAGATACAGTATGAACTACTATATTTATTATATAATAAGGAGAAGTTGCTTGAAGCTATCCAAGTATGGTGCAAGCTTGGTTTCGGAAGCAAGAGCAACATTCCCACTCATCATTTATTTCCACTCAGCCTGCAACTTTGGCAAAGACCACTTATTGTATCTGGCAATCTTACAACACCATTCAAGTTGGGAACACAGCACAAGAGCCACCAACTGTAGCTAGACGGATTATCACTTACTCAACATCAGCATCTCAACATAGTTTGGTACACAATAGTTCCTTAATATAACCCAGCAAGATCTCATATAAATTTGTTGCTGACTGTTTCTAATTCTTCTAGCTTCAATAGTTCTCATTTATAATAAGAGAAAACACTCACTTGATACATTCTTTGAAACATCCCCTCATAAAGCTAGACATTTCTTCAAAATAAATTAATAATATCAAAGCACTCATAGTGTAATCAATGGCAACCACCAAAGTAGTTGATACCCAAGGTAGTTGATACCTCACAGCATACTTATAATGCCATTAGGTGACAAAAACTAGTTGATGGGAATTAGAGTCCCAAATATAGGTTCAAGAATCCAAGAGCAAATAAGGACTGATCGAGCCAAGATGAGATCTCAATCACGAAGAAGACACATTTGGAAATCATAGAAATCAAGTGCCATCAAACGGATAGACTCCCATAGGAATGGCTGCTAATGATATATAGCCTACCATCCGAATTGGCTACATCTACCATCCTGAAGGCAAATTGCATCAAATCTCAGGAACCAAGTCTCTCTCTTACTATCCAGCCAACATCCTATCTACCATCCGACCAATAGTTCGTGCTAAGCTTCCAACAAACCAGCTACATGTTTCCTTCTGGATGACTAACCTAACAATGTATATTATATTACAATTACACCTTTTTATTTACTTTATGCTTATTTTTATATACAGTTACGCCATTAGCCCTATTAGGTTGACATATAAGCTTGTTTTATTGTTGAACAATTCATTATCAATATTAACATATTCTATTATTGCCAGACCTTACATCATCATTAAATGTATTTTTCTTTGATCTTATATATTAGAGCTTTTATTCATTTGATTGTGGCGATCTTGTTGATAGGATTAAACATAAGTCATATCAATTAATCTAATTAATGCTTTTGATTACTATAAATCATAAGGAATACCAATCATAGGATTTCTGAACAAATCTAGCTCAATTGTAGGATAAGACTCCCATCCAAATGGCCGATAAGCAAGATGGCAGTGATTGTATTGGTTGAATATCCAAAGGTAATAATAATAACATCAGTGCTCAAGGTAGGATAGAATAAAATATGCAAGGAATAGGAGCAACACTATGGGATTGAAGACTGTCATATCCTAAACCCTATAGTTTATATTGGTTTATAATAAAGGTGCTATTCATGTTAATTAATAGGTGAGAGTGACTTTTGCCACTAATAAGTATGTACACGAGGTGTGTTTGCCAATGGATGCTCCATATATATTGTTAGGAAAGCCATGGCAATCCATCAAAAGAGTGATCTATGATAGGTTTAAAAATATTAATACTTTCTAGAAAAGATGAACAAGAGATTGTATCTTTATTTATGAGCTTAGCTAAAGTCAAGAAAGATTGAGTCACTTCGGGTAAACAGTAACAACGTAAGAAGAGTTTGTTTGCTTGCCAAAACAGAAGCAAGATCCAGGGGACAATGGGTAATCAAGGAAGACAAATTTGGATACCGTAGAAATCAAGTGCCATTCGAATGGATAGGACTCCTATCTAAACGACTAGTATAGCCTACCATTCAGACGAGCTATAAGAACCACAGAACCAAATTTCTCTCTTAACATATGACTGGAATCCTATCTACCATTCTACCATTAGTTCATGCTAGGCTTCCATCTAGCCAGTTACTTGTTTCCATCCAGGTGACCAACAGCACAACAACAAATATTATATTATACCTTTCGGTTACTTCACACTTATTCTTAAATAAAGTTGTGCCATTACCGTTGTACGGTTACCATATAAGCTTGCTCTATTGTATTCAAACAATTCATTGTCAATATTAACACGTTCCATTATTGTGGGACCTTCCATCATTATTGAAAGAATTTTCCTTGGATCTTATCAATCAAAGTTTATTCATTTGATTGTGGCAATCTTGTTAACACCTTGTTTACTTTACCGAATAGAATAGATTCGTAATGGAATCTCAATTCATTAGAATTGAATAAACCCGTAATTCTTATTACATTGTTCACTTAACTAAAAATAGCATATAAAGATACTCATGTAATATGTCTAAATGACTATTTCGTCCTCATCTTCTACCTTCCCCACAATTATCTTCTTATATACCCTGACACCTACAGAGCATTGAAAACATATATGGCCATGCCTTCTTCTCCGACCCCCAGACTCCGTCACACACAAAACAAACCCCAATGCAAATGTAATCACAACAATAATCGCAAACAAATCTCAAATTGGGATTGTAATTGCAACTGGATCTACCTATTTGACCACTCAACAACTACTATAACACCTTTTTTGTGTTTCGGTGCAAACACTAATCATAAATGTAATTGCACATCTCTAATTGCAATTCTCTGTCATAGATTTATCGATCTCCCTTCAATACCGTTTGTCTTCTATTTTTTTTTTTCTACCACTTTCTCTCTCAATCACTCTCTCACTTCATCACTCCATCCCTTTGACTTATTCTCTCTTCGTCATTCTCCCTCTTCAACCTCTTCGTTGTTGGTGAGTAATTGTGTCGTGCTACTTCGGTGGTGGTAGTGAACTGCTGTAGTCATTGGTGGGTGGTGGTACTGATGTGCTTCGTTGGTGAAGGTGGCGATTTGGTCTACGGGGAGATGAGGGACGAGGATGTCATTAAGGCACTAAATTGCAATTCTTTTTTTTTAGACAAGGAATGGCTATTACTTATTCTCATTAAATTGCAATTCCTACAAATTAGAATTCCATGAAGTAAACAGTGTAATTTGGCTTTGTTAAGGAATAGAGGAAGAATGGAATTGTCATTACCCCTAAGTGATCCCTAAACACCAAAAACACACAGACCCTTTCTTTAATTATCTAAAAACCTAAAAATACAATAGATCCAATTTTTATTATTGTTGTGCTTCATAGATCCTGTCTTGAATCTAATCTTAGGATTCTAGGCACAACACCGGTACTGAATTCTTAATCAAATTTCCACAATAGAAAACCAAGTCACTGTATCACTCTGATCCAGTTTCCAATACATTCCATATCAGTAAGCAATCATCATTGTAAATTAACCTCAAGAACTGACACCAACATGGCAAATTGCATAAGCACGAGTGCAGAAACTATTTGTTGGACAACTACTAGAGAGTACGCAACATTGGATAGATTCTGCCCATGTTGTGCTTCCAACTGCTTGTAGGACTTGGAATGGAGTTACTTTGGCCCTCTTATCGCATCACACATCCACTTCACGTCTCTCAACCTCTATTAAAGTTGATTTATTAGTCGCAGTTTACACCCTTTTGAGAGTTGGAAACACTGTTCGTTTGAGAAAATCGTTCTTTTGAGATTCTTTTTTTGTTGGACAAATCATTGATTATGTCAAGATCCTTGTAGATTGGCATTGCATGGTTGACTTTAGTTTCCCGTTGGTTCTTGTAATTTTGGAACTTCCTTTCCTCACTTCCCGCATTGCAGTTGTAACATTCTTACTCAATTAATGAGTTATTTATTTACCCAAAAAAAAAAGCGCAATTACTGGTTGTTCAGTTGAGAACTGCTCCATCTAGCCTTTCCTCCAACCATAAGCCCATATTTTATTTATCTATGCAGATAGCAGCTTGTGATAGGTAGAAACATGAAGTGGACACCAAAAAACTTTATTGAATTATCCATCACTCTCTTTACAGAATCAAAAACATAATTTGCTTATGACAGTAAGGAAGTTCCTTTTTTTTTTAAACACAAAAAACCTAGGGTTTAATAGAACAATTGAGAAATAACAATCAATAATCATACAGCGGAGGAGTAAAAAGAGAGAAGTAGCGCATACTCTTGTCCTTGCGAAGAGCTCTGAGCCTCTTAGGGTTGAGCCACGTGGCAAGAGAACGGTGTTGAGAAGAGATTGTATACATTTTGACTCCATTGATGGAGGTCGACTTCAGGGCTTCTCCTTGGTAAGCCATGTTTATCTAATTTTAGAAGCTGTCAGTATCTTCAGTACAAGTAAACCATATATATCGTGATGAGAGAGAGATTCTCAACTGCGGAACCGCCTTTGTGTGGAGGCTGCCGCTGAGGCACAGGCAGAAAGGCAGAGACACACAGACGGACGGAGAGTTGGGGCTTGTGGGATGGGGGGGAAGGGTTTTAAGGATGTTCGCCTGTTTGGAGGTGGAATTGATTGTTATTTATACGGAGGGCTCGGGCCTAGTGACCATGCTGTTTCGCTCAAGGAGACTAGTTACGGTCAAGATTGTCCTTATCAGATAACCACATAACATCTTATATATAAATAGTAATGATAATTAATATTATATATAATAAAATAAATTTAACGATAGTAATATTATAAGTCTGAATTGTTACTAATAATTTATATTTATTCATTTTATTAATGATAAATACACAAATAGGGAATAACAATTAGATAATTAACAAAATAATAATCATATATCATAATTGATATTTTCGAAATCATTTATAATAACACTTTTTTTTCCTTTTATTAGAGAACAATTTTGGAGAAGGAAAGAATCAAATTTTGTCCATCCCATCCCATTTATGAAATTAGTGTTAATTTCACTATATTACAAGGTTTTGATTGAATAATAGTTAATAATTTATTAAAGCATAAAAGAAATAAGTAAGTTACGATTAGCCATTAGCAAAAATATATTAACCAATAATAAATTCAAGTGGAAAAAAAAGGTAGGCTTCAAGTCAATCGTCCTTGAATTGGCACTACATTACCATCTTATCATTTTTTTTTTCCCTTCCAATACAATAACTATCAAAGTATAAGACAATTTTCCTACACAAATATAGGCTTTTTAAGATAACAACTAACCTACTAAAAAGATAAAAAGGTATTATTAAATTATTTGCTTTAGTTATTAATGAGCTTACTCTTTTTGCATAAAACATTTTCTAACTATTACCTAGCAAAAAATTTTAAGAATTTTGCCTAACATATGGTGTTTATAGCTAGTCCCAAGGCTTAAGGCTTCGAAGACCCAAGACCTATAAGGAGCCTAGCCTAAGTGCTTACGAAGTTTATGTAACCTAAACAAAAAATAATACTAAAGCCCTCTTAAAATCAACTCACTACTCAAGTCAAACTTCGAGTACTCTAAAGAGTTTCTCCCAAGGGCCTTTAGCCTTTGGTCTCCACCTTATGAAAGAAGAGCTCGCCTCCTCCCTCCCAAAAGCCACACCAAAGGAGCTTGCTAAACTATCAACTAGGCACTTTTCCCATTCCTTATCCATTTTCTCTCTCCTATTTAAATATTGAATGATGCCTATTGTATGACCTATAATTCAACGACTGAACTAAGATAGCTACCCACTACTGATGTGATAGGCTCATCTCTTCAGTATCCACCAACCGACAAAAGAGGGATAGTTTTATCTCATATTAGCAATACGTCCCTCTTGGATTCTACGCTAGTTAATTCTCCTATACGTTCACCTTAGTCAGCATCTCCTAATCTATAAATAGTGGTAAAGTTTTCAGGTAAAGAGATAAATTCCTCTCATATTCTTAGGAACTCACTACTTTCTTTAGTTATATCTTTACTTTACTTGCTAACTTAGCATTGGAAGACCCTCATTAGCCATACCATTGAAGGCTTTTTATAAGTCCACCTTCACCCATGGCAAATGGACTACCTAAAGTTCACACGAGTCATACTTGTGATATTTACTAACGTTAGGCAAACACCTATCAAATTGTAGTGAGTAAATTAAGTCCAAATATCGATCTATAGACTTTAATTATTAATACTCATTAGATTTATATTATCTAACCTATAAATTCGAATTCAAGAATTTAAAACTAATTTTAGCAATTAGTAAATTATCATTAAATAAGAATTGTTCAAGAACTAAGCAAGAAAATAATAAAATTATAAAGTACTTCAAGATTTGCAAATCGTATCTAAATCTTTATTTCTCTTAGATATAACATGTGATTTTCCTTCAAGATAATCTAATTTATTATTTAATCTTTTTTATCGAGAAAATTATCTACTAATGTTGATCACTTTCTTAAGCCAATTAATCCTAATCTTGAAATCACCTATTAGAATTTGTTCTCAATAATATGAGTTAAGATCAAATTATTACATAATGAATTCTCTATACTATAATTCAAAATTGTAGAAAAATCTTACAAATTATCTTTAATCTTATAATAACCTTCATTGATTATGCCTAAATCTAATCTTATAAGATATCAAATTCCATATTACTACATGCGGAAATAATAATCTAAATCATAACGTACACATAGTTGAATCAAGAAAAGAATAAAGAATTAATTAAATCTAATTAAATCCTTATCACATGAGTAGATTTAAGGTTTATAAGACCTAAATACCAAAGATATACTCTCTATACATCGTAAAGCAATAATCTTGAATCAAAGAATATAGAAGAAAAAATCATGAAATCTAAATAATGTTAAATCTTAAATTCTTTATGGTCCTTTACTCCCTTGAGTGTTATTACTTGAAAAACTTTCAAAAAGTTGTGCCAAAAGTTCTATCTAAAAAACTTTAACAAAGCTTTATATAGGAAGTGAGAAAAATATGTTGATTGCAAACGATATGACTAAGGGGACATAAGAAGGGAGAAAAATATGTCAATTGCAAACGACACAATCGGGAATACCACCGTGTCCCTCGGTTGTATACTTGACTATCATTGACATTCTCTCTCTCTCTCTCTTTAAAATAGGAACAACATGACTAAGGACATGGTTGTATTACTGGTTATGATACTTGAAAATTAGCTCCAAATTCACCTAGAAACGACACAATCATGTCATTCAATAATGTCGATCTTCAAACCTTCATAATTTGCTCGTTTTAACTCTAATTTTAGTGGAACTTGTTCCTATCTTCTCGTTTTCTTATGTAAATTGTTTCAAAACTTAGAAAACAAAATTTTATTCAATTAAATATCATTATCTAAAAATAAACTCAAATTTCAAAGAAAAATAGTAAAAACTCACCAAATAAAATATTTCTAATATAGAGCTTATCGTCTACCATCACCATATTGCGTTTACCGTGCTTTGAAATTCGCCAACATGGTTAAGAGCAAAAACACAAAACCCCATCTATATCTCCTAAATGGTGGCGATCAACAAAACATAAACCCACAACCACCCTTAACAAGGGCACAACCATCAGACATGGAACAAATCAAAGCAATGCTATAACAACTTAGGGAAACCAATGCCAAAGTCCTCTAAGAAAACGCTAACTTAAGACAACAATTGGCTACAACCCAAAAAACAAAAGAAAAAATCAATCCTAATGACAAAATGAGTAGGCGCCTTAGGTGCTTAGCTACACTACCCCCAAACCCTTCGTGCCCATGCAATGGTGTCTAAAATGAAGAGCATCCACTACTAGACCTGTACAAACAACTAAACACCAATCGTAGCAAAGCATACCACAAGGGTATTTACTCAAGAATGAGCAAAGTCAAGAGAGAACCCTCTCTTAAACACTCGCTAAGAGGCTTAGATGACATGAATATCCATAAGCTGGACGGATACATCCAACATACCTCCAACTTATGTAAGCCCTACAATAGTTTTTAAGGTTCAATACATAAAGTTAAGGTGATTGAGTAAGTTGTATAATCAAACTCAAATTTTATGATGAAATTAAGAATACTAATAGAAGTAATCTCGTGAGTTTAGATTCAGGAAAATAACTAATTAAATATTATAATATTAAGTTATATGTATATTACCTATTATTTATCAGAAACGCGTAAAATAAGTTTTGATAAATAATGAAATGATAGAGATAAATTATATGAACCGTAAAAAATCATAAAATAACTTAAATAATATTTATAAATATTTATTTGTACCATATATGTAATTACATATAGGTAAAAATACCCGAAATTATTTAAAATACCTAAAATATGCCAAAACAGCACAAATTAATTAAGGAAAATTCAAAAATGTCAAGCTTGATTTTTTCACAATTTTTATTTATTTTTCTTAACTCGATTAGTGCTAAAATTTAACCCATTTAATACTAACACTTAACTAGGAGTTAAGAAAAAATTGTTTTTTATTTTAAAATTTATTTTAAAGTCACTACCCGATCGGACTTAAGAAAAAAGAGGGTTATTTTAAATCGATTAGTTGAATAAATTTAACTTAACTACTGGTTTACTTTAAAAACCAATTTACAAAAAAAAAAAAAAGCTCTAAAAACCAAAGATTGAGTCCGAAGGCTAATCGTTTTAAACCCTTATGAGTACTATTACTAATTTTTCGAAATTATATTTAATTTTCAATACACCCTTATAATTTAAAATTACAATTTCTATTTTACAAAAACAATAAACATGTTTATTTATGAAAAGGCTAAAAGAACTAATTATTTACAAAAGGAAGAAAAATAAAATTTATCCATATTTTAAATTGCCCTATAATTGCAACAACTGCCTATATATTCACTATTTGGGATTACACTTCTATAATTCGTTAAGAAAACTTGGATAGGGAGGTTCATTTTAATTTTAGAAAATGGTTAGGTTTAAGTTTTTAACCTATCTCGGGTTATTTAAAGAAAATTTCTAAAGAATCCCAAACTTAGTTTATTTTTAAAAAATTTTAAAAGGCCCTAATTTTGAAAAAGTGCATTTTATTTTGTTTCTATTGAAAAAATGATCTTCTAAGTGGTAAAATCCATTTATTTACTTATTTTATTTTTATTATATATATTTTTATTTTAGTTATTTTTTCTTATAAAAATAAAACTAAACTTGTTCTTTTCTTTTTCTTTTTTTTTTCAAATTTTTTTAGGTTACAATTAAAATGTGATTATAGAAAATAAAATAAAATAAATAAATAACAATAATAAATAAACACAAATCCGATATAGAAGAAAGCCAAACTAAGGATATAATCAGGGCACGGGTCATATCAGCTCAGTTAGGTTGGAGCAATAGGTTGGATTCAATTTAGCTATAGCTCCACAAGTTGTGGGTTGGTTTATGATTAAAGAAGAAGAACAACAGTAGTATTGCTTGCTCCGGACGATTTGAAGTAGCAAATCAAGCGTGGAAGATGGTTTTCACGTGAGTTTTATTAGGCTTGGTGGGTGTGGGATAGGTGCCTTGGCATTTAAAGGTTGTTTAGGTGGTGGTTGAAGATCAACCGCCAATGGTGATATACGTACAATACGCTTAGTGGTTGCTGGTGATGAATAAATAGTATGTCTTTTGGTTTTTTACTATTGGGAGTATTTTGGTGATGTCAACTTTGAACGACGATGGCTAGAAGTAGTGTTTTGTATGGTGGTTGCAATGGAAGATCGTGGTTTAAGGTTTGCTCGGTGACGGTGTTAAAGACTACAGTAGTGAGTAATGGTCATCAAGATTGAAAGCTCGAACCATAGGGAGTTTAGTGAAAGCTTAGGATTAACTCGAAAATAGCTAAGGAAGATGGTATTGTAGAGAGAGAGAGAGATTGCAATGAAGAGAAGGAAAGGTTATGTGGGGTGTATTTATGATTGCATTGGTGCCGGAATAGCTTCCCTAATCCCCTATTTTATAGTTTCATCCTTGTTTAAGATTGGAAAGTTAAAAAACACATTCAAATTGAAGGTTTGAAGTTAATGGGCGTTAAGGTGTTTTTTCATTTTTTTTCTATCTTTTCAAACTCGATTTGATTCCCAAATTTTATGTTTCTAAATAAGATTTGAGTCTAAATTCAAAGTACACCATCTCCTCTTTTAATTCCCATATTTAATTTGATTAAATATTGCTAAGAAGTGAGTTTAACTGGATGAAAGAAGAGGGGATCACAAGCTTTTTTTCTTCCTCCATCACTATAGATTCAAGCAAGAAGAATGGAGGAGATGGCATCAGGTTACGTAGTAGACATGTGCATGTCTTCTATGTTCAGTTCACGAACTGAGCTTTTGTGCAATGTAAATTGCACGTAGCCCAACGCCAATTCCCTTCCCCCTTTTTTTTAAGATAAAATAAATATAAATAAATAAAAATAACTAAAGCATTAAGCTTAGCTTTAAGCAAAAATAAATCATAATTTTCCTTCTTTATTTTCTTGAATTCCTCTATTTTTTTTTGTATTTTTCTAAAATTTTCTATTTTTGTATTTTTTTAAATTTTTTACTTTCATTTTTTTTCTAAATTTTCTATTTTTTTTTGTGTTTTGTTGTTGTGTTTTTCTTTTTTCAAATTAGAACCTTTTTACCCTATTCTTAAAAATTCCAAAATTACAAAGAGGACAAAAATAAGGTATCTACAACTATCTCTCTTTACGGTGAAGTTTAAGCAAAACTTTATTATAAAGACAAAATGAGATGCCATTTTTGCCCTGATGGTGAAATTATCCTAAGAAGTGCTTCGATTAGCTAGCTATCTTAAGCCCGATGTGCAATTTAGGTGTTTTAAAGGATAACTAAAGTTCCTAGATTTGACTTAACAAAGGATAAGAAGATAACCAAAGCTCCTAAGTTTGACTTAATAAAGGATGACTAGGGTTCTTGAAGTTTCAAGGGAGGATAATTGAATTATCAAAATTATAATTTATGGATAACTTGATTCCTTAAGGTTCATGTGAAATAACTTAAGCTCCTAAATAATAGAATTACTTAGTTTTCAAGACTTAGTTTCCACAAAGTAAACTAAGTTTCTAAATGGAAGGATTACTCAATTTTCAAGACTGAGTTTCCATGAAATAACCTAAGTTCTTAAAAGAAAGCATTATTCAATTTTCAAGACTAAGGACAGCCACAATTCCTAATATTATGATAGTTAAGACTCTTAAATAGTTAAAGCTTCTTGACAAAGATAACTAAGATTCCTATTAAATAACTAAGTTCATAAAAAAAAGAATTACTTAGTTTTAGAATCAGAGATAGCAAAACTTCTCGACAATAATGATTAAGCTTCCTATTGAATAGCTAAATCCTTAAAAGAAAGGATTACTTAATTTCAGGATTAAAGATAGCCAAAACTCTTAGTATAAAGATTACTAAGATCTTTGAGTTTTAGTATTTTTCCTAAAAGTAATAACTGATGGCCTTAAGTTCTTAAACCTAAGGATAACTTGGGTTTTCAAGATAGTCCTAAGTTCTTAATCTTAAAGATGACTTGGATTTTCACAACATTTTCAAAGATGGCATGTGACCTAAGGTTAATCTAATAGATGATAAAGGACAAATTTCAATTTTTTGAAAAACATACATTTATTCCATGATAACTTAGAAATTTTTTTTTATTAACAAAAAAAAAAATATTTGCTAACAAGTATTGATTCTTCATAGGTCCTTATAACTGCTGAATAGATGATGAACCTACTCTTTTCTTTTCTTGCTTTGGGGATAACTACATAATTGTCTAACAAATGTTCCCTTTTAAAACATCTCTTAAAGCATTAGAAGGAAGTAATGCCAGTAGGTCTCATGATTTCCAAAATATTTAAGAAAATGCTATCTCATAATTGATTGGTTTAGTTAAAGAAGATTTCCTTACACTCCCGACTATAATTCCAAAAATTATAGTTTTTCTTGTAAGTGATATGTTATGATCAATCTGTTAGGTCTTTTTTTTATTGTAATGTAATAAAGGTTTGGTCATTGGTTTAAATGGATAATAATGTACATGCCTTATTAAAAGAATCAAAGTATTCAACTTAGGTTTACAAGTCAAGAACTCCTTTAGGAAAAATGAATATTATGCTTACCTTAGTTTCAAAAGTAACATTTACCAAAGATAAGTTATTTCCTTCAATCAGAAAGACCTTTTTAGGAGGGGTAGAATTATAGGTTAACTATAAGACATGTGTTAGTAGCAATTTCTTTGGGGATCATGAATTTTGGGCGGAAACTTTGGTATTTGCCCTGACTTTTTCAAGTTTGTGATTTTAGGGGCCTTTATTCAAAGTATGGGTCTTAATTTAGGAATGGGTTTTTGTACCCCAGATCCTTTCAAGCTTTAGGGCTTTGGACTTAGTTACTTTGTATGTGTAGATCTATTTTCTCAATCAAACTTTTCATTTTTTATTTCAAATTTCTCATTTCCTCTTTCTTCTTCTTCTTTTCAATTTGATCTAAGACAAAGGTGATCATCTTCTTTTTCTTTGGTGTATGGTTCATAGTATATGCGATTTGTGTATAAAGTTCAGAACGGAAGCCTTTCTTCATCTTAAAGGAAATAAGTATTCAGAGGTAATAATTACAATTGAATCGAAGTGACTAAAGTAAGTATAAATTAGTTTTAACCTTTTCTCCTTTTTAATGACACTAACCTTTATATTGCCCTATTACAAGGTGGTTTTTTATAGGGTTTAATTTTTGAAATACTTCATTCAAAAGTCTCAATAGTGTTGACAAAGGATATTTTGTGTTTTTAAGATAGAGAAATGAATGTCTAACGTCATTTTGATTAATGTATCAATTTTAATATGGACCTCTTTTAAGGAATGAGTCTAATAGTCTCGTTTTGATGTCACTTGACACTCAAGTATTTAAAGGTTAGTGTTTGAGATGTGGTTTGCCTTTTTTCATTCTATACTTTCAAAATGAGATACCAAAATGTACATTCATTTGCGCCAATAACAAAAGTTTCCAGATGAACGCTTGTATTGGATAAACAAAATACTTTTATTTCAAATGATCATTATTATAGAATTATGTCAATTTTCAAATTTTGTCTCTCAAAATGCCCTTGTCCCATTTAACTTGAGGATACACCCGATCGCTTTAAGTAACAGGCCAACATATTAGATGATAGCAATAGATTCTCAAAGTTAGGTGCAGTAGGTAGTTCCTTTGAAGTCCTTTCATAGCTGAGCTAGCAACAAATAGCTTTTACGATATCAAGTTGTATTATCTTAGTGTCAATCATATCTTGAATTTTATTCTTCAACCTCCAGCATCCTTCCATAGTATGCCCCTTTTGACTTATATGATAGTCACATTGTGCTTTTAGGTTGAAGTTCAATGGCCTGTAGTTTAAATTAGGGGCTTTACAAGCTAGGGACTTAGCCAATTTAACTGAAGAAAGATTTAGGTTATTAGAACTTTAAACTAAATAAATTATCTTCTTGAGGCATTACAAGTGGGCTTGTCTTAACCCTGTCTTTTTTAGCTTAACACCAGCTCCTTCCCTTTTAGTGATGTTTGAATAGTAATGAGTGTCGTTTGAAGTCTTTTGAACACAAGATCGATGGCCATTTCTAGATTTGAAATGCCCTTCTATAATGTTGCCACATTTTCTTTCAAGCTCATAAATCTTTTTTTTCCAAACCTAGATCTTAGGATACTTACAAGCTGCTGATTATGGAAACTAAGATTTGCAATTGTTAAGCCATATGATATCCCTTTTTTTTTTTTTCTGGGGAGTTGATCTTATCATCAACCATTTGAATTTGGTTTGGAAGAATCCCTACCCATTATCAATTCTCAATTTTTTTTTTCTTTTTTTCTCTTTCTTTCTTTCTTTTTTTTTTTATTTTGAAAACTTTTAAGTTGAAAAAAAAGAAGAAGGTTAATATGACCCTAACTAGTTTATTTGAAGCATAAAAGTTAGACCCTAACCTACTAATGAAGAGTATTTGCATCTTGTAAGTTTTTAAAAGATTATTTACGAAGTATTTGATATTTGTAACTGACTACTAGTTATTGACAAGGATAGGGAGACTATAATACAACTTTCTTATATAAATTTAGGAATATGGACACTAATTTGAAAAACTAATTATTTTACAAAGTATTTAGAGAAAGGAAGTAATTTTTTTTTTAAATGAAAGTGGAATTGAGATGGGATTTATTGACAAAGGTGACAGTTAGGGAAAATAATAAAGTCCTAAAAAGATGTAAGGATGGAAAATATGGCATGTAGATGTAGATGTAAAGGGTTAGCGATAAACTAGTAATGTAGCAATTTGAAAAATTTAGGATTGTAACTTTATCGAAATTCTAGAATTACAACAATTATTTTAAATTGGTATACTAAAATACAATTTATAGGGAAATTCTATATTTACAAAATGAAATGTATAAGAAAATCACAAATTTACAACTAAAGTAGAAAGAATTCATATGGTTAGCATAAGGAAAATATATTACAAAGAGGAATTCCAATAGGGTCATAACCTTTAGTTAGTGGCATGTCGCATCACTACTTATCTATTGGTTTAAGGATTCATGTATGAAAAAGGGTAGGTTCTGAAGGTTCTTGAGCTCTGTAACTTAACTTGTTTTTAGAAAATGCCTTCATTGATTACACGGCAACTTAAGTGGAGGTAGCCTAATTAGCCCCAACTGATGGTTACATTACAACACCCGAAGCCTACACAATGACCCCACAATCCTAGGGTCTTAAGATGACCTAGGTCTAACCATATCTACTTTGATCCTTGATGCAATTATTCTCTCTAAAATCCTAAGTATGTTGCATACAAAGTAAATACAACAATATAAAAGAAGTATATTGCATGAAATAAATAAATAAATAACATAAGTATTTTGAAAGGTAAATATAATTTTGGAAAGTTTTTAAGTGGCTAACCCTCTTGATGTCCTTAATGGAGTCGCAGAGCTGTCGAATCTGATTTTTTTACGGTTTCTTTTTTAATTCTTCTTAATCTGATTAGTACTAAACCTTAACTTGTTTAATACTAATCTTTGACGAAGAGTTAAGAAAAACTTAGTTTTATTTTAAAAATTGTTTTGGAGTTGCCACCCGATTAGAGTTAAGAAAAAAGAGGGTTAGGTTAAATCGATTGAGTAGACTGATTTAACTTAGCTATCAGTCTACTTAAAAAAGCAATTTTAAGAAAAAAAGGTTTTGAAAACCAAAAATTGAGTTTGAGGGTTAATATTTTTAAACCCTTACGAGTATTACTATTAACTTTCTGAAATTAGATTTAATTTTCAATATACCCTTATAATTTGAAATTACAATTTCTATTTTACAAAAACAATAAATTATGTCTATTTATGAAAAGGTTAAAAGAACTAATTATTTACAAAAGGTGGAAAAAATAAACTTTATTTGTATTTTAAGTCATCTTGTAATTGCTACAAGTATCTGAGTACCTACTATTCGAAATCAGACTTTCATTGTTCGTTGAGAAAACTTAAATGGATAAGTTTATTTTAATTTCAAAAAATGGTTAGGTTTAAGTTTTTAACTTAATTCAAGTTATTTAAAGAAAATTTCTAAAAGGTCATAAGCTTAGTTTATTTTTTGAAAATTCTAAAAGGCCCTCATTTTGAAGTGGTCTATTTTATTTTGTTTCTATTGAAAAAAGTTGATCTTCTAAGTGATTTTATTTTTATTATATACTTATTTTATCTTATAAAAATAAAACTAAACTTATTCTTTTCTTTTTCTTTCTTTTTATTTCAAATTTTTTTAGGTTACAATTACAATGTGATTATAGAAAATAAAATAAATAAATAAACATAAATCCGATATAGAAGAAAGCCAAAACGAGGATGCAATCAGGGTACGAGTTGGATAAGCTCAATCGAGTCGGAGTAATGGGTCGGATTTGGTTTATCTAGAGCTCTATGGGTCGCAAGTCGGTTTATGATTGAAGAAGAAGAGTAGTAGTGGCGTGGCTTGCTCCAGATGATTTGAACTGGCGAATCAAGTAAGGAAGGTGGTTTTTACATAAGTTTTATTAAGCTTAGTGGGTGTAGGATAGGTGCCTTGGCATTTGGAGCTTGTTTAGGTGGTGTTTGAAGATCAACTGTCGGTGGTGATACAAGTACAACATGTGTTATGGCCAAGAGCGATGAGTAGATGGTGTGCACTTAGGTTTTTGAATATGGGGAATGTTATGGTGATGCCGGTTTTGAATGGGGGCAGCTAAAAGTAGCATTTCGTGTAGTGGCTAAGGTGGAAGATGGTAGTTCAGGGTTTGCTTGGTGACAGTGTTAAAGATTACATAGGTAAGTGGTAGTGGTGGTTAAGATTGAAAGCTTGGGTCATAGGGTGTTTATTGGAAGCTTTGAATTAACTTGGAAATGGCTGAGGAAGATAGTATTGTAAAGAGAGAGAGAAGTTATGGTGAAGGGAGAGAAAGGATATGTGGGGCATGTTTGTGATTGCATTAGTGCTGGAATAGCTTCCCCAATCCCCTCTTTATAGTTTTTCATCCTTGTTTAAGCTTGGAAAGTCAAAAAACGTATTCAAATTGAAGGTTCAAAGTTAATGGGTTTTAAGGTGTTTTTTCATTTTCCCCATCTTGTCGAACTCAATTTGATTCCCAAATTTTATGTTTCTAAACAAGATTTGAGTCTAGATTCGAAGTACACCATCTCCTCTTTTGATTCCCATATTTAATTTGATTAAATATTGCTAAGAAGTAGGTTTAACCAGATAAAAAAGAGAAGGGATCGCAAACTTTTTTTCTTCCATCATCACTGTAGATTCAAGCAAGAAGCATGGAGGAGATGGCATCAAGTCACGTAGTAGGCACATGCCATGCGCTTGGTGTACACGTGAGGCAATGCTTCTGTGGGAAAGCATCAGGCGCTTTCCATGCTTATCTCCTGTCTTCAGTCCACGAATTAGGCTTCTATGCAATGTAAATTGCACTTAGCCTGGCACCAATTCCCCTTCCCTTTTTTCTAAAGATAAAATAAAAATAACTAAAGCATTAAACCTACCTTTAAGCAAAAATAAATCCTAATTTCCCTTCTCTATTTTCCTAAATTCTTCTATTTTTCAAAGGTTTCTACTTTTTTTTTTATAAATTGTCTTTTTTTTTGTGTTTTTTTTTTTAAATTAGGACCATTTACTTTATTCTTAAAAATTCTAAAGTTATAGGAAGGACAAAAATAGGTATCTATAATAAAAAATCAAGAAAAGTATGAGAAATTGTAGAAATATCCAAATTCAAGGCATAACATTCTAGGATTAAAAATATAAATTTCAACTAATAAAAATTACCCAAGTAAAAGCGAAGGATACATGACATTTGTCACAAGTAAAATTAAAGAAAAACTTAATCACTTTTATAAATTTTGGAGAAACTCTTCTAAATTTCATTTTGGTCATTTTGAAGTCTAAAAAAAAATTAGGGAGAGGTGAGAAGAGGAGAGAAACCAATTTTACAAAAAATAAACAAAATTTAGTGCAATTAAGACATTAGAAGAGAACATGTACTCAATTAGCACTTGGAAAGAAACTAGACCGACTACCAAACAATGGACCTTATGCTTAGTAGTGCTGACAATCCTAAGGCGGCTAGAGGTGGTTGCAAGTTAATGGTTCGAGTGAGTCTAATTTTTAATTCAATTTGTTTAATTTATAAAAAATATCAAATAAATATGTAAAATTATGAAATTTGGTATTCTAATATATTTTTGTATATAGAATTAGGCAAAAATATCGATTTCATAAAATTAGGTCATAGGATATATGGTGCTTAAGAAATCCTTAAACTCAAGTTAGTTTTTCATTTTGATTTAAATAATCTTAACAATATAGTTTTGGCTTCAAAATTTTTATATAGGCTATTTAGGTACTAACCCAATCGTTTTAGCTAAGGATATTAGCCTTAAAGTTTGCACTCTCAATCGTATGTCTTCTCTTAAACCACCAAAAAAATTTCCCAACATCCGCATTTCTATATTCATAATAGTGCTATGAAGAGTTTTTTCAAAAAATTATTTTCTAAAATTTTACTTAATTTTTAGATCTTAAAATCATATATAAAAGATAATATTTGGGCCTAATTTTGTGATTTAATATTAATTTAATGAAAATTCTAATTTAGTATATGATTATCTATCTTTGCATGTTAGTTGCTGGTGTAAGATGGTATTTGGGGAATTTGAGGTATTGGATGTATGTATTATGCATATTATGTAATCAATAAATATGAAGGAATAATAGGTAAAAGGGTAGATTTAAGTTAATTTTATGATTTGAGGTTAATTTGATTTAAATTCTGATTTAGGATATAATTAGATATCTTGGAATGTTAGTTGATGATGAAAGGTGATAATTATAGTATTGAAGATGTTAGATGAATGTGTAATTTAAGTAATAATAGGTAACATGTGAAATAGGAAGATTAAATAAGTGGAAAATGTTAAGTTAAATTGATAATATTATAATAATAAGATAATATTATAAATCTAATTTGAAATATAAATTTAGGAATTTATATGAAAAATGTAAGTTATTCTCACATTGAAAGTAAATTTGATAATTAAATTAGGAGTAGAGTGTACAGTATTGACCAAAATATTAGTTACGAGCTAAATAGAAGATTTAAGATACCCAAGTATAGTTATATGAATTTCATATATTAGTTTAGAAGAAATTCTTAGAGTTTATATATAAAACTCGTAATCAGAAACTAGTTTAGAACTAGCTTGATTATAAATAATATATAACTTAAGAAATTGAGTAAAATTATAATTTTAAACTAAAACTAATGATTTAAAGCTTATATACATATATACACATTTATGAATGGTGGTTATGTTAAATGATAATTCTTAGATCAAAAACTAATTTAGAAGCAAAATCAGAATTAAGACTAATAAAAGTATATTAGAGAGCTAGTCAAAATCTAAACCAGAAGTTGTATTCACCTGAATTAATTATGAGAAAGGGGTTAGAAGACATTTATGAGAATTAAAAAGTAACCAAAAGATAAATTAAAATTTGATTAGAGGTTGAATCAGAATTGGCAAAAGAAGTAAATTCAGAACTTGACTGAACAAGAGAAGTAATCCTAAGAGACCTAAACTAAAATAACTAAATATAAGAAGACCCTAAACTAAAGATAACAATTTAAATTATAGAATAAAATTTATCTATGGTAGTTATGTGGAAATCAAAATAATATTTGTATTATAGAGATTATTGGTGATGGTTTATTACGAGTCAAACCTTAAGTAGGTAAACGAAGAGTTTAGGTAAGTTCGGGATTAATACGTTACTGTATTTCAAAATACTGTTCTGTAGTATGTAGAGGCTTAAGATTTCACTTGATTGTGTTTATTAGATAACTTGATTATGCGCATGCTTTTGTGTGCGTGTTTTTAGGTTGATTGTATGATTATGGCTTTATGCTTTAGACTATAATTGTTTGTTTTGCGTAAAATGATTAAACGCCTTAAATTAAACTTAATTAAATATATGACTTGTAATTCTAAATTGGTCTTATATGGTAACCCATTAGAAGAAACATTTAGAGTTCTCCAACCAAATACCGATCCCTTCGAAAGGGATAACGCTATATAACATAATAGTCCCTTCTTCATCCTTAGTCGAACTAAATGATAAGAGAAGAGGTTACGACAAGAGTAAAGGTAGTAGTTCGAAGGTAGGTGTGAGAGGAACAGTATCTCCATTGCACAAGCCTAAGTTTAGTCATGAATTATTAAAATATGCGATAAATTTCTCAACCTAGATTAATGGGGGTATAATTTCTCTAATCTCATGATAAACCAGAAAACGTTATACGATGGCATTAGTCAATTGCATTGCATATAAATAATTGATTTATAACCTTGCCTATGCTTGATGTGTATTCTTATGTTTCTATCCCAACTTATTAAGTGATTGGTTACTTATATCTCTATAGATATTATTGTAGGTGTTAGCTTGAAAGCAGCATCATAATTGCCCTAAAGTTAGCTATTGTTGGATTTTAGGGAGTGAAGAAATAAAAACTAAAGAACATATACATTTCTAAGATTTTAGTTCTTAACTTAGAATCTTCTATTGTTAAATAAGGTATTACTTAGGTAAGATTATGCTACGAAATTATACAAACATTAATTGTAATATTTGCATTCTAGTATATATTTTTCATACTTTTTTAGATAAATAACTTGTTTAATTTGTGAACTGTTTACTTTAAAGTGGGTTAATCGTGGATGCTTTGTGTAAATCAAATCTAAAATAGCATTTATAAGGTCAACTTCTATTTTAGAATAGTTTACATGTCAGGATTGCTACAACTTTACTACTTTAGAGCATAACAACTTACGCCACCAAAAGAGACTTGAGTCTTTCGGTTGACAATTAGGTGTAGTCGCGCGTAGAAGCCCTTTACTATAAGCATTGTAAGATCCACAATCAGCTACTCGGAGTTTGACTCATAGAATTTAGGATGATTGGCTAAAGGATTGGATTAAGCCTAAATTATCAAATAAAGTTAGAATATTAGTAAAAGCAATTCTGTAAGTTCAAATTTAAGAAAATAAGAAATAAAATAAAAGAATATAAAATTTTTAAATTTTAAATATATTACTCATTATTTATTGAAATGCGTAAAATGCATTTTGATAACTAACGAATTGTTAGAGATAAATTATATGTATACTAAAAATAATAAAATAACTTAAATAATATTTAGAAGTATTTATTTGTACTATATATGAATTTATATATAGGTAAAAATACGCATAATTACTTAAAATACGTGAAATATGTTAAAATAAGTTAATTAATTAAAAAAATCATAATTAATTAAGGAAAAATAAACAAAATTAAGAAAAAGTCTATAAGTAGGTCATGATAGCTGGGGGAGGAAAAAAAATCAACCAATTAAATAAAGCCAAACAAAAAGCAAATTTGGAAGAGAATAATACTCATGTCTAGTCAAATTAATGCATAAAAAATCTCCTAAGGCCCTATAAATGCCCAAAATTTTGTAGAAGTTCATTTAGGTAGTTGGGAATACAGAAAAATTAAGAGAGCACAAAAAAGAAAGAGTTAGAGTTTTCTTACAAAAATTAGGAAAAATATGTGCAATTAGGGCTTTAGAAGGAAACCCATACCCGACGGTCACCTGGAAATGAACGGCCACCACCACACCACTTTATTACCACCACCCAACTTGGTTGATACCCTTAGGGTCGCCACTGGTAGCTGGAATCCCAATGGCTAGGTAAGTTTGATTATACCCCGATTTTATGAAATTTACTAAAATTATTAATTTTATTTAAAAATTACAAAATTTATTATTATGGTGTTTTATGGTATGCATATTTAGGGAAAACTTTTAGTTTGATTTTGTGTCTAGAAGTATATTGTCCTTAAGGAACCATACAAACTTAAGCTTTGTTCAGTTTAAAAATAAATAGGCTTAGGAGTGTAGTTTTGGACTCAAAATTTTTGTATAGACTATTTAGGTAATACAGAACAGTGCCATGAAGCCCTTTTTCAAAAATGAATTTTTGAAAATTTTAGATAATTTTTAGGCCTTAAAATGATGGATAAAATGGGTGATTTAGGGCTAATTAAGTAATTAAATGGTTAATTATTGATTTAGTGCATAATTATATGTTTTAAGATGTTGAAATCTAATGAATCATGATACTTGTAGCACATAAGGTATTAGATGTAATTATTAAGCTATTATGTAATATATATGTAATAGGTAGAAAGGTATATTTTTGGTTAATTTTGTAATTTAGGGTAATTAGGTGTAAAATTTGATTTGGGATGAATTTAGATATTTTAAGATTTTGATTGATGTTAGGAGATAATATTTGGAACGATAGAAATATTAGATTTATATTATGTATATAATAGGTAATAATACATAATATGAAAAATTAGAAATATAATAAATAGAAAATATTAGAATAAAAATTGATATTATACTAATAATAGGAATATATATAATAAATCTAATAGAAAACTTAAATTAGGGTAATTATATAAAAAAATGCAAGATTTTCTCACATTAGGAGTAAATTTGATAATTAAATTAGGATTCTGGTATACTGTATAGACTAGAACACTAATTAGAGACTAAAAAACAATATTTAAGATATCTAAAGATAATGCGATTAATCAGAATGATTTCTTATGGTGTACATATAAATCTCTAACAAAAAAATTGAGTTAAAAACCTAATTTAGAAATTGATGAAAAAACTGAAACAAAACTTAATATGATTCAGGAAGAATTGTAAAAGACTTAAAAACCTAGATAATTAGGTATATTAAACCCTAAATAAAAGATAATAATAAGCGTTATAGGATAAAATCAACCTGTAATAGTTGTATGGAAAATTGAAACTGCATTTGTATTATAGGGATAATCGGCGATGACTTAAGTGAGTCAGACCTCAAGTGAGTAAGTAAGGAGTCTAGGTAAGTTGGGATTAATACATTGCTGTATTTCGAAAGCTTAAAGTTGTACCCGATTATGCTTGTTAGGTAGTGGCTGTATGCATGTACTTGCTTTTTAATTTAATGATATGATTTTGAATTATTGTTTTGGCTTCTATTGTATTAACTAATTGATCACCTTAAATTGGACCTAATCAAATATATGATTTGTAATCATAAACCAAACTTGCATAGCAACCCATTAGTAGAACATTGGGATTCTCTAGCCAAATACCGACCCTTCGAAAAGGATAACGCTGGATGGTATAATTGGTCCCTTCTTCATCTTTAGTTGAGCTAAGTGATAGGTGAGGAGGTCGCGGTAAGGGTGAAGTTAATGGTTCGAAGGTAGTTGCGGGAGGAGCAGTGTTTCCATTGCATAAGCTTGGGTTTGGTCATGAGTTGTAGCATTAATGGCAACACCTTAATCCGGATTAGAGCGGGTGCAATTTCTTTAATCTCACGACGGGCCGAATAATGTTGTACGATAGCATTTGTGTGTTCATGCATTGCATTTAACTAAATCAGTTGATAACCTTGTTTGTGTTTGTGGTATAGTTTTAAATCCTCTATCCTGACTTACTGAGCTGTGGTTACTCACATCCCTATAACTTTTGTTACAAGTGTTAGCTAAGAAGCAGCTTATAATTACCTCGGAGCTAATAACTGCGGGATTTTAGAGAGTGAGAATATAAACTGAAGACCAGATATACTCTCAAGTTTAGGGTTATATTTAAAGCTTTTAGTATTAAATTAAGAATTGCTCAGGTAGATTATGATTAAGTGGCTAAATCTTGTAAATATACCTAGATTATTTTAATATAAGTATATATTTTACTTAAGTTCATAAGTAAATATCATGTTTAAATTATGAAATGTTTATTTCAAAGCGAGTTAGTCGTGGACCCCTTGTGTAAATCGAGTTTAAGGTAGTGATTATATGGTTAGTTTCTGTAGTAGAATGTTTTATGCAGCTAAACTCTTATGATTCAACCGCTTCAGGGCGTGGCAGGCACCCTTAAAGAGACTCTCCTACGGGGCATATGCCTTCCCTATTTGAACAACTATAACAGGACAAGTGATCTAGATGACTACCTCATACAGTTTCGTACGATGATGGGTCTCCTTAACTTCTTTGACATGTTAATGTATAAGGCATTTTCAAGCACATTAACCAAAGTCGAACTAGTCTTGTTCAATCAACTCCCAAGAAGTTGTATCTGCTCCTTTGACAACCTTGCTAGTAGATTTCCACAACACTTCTTGAGTAATAAAGTTTTGTACAAAGATTTATCTACTTATACATCGTATGCCAACAACTAAATGAAACACTACAATCATATCTTGAGCACTCCAACTAAGCCAAATTGCTTATTCCTAAAGTGGAACCAGGAACAACACTCTAAGCCATCATGTACCCCTTATACCCGAGTAGCAAGCTCTTTGAAGCAATAACATTGCATCATCTAAACAACTTTGAGGAATTTATCATTGTCGTTGAACAATATTTAGCATAGGAAGATGATATCCGAACCTTCCTTAAAAGTGACCGACAACCCAGTACATTTGCAAAATATTGCCTCGATCCTTGCAAAGACTGCCACCTTTGCTTTAAGGAACAATGGTAAAGACAAAAGCAAAAGTTCACTGACTTTCCCAGCTTCACACCATTAACTTGCTCCTTAGGAGATGTATACTATGAAGTCTATAAATGCCTACTATAAATTCTAACCATCAGAAAAACACCTAAAACCTTTGCCTCTGATAAAATTTGTTACTATCATTACGCATAAGGCCATAACACGGATAAGTGCAGGCACCTCAAAAACGTAGTCAAAGGCATCGATTGCAAACGCCACATTGACCACCTCAATGCTAATAAACGAAACCATCCCCGATACACTCAGTAATGCTGCACTCAAGAGCCACAACAATAACTACAACTAAAGTAATATAACTTATCGAAAAACATTGAACACATAGGTTACTGTAGCTTAGTACAAATAATCATTAACAAACTAGACCTATCAGACGTAAACCGATCTACCCTACTGTAGTATGAGGTACTTTCAGTTCGACCTAAAAACTAAGAATTGATACAATTATATCCTTCATTGAGGAAGACAAAGTTGGTGTCGAATATCCACACATCAACCCCCTAGTCATCAATGTTAAGATATGATACTTTGATGTCTCCAAAACATTTGTAGACAATAATAGCTTGGCTGATACCCTATTCTTCTTGGCTTACAAGCAAATGAAAGACCAGCTTAATGAACAACTCTGCCCATACAAGCAGACCCTAGTAAGGTTTAGAGTAAAGATAGTCCCCATAAAGGGACTCATGTGATGATAAGCACATTACCTTACAGCTCATTAACTTCGTGGTTGTTGATCATTGGTCCCCCTACAACACCATCCTAGGGCATCTTAGTCTCTACAAATTTGATATCTACATTAGCTAGAGATGCCTTATGCTAAAGTTCCCCATATAAGATCTGGTGTTGCATGTGGAGACCAAAAAATATCATGAACCTTATACCTTAGCAATATCTTGCATGACAAGATCATGTACATCGAATCTACACCAAAAACTATGCTAACCCCCTAAGGAGAACAAGTAGAACCGACTAAAGTAATTCAATATGGTGACCATTCTGACCAGATTACATGCATAAGGAGATCCTTATCCCTTAAAGAAAAGGAGGAAATTATAACCTTCTTATACACCAACTTAGATATCTTTGCAACATCTCTAGACGGGATGCCCAAGATAGTCAACATTCCTAAGGCCACACATTACTTGAAGGTTGATCCTAGTGTATAGCTCATCAAATAGAAAAGGCAACACTTTGCACCTAAACGACAAGTCGCCATAAAACAAGAAGTACAAAAACTCTTGAAAGCTGGGTTTATTAAAGAAGAGAGAGACCCCATTTAGCTCACCAACATGGTCCTCGTAAATAAAGCAAACAACAAATGGAGAATGTATGTCAATTATACCGATTTGAACAAGGCATGTTCCAAAGATTACTTTCCTCTCCTTAGGATCGATCGGCTCATCGACTCCACATTAGGTTACGTCAGACTAAGTTTCATGGATGCCTACTCTAGCTATAACCAAATTTACATAGCTTTCGAGGACTAAGTCTACACTTCCTTTATCATAGATTTTGGAACATATTGCTACAAAGTTTTGCCGTTCGAACTCAAGAATGCTAAAGCCACCTACCAATGCTTGGTGACAGTAGTCTTTAAACCATAGCTCAGGAGAAACGTCACGGTTTGTGTCGATAACATGATTATCAAAAGCAAGAGTAAGACCAACCATATGATTGACCTTTGTGACACCTTCAATACATTAAGAAAGTACTAGATGAAGCTTAACTCTTAGAAGTGCGTCTTCGGGGTAGGCTCCAGCATGTCCCTTGACTATATGGTCATGGAGAGAGGTATTGAAGCTAATCCCAACAAGATTTAAGCAATAAATGACATGTAGTCCCCACAAAAGATCAAAGACATCCAACATCTTACAAGCATGACAATCGCCCTTAACCGTTTCCTCTTGCAAAGCGTTGACAAGTGTTTTGAGTTCTTTAAAGTGCCAATAAGTGTTTTGAGTTCTTCAAAGTGCCAACAAGTGTCTTGAGTTCTTCAAATTGTTGAAAAACCCTTTGAAATTGAAATAAACGCCCAGATGCCTAGCCATTTTTGATAGATTGAAAGAAATCCTTTACAAGCCATCCATACTCTCCAAACTAGTCCTCGATGAAGACCTCTACTTATACTTGAATGTTAATGATTGTTATCTATCCTTGGTACTCATTCGAGCACATGGGCAAGAAAATAAACCAGTTTATTAAGTTAACCGCATCATGCAAGGTTTGAGGGTTAAGTATACCTAGGTTGAAAAGTTCACCCTTACTGTAGTCATTGTAGCCTATAAACTCCACCCATATTTCTAAGTATACCCCATCATTGTTCTCACTGATAAGCTACTATAGAACCTCTTACAAAAGGTCGATACCTCAAGGCATATGGTTAAGTACTCTTTGGAGATCAATGCCTAAGATGTTTAGTTCTACCTTTGCTAAGCCATAAAAGTACAATTATTCATAGACTTTGTCATCGAGCACATTGGAGAAGATGAATTATCTACTTATACTAACATACTAGAATAGACCCTTCATGTGGATGGATCCTTTACTAAAGGGGTGAATGGGGTAAGAATAGTCTTGTAAAGCCCCTTTGATACCAAGGTCCTGTATGCACTTAAATTCAAATTCCATATGAGCAATAATGAGGTAAAATACGAGGCCTTCATCATAGGACTACGAATTGCAGCAAACATGAATGATGAGAATGTCAATAGATGCTTGGATTCTATGTTAATGGTACAACAAGTGAAAGGGGAATACGAAACGAATGCAGGAAGCATCATGAAATACTTATAGATGATGTGAGATTTAGCTTCAAATTTCCCCTCTTGGACCATAACCAAGATTCTTTGATCCAAGAACTCTAAAGTAGACAAACTCTTTAAGCTTATGTCCTTATCCTTGCCTTCATCCTGGGAAGCCAACAAGCAAGTCTTCCTCTAGTTTATGCCATAGTGTACCATCGACAAGTCCCCTTAACAAGTCCTTGAAATTAACACCACTCCCACCAACCCCTCTTAGATGGACCCTATCATTGATTACTTTAGGATCGGTGTCCTACCCAAGGATAGAATTGAAGCTAAGAGGCTCACATACAGCGTAGCCAACTATACTATTATAGACAATATCCTCTACAGGAGTAAACATAGTTTACCCTTCCTCCGATGTCTGAAAAGAGAAGAAAGGCTATATACCCTTGAAGGGTTATATACCCTCGAAGGCTATATGTTAGCATCTACAGCAATCACATCCATGCCTAGGCCCTATACATCCCAGCCGTTCGCCTTAGATATTATTGGCTAACTATGAAAGAAGATGCTAAGGCCTTAGTGGGAAGTTGCAATACCTGCCAAAAGCTTGTACCCATTGACCAAGAATCTGGTTCAAAGGTCTATACGATGACTAGCCCAGAGCCCTTCGCCTAATAGGAACTCGACGTCCTTAGTCCATTCCCAAAGGCATTAAGTGGATGGCAGTTCATCAGGGTAGATGTAAACTACTTTACTAAGTGGGTCGAAGCACAAGCTAAAGCCATTGCTACCATCACAACATGAGTGGCAAAGGATTTTGTCCTAATAAACATCCTTACTAGATTTAAGGTCCCCTTTTCCCTCATCATCGACAATGGAAAACAATTTGAAAATATGTGGTTTCAAGAGTTTTGCGACCAACACCACATCTAGCTCTGTTATACCTTCGTTGCTTACCCCTAAGATAATGAACAAATCAAAACAATCAATTAGATTATCCTCGGAAGCTTGAAGAAGAGGGTCTACTGAGCCAATGACTATTTGTAGACCAAATCCCATTTATCCTTTGGGGATACCAAACCATACATCTAATAACCATAAGTGAGACTCCTTTTTGCATGTATTTGGATCTAAAGCAATGTTACCAATAAAGCTCGATCCCTTAACAAATAGAACCCAAAACTTCGACATTGGTGTCAATAAGGTGGCCCTTTAAGCGAGCTTGGACACCATTGATGAAGTAAGGGAAGCGATGAGGGCCCGAATGACCGTATACCAATGACATGTGCGTGGATACTACAATAAAAGAGTAAAGCACAAAGTTTTCTAGCTAAGAGACCTGGTATGTAAAAAGCTCGAAGCAATAGGGTCTTGAGAAGGGCAAGAGAAATTGTCGCCTAATTGGTAAGACTTGGTATGTGTCAAAGAAGATGCAAGTAATGGTGCATGTAGGCTCAAGACGTTGGATAGATAACCTATCCCTAGAATGTAGAATGCGAATAATCTTTGACCTTATTTTATGTAAATCATATGAATAGTGTTGTGTACTTATGTACCTTTAAAAGATGAATGCCAAGTAAACTTGGCAATTATCCCATTCCATCATATGCATTTTATAGTACCATCATTATTTTGCCCCGCCCGTTCATTAATGAACACAAAGGCACTAAACTAAGCCAACTAGATCTTCATCCTCAACGTTCAGATACTTTCATAGGTTCACTCACCTGATATAACATAAGCTTTATCCTCAAGTACCCATTAAGTTTCCATACCTAAGGGCTTTATAGGACGGGCACATAAACCAAGTCAACGTTTGACCTCCCATAATCGAGGCCTCACTGGCTCGAAGCCCCTAATCGGAAACTATTGGGTCGAGATTCCTAAGCCCTGGCCTAAACAACACTACTAATTTCCTAGCACACACCAATACACAAAATAACAAAGTAGGAATACATGTGGGTATAATAAAGGATCAAAATTACATAGTAAATGATAATTAGCAATTAAGGATCTTCCATTCAAATGATTTAAGTCATACAATTTTTGGGGTTGGCATCCTAACCTAGTTACATCATTGGTAATACCAAAGCAGCATTACCCTAGCTAAAAAAGAAAAAAAGGAACAAAAACAAAACGGGGTAATTGGGGGGAAGGTTGCAAAAATAGAAGAAACACCAAAAGAAACAAAAATAAGTGTTTCATAAGCCTCTTTAGGACCATCTCCCCCCACCCACAACCTCCTCGCTACCTTCTATATCACTCTCTTCATCCTTAGCCCCAATTAGACGCTCATCTATTAAATAATTTAAGAAGCTAAAATTGACTTAAAATAAATCTTCTTGCAATCCCTCTTCGTTATCTTGGCACCATTTCGCCTAGCACTTATGACAGCATCCTTGTAGTTTTGGCCCGATGAGAAATTGCTGAACAACTCATCTATCATTACTTAAGTCAAGCTAAGGCTATTCCTTAGCTCCTCCTCCTCATTCTAAAAATTATCACTGGCTTTATCAAGCTTCCTCTATAAGCCATTAACCTCTTTCCTGGCCACCTCTTCCCTGATCTTGGCAGCATTGGCCTCGACCTTGGCAGCCCTTGCCTTTTTTGAAGTAATCTTTGCTTCTTGCTTGATCGATTCCACCTCCTCCTTCATTGCTATAAGCTCCTTTTCACGAGTAGCAAGCTTTGCCTCTAAGCCTTTGACTTGCTTCTCATAACTGCCTAACCTAAAGCTAAAACTAACAACCTCCTACTCCAATCGTGTGTTCTCTATAGCATGCTCATTGTACTCTCCTTGAAGCCTTAAATTTCGTTCCCTCAATGCAAGTAGTTCCTACCTCAACCCCTTACTTTCTCCATCCTCTACTTGCTTACTCACCCTTGAAGCTTGCAACAAGAATAGAAGTAAATATATGTCCACGTGTACCTTAAGAGAACATAAATATGACATAACTATCTCGAATTGCACTTACACGAGAAGTGACTCCTTCGAGTTAATGCATACCTGCATAGGCTAATGGCATCGCCTAAACCTCTTAAAGAAACTAAAGAACGCTTACTGAATGGCTTGTCTTACATCCATACAGCATGTTTCCTCTTTAATAGCTACTTTCTAATGATGCAGACGTTGTTATACATCTAAATTGGGCTACCCATCTCAACCTCCTAGTACAATATTAAAGGAAATAACTCTTATACTATACTACCAACTCTGCCACCGCTTGACCTTCCTTTGTCATTAGATTGCTCCTCTACATTTATTATAGGCTCTTCTTAAAATTCCCTATCCCTCGTGTGAGTACCTCCTTGGTCAAGCATAGGTCTATGTAACCCTCTATCCACAGGCGTGACATGTTTGTACTACCCCAACTCTTATACTCCTTCAATAATAACCTTTTACACTCCTTGCTAAGCATCCCCTACTTAGGCACCCTCTATTCACATGACTCCTTAGTAACACCACCTCGCTTGCGCTTTTTCGACCTTATTACACCTATAGCATCTACTCACAGTAGCTTCTTGCTACGTAGCAACATTAAATGGAATAGTAGTTAGGGCACCTCCCGACCCCTCACTTATAACCTTTTGTTTTATTTCACTTTGGTTGTCGCAACCTTCTTCTTCTTTGTAACAAGAGTAGTCATAAAAGCTACCTCATTAATAGCATTGAGAATAGGCTTAGCGACCTCTACCAGCCTCTTTCTCTTACGTTGGTACCTCTCTTCCCAGATTCACAACATCTGCTTCTTAAAGGCATTACTCGACAATTTATGCTATGAAAGCAACAAACTACTTAGTAGTAGAGATAGAAATAAAAATAACATACCTATTGAAGAGAGCAGCCTTGAGCCTCCCCTATCCCCTACTTCCCTACCCCTCCCCCCATCCTAATGATAGCAATTGGCGATAACAAACTCTTAACTACCTTCCCTGACTACAATAACACCCATACATGTCTCCCAAGTTTATAACATCTCCCTATTCAAATACAATTCTACAATCTCCATAGCATCAAACCCTAGTCCTTTTTGCTAACTAATATTGAGGACCTACTGCTTGGCCTTTCATCTTCTCCTTTAAGACAAGTAATTGGTTTTTCATGAATCAATTTCGTCTACTTTGTAGGAAAATCCAATGTATAAGGCAACCTTAAGACAAAAAATTGGGACCTTTAATCATAAATCTTACTCTTTTACCCTTAAAAAAAGCTTAGTTGAAGACCTTCGATTCGAACAGTACACCTAGCCACTAGGGTTTCCTTTTAAGTGAAAGAAGTTTCGAAGCAATGAAGCTATAGACCTCGTTATATGGAAGATGAACATGGCTTCGAATGCCACTAACAACTGCTAAGAGTATTATATCCCGAAGCGGCAGAGTCGTAACAGCCCCGCCGTGTAAACCATTCTAAGATAGAGGTTGGTCTTATAACTGCTATCTTAAACTTGATCTACACAAGGCATCCATGACTAACCCACTTTGAAGTAAATAATTTGTAATTTTACATAAATCATTTACCTAAGAAAATGAGAAAATATATATATACACTATAATTCAGTTATTACATTATTCAAAAATGAAAAAAATTCTAAAATAAAAGCTTAGACCTTAAGAATATATGTTTGTTATTCAAATATTTTTCCTCATTCCCCAGGATCTAGCAGTTGCTAGCTTTAGAGTAGTAGTATGTCGCTTCTTAGCCAGCACCTACACAACGTCTATAGGGATGTGAGCAACCACAGCTTAGTAAGTTAAGATGGAGGACTTAAAACTATACCATAAACACAACAAGGTTATCAGTCAACTTATTAGGTGCAATGCATGTTTAAGCAAATGCCATCGCACGACGTTGTTCGGCTTTTCATCAGATTAGAGAAATTTTGCCCACTCTAATTCTAGTTGAGGAGTTGCCATTAATACAACATCTCACGACCAAACCCAAGCTTGTGCAATGGAGACTTCGCTCCTCCCATGACTACCTTCGAACCATTGACTTCACTCTCGCCGCGACCTCCTCTCCTGTTACTCAGTTTGACTAAGGATGAAGAAGGGACCATTAAGCAATCCTGTGTTATCCCTTTCGAAGGGGTTGATATTTGGCCGAAGAGTCCTAAGTTCCTCTAATGTGTTGCCATGTAAGTTTGATTATGATTATAAGTCGTATATTTAATTAGGTCTAGTTTAGGGTAATCAATCATTTCATACAAATCATACAATACAAGCCAGAACCACAGACAGAATTACAGCATCACTCATAATCAAGCACATGCACACAACCAACTATCTAACAAGCACAACCAAGCATAATCTCAAGCCTCCAAAATACAGCAATGTATTAATCCTAACTTACCTGGACTCCTTGCTCACTCACTCGAGATCCAACTTGCTCAGGCCATCGCCGATCATTCTTATAACACAAACGTAATTTCGATTTTTCTTATAACTATTATAGTTTCATTTTATCCTATAGTGCTTATTATGATCTTTTGTTTAGAGTTTAACATATCCAATTATCTAGGTTCTCAAATCTTTTACAATTACTCTAGGTTTGGGGTTAGGTTCAGGTTCAATTTTCGTATCGATTTCTAAATTAGGTTCTAGTTCGATTTTCTAAGTATTGTTTTATACCCGAACCTTAGAAATTCATTTTAACTCATAATGTGAAATTAATCACATTACTTTCTAATATCCTAAATACCATCACTACCCATAGTCAGTATTTTATTCCATCCGATACACTTAAATTCGTATTAGTATACCGAATTTACTTCTGAAGTGAGAAATTTTTACATTTTTAATATAATTACATAAATTTAAGTTTTCTAGCAGATTTATTATATATTTTTATTATTATCATAATATTAATTTTTATTATAATATTTTCCCTTTATTATATTTCTAATAATTGTGTATTATGTACTATTACTCATTATGTACATAATATACATCTAATATTTTTATCACTCTAATTATCCTAATTTATAAAATTAACTTAAAATTTACTATTTTTTCTTATTACTTATTTACTACACAATTAACCTAATAATTACATATAACACCTTAAATGCTACAAGTATCATACTTCATTAGATTTCAACATCCTAAAACATATAATTATTCACTAAATTAGTAATTAACCATTTAATTACTTAATTAACCCTAAATTACCTATTTTATGTCTCATTTTAAGGCCTAAAAATTATCTAAAATTTTTTAAAATTAATTTTTTTTAAAACGGGCTTCATATCACTATTCTATATCACTTAAGCATTTTATAAAAAAATTTTGAGCTCCAAACTACACTCCTAAGCCTATTTATTTCTAATCTTAATCATGCTCGATTTTGCTTAATTTCTTAAGGACCATATATCACGAGACATATTTTCATCAAAATAATATATTTTTTTAAAAAACTAAATACAAAAATATTCCAAAATAACGAGTTTTATAATTTTCTAAGAATATTATTATTCTTACAAAATTACACAAAATCGAGTTGAAAATCGGACTCACCGGTCTGGGTGGCTCCAACCACCGCCGGCAGCCGTAGCCTTATCAGCCGGTTTATGCGCTGCTACCAACATGTGGTTGTGGTGGCCGTCTACTCCCAACTGTTCATCTGATGTTGGTTCCTCTTTGTGGCTCTAACTGCACAGTTTTTCTTATTATTTTTCCTAACCCTAATTTTTTTCTCAATTTCACCTCTCCCTATTTTTCTCACTCTCTAAACTTACCAAATGAGCTTTAGAGAAATTATTGTGCATTAATTTGATTAGACAATTATCTTATCTTCTTCCAATTTGACTTTTGTGTTGTTTTAATTTAATTGGCTATTTTTTTTCTTATTTTCCCCAAATTCCATGACCTATATTTGGATCATTCCTTATTTTTCCCGATTTTTATTTATTTTTTCTTAATTAATTATGAATTTTCTTTAATTATTTAGTATTATTTTAGCACATTACGCGTATTTTAAGTAATTACGTGTATTTCTATATACATGTAAATTCATATATAGTACAAATAAATATTCTTAAATATTATTTAGGTTATTTTATGATTTTTAGTATACATATAATTTATCTCTAGCGATTAATTAATTATCGAAATGCATTTTCGGCATTTTCGATAAATAACAAGTTATATACTTAAAATTTGGAATTTTTATATTCTTTTATTTTATTGCTTATTTTTTTAAATTCAAACTTACGGAATCATTTTACTAATATTTCTAGTTTTACTTATAATTTAGGCTCGATCGGATCTTTCAGCTGATCGAAACCCTGAGTGATTGATTATGGAGCTTACAAGGTGTTTTGGTGGAGGGAGCCTTGACATACTTGAAAGTACCTAAAGACTTCCAATTGAAGTTCGGTAAGGGTAGGCGTAAGACCATCTCCATTGCCTTCTAGTATATGTAGAATAAATGCCCATCATCATTAATGTACCTTTCTCAAGTATAAACACCTCCTAAGCATACACTAACGTACCTTTCTCAAGTATGAACACCTCCTAAGCATCAGTATTTTGGTGAACCTCATCATGAACCCTCAACCATCAGTCCTACTTGTGAACGTATTCCACACTAATAATGTCATTGTTACCCTTAATGGTTGGCAACAGATGCTTAATCATCTCCTTCTTCTAGGGTGAATACTCTTACTAATGCCTTGCCTCCGTGAAGGCTTTGCTCACCTCCCACAAATAACTCTTGTCTATGCTGTCGTCTCCAACCACCGCTATTTATTGGGAGGGAGTAGGGACAGACTCATCCCTATAGTCTGTGCTTGCCAATGCCTTACCTGCAAATAAGTTAATTCTTGGTTGTAGCAATTTATCAACTATCTAAAAAAGTTAAAAGTAACAAAAAGAGAGGGAACGGATGGGAAAACACAAGACCAAAGGAGAAAAGCTCTTGATGGAATTTTGATAGAATGATGGTAGAAAGTAGAAAATAGATTGACCCCTAAGCCTTTATATAGGTTGGCATGGACCATACAAAGCGCCATTTCACAAGCAGTCATCGCATATGACCACATATCATAATTGAGAGATCAACGGTCAAAGATTGATTGTTAGGTGGATTGCCAAATAGGCATCAACATATGTAACATTGATGGTGCACTTATCCTAAGAACCTCGGACGCTCCAATAATCACACCAATTACTTTAATGATCACATTTGGTCAAAAGAGGAATGGAGACTTAGATTGCGGACTCGTTCCCGGAAGGCCCTTGTACGTACCCCTTGTAAGCCCGTATAAGCTTATGAGTGCTTAACTCCATCTCAGAGCACCCTGTTGGCCACCACAAGCAACTTAAAGAAAGAAACAATAGCTTAAATAGAAGATAGAACAAAAAGGGTTAAGGAAGTGTACACAAGCATGTAGAAGGATTTCAATTTTATTAATCATTTAAGAATGAATTACAAGGCCTAGAGGGTAGCATATTAGCCTTGAATACATGTAGATATAGGAAGATACAAAATATACTAGATCGGCCTAAGGCCTTCCTATCCTATTACTTAGTGTCAGACATCTATTTTCAAGCTCACAACTTAAACTCAGCTTTGGAAGGTGGTCTTCTTAACTCGTTTTGTGCACGATCTCAAGTTGGTAAAAGATAAGAGCCTCTACTCGATTCGATCGGCTCTTAATTTCAACTCAACTGTTTGCCTGCCCCAGCGAACCATGACCAGCCTAAGTTGCTCAGAGTAGATGACAAAAGACTTTAGAGAAACGTAACTACTACGCCTCCTCTGCCACCGTAATCACTGCGGAGTAAGGTCCCTTGCACCTAGAGGTGTGTAAGTAGCCTTTGGCTCGCGAGCCAGCTTATTTAACTTGCTTTTAAAACAAGTTTGGGCTAAGGTTTTTTGGCCTGTTTAAAAGCAAGTCAAATGAGCTCGGCCTATTTAACCCACAAGCTAAAATTGGATGGTTTAGGTTGGCCTGTTTAACCCATCTATGCCTTTGGCTCGTAAGTTGACCCATTTAACCCGATTTTTAAATAGGTTAAGTTTGAGATTTTTTTATTCGTTTAAAAAGTGAGTTAAATGAGCTTGGCCCTATTAACCTGTGGGCTAAAATTGACTGGTTTGGGTTGGCCCATTTAACTTACTTGCATACCTTTACTTGCACCTATTTAGGGTTGTGATGGCACATCCTTCTTTTGCCAAGCATGTACCATTGCAACAATCCTAAGAGGAAGTTCCCATACTAACCCGCCATGTCGAGAGCTGACGAGAGTAGCAATATCGGAATGGGGGTTTAAGCTTACAGAAAGCTTGAAAAAGATGATGTGAAAGTTGCGAATAACAATGAAGTAAACAAGTAAAACCATAAATGATTTCGAGGATATGACGCACCAAGGAAACTTTGCAAACTTACAAAGTTAACTCTATATGATGTACGAGCAACTTGATGAGGTCATTTACTGCTTAACCTTGCTTAAGGGTTAGGATAAGAGTAAGGAGAGGAAAGTAAGTACACTAATCTCATGAAAGGAGGTATATTCAATATCTAAAGTATGATTCTTCTTATGGAAACCCATTATAATGGTATTTATGCTCGAAATGTTAGGGAATTCTACCTAAAATGGAAAAGACAAAAAAGGTATTACCTAAAAGAAGTAATGTATAAGGAATAATAAAGGATACAAATGAAAAATCAAAGAAATCAGTGATTAGTGTAGTAGAATCTTATTACATAGGACTGAATACGTGGCAATAGGTAACTGGAGACACTTCTAGTAGAAAACCGACAAATGGCACGGTTAGGATGGAGGTTGTCAAGCAGAGTTGTCGAGTAAACCTATAGTCCTCTCGAGAAAATGCAAGTGCAGATGTATGTTGGGGTTCTCAATACCAATACAGCTGAGCTAAAGGTTGGTATGGTTATGGCCAAGCAAACGTATGAGGGGTCAAACTATTAGTGGAGCATATTTTAGATCTCTACTAGAGTATTGAAAGATAAGAAGTTACTCAGCTCGATATATAGAGTTGGTCGATAGTAAGGATTAGCTTGGCCTTAGCAGGAGTTGGATAGAACAATAGAATCCGCTTCATTAGTCAGTCAAGATCTTATGTTAGGGCTTAAGTTAAAGGTCCAGTAGTTCAATTCCTATCACTTACACTCACAAGCGACTAAAGATCACTTGATATTCTGGAATGGGAAGCCAAAAACCACTGGAGAGCCTATGGAAGTCATTCGAGCACTCTAAGCTTATAGGGACAACCATTATAAGCTTGAGAAAGTAGGTCAACTTGTACAGACTGCCATGTTCTCAATCCTAGTAATCCCTCCAAGAGTCCTCTAGCTGATGAAAGTCGAGAACCCCCAAGCTATCGAAGTTTCCCCTCTTAAGACCAAAAACATCATTACCATAGGAATTATGCAAATGTATAACACCGAATCCCTAATAGAAATGTTACCGACACTTGGTGACCTAAAGAGGAACAATAGAGTAGAGGTTGGGAGCAAAGTAATCCTCGTACAACCCCTAAACAATGCTCAGGAGCCAATCTTAGCTATTAGGCAACCTATTATACCCCTCAATTAGTGCTTAAAGCGCCCCTTAGTAGGGTGGAACCCTAATTTGAATACTCTCTATCTCAGTATGATCATCTAGGGCTCACTTATTTTCTAAAAGCCCTATGGAGATGAAGAGAATATGCCACACTCTAAATTAGCATAAGTGGACCAAAACCAGAATGAAGAAGCTAGTCCTCATTACCCCTTTTTACATAGCAAAGGGGAAGGAACTTTGACCCAAACACATATAGCCTGTTGGCCTATCCAACAGCTGAAAACGAGCGATAACGAAAGGTCAACATTAATGCCCATAATTACTCTAAATCACGATTTTCCCATGCATTTAATAATCACGCATGTTGAGCATTTCCCAAAGTGCCACAATTGTGTGTTGGAAAAGATCGAGCATGGGAAAGTACTACTATCAATTGTGATTCTAAAATATCTATCATTAATGGTTACATTGATTATCACTTATAGAATGTCACCTATGACGTTTTCCCGAGCTTCTTAACACGTTAACATGCTTGTCCTTCGACTTAGAGCCAACAGGATCTTCAACCTCCCAAGCTAAGTTTATAAACCTCGTAGATCTAGCCTTCTAAGTATAGAGTCAAGCCTCTAAACTGTAGATAATTTTCTAAAGTCAATAGAGCTAGTGAGATTTAAAATCGATTAAAATCTTGATTCAAAACCTAAAGCAAATATGAAAAATCTTAAATTATCAATTGAACCTCTAATCACATATAAAGACCTTAAAATCTTAAGTATATGTAACTGCAAAAGTTGACCTCGAACCTTATCAAAACCTTAAGATAATAACCGAAGATTTAATCGCGTAGAAAATTTTTATACCCTAAATGTATATAAACACTAGCAATTGCCCTCGAAAATGATAAAACCTTAAAACTATAACTTTAAGGATATAAAAATACTAATTCACTATAAATTACTCTAAAATCCTAATTGTTAATATATCCTTAGTATTATACTAAATCATTTGTAAAAGATCAAAGATAACTTTCAATCTTTCATAAAAATATATAATACTAAAAAAATCCACTAGAAACTAAGATATTGTATTATAGATCACATCCATATTCTAATTATATAACTAGGTTAGTATTATAAGGAGTTAGGTGTTTAGTTGATGCTTATATTACATATAGTAGGTATTAGTATCCTAAATGATATTTTTCATGATAGTTATATTAAGTAGCCTACCAAATGATATATATAGGATATAAACACTTAAAGGAAGATCTTATTAACTATTCTTACTAATCATTTCAATAAACTCCACATTTCCCTTCAATTCCTTAAATTTTTCTCCTAAATTTTCCTTAATTATCCCATTATGTACACACAAATTTCACTTAATTTCAAAAAGTTGACTAAGTCAACATTTTGACCAAAGTCAAAAGGTTAACCAAGTTAACATGTTGACAAAGTTAACAAATGTCATTGCTATTTAGAGTTTTCTTCCACTTTCTTGATTTTTTCATTAAATTATCACATGTAATTTTCTTTCTTTTTCCTATCCTTGCCGTCCACTTCATGGATGAATTTAGACCCCACTTATTTTATGTGTAAAACACAAATTAAGACAACATAAACCCCCTTTCCCCTTCCATTTCAGACCGTGAACTCCCCCTTGCTTTATCATCTTCAACTTTTCCAAAATTTCACTTTCACAATTTCAACTACCACCATACACCAATCTACCATATCTACTTGCTTTCCTTTTCAAATTACAAAGGAGAGAAAGGTATGACTTCATTTGATCATCTAATTTGATAGTTAGTTAGTATTAATCTTATGTTGGTGTAGAAAGCTTATATAATATGTACACATGTGTTGTAGAAGATAGGAATCCTTATACCATATTTAGAAGTATAGAAATACTTAAGTGTACATGTAGAAATTTCTATGTACCTACAATAAGTGAATGCATATGAAGTGTTTATGTAAAAGTTAGGTGAAATACTTAGCACAAGTGTAGGAAATCCTTAGTTAAATGGAAGAAGAACATACATATATATATGCTTAAGCATGTATATATAAGAATACACTTGATGAATACATGTATAGATACTTTTATACATAAGTATTCTTTATGTACATAACCAAAAAGAAGGAATATACATTGCTACATAAGCCTTTAAAGTGCAAAAATATGGATTTGGTAAAGCTTTCTTAGGAGAGTATACTAGGTATACGAAAATACGTCTAAAATACGTATACTACGTATGTATATATGGTTATATGTATGAGTATAGATAATATATATATACAAGTATATAAGTATACATACAAATATATTAGAAGTATAAGTATAAACATAACCTATGTAAGAATGCATAAGAGTATAAGTATAAAGTATACATAAGCGATAACATAAGCATAAAAATTAATAAAAAATAAGATGACATAGTAAAATAATATATATATATATATACATGTACATATATGGGCCGAAATTATTATAAGCCCCTTATACATATCTTAAATTGAATTAGACTCAATTAAGCACATAAATTAGTAAATACAATGTAAAATCATCTAAGTATAAGAATCTAATAGTTAATTAAATCATTAAGTACTAAAATAGGATATAAACATAAGTGATAAGAAAATTTAAGTTTCAATAGTTAAAATTCCAATAAATTTAGTCCATATCATAAAACACAGGTCTTAACGTTGAAAACGAACATCTTCGTGTGAATGTGCATTTGAAAACGATGAACAACAAATATAAGTTCGTAAATATCGGAAATAGAATGAAATAGTTACATACGATTAGCAATTAGGTTTAATGAAATAAAAACTTATAGTAATCTAAGTAGAATTAAGTAGATAGATATCTAGAACCATTAGTTAGTTCAATTACTTATTATCCCTGTTATCTCGTAATGATTAGGTGATCCCGACGAGGGCAAGGACGTTCCGATAGATTATTACGACTAAAGCGAGTCGTCACAGTCAAGTAAGTATTTTCGATGACTCTATACTTGTTTATGCTTGTAGTTAGTGCACTTAAATTGAATATTAATAACTTAAAGCATGAGGTTTCGAGATGTGCATGTGTTTGATATTGATTGATTACTATGAGAAATATTGTTAAATACGATAATTGATGATTTGATTGTAATGTGATTTGGAAGGTTTTCTGATATTGATTGATCGCCTCATAATTTGACTTAATTATATTTGGCTTATCCTAAATTAAAAAGGGTTTTGCATTATCCATACATTGCATTACTTATTCCGACTGTCACTTTACGTAGAGGTAAAGAGAGGCCTTGCGAGGGTTGTTTATATATATTAAAGTGTTTCTATACGGTACACTCGTACAACATGACCTTACTTGAACCTATAGGCTTAATAGTTGATGGAGATGCCAACTATATGGCTGAGAGTCGAGTCTAGAGACCTCCATTGTAGGGTATAAATGTGGACTGTGGGGGCCACTTCACCATTAAGCTGGGGATTTGTGTACTATTGGATTTTCAGAAATGAAAATGTATTTTGTGAAATACGAAATTCAAAGTTATGGTTTAAAACTTAGGTGCTAGAGCCCGGTCATGATTGGTGCCAATGTATTTCCAACCTTTATCTCAGAGGGCGTTAAAACCTGATATTATATGCAGCACCAATCAACTGCATATATTGTTTGGCATATTGTATGTGCCTGCATCATATGGTTGTAACAATTTGTTTGATAACTTATTTGCTAGTAAAGTATGAGGGATAACTCACTAAGCTCTTGTAGCTCACTAAGCTCTTGTAGCTCACTTTTCAATAGTTTTTCTTTTACATGTTAATAGATAATTGGATATGGGTTAAGAGTCGAGCATTGAGTGCAAGTGCTGGGTTGTTTTAGAGGTTAAAATTAGAGAGAGATTGTTTAGTTCGTGTGAAACTTTAAATGTAAATACTACTTATATATTTAGATTTAGTAACTTCAATAAGTTGAATTTTAAGTTTATTCTATTTGATCTTATCATTTGGTAGGGGATACTGATTTTCTATGGTTCTGAGGAACTGTGGAATATTATATATCCATAGTTATTTATATTTTACAATATGTCAATTAATTAATAATTCAGAAACCTTAGTGATAAATTATTTATAATTTTACAATCTTTGACTTGCAAGAAGATTTTCATATCATGGGTGCACATATGATATGAAAATTTTAGGCAATCCTACTAGGCCCCCTTTAGGGTCCTGATAAAGTCTCCAATCCTTCACTCGTCACTTAAGTGTTAAGGAGAGTAGGGGGCAAATGTTGATAGCTGATCCTAAGGCCCAAGGCTTTGAAGGCCCAAGCTTAATAGGGAGCTTGGCCTAAGTGCTCGCAAAGCTTCTCCTACTAAGACAAAAAATTATTCGAGAGCCTTTCTAAAACCAACCCTCTTGCTTGGGTCAGACCTCAAGCACTCTAGAGAGTTTCTTTTAGGCACCTTCGGCCTTTGGTCTCCACCCTAAGAAAGAAGAGCTTACTTGCCCCCTCTTAAAGGTTGTGCTAAAGGAGCTCCTAAGGCTACTAATTGGGCACTCTTCCTGTTTCCTATCCTTTTTCTTTCTCTTCATTAAATGCTAAATGATGCCTATTGTACGGCCTACAGTCCAGCTTCTAAACTAAGGTGGCTACCCACCACCATTTTGATAACCCCATCTCCTAAATGTCTACCAATTGGTAGAAAGAGGATAGTCTTATCTCATATTGGCAATGCCTCCCTCTTGGATTTTGCACTAGCCAATTCCCTCTTGCTATGCATCTACCCAAGTTAGCACCCCCTCCAATCTAAAAATAAAGATAAAGTCTTTAAGTAAAGAGATCAATTCCTCTCATACTCTTAGGAACTTACTACTTTCTTGGATTATCTCTTTACTCTCCTTGTTGACTTGAGTATTAGGAAGCCCTTATTAGCTATGCTATAGGAGGCTTTTTGTAAGTCCACCTTCGCCTATGGTTGATGGACTACCTGGAGTTTACTCATAAGTCATACTTGTGATATCCACTATCACCATATAGGATTTAAAAAAAAAAGTGGCTATAGAGGAAGTCGATGGTTTATCTAATACGACTTTGGTTAAATTGAGTGGGAAGGAGGTTTTTGCATGTTTATCGATTCAATTAGATAAAAATTACATAAATATAAACTACATAAAAAAATTATATAAGTACTATTACAAAATAACATGCAATTTTGCAATGATATAAAAATGCCACATGTCTTAAATGTGATGTTTGTTTTGGTGAAATTGAAAATCACATGTTGATCACATGTTTTAAATACGATTTTGCAATAGTATATGTATATCACAATTATAACATGTGACATACTTTTGACATAGTTAAAAATTGTACGTTTTAGATATGATTTTTAATTACTCCAAAAGAATGTAGCATGTTTGGTATGCGACATTTATATATTGCTGTAAAATCGCATCTTCTAGATCCGATTTTGTGATGGTTTTGGATAATTAATTTTATATAATTGGTACTTATTCTTTTTATGGGTAGATATATCCAAGAGGGAAATTAATATCTTATCAATCTAAGGTTCTCCATTCTAATGATCAAGAAATAAAAAGAAAGTAATTTCCATTAAAAGGAAAAAAAGAAGAAGAAGAGAAATGAGACAATGAGGAGTTTAGTGATAAAGGGAAGGACATTAACTTATTGGCTAGATGATTCAATATGGTACTAAAGAAAAGTGATAAGAAATCTATGATGTACAAAATGTGTAATTCTAATCGGGATAAATATCATGTAGGTTGGAATGATAAGGACAAAGAAGAAAATAATGAGGGAAAGAAGGAAACTGAATGTTACCAAAGTAAGAAATCATGACATATCAAATTTGAATGTTTTACACTCATAAAAAAGCTTGAAAAGTTTAAGGGTTAAATAAAAAAAAAAATCCTGATTGCTCGATGGGTCTAAAATTGAATTAAGAAGCTTTTTAGCTATCATTGAGTACATTTTGATTAAGATGGATAACCCTTCCTAAACTTTTATTTAGGCATGGATTTATCCTATAAACTTTCAAATATTGCAAATTATCCCTTAAAATTTAATAAATTGATAATATAAAAGACATTTCACTTTTTAGTTTAAAAAACAGAATTATGATCAAAGTTTAGGATGCCTTAAAATAAATTTTGATAAGTTTAGAGATTCTTTCCATACCAAAATCAAGGTTTAGGAGGTGATTTGCAATATCTAAAAGTTCATTGGGTCATTTAGTATCTAAGTCAAAATTTAAGGGGTTATTTGTATTTTCCCCTTAATTTTACATGGTGTGCTATTTTAGATCTTAAGGCAAATGATTGCTTAGCCATAATCTTTTGTTAATAATATATAATACTAATTACCCCATTATTGATAAAAAGCCTGTATAAATAATTTATAAAGTTGATTTAACTGATTAATAATAAAACAACATAGATGACTGTTATGATAAATAATAAAACGACATAAATGATAAATCAATAAGTTTTTGAAGTTTTTCTATGATATAACTTATCAATTTTCTAAAATAAAGTACCCAATCGTGAACTTGTATTTATTCTTGACTTTGAGAATATATAAAGCACTAGAAAATAATATGAGCATGAAGCATATAACATCCTAATAAAGATGTTTGTAACATTTTAAAAGTATTGATCAAAAGTCAGCGTGGTTTGGGAAATTACCGTTATATCAGATCTATGATATAAACTTTTTTTTTTTAATGAAGTTATTAAAGGATTTATGATGATAACTCAAATGAATTTTTGAAAGTTTGAACAATGTTGTTTTCTCTTTTTGATGAATATGAAGATTCCTTGATTGTCTCTCTAGAAAAACTAATGTTAAATATGATTTATTTAAAGTCTATTATAACATTTAATTTGAAAGTTAAGAGAAAGAAGCTTAAATTTGAAGAAGAGTTGGCCGAATCAATTTCTGATATAATACACAAGGTAACCATAAATACATCTTAATAGATAAATCTTAAACTTCCAAAGTTTGATTTTATCTTATTGTAAATTTCGAGAATATGTACATAACCTCATCAAGTTCATCCATATGTCCTCTCTATTTTATTCATTGTTGGCAGCATATGTGAACAAAACATAGATAGTTATTCCATCAATGAGATAATCACACATACAATGAATCATTTGCCTTAATGAATCCAACACATCAACATCGCAAATTATTTGGCTTCCAAACAACCCAAATGAGGTTTATAGCTCTTGACTCAACTCTTTAATGTGGTAGAACATGTCTTTTAATTCTTTGAAAGTTTTGATCATGAACATTTGTTTCTAATAACCCTACAAGAGATAGATTTCCCAACCTAAAATATCCTCTCCTAGCCTAGAATCTTAATGTTCTTGTTCTTTTAGCTTGTAAGGGATGCTGGATCAAGGACTTCAGATCTAAAGTAAGTGGGGATAGGTTCAGAAATAATAGGGAACTTGATCCCTTTTCCTTTCTTCAGAGTCTTTAGTACTTTAGGCTTATGAGGATCCACATTTTTTGTCTCCAAAATAATACCTTTAGGTTGAGCTGCTTTGGCCTTACAATGTACAGCATAAAAAACGTGAAGGTTATGGCTTGGTTCATCACCAGCAATTCCCTTAGCTTCTTACTTCTCTTGGGATAGCTCAATCTTTAGGCATTCCATAATGGGGCACTTGCTATCACTATACCTAAACACCTTGCATTGTATGTACCATGGTAGGACCATTGGATATTGATGGACTATTGACCTTTAGCCTTCTTCCTATCACGCGCCTCTAAGGCTTTCAATCTCTTGCCAAAAAATTATCTCCCATCAACATACTGAGGACGAGATGCAATATATAGAAGAATGGTGGGTGAACTCCTTGACAGTCAGCTTAGCCATTCTTGTAAGCCTTACAACCAGTCATTCAAGGTTTCGATCGACTAAAAGATCCGATCAAACCTAAATTATAAGTAAAGTCAGAAATATTAATAAAAATGATCCTGTAAAATTGAATTTAAGAAAATAAGCAATAAAATAAAAGAATATAAAAATTTCAAATTTTAAGCATATAACTTGTTATTTATCGAAAATACGTAAAATATATTCCGATAATTAACGAGTTACTAGAGATAAATTATATGTATACTAAAAATCATAAAATGACCTAAATAATATTTAGGAATATCTATTTTTACCATATATGAATTTACATGTAGGTAGAAATACGCGTAATTACTTAAAATACGCGAAATGTGTTAAAATAATACTAAATAATTAAAGAAAATTCATAATTAATTAAGAAAAAATCAAGAAAAATCAAGAAAAATAAGGAATGATCCAGATATAGGTCGTGGTAGCCAGGGAAAATAAGAAAAAAATTAGCCAATTAAATTAGAATAACACAAAAGTCAAATTGGAAGAAGATAAGGCAATTGTCTTGTCTAATTAAAGCACAATAATTTTCCTAAAGCTCTATAAATATCAAGAAAATTTTAGAAACTCATTTGGTCAGTTTAGAGAGTAAGAAAAATAGGGAGACATGAAATTGAGAGAAAATTTAGGGTTAAGAAAAAAAATAAGAAAAAACTGCGTAATTAGGGCCATAAAGGGGAACCCACACTAGATGAGCAGCTGGGAGTGGATGACCACCACCACCATACAGTGGTGGCTGTGCTTGGATTGGTTGATAAGGCCACAGTGGTCCTAGGTAGCCGGAGTCACCCAGACCGGTGAGTCCGATTTCTAGTCCGATTTTGTGTAATTTTGTAAAAAATTGTAAATATTTTTAGAAAATTATGAATTTTGTTATTATGGAATTTTTTATATTTAGTTTTTAGGAAAAATATTATTTTGATGAAAATATGTTTCGTGATATATGGTCCTTAAGAAATTATGTAAACCGAGCATGTTTCGGTTTAGAAATAAATAACCTTAGGAGTGTAGTTTTGAACCTAAATTTTTTTTGTAGACTACTTAGATGATATAGAACAGTGCTATGAAACCCATTTTCAAAAAATTAATTTTTGAAATTTTTAGATATTTTTTAGGCGTTAAAATGAGGCATAAAATAGTTAATTTAGGGTTAATTAAGTAATTAAATGGTTAATTACTAATTTAGTGAATAATTATATGTTTTAGGATGTTGAAATCTGATGAAGTATGACACTTGTAGCATTTAGGGTGTTAGATGTAATTATTAGGTTAATTATGTAGTAAATGAGTAATAGGGAAAAATAGTAAATTTTAAGCTAATTTTGTAAATTAGGGTAATTTGGAGTAAAATCTGATTTAGAATGAATTTATACATTTTGAAATGATAATTGATGTTGGAAGATAGTAATTAGAGTAATAAAAATATTAGATGTATATTGTATACATAATAAGTAATAGTACATAATACACAATTATTAGAAATATAATAAATATAAAATATTAGAATAAAAATTGATATTATGATAATAATAAAAATATACAATAAATTTGATAGGAAACTTGAATTTATGTAATTATATGAAACATGTAAAAATTTCTTACATCAAGAGTAAATTCAGTACACTATTAAGAATTTAAGTGTACTGGTAATAATAAAATACTGACTAGGGATAATTATGGTATTTAGGATATCTACAAGTAAAGTGATTGATTTCACATTATGAGTTAAAACAAGTTTCTAGAGTTCGAATATAAAACAATAGTTACAAATCGAATTAAAATCTAATTTAGAAATCGATACGGAAACCGGACTCGAACTTAACCTCAAACCTAGAATAATTGTAAAAGACTTAAGACTTAGATAATTAGGTATATTAAACCCTAAACAAAACATAACAACAAGCGTTATTGGATAAAATAAACCTATAATAGTTATATGAAAAAATGAAACCACGTTTGTATTGTAGGGATAATCGGCGATGGCCTGAGCGAGTCGAACCTCGAATGAGTGAGCGAGGAGTCGAGGTAAGTTGGGATTAATACGATGCTGTATTTTGGAAGATTGAGATTATGTTTGGTTGTGCTCGTTAGATAGTCTGTTGTGTATATGTGCTTGATTATGAGTGATGCTATGATTCTGTTTGTTGTTCTAGCTCGTATTATGTGATTTGTATGAAATGATTGATTACCCTAAACTGGACCTAATTAAATATACGACTTGAAATTATAATCGAACTTGCATGGCAACTCATTAGGGGAAACCTAAGACTCTTCGGTCAAATACCGACCCATTCGAAAAGGGATAGCGTAGGATTACATAATGGTCCCTTCTTCATCCTTAGTCGAACTAAGTGACAGGAGAGGAGGACGTGGCGAAGGTGGAGTCAATGGTTCAAAGGTAGTTATGGGAGGAGTGAGGTCTTCATTGCACAAGCTTGGGTTTGGTCGTGAGCTATTACATTAATGGTAACTCCTTAACCCAGATTAGAGCGGGCGCAATTTCTCTAATCTTACGACAAATCGGATAACATCGTGCTATGGCATTTACTTGAACATACATTGCACCTAATAAGTTGGTTGATAACCTTGTTGTATTTGTGGTATAGTTTTAAGTCCTCCATCCTAACTTAATAAGCTGTGATTGCTCACATCCCTATAGACGTCGTGCAAGTGCTAGCTAAGAAGCGGCATACAACTACTCTGAAACTAGCAACTGCTGGATCCTGAGGAGTGAGGAAAAACATTTGAAGAATAAACACATGTTTTTTTATGGTCTAAGCTTTTATTTTAGAATTTTTTTTCATTTCTGAATAATGTAATAACTAGGAAATATATTATGGAGAAATATTGTAAACTTTACTTGTAATAACCGAATTATAGTGTATATATGTATTTCCTCACTTTCTTAAGTAAATGATTTATTTAAATTATAAACTGTTTACTTTAAAGTGGGTTAGTCGTGGATATCTTGTATAGATTAAGTCTAAGATAGCGGTTATAAGGCTAACTTCTATCTTAGAATAGTTTATACGGCGGGATTGTTACGACTTTGCCGCTTCGGGCGTAATAATACCTGCTTTGTTTTATTACCTGTACCGATGTCGATACCTCATTTGTTGAGGTTAACTTGCCGAGTGCCAAGACTGAGGACTATATTCATCAAGTCTTACTCTAACCCCCCAGACCCCATGTGCCGAAGCTAACCTGTTAAGTGCTGAAGCCGAGGCCCTTATACATCGACTCCTTCTCTTTCGACCTATTACTATTACTACTACTATGACTACATAGTAGTACCCTTCATTCGTCTTGGCAAATTCTGATACTGCTATCCATAGCTACTACATTACGAACCCAGCTCAGCTATTGTGTTTATAGATTCCTTAGTATTGAATTTATTAACAAGCTACCACCTGTCCATAACTTTTTCGAACATTGTACTATTATTTCTTTTTATCATTCGTCCTATTTGCCCCTTATATACGTACTAAGAATCCCATTCTTCTTTATTCTTTTTGTAATTTTCTTCATTTGTAATGTTGTCCTAGGGATTTACTATAAATAGTTTCTTTTCACTGTAGCTGAAGTATCTTACAACCCTTATAGGTATTGAACGTACTTGTTCTTATGAGATATTTCTATTTGGGTACATTTTTTTACACTCTTATGTAATCTTACCAAGTAACTCGAGATTAGTGATAGGTAGACTTTGAAATTAACTTATGTGTCACATCAAGTGAAGTGTTAAGTCATATTGTATTTGTTGGTGAGTTACATCTTTCGAGTAGCTTTACGTAAGCTACTACATTCGGTTTTACCGACTACTCCATTCTATTTTTTTCGATATCTTGAAGGATCCATTTGGTTCTTATCTCTTACGGTAAGTCCTAATGATTATTGAACTCCTAGGCATAATTCATTTTATGTCTTGACCCATCTTTACACTCCATCTTGAAAGAATTCGAAAGATCCCCATCAACTTGCATCTTAACTAAAGCTTAGGTGTACTTCACTCTTTCATTTTTTAATATGACAATGTCAACTTGAAGTGGTCTCTCAATTGCACTTACAACATACCCTGCTCTTTCATTATGTAAAAATTCCATGGGGGATGCCTTGTACACCCTAGATAATGCCATGCCTACCTACTATCTCCCAAGAATTAATAACTAGATAGCAAAGAACGATGGTTGTTGGATGACTTTCTAAAGAGATTTTTCATTGAAGAACATAAAAAAAGTAGTAACCACATCCATTATTCAAGACATTTACTAGGCCTTCTTTGGACCAAGATGACATAACGATTTTTTGGACCATCGGAAAAGCGAAATTACATCCTAAAAAAATAGCCTAGAAGGGTGTATTGCCATATTCTTTCACCAATTTTCAACACTTTTCTAGGGGGCTTAAAAACTACTCTTCCCTCTTCTTGGATAGGAGTAATAAGATAAAGTTACACTAACTTTGGGAGATGAAGACTGCCTATGAGAGGGAGAAACTACTTCTACAAAAGAAGGAGTGAGGTTGGCTTTTTGAGAAGAGTGGTTTTGTGAAACAAAATTTCCTTCTTACTTTGAGTTCATATCCATTTTTTCTACCATCTCAGCCATGACATTTAATGTGTTATCAAATAAAGAGTTTTGACTTTCATCATAAGAGGATGAAGGCTTACTTTGCTTTTGCTTAGCTAGATTTGTTGTATCACCAAAAAAACGCAACTTTTTTTTAGCTTTTTGACTTTCTCTAAGAGGTATTTTATCCCTTTTCAAAGTTATACCCTCATGCCTACGACCTTTTACCATCCTTTGAAAACTTAAGCACCAAAACCACTCTATGCCTACCAAAAACCACCAAGAGACTAGAGAGTTGGAAGATGACCCATCAAAAGGAAGAGAAGAACTTTCAAAATTCAACTTCCTTTTCCTCCCACAAGCTAATGAGCTAAAGACTAAGAGAGCTCTTGTAGAAAGGTTAGGCACCAAAAGCTTCTTATTTCTTTGAGCGAACATTTTCATGGCGCACTACAACCAACATTCATACCTCTAAGACACCATTGGCGATAGACTAAACCCTCTTGACTTAAACCAACACCCAAACAATATCGTAGAAAAAAAGTTAAGAGGAAATGAAAAGAATAAATGGCTAAAAAACTTAAACCAGCAAACTATTAAACTAAAGGAGAATGAAAGCAAGAAATCAAGGCTAAGGAAGAAAGATATGCAAGGGTATAGATCATAAATCTCTAAAAAAAAAAATATGGTTTTTTTAGAGTGAGAAAGAAGGGAACATAAAAGAAAAAACTAGAGAGAAGGAGGAGGATTTTCTCTCTCTAGATATTTTCTAAAATATCTTGGTGCAATGATTCAAAGGGGTATTAGAGTTATGTGTTAGGGATGTGTGTTTCTTTCTTTAAGTAATTAGATTTAATATTTTTTTTCCTATTCCATCATGTCTCCATCTTTGTTTTTTCATGAGTAATTGATTATTTTTATTTATATGCATCCATAAAATTAAACAATTAGATATATGTAATTGCATAATTGAAAAAGGAGTATAGAATTATGGTGATTTTGCTTAATTTGTTTAAATTTGAAGGGTGTTAATGCTTTAGCTTTCTTTCTGATATTTTAATATATGGTTTATAATTTATATTTTTTTTAACTTACTTGATTTGTTGGAAAAAAAATTAATAATAATAACTTACTTAATTTTTTACAACATTTTGATGTATAATTTAAAATTTATGAGGTGGAAAAAGAAGTACAACTTATACATGAAATTTAATTTTTAGTCAATATTAGTGCAATTTTATGGTTGTTGTAATTTATTTTATTCTATTTTAAGTTTTTGTTGAAATTTAAAGTTTAAGTTCCTACACTTCTAGAATTTTCCTCTTTGTTTTGTAAGATATGCATTTCTTTCTTTATCGGCATGAAGGAACAATAAGATTTGATATTTTTTTCTCATTCCATCCATATGTCCCAAACTTTATTTTTTCGTAATTGATTATTTTTATGAAATACTTACAAGATGGATATCCCCTTTATAAAACTTATGCAAAGGCTCCTTAGATGCCAAAACTTAAAACACTATAGATAAGTTTATAATCTACATTGATTTGAATGTCTAAAATTGTTATCATTATAGTTTGTTTTGGTAAAATAAAAACATATCATGAAGGGAAAAAAGTGCTAATATTTTAGTGTTGGTTTTCTTTTAACAAATTGTATGATGGAGTAGCTCTTGATGATCGGTTACGTGTGATGCACATATAGTCGATTTTGCAGAAGACTTAAAATGAAGACACGTGAAGGGATGATCATAGAGAGAGGCATGGGAGGAGGAATATGTAAACTTGATATCTCGTGATGTACTTGAGTGATAATGGATTGAATTATGTGTTTTTGATCTGTTCTTCATAAGATAATTGATTTGATCTTTTAGACAATCATTCCAACAGAGTAATAATGTTTTTGTGAAACTTGCCAATACTTTGAAAGTTGTAAATGAGGACGAAAAGCCTCTTCTATATAAATTTTGGCTCTTGATCTTGACCATTGGATGAAGTTGAAATGGACAGATCAAATGAGACATTGATAATGACTATTGGATCACTTCCGATGACGGACGACCAAGATTAAAGCTTTCTTTTTGTATATAAGTCATGAGCTTTGACATGGATTTAGGATAAACATGAGCTTGAGCCTTCATAATCTTATAAGGTTAAAAGGGGAGGAAGCTCATTTCTTTTATAAAATAGGCTCATAAGCATATTAAAGCCTTCTAAAGGCAAATAAAGGCCAAATAAGGTCCAAACGGAGTTAGAAAGACCTCTTTCGAATATACTTTTCTGGCACATGACAATTGAGCAAGATTGAAAACAGAAGAATTAGTGCAATGATTCCTATTCTAAGACTATTAAGTCAAATATCTCTAAGACATCTCTTACTAGACTTAATTTTTTAGGCCTTGCTGCTAGCCATTAAACTGAACCTTGGTTTTAAATTGAACCAAAAGCTCAATTACTAAATTAGCTCTTTACATTTTACTCTTGACTAAAAGTTCCTTTGGCGAAGTCTAGGGGGTTTTGAACATTTTGAGTTAATTTCTTTCGGTTGTTATAGAGCACGTGTGAGGCATCAAGTGATGCGTGACATCAAGCGATAGTGGTAAATTGATCGACCTTAACGGCGAATATTAGTAGCTTTTCCGATCACAAACGGAAGCTTTATTTGGCATGAACCATCGATGCAAATTAACCAACAAACCAATAACGCGCAGAAAATTTTGCGTCAGCAAAAACGATTCTCAACTTTGATTCAAAATCCTTCGGTGAATATCGACTACCTTTTCTTCTCCCCAATAGCCCCCCTTCCTCTTTAATTGTTCTCTGATTAAATCTCCTTCGTGTAGGATGCTTCAAACTTTGGATTACTTTGAAATTGAAATTTAGGTATCACATTTTTTTTGTCGTACTATCCAGAAACCTCAATATTTTTTTTTTTTTTTTATTATGCCATTTGCGCATCTTTTTGGTAGAGTCAAATTAAATACCCCAAATTCTTCTCAGATTAATCGACATGTTTCCTGTACCTGTAAAATTTAATTCTTCCCTAATGGCTGTCATAGCATCACAAAACGTGTACCTCATCAATCACTGGACCATCTCAAAATGGCAATGGCTTAATTTATATATTAATTTGTGTATGTGTGAGCGTGTATATATATATATATATATATATATGTGTGTGTGTGTGTGTGTGTGTGTGTGTGTGTGCTCATGTACACTGATAGCAGTCGATTACTTCTCGTTGCACAAGTGCTTCTCAGCATTTGGTTCAATGCAGATTAACACTACATGGAACAGCAGCCTGATCCTATCGTGTCCGTTACGCTTTCGTGAAACTAGGAGCTTGGACAAAGTCTCGCTAGTTTGGTCCTTTTCAAAGTTGTCAAGTAATATTCTTTTTTTTTTTTTAGAATATAAAAAAAAAGCCTATTTGCATCGTCTTGAGACTTAAGACTACTCTGCTTCAATTGGTAGTGAATTAGACAGACCTTCACACTTGTCGGATCAACCACAATTGGATGTCGGCTCGGCTTATTCATATCCGATCGTGGTTCTTTTTGTTGCACAACTGGATTGAACATTGAGCTGAAGTATCTTTCTTTTTTTTTTAAACACATAATAATACTCTTTCTTTTTCTAATAATAAGTGCTCCTTCTTAATTTCCAGGTTATCTATTGGTCCTAGGTCTCACATGGGTCCTTGTATTAACAGCTTGGAACTTAGCTTCCGGTCTCAAAATGTGACTTAGGGCTTCAACCACTTCAATAATAATGTTGTCCTTCAAAGGGTTATTTCTACATAAGCAATTCCTTGATTAAATTAGGTTCCTAAAATTAATTTGCCTTAGCTTTGAACTATGACATCCAACTTACGCTCACACTATTATAACATAAGCGGTCAAAACCGTCTTCAAATGGAAGTCGCTCAAGGACTTAAATAAAATAGAAAGCCTTAGTGGAATTTCGAAACTTCATATGATGAAATGGGCCTTCGATATTGAGTTATGGTCCAATGATTAAAAGATGCCAACTGCTATCCTTTTCTCAATATAGCAAACTATCCAGCGCCTCTATGTCATGCTTATTAAAACCCACGTGAGTGCCTTGTCCATAAAATTATGTATAAACCCCCATGTGACGTGTCAAGAAAACCAAGGGCTTTGGGGCTTCTAGAATTAGACATGAGCCGAGTTGCGTGGGGTACTAAAGCTCTGACCAGCCCAAATTCCAGCCAACTGCTGCAAATTAATCTGTTACTGTCATCAATTTCATCTCGGTTTGGATCTCTCAGCTTGGCCATGTCCTTCATGGAGCTCGGTCTTCAGTCGAATCCGTAGCTTGGGCACTTGGGTGAAGCTCAGATCACGTCAGAAACTTGAATTACTTGGCTCGTGGTCTGCTAGGAATTACTGTTGTTTTATTGCAACTGTCACGTGGAGGGACTGCTCGGTTCATGTGAGTGAAGGCATCCTCGGGTCAGCTACATTTTAGAGCTTGACATGAAGCTTCAGCTGCTGTCCGTGTCTGATGTGGAGAGTTGGACACGATCTCGTATCAATTCTTGAAAGAGATGAACTTGCTGGTTGCTCAGCTAGAGTGGAGTTCAGGTTCGCTGAAGTCATTGAACTCCATGGCTGCTCTCTTTCATGTTAGCTTGGAGGATATTTCAGGAAGTTTGGTAGGAGCTGGGTGCGCACCACGGCTGTTCTGTTCGGAACTTGACTTTGGTGCATGGATGAGCTTATCATGCTGCTGCCGTTCTGTTGCTCTATCTCAGCTTTATTGCTCGGATTTCTTTAATGAGGGCGCCACTTTTTTTATATATAACAAGTCAGTCACTTGGGTCATGCGCGTGGATGGCTCGGTGTGCATAGAGTGTAGCTTGAGCTCGGTGCTTGGTTGGCTTGGAACTGAATTTAAGTCACACATGCTGCACTCTTTAATTATCTTGCTATTAAATTCTAAAAATTGCAGCTTATGGTGAGATGTTCTATCTAAGGTGTCGAAGTTGCTACAATGATCATGCTCGAAGAGTGCCATTGCTCGGGTCTACAAATGATTAGCTGCTACTGGGAACTCCTCAGCTGGGTGCTCGGGTCTGGTGTGGAGCGCTATGTGTTGCTGAAGCGGGGGCGCTCTTCTTCAATTCTCTTCACGTTTGTCTGTATCTCCAAATGAGCAACCCCTTTAGTCACCAAACACGATCCAGCTGCTGCCACTTGGTTGCTCATCACTTTAAACTTGGAAGCGTACATGCTGGTCTGCTATGGTTCTCAACTCTGATCTCGATTGAAGTTTATGGCCTTGCAAGCCTAACAAATGTGGACTATTTTCTTGTGGCTCAGTCCCACTAACTGCTCAATTCAATTGGGCTGCTGCAGAATGTGAGCTGTTGCTATCATTTATGGAAGTGCTCAACTGAAGTTGAAAGCCTGGTGCTGGTTTTGCTGTTCTTGCTACAATTAGGCACTCAAGTCAGCAGTTGAGGTGCTCAGTTCAGTCCTTGTTTGGTTATAAAAACACGCTGTAATTTCTTTTATCTGCACAACTCACTTCAACCAGCTATATTGGAGCTAAAATGGGAGTCCTATTCTGCTATAATGATTGCTCTTCCATAATGCAATTAGGAGTTGCTCGAATATGATGGATGTCAAGCCAGCATATGGAATTTGCGCTTCTAAGATGAAACATGAAATGGTGATTCTTCAACTGATATGCTGCATGGTATTTGACCAAAAACATAAATGGCTTCTTGATATGAATTGGCTATGTAACTACACGATCCACTCTCCGCATATGCTACTGAAAAATAAGATACGAGAAGATCAAATGTGCTGTCCACTAGCTCTTTCATGAAGACCAAGCTGTTATGCCTTGTTCTGTTTGGATCTGGTCTGTATTTTGAGATGTGAATTGCTCCTATCATTACAAAAATTCTATATTCGGCTGAATTCAATGCCAAAGCTGCTGCCTTTTTTCATCTTCTTTGCCCTATCTCAGCTGAACTAAGTTGACATTTTCTTGTGATGCTCCCTTATTAAGTGAATGAGCTGCAAATTCAAGAATATCTTAAGTTCACTAAAATGGCAATGAAATGATATTAGGACAAGATTATAGTGCATAATTCATAAGTGGTTTACAAATGAAATAAACTTATAAGCACAAGTGAACCATTTCAAGCTAACACTTTTATTCTTTTTCACTATTTATGCATAATTGATCCAAAAACATACACTTCATCAATTTTTAAGTAAAATCCACAACAAAAAGCATAATAAAATACATGAATGTGTTGTGTAGAGTGCTAAAATTCGTTATGCTAAGCCCATTATTTATTTGGACTTAATTCATTGAGCTAAGTGGCAAGGCCCATACAGTTTGGTCTATATTTGGAATGTTTTAAAGAGAATTGGTTTGATGGGCTCAAAATAGGGATCGTTGAACTGGTTCTCTACATCTAACTTTTTTTAGGTAGGCTTATGCACTTATGAGGAAGGCTATTAGCTTTTGATTCATTAGTTAGAACATTTTGGATAACTATGAATTGAGCAAGTTCCATCTCATTCGTTAATCATCGAGATGATTTGATGAATGCTATTTTGCCTAGAGTCTATAAATATCTAACATTTCCTCCTCATTTACAACTTTGAGAGAGAATAGAGAAATGATATTATTCTGTAAAATCTTTACTCTCTAAGATCAAACAAGCAATTCAGGTAAAAAACCGATCTTATTCGCTCAAGTTATAAAGTAAACGCCTAAAGTACCTTAAGGCTACCTTGTTTGTCACTTGTGTATTTAAGACACTGAGATTACACATTCCGCCTCCCTGCTTCGTTCTCACTTAATCATCCCATTAGGTATCTCTCTCTTTACTTTCCTTAAGCCACGTGTAGCGTGTTACTTATGTAATATACACATGATTACTTTAGTAAGACCCTTACATCAACATTTTTGGCAACTCTATTGGGGAAGAGTGATTGTAGAGACATGGCACCTTTTAGGAAGGGAACAACTGGCACATTTGATACTACGTCCTAAGAGCTTAACACTAATGTTGAGCTTACTGAGCAGAATCTACTCCCACCACCTGAAAATACTAGCCAAGACCGTTTAGTACCTGAAGTTCCTCTAGATCCCGTACAGACAATGCGGGCAATGTAAGAAGCCACGAGAGCTTTAGATCAGTTCATGACTATGTTCTAACCCATCCTTACCAAGATGGTTGCTACTATTATTGCGCAACAAGGTATGGCTTTGTTGAATCCTGTAATTGCTGTAGAGCTAAACATCATTACCTCAGCTCAACTAATTAATCCTCCAGCTGTTAAGGAAGATCTGCATCTAGGAGGAGGTGATGAAACCCCTACCCACATTAGAAATTGCACAACAACCTACCCCTGCAATAGAGAATGTAAGAGTCCAGTTAAGTAACTCTTTATCCTTACGCATACCTACTCCTCCATCCAATCTTACCATCCTAATCTTGGTGGATTTACTTCTCATTCGAATGTTGCCCCTACTCCACCACTTATATCCACAGCCTTTACTCCAAGGACTTCCTTTATAATAAAGGAAGACTTAGACATTTATATGAAGGAAATATAAGCTAGGTTGTCTATGAGAGTACTAGAGCTGAAACTCCTACATTATCAATGCATCTCAATGAAGCCATATCTTAAGGATTATGTAAGTCATAAATTTATGCTGTTTAATGGCAAGAAGGGAAGTGTAAAGGAACTCTTGATGAAATTTATTGAAACCTTAAAGCCTTGTAGGCTTGACAATAACTTAAAGCTTAGAGAATTTTCCAAATCATTAAAAAAGAAGGCATACACCTAGTATGTCAACTTCCCCTTGATTGATTCATAGGGAACTATGTGCAAGTTTTTCTTGGAGAAATTCTTCTCCACTCAAGAACGAGTGATGATTACAGACATGAGAAGAACATAATAAAACCTAAAGGAAGATTTGATGGATTACATAGAGTGCTTTAGAGAGCATACCTTAAACATATAAGATGTATGTGATGAAAATGAATTAGTGAAGATTTACATTTAAGGGATGTTCACTAAGTACACCATCTACTTGGAAAACCTCAATTTGTGTTCTTTCTCTGTACTCATTGAGATTGTGAGAAGAACCGAAAATTCCATTATGTGACAATGGATAGAAGGTGGAAGATTCGGGAAATGAACAACATTTGTTAGCTTAGCTCAAGGAGAAAATTCTGGAGATGGCCAAAAGCCAAGGAATAATAGTTTGCGAGGCTCTGCATTAGCTATCTCATTCTTGTGCTTGATGGTTAAGGTGCATGCTGTACTTAACCAATGGTTACTGGATGGGAATATAAAGCTCCTAAGGGTAGAGCGTTTATTGATTATAAATAAGAAGAATGACTTTAAGTTCTATAGATATCATAGGATTGTAGGTCATCTAACTAGAGAGTGCCGGATACTAAAGAAGATATTTAATGACAGGGTATGTAATGAGAAACTTATCATAAAGAATAATAATGTATGTGGTAATCTGCTCTCAGCACACAACACCCAATGGGGTGTTATGAATGCTATTAGCCATGATCCAAGACAAGAAGAAGGGGATGTGCCATAGGTTGAGGCACATGAATAGAAGAAAGTAGTAATAGAAACCAACAAAGGTACACATATTAATGGCTGCCGCCTTAATGTAGACTTCCAACTTTAGGAAGTTCTTTGATTTATTGGGATTTGATGAAGATGCATGGCTTGCAGCAGCGACTGTATCTACCTAAATTTCTAATAGACAATATAGGGGAGTGTCGTGCAGTATAACCAATACGAAGGATGGCCAATGAATATGAGAATGTGATACACTTTACAAATGCAGACATGTATGTAAAGAACCCTAATCACAATTGTCCTCTTTATGTTGAGAGTATGCTTAATGGGCATCCTATTAAGAGGACTTTCGTAGATAATGGCTCTTCCATAAATGTTATGCTAATGTTTACATTCAAAGCCACAAGGATAGACAACTGATGCTTAGTGAAGCAACCTATTATGGTAAATATTTTAACTAACACAACTACAAACACAATAGGGTATGTTAATGTAGACTATAAAGTTGGACCTATATAGGGATCTACGAGATTCTATGTAATCTACTCACCTCTATCTTAACATCTTTTGGTTAAGAGGGAGTGGTTGCATAATCACAATCACAACCTCATATCTTCAACATGGCACCAATGCATTAAGGGCCATTGGAAGGGTAAAGATATCTTCATTCTAGCTATGGAGAACCTATTTAAACATAACAAGTCTTATCTAGCTGACTTAGGGTTCTTTGATGAGTATGTTAAGGATAGAGAGACTGCTATTGCTAAACCCTCCGGCATACCATTGGCCACATAGGAAGAGACCCAAGATAAACAAAAGAAGAAGAAAAGAATGCGAGACTCCTGTAGGAGCAAGAAGAAGTAAAGAAAAGTTGAAGAGATAGAAAATTTTGTCAAGGCTGATGGGAGAGGGGTATATTGCTTATAACGGTCTTTAGGATTCGAAGAGGTTTTTTATCTTCCTTGAAGAGCTGGACCTAGCGGGATTAAGGGAGTCTCTGTGATGTATCTTCATTAGCAAGAATCTATTGTAAGAAATTAAGGTCCACTTAGTAGAGTTATTGAAGGAAGACAAGGAGATGTTTGCTTAGGCATATGATGAAATGCCAGGATTGGACCCTAGTCTAGTAGTGCATAGAGTGAACATTGCACTTAGGGTTAAACTAGTGAAATAAGGATAGTAAATCTTCTGCCCTAAAATTGAAGTACAAATAAAAGAAGAGATTGAAAAGCTCCTTCAAGTTGGCTTCATTAAGCTAATTAAACATCCTACCTGGCAGGCTAATATTATACCGGTGAAAGAAAAAAAAAAGAATGGACAAATACACTTTTGCGTAGACTTCCACGATCTTAACAAGTTTTAGCTAAAGGATGATTCCCTAATGTTGGATATTAACATATGGGTAACCAACACAACCGGACATGAATTATTCTCATTCATCAATGGCTTTAGTGGCTATAACCAGGTAAAGATAGTTGCTGGAGATGCTAAATGTACTGCTTTTAGAGTACAAGTAAGAAACTTCCACTATGCAGTTATGCTATTTGGACTCAAGAATGTAGGACTACCTACTAGAGGACAAAACTGTCATATTCCATGACATGATGCATGACTTCATAGAAGACTATGTTGATGATATAGTTGTCAAGTCAAGACAAGCGCCTGATCACTTGACTTATTTGCGGAAGGTCTTTGAACAATGTCACCATGACATTGTAAACTAGGATGTTGTTAAAGTACACCACGACTAATTTTCCTATTAGATGTCTCAGCACATGGTTCATCAACCTTATGAAAGTGCTCAGGACATTCAATAAGCCAAATGACATGATCATCTATTCAAAAAGTCCATGTCAAGTTTTAAATGCAATTTTGCACTTGTCTCTTGACCTTATGTGAATTTAACAATAGCTAGACTTCAAAACAATCTTTCTGAAGATCTTAGCTCCGTATTAGTTTACCCAGCATGTCGTCCAGCCTAGGAATGGGATACTTGTATTTGATTGTGATCTTGTTCACAGCTTAGCTATCAACACACATATACCAGGTCTTATCCTTTTTTGGCACAAGAAGCGCCGGTACAATACAAGGACTGAGACTTTCTTTGATATACCCTTTCTCTAACAACTCAGTGACTTGACATTGGAGCTTAGAAGCCTACTAAGGATTCATTTGATAAGTTGGCTTATTTAGTAGCATGGCACTAGGTACTAAGTTAATGCAATGCTCTATGCCTTAAGTTGGGAGCAACCCTTTAAGTAATTGTTCTGGGAATAAGTTGGTATACTTGTTTAGTAACTCCTTAATTTCTTGGGTTAATTTACCCTGCTCCCTCATTTATAATAAGTGCTTGACCAACATAAGAGTTAGCTCGTTAGCGTTAATGGCCTCTTAAAGCTTGACTCTACTCATCATTAAAGCCTTCTTCGACTCGTAAGCAAGTTTTGTTGCAATTTATTAACTTCTCTTGGTGGCATCGAGTTTAGTGTGATCTTCCGGTCATCCTTCTCAAACATGTAAGTGTTCTTGTAGCCATCATGGATGACTCTCTTATCAAACAACCATGGTCTTCCTAGTAACACGTAGGAGGTGCATATGGGTAGTACGTCGCGGAGAATTAGGTCTGAGTAATTCCCTATAATAATCAGCAGTATTATTTGCCGAATGATACATAATGCTCCTTTCTCACTCAACCATTGTAACTTGTACAGCTTTGGATGTACAACAGTTAGTAACATTAGTTTTGAAATAAGATCGACTGATGTTACATTGGTACAGCTTCTACTATTTACGATGAAGGGTACACACCTGAACATTCACTTTACAAATGGTATGAAACAAATTCTCTCTTTGCTGCTCTTTTCGTAAGGGTTCCATGTTCATAGTGCGTTAGATAACCATGAGCAACTTATTTAAGTCCTCAGTAAACATGTTCTCTTTAATCAGCTCTTTCTCAATAGGGACCTTCTCCTCTTCGAGTTCCTCATCTGTACTATCTACTTCTAGCTCTGAGATGTTTCCTTTGATAACTATTGTCCTACGGTTTGGGTATTGAGTAGCCATATGTCCGAACCTTTGGCACTCGAAGCACTTAATATGACTCATCTTCTTGTTAGACCCCTGCCCCTTCTCATAAGTTCGGGTTGATACTTCACCATCAGCTCGGCCTTTCGGCTTGGACATCAATCTTTTGACTCGGCTTGGTACTCAATTGAACTTGGTGGCTTGCCTGTCCAAGTTGGCTAGTCGATATCCTGGTTGTTTGTTGGCTCTTCTTTTGCCTTTCTACTTGCTAGGCAGTCCTAACAGCTTCATCCATTGTATCAAATTATTGGAACTCCACAATGTCTCGAATGTCTCCTCTCAACCCAGTAATGAATCATGAGACTGTTCAGGTTGGTGGTTCCTCCACTTCACAACGGGTAATAAGTATCTAAAATTCTTGAACATACTTGTCAACAGTCCGGTCTCCTTATCTTTACTCCTAAAGCTGAGTAAAAGTATCTTAAAGATGAGTTTTTGGAACAAATCTATTTTTAAGTATTCCCTTCATCTAGGGCCAAGTATTAATCTCTTGGCAGCCTTCTTGTCTCCTCATGGCCTAGAAATTTTTCTACCATAGTAACAGTTTTCACTTTCTTGTAATCCTCCTAATGATAATAATAAAAAATACGCTCCACCTTTTCTTCTTACTCCAAATATTTATCAACATTTTTAGATCCATTGAAGCTTGGAATTTGAAGCTTCACATGGCAGATGCTTTGGGGAATCGTATGCGCTCTTCTTCGAAATACTCTTCCTCATCCTCTTCATCAAGCTCTCTTAGGTCTATCCTTCGCCGTACTTGTCTACCTACTCTTCCACTTCGAATTGGTTGAGTTGAGTTCTAATCTCTAATAGGTTAAGCAGCTTATGGGGTATTTTGTATAGCCTTAGTACGTTGGCAAGCTAACACATGAATAGCTTTAAGTCTCACGTCAGTACTTCTCGATGTCCCTTGTGACTATCGCCTATGTTGGATAACTCCACTATTGTCATCTCCAGTACTAACATTTACACTGGATCCATTATCTTCTTCATTGATTTAAAGTTTAAATAAACACTCTCACCAACCAGAAAATCAACAGCTAACAAACTCAACAATTAAGATGAACACAGTAACTTGCTCTGTTTTAAACACATAAAATAGAGTATAAACAGAACTTCAAAAAAACCAATATCTCAAACAAAACCTCTGCTTTAATACCAAGATGATGCGAACTGTGATCAAGAATAGATAAGATCGGTTATTAGATGGGTCTGAGCTTGTAGAAAGCTTAAAAGGGTTAATGGGAAAGCATGAAAGGAATGAATGATGAATAAAGAAGTAAGTAAAACCCATGGATAGCTTTAGAGGATATGACACACCAATGGAACTTCCGAAAACTCACAATACAATTCAATATGATGTACGAATTGATTCGGTGAGATTCTTCACCACCTAACCTTACTTAATTACTTAAGAGTTAGGATAAGAGTGATGCCGAGAGTAAACAAGTAATGTTTACATAAGGAAGAAATACTCAAAGTGTATTGATGATAATTAGAATTCTGATTCTAGCTATAAGTACAAGGGTATTTATATCCATAAGTTAGGGTAATTTGCCCTAAAAGGAAAATGACAAAAAGATAACTCCTAAAGAAGTAATGTGTAAGATACAAAGGATAAAAATGAATATATAAGGAAAAAAATCATCGGTGCATCATATTCTACATATGATACTGTACATGTAGCAATGTTACATTGGCAAGGCTATTAGAAGATGCAAATAAAAAATTACAGACAACTTGTTTGAGTAGGGGTGGCTTAGTTAGCTTAGAGTATATCTATCTTGGCTTCTTGGCAAGGAAGATGTCAAGTCATTGGATGGCTTGAGCGTGAGTAAGTATTCTTCAATTTGGTGCACTACAAAGAAGGGTAGTCATTTGGCTCGACATAAAGGGTGACTTAGTAAGGAAGTACTCAGCTTCGGCAAGAATCAGCTAGAACAGGAGGATTTGTCTTGCTAGTCCTTATGGTCTTCGAGCTCAGCTATGGGTTAGTAGTTTGCTAACTTGATTCCCATCAATCTATCTCTTTAATAGCAATTTGCAACGTTTAAATCCTCGCCACTAGCTCACCTCGACTTCTCATAGCGGTATGATAACTCAGCAATCTTTTAGCTTTGGTAGTAATGGGCTCTAAGCTACTAACCTTAAATTTTAGATGATAAGCGCCTTTAACGAAGCTAATTAGTTGTTGTAGTTTATTATCTAATAGAAATCTCTAAGACTTCTCAAGCAATAATATAGCTTCCCTCAACATTTTTACCATAGTATTGTCCAAATCTATCCCTAACATAGGAGATTTACTCCAGAAATCTTGGTTACAATATAAAGTCTCTCTAATGATTTTAGTGGATGAGAAGGAACATCAAATCCGTGAAAAGATACTATCTCCTCCAAGATGGCTTCTAGAGTTGCTACTATGTCTCCACGAGACAAGTTAACAACTAGGGGTGGAGAGACATCAGTAGATCCTATATATAGTTCACCTCCATGAGTCCTTAAGTGTAGCAATATGTTTGCATGAGTCTTACCATCACCTGCCTCATTAACTGACAAAGTAACATCTTATGCTTCAAGGGAATCATTAAACTCTTTAGTTCCACTACTACCATCAGCATCTCCATATTGGATTGAAGATTCACCATAATCTACCAAGTCTTCATCATTATCATCTTTATTTAAAGCTACCGTTGGTATAGCAGGATTGTTTGGACGAACCCCATAACTCAAGATAGTAGCCTTCTTCTCCTCGTTAACTGCAATAGGAGAGCCCGTTTCAACTTGGAAGAGTAAGGAAATAAAGTCAAAGGAATGAATACAAAAGGAGAAAAATTATACATATAAAAATAACATTATACATTTAATAAGGCTACCTCCTGAATAAATGCTTGCTTGGTTTGTCTTAGAATCCATTAATGGAGGTGAAGGGTTGTTGCTCTTAGGCTTTAAAGAAGGTTTCACCCCTATTGTCCCTTAGGACATCCTGATTGTTTAGTGATAGCTCTTCATGCATCTTTAGTATCTTAAGACAGGCCTTGGAAGTTTAAGAAAGAGTTCATAATAATACAAAGTGGGTGCGTGAAGTGTATCACCTATCAAGATAAAGGCATAAACCCAGAATGCATCCAGGCAATTCATCCAATGTGTCAACCATCTAAGGGAAGCGACCCTAGTGCAACCAATAGAAGAAAAGAATAGTTGTCACTTTCCAAGTTGAATCTTCCTAAAGTCGTTTAGACATAGTGACTGGCTATAAGATTCAAAACTCTTAGTCACAGTAATTAGGTAAGGTACTCCTCAGTCAAAACCAAGTTGATGCGCAACTCGATGGGGAGAGTACACCATGACTCTTTACTCTAAAAAGCAACTAGTTGAGTCTTTATTTTCAAGAAGGGAAAGCAAGCTCCCTAAAATACACTATAAGAGGAACTAGGCTTAAGAATCAAGGATATTTTCTCGATTTTCCATGAAGTTAACCTCACCCTTTGAACCAAGAGGATAAAGTCCATTATTCTCTTTATATCCAACAATTTTCTTAACATAAGGGTAGAATGTGAATTCACCCTCAATGATACGATCTAATGTGGGTGAACACACGCCATCTAGTATCACATAAACCAAGGAGATGGGTCTAAACCTCGAGATGGTCCGAAGGATAAATGATAATCGAAGGTTGAACAAGGGTTCTTGTGTACCGATAATGGATATGACACACCAACATCTCATACGAGCTTCAGTTGCACTTGATATGATGCATAAGTGTGGCTGAACGTCACTAGCCACAAGTCTACACTCAACGGGTTACATAAGAGTATTTAAGAGTAAGTTATACTTAGCTCACGTAAGAAGAAAAATGTTTCAATGTTAATTGTATTGACTATTGTGGCTATTACAATACATGAGTATATATATGACCCAATTAGGGTAAGTTTTAGGTTAGTGTAAATTACAAAATGGATTCGTACTAGTAAAGTAAAAAGGAATAATTTATGAGGGTAATGTTGTAAACAAGCAAAGAGAATATCCGGTAATAAAAAAAGATAGTATGAATGTCAAGAAAATCAGTACATGTGTTAACTGTCCATTCTATGGTCCTAATGATACTGCGAGCTGAGCAATATAGGTTTTGAATAAGTCAAGTCGGGCTCAGCAATTCGATAGCTTAACAACTTGGATGTTTAAGGCTAAAAAAGGGTCATTTCAAAAGGTGACTTATTGTCAAGTCGGCCTTAAGAGGTTAACTCCGGAAAGTTATTAGATCGGCTTTATCATGCATCAGGTTAGTAGTATATTAATTCGATACTTGGCCTTAGGAAGAGGTGTTGTGGAGAAGTTGGCTCGGCATATGGTGTGGTCACCTCGGCAACTTCTTGGATGAGGTAGAGAGCAAAGTAACTCAACAGGTTGCACTGGGGAATGTACTACTCTTCTAAGTTCAACTTTCCTTATATAACTTGGTGAACCATATAAGTAAGTCCTCAAGCTCGAGAGCACGTGATTGGTCCATGACCCCTGTCATCCCTTCTAGGTTAGTTAAGATTTGGGATCAAATTTGGTTCGGCTCCATGTTGTTGGTCTTCAGGAGTATGTGGATGGAGGTCGACAATGTTAAAGAAGTTTGAAACCTTATACTCTTTTGGTAGTTCCATCCTATAAGCATTAGGATCTATCTTTTCAAGCACTTTGAATGGTCCGTTAGCCTTGGGAGATAACTTGCTCCTCTTTAAGTATGGAAACCATTCCTTACTAAGGTAGATCCAAACCAAATCACTAGGATGAAATTCTCTACTCTTCCATCCTTGGTCTCGTCTCTTAAGCTTGGTAGTAGCTTAGCTTAATTGTTCTATGGCCTTCTGGTGCATGACTCTGATGGCTTTTACTCTTTCTACAGTGGTTTGGTCATCTTCTTGACTTCGAAAGGGTGTTTGGTCCATTAGGAGCTTAGGGTTGAACCCATAGGCAACCTTAAATAGTGATATGCTTGTTACACTGTGGGTAATCTTGTTGTAAGCGAATTCTATGATCAGTAGGCATAGATCTCAATTAGCTATGTTTCGACCAATGGTAACCTGGAGTAAAATCCCTACTGTCTTATTGACAACCTTGATTTGTCCATCCATTTTTGGACTATAAGACTAACTATACAATAGCTTAGTTCCCATTTACCTTCATAATGTTCTCTAGAAGTGGCTCATGAACTTTAGGTCCTAGTCTGAAACAATGGTTCTGGGTACTCCATAAAGTTTGACTATTTCCTGCAAGAAAAGAAAAGGGATAGCTAAAGCGTTGTTAGTTTTAGAATAAGGCAAGAATTATACCATCTTACTGAATCAATCCACAACCACTATGATGGAGTCTTTCCTTTGGAACGTCCTCGACAACCCTAACATAAAGTCCATGCTTAGTTAAGACCATGGTTTAGTTAGGATGGGCAATGGTAAATAATGTCCTTATTCGGATTGGATCTTTGCTTTTTTACAAGTAATACACCTTTCTAACATAAATCGAACATCCCTCTTCATTTTTGGTGAAAAGAATCTTGAGGATAGTATCTCATAAGTTTGGTGCTGGCCAAAGTTTCCAGACAATCCCCTCTATGCACCTTTGTACATTAAGAGCTTTCTCATGGAACAAGTCGAGATACATAATCTCCTCTTCTTAGACAAGTATCCATTGTCCCTGTAATAGCCATCAAGTGTTTGGCCTTCCTCACAGTTAGCATAGATAGGGACAAAATGGGGGTCTTCAACATAGTAACCTTTTATTATTGAAAAACTTAGCAACCTAGTTTGTAGCTTAGTTAAGAGGGATTATCGTCTTGATAGGGCATCGACTACTACATTGTTTTTTTCTATTCTTATACTTTACGACATATGAAAATCCCTACATGAACTTGACCCATGTTCTCTTCAGATATCTCAAAGATTTACGATCAGTGTAGATCATAAACTCTTTGGGTAGCAGATAGTGCTGTTATATAGTTAGGGCTTGGGTCAAGGAGTAAAACTCCTTATCATGGACATAGTAATTGAGTGTAACTCTTTAAGCTTCTTATTGAAGTAAGTAATAGGTTGGCTTTCCCGAATCAGCACAACACCTATGCCTAGTCTAGATACATCACACTCTACTTTGAATACTTTGTCAAAGCTAGGTAGAGCTAACACATACATTGTAGTCAACTTCTACTTCACCTCTTCAAAACTCCTCTACTCCTTCTCTCCCTATTTGAACTCAACATTCTTCTTTGACAGTTCGGTGAGTGGGGCTATGATCATACTGAAATTTCTTATAAATCGGTGACAAAATGATGCTAGGCTGTAGGAGCTCTTCATATAAGCCAAAGTGGTTGGTACAAGCCATTCAGTGATCACCCTTATCTTTTCATCATCGACTCATATTCTACCACCACATACAACAAACCTTAAGAAGATTACTTTAGGTAAGCAAAAGTCATAGTCCTTCATATTGGCATAAAGTTGTTTAGCTTAAAGTTTTGTAAAGATTGCTTGGAGATGCTCTTAGTGAGTCTTCATATTAGGGCTATACACTAGGATATTGTCAAAGTAAACCACTACAAATTTCCCCATTAGTTCTCAGAGCATATGATTCATCAGTCGCATAAATGTGCTCGATATGTTCAATAGTCCAAATGGCATCATAAGCCATTCATACAATCTATGGTGGGTCTTAAATGCGGTCTTCCACTCGTTGCCTTCTCGTGTTTAGATTTGATGGTATCTAGATCTAAGGTCAATCTTGAAGAATAATTTGGTTCCATTCAATTCGTCCAACATATCATCAAGCCTTGGTATGGTATACCTGTACTTGATGGTAATGCAATTGATTGCACAGGTATCTACACACATTTTTCATGACCTATCTTTCTTTAGTATTAACACAACTAGTATGGCATAGGGGCTAAGGGATTCTATACCCTTTCTTCATCAACTCATTTACTTGTCTTTATAGCTTGGTAGCCTATTTAAGGTTTAGCCTATAATCAGGCTTATTAGGTAGTACGGCTCCTAGTTGCAAGTCAATTGCATGTTCAACACCTTAGATAGGAAGCAAACCGTTTGATAGCTCACCTAAGAACATGCTAGAAAATTCATTTAACAAGGTTTTCACTTCGATAAGCAGCAAATCCTCCTTAGATCCCCTCATCTCAAGTAACCTTTTGACTAGTAGATAAGTCGGCTCTTTAGGCTCCATCTCTTTCTTCAGCTTAACTTAGGTCATCACCAAAGCCTCTTACTTTACGACTTGGCTCAGTTGAGTTTGCATGCTTCTAACTTGTGCAATAGTCATAGGGCCTAACTTCACCTTCCTGCCCTCGTGCTCTAAGGAACATGTATTCTTCCTTCCATTGTATGTCACACTTCGATTAAACATCTACAGTCATCCAACCAAAATATGGAATACGTTCATGGGCAACACATCACAGGGTACCTCATCTCGATAGTTTCCAATACAGATTAGCATAGTCACTTACTTATTTACTTATAGGGCTCCTTTATCATTAAGCCAATGCAGTTTATAAGATTTCAGATTGGGCTTGGTCGGTAACTTCAATTGCTAGACCATGAAAGCAGATGCTACATTGGTGCAACTCACATTGTCAACAATCATTGTATACAGTAATCCATTTACCTTACATCCAATATGGAACAAATTCTCTCACTGTTCTTCTTCGGGCATAGGATTTATGCTCATTGTTCTTTGCAACACCAGGGTTGCAGGCATAAAATTATCGTCCTCACTATAAATGACTTCCTCCTTGGATAGTTCAGTTTATTGGTCTCTTTTAGGTCTTCCATTTCCTCATTAGTATTATCTATCTCAATGGTTAGCATTTCGTCTCGGATCACCATAGTTCTTCTATTAGAATATTGAGCGGCCATGTGTCTAAATCTTTGACACTTGAAGCACTTGATCTCACTCATTTATCTTCCTAAACTCTGGCCCTTCTCAAACTTTCTCGAGATCTCCTTCTCTTCTGCTCAGGTAATTTGAGTTGGTCAAGTCTCAACAACCTTACTTGTTTCCGTTGGCATAGATTTGCTCAAAACAGATCGGTTGTTGCTGGATCTACTGATAGGGGGTTAGAATCTTCCTATTCGATGCCTCTCGATCCTCTAGGCAGCCCAGATAGAGTCATCAAGTGATCCAATATCCATGGTATCGAGAATATCTCTAATCTTATACTTTAACCCACTAATGAATCAAGACATACTTTAGTCTTGGGGCTCAATGACTTCGCATTGAATCATTAGCGTTTGAAATTTCTTGACGTAGGCATCAACACTTGACCTTCCTTGTCTCAACTCCTATAGCTTCTTAAACACATCCTTTAAATAGTAGCTTAGAACAAATCTTCTCTTCATGACTCTCTTTATTTCACCTTAGCTCCTAACTTTACATTTCTCTTCTTTAGGTGGCTTACGTGTTCTTCCATGATAGGGTAGCATAGCCAGTAAACTCTAGTACAACAAATCTAACCTTAGCATTTTCAAGCACCTCTTGGCATTCAAACTACTTCTCAATTTTGTTTACCCAGTTTAGGTAGTCCTTGGCATCACCATTACTAGAAAAGTTAAGGATATGCATTATCGACCCTTCTATTCTATGAGTTTAGATGTTCCTATCCTTAGGTTTGTAATATTCTTCTACTTTATTACTTACTTCCTCATTATCTTCTTCAATCTCCTCTAACATTAGTCTACATCTAACAACTTGGCCTACTCTTTCAATTTAGTTAGGTTAAACTAGGGCATTAGCTTGGCCGTATAGGTTATTGTCTCTCTTCGATCATTCATTGGCTTGACCTCTGTTGGGACCATTTCTAGCTTGCCTATCTTCACTTATGGCAATTACTAGATTGGCCATTAGGTCCATAAGTCGATCTAGTCAGTCATTTGCATATTAAGGTATGGAACTCCCTAGTTGACCTTGGCCATTTCGAGCACCACTCTCTTAGTTACCAATAGCTCCTTGGACACTAAAGTCAGACGTTGTTATCTATTTTCATGAGATTAGCAGTTGATATACTATTCAAATCTTCTTACCACAAATAAGGACAAACAAACACCGAATGCACCAATAGCTAGTACAACCAGTACATAATAAACAAACATACACTCATGCTCTATTTTATGTACATGAAATAGGAGAAGATAAAGCACAAAATTCTTTAACACTACTCACCTACCAAAATTCTTCAACACAAAATAGGGGAAGATAGAAACTAGCTTTGAATGTAGCTAAGCTCTAATACCAAGATGATATGGTTTGACATGGATGAACACATGGTGTTTGGTATTGCATGAACTAAGGGGATGGGTTTGAACCTTGAGATTGTCTTAACGATAAATGATAATCAAAGGTTGAGTAGGGGTTCGTATATCGACGGTGGATATGACACATTAATGCCTTACATGAACTCTGAATGCACTTAATGCGATGCATAAGTGTAGCCGGAGATCACTCTCCACTAGTTTACACTCAATAGGCTAGACAAGAGTAGTCAAGAATAAGTAAGTTACACTTAGCTCATATAAGAAGAAAAATGTTTGAATGTTGATTGTATTGACTGTTATGGCTATTACAATACACGAGTATTTATATGATCTAGTTAGGGTAAGTCTTAAGTTAGTGTAAATTACAAAAAGGATTCCTACTAATAAAGGAAAACGAATAATTTACAAGGGTAATGTTATAAATAAGCAAAAAGAATATCTGGTGATAGAAAAGGACAGTATGGATGTTAAGAAAAGCAATACGCATGTTAGTTGTCCATTTTGTAGTCATATTGATATTATGGCCTAAGCGGGGCAGGTTTTGAATTGGTCAAGTCAGGCTTAACAATTCAACAACTCAGATGTTCAAGGTTGAAAAAGGGTTGTTTAAGAAGGTGACTTATTGTTAGGTCTGCTTTAGACAGGTGTTAAATGGACCTCGGCATACATTGGTTCGATAGTATACTAATTCGATGCTTAGCCTTGGGTAGAGGTGTTATGGAGAGGTCGACTCGGCACATGGTTTAGTCACCTTGATAGCTTCTTGGATGAGATGGAGAGTAACATAACTCAATAGATCAGACTAAGGAATGCATTGCTCTTTTGAGTTTAACTCTCTTCGGATAGCTCAGCGAACTATATGAGCAAGTCCTTAAGCTTAGGAGTGTATGATTTATCCGTAATTCCTATCACTTAATATTAATGAGTTGCAAGAATGGCTAATCAATCAATCCCTTAACCTGGGCTAATGCATTAGGAAGAGTAAGGTTAGGTTAGTCTTGTGCAATTGGAGGAGTGAAATGTCTTCGAAACCACTTACAAAAGAAAAGTTGAAGGAGTACTAAGTCTACATGTCAAATGATCACATATCGACCTTTTAAGCATATGGAAGCATGGTGATACACATCGGTAAAGTGAACCCAAGTAGAATGGACCTACAGAAAATCGCTTACCTTATGCAATGTATATGGCCAAGAGGAAGAGTCATGAATTAATGCCTTCCTTAGGCCCTCCAAGGAATGGAAATAGGGAAAGCTAGAATACAATGAAGGTAGAAAGTTCATACCTGTAGAGACGAGAAAGAGAATATATGAGTGGAAGACACAACTAAAACACTTGAATTAAAAAAAAAAAAAACAAAGAGGATATGTAGGTAATTACTCTATCCTATGACCTATGCAAAAACTTGAGGCTTGTCCTTCCTTTGCTCCTCGAAGAAGTATGTAAGCTAAGAAGCAAAACATGGCTTCTTCTTCTTAGTGCAAGTAACTTGCAAAGCACCTATTAAGGATGTTTGAATGCTATGCTCTTCATGAGAGGTTTTTGTAGCAATAAGGTTGGCTCATCTAAAGTTGTACAAATTCAATAATGTAGCTACGTCTTTTAGTGTTGGAGTTATCTCCCCCTATGAAGTGATAAATGTGTAGGTTTGAATACTCTAATGGGAAATGATTGCTTGCAATACTTCTATTCTACTCATTTGCAAGAACTGCAACTAAGTAAAAGCGGAAATAGTACAAAGGACTTTGGCCTTCCTCAAAAGAGTTACATACGCCAGCTTTTTTGTAATGTATGCTACCCAATCATCTCATCCAGAAGGTAGCTCCTTTAAGAATGTGAATTGGCTATTAGAGAGAGGTAGCTTTCTTCTCTCATTTCTGAAATGCAACACTGAATCTCTTCTAATAGTATCTTTAGAATTAGCATAAGGCTCACGCTTGATAAACTGAAGACCACCATCAGTGTAAGGTGTTGCACGGGCTTCTTGACGTTTAGTGTTGTCTCAAAGTGTGTTTTTGGAAATAGTCTTGTCTAGCCACTTATCCCAAGGACACGAGACTAGTGGCAAACATTTATCTTGATGCACCAAGTCCTTCAAGTTCACTACTTCTGTGTTTCAACTTGGATTGGTGTTGATCTCTCTTCTTATTCAAAGTGAAAAATTAATATATTCTCTAAGTTAAGAAACTAATACTTAACAAATTGCAAAAATTGCACCACTATTACCAATACGAGCTAAATTCCATCATTTCCAAGTCAAAGTTCATGTAGTTGAGTTTTATATCCATATAAATTTTTTTTTTTTTAAAAGAAGTGTTATGGCACAAGTACATATGATATTTGGAAAAAAAAAATAGAAAAAAGGAAATGAAGAAGTTTGTTCGTAAATATTTTCTATGGATCGTGCGAAGGTTCGAAAGTAATCAAATAATTAGCATATGAAGCGGGTCATGATAAAGAAGTTAAAAGCACGTGACGTATATGTTTGTGAGGTTTTAAAATTATTTGTGTTATGGTCTATAAAAGATGGTGGAATATATATATATATATATATATTGTGTGTGTGTGTGTGTATTTATGTATGTATGTTTGTGAATATATATCAAGTGTGCATATTATTGGAAAGGTGACCGATTGCATATATGGAAAGAATAAAATTAATGGAAGTATATCTATGCAAATCATGGTGAAGACTCATCTTGACATGTAAGGATCCTAATGACATCATATTAAAGAAAATTTTAAAGAAGGTAAGGAGTAGAGCACCTGCAAGAAAGGAAGTTGGGGTGTCAGCCAACATGGGGTAGGATTATGACAATTTCTCAGAATGCCCTTAGTAAATCCAAAGAAAGAATATATATATTGATTGGTACCTATGCTGCATAAAGCAAAATTCAAAGATAAGTTTATTCTTGATATTTTCTCAACACTATCATGGAAGTTAGGCACAAGTATTGAAGAATTGTGAAGTAATGCAAAGTAAAGGCTTGACTAAATTTGTAGATGGCCTTACAGGAACTAGGATATATGGCTTAGAAAGTAGACAAATAGATATACATGCCTATATATAGCTTAAAATATGGTAGGTTTTCTTCAAGTATTAAAAAAAGAAAAAGAGAAGAGATAAGAGGTGCATTGTGATGGCTAAAACTTTCATGGAGTGTATTGGGATAGCAAGAGATTAACAAAGCCATATATATATATATATATTGTATTCACATAATTTGAAAAAAAGAGGAAAGAGAAAGATTGTTCTTGTTGTTGTTCCTCTTCATTGACGCTATTTGGTGGTGCTAATAAAAAAAAAAAAAGAAGAGATGCTTGAAAGGACTTGCAAAATAAAGCAATTGAGGAATATATGCATGCACATGTATGTTTCAACAAAAGATAAAAATCAAAACTAAGATTCAAGACTAGAAAATGTTGACATCAAGACTAAGATATCAAGATCTATGAAACGTTAATTAAAATCCATAGAGAAAAAGAAAAAAGAAAAAAGAAAAAAGAAAAAAGAAAGAAGGGGAATCGAAAAAGAAAAAAAAAAGGAATTGTCTTTTTACAAATAGTAGGAAGCATTGGAAGTTGAGTCAGATAGGAGATTGCCAAGAAAGGTTCATAGCACTACTTTATACGTACTTAAGTTTCAAATTATGCCGTTGTTAGACACAAACTCAGTGGATTGTACTATCTCCTATTGCTATGATAACAAGAACATGGGTTTGAGAATGTCGCAACAGTAAAAATTAATAAAAAGAAGCAAGAAGAGAAGGAGAAAGGGATATAACTCACTCGAAGTTTAGCATATGAAGATATATATATATATATATATATATAGCCTATGTCAAGACACATGAGGCTAGACATTAAAGATTTGAATCTGAGATTTTTTTTTTTTTAAGATTTAGATGATAGCTGTTACATTAAATTTTGGCTTAAGTTGGAAAGGGAAAAAACTAAAGAAGAAGAAAGAGGAAGGAAAGCGATTTAAAAGAAGATATGAGGGAGAAAATCTAAAGTGATAGTGTTCAGGAGAAACTATTGTTGGCAAAGAGAAGATTAAATTTGTCAACTTTCTTTTGCTTTGCATTGAAAGAAAATCGGTGCAGGAAGATTTGACCATTGCAATATATATTTTTTATTAAATAAAAAGAAAATAAATAATAATAAAATGATGAGCACTACTTGTGCCATGGTAAATCCAATGTGTAGTAAAGAGGATATAATGTGATCATAAGATGCGAACTTATAAAGGATGTTTTGCAATATAATAGTTCTAGCAAAGATAAGTGCTTATAACATGATTTTGAAGCAATCATTTTCAATTGAAAGCCCTTTGGGAATAAGATTTAGAAATAAACTTAACTCCTTGTAAAGTTTTGTTTTATTTTCCATATGGATGGCATCTAATTTGGAAACTATTTGGAGTGTGTGTATGTATGCACATACATACATACATATACTTATACATATATATATTGGACTCAATTATGGTTTAGGTTAGGTCAGGATAATTTAAGATACTTGACAATCATATATGGAGAGATTTTATAGGAAAGTCTCTTTCATTAATGTTTGAAATGAGACCGAGGAAAATTGGTAATATTAGGACCTGGGAATTGGCACAATGAGATAGATAAATTTAAAAAAAAAGGGGTAAAGCATGGTCGGCCTATATAAAGGAAGCTCGTACGATATAAAAGACTTGTTTAATATATTACTATAGAGGCAATGTCACTATAACATACCAAAAGCGAGACACACAATTAAATAGTGTCACAAACTTATGCACTGGGATATATAATAGATAAAGTTGCAATGCTAGATTAAGTTTTTAGTTACGTAAGTGCACTTGGCAGTAGTGTAACTCTTTACAATGTGCATGTGTAAATTAGTGACCTAGCCATTTAAAGCGATGATGCTCAAAATATTTAAACTCCATCCAAGAATTTTGGTTAGGAGGTAAAATGTAAAGAGTTAAAATTTATTATGCTAAGCCTATTATTTATTTGGAGTTGACTCCTTGGGCTAGGTGGCAAGACCCATGGAGTCCGGTTTATATTTGGGATGATTTAGAGAGAATTGGCTTGGTTTTCTCGGAACGGGGATCATTGAACTGGTCCTCCACATCCAACCTTTCTTAAGTAAGCTCATGCACTCGTGAGGATGGCTACTAACCTTGTATTCATTAGTTAGCTCTTTCTGAATAATCATGAATTGAGTAAGCTCTATCTTGTTCGTTGATCATCAAGATGATCAAAAGGATGCTATCTTTGCCCAAGAGCCTATAAATATCCATCCTTTCCTCCTCATTTACAACTATGGGAGAGAATAGAGAAATGATATGGCTCTATAAACACTCTACTCTCTAAGATCAAATAAGCAATTCAAGCAAAAAACTTATTTTATTCACTCATGCTATAAGGTGAACGTCTAAGGTCTCTTAAGGCTGCCTTATTTATCACTTGTGCTTTTGAAATACTGGGATTGCCTATTCCTCCTCCTTACCTCATTCTCACTTAATCATCCCGTTAGGTGTCTTTCTTGCTTCACTTTTCTTAAGCCACGTGTAGTGTGTCATTCATGCAATACGTATATGACTACCTTAGTTGGACCCTTAAATATACATGTAATTAAATGAGGATAAATGTGTAAATTACACCTTCATTAGCTTCATATAGCAAAAATTCATAAAAAATTCTAAGACCATGAAACTGTAAGGGTTTAGGGTTTCAAGCTCATACGATAATCCTAAGATCTGAGCTCCTAAATTTAAGGCATCGGGTTATGTTATCTGTTTTAGTTCAAACTTTACAGTAAAATTAAAAAAGTTAAATGAAATATTTTAGTAAAGTCAATTTCTCAAAAGAAGCTATATAAAAGGATTAATTTAAAAAAAAACGTCAATCTATCGATAAAACTGATAATTATCTAAAACACGAATTCGAGCTATAAGATATAATAAGATATTAGAGATAAGTTATTTAACTTTCAAAAATAATAAATAAAATTGAATTATATGTAATTTACATATATTAACATAAAATGCATTATATGCGTTAAATAAATATGTATAATAATAATAAATTATAAAAAATAAGGAAAATTAATTAAAAAAGTGAAAGGACGAGTCATCAACAATTTAATAGGAAATTGATACCTTAAGCTTGAAAAAACTAGAAAAATAACATGTGTATGCCACATATCCAATTTTTAATAAATCTAACCAATTTGCAAATTATAAATAGGACCCCTACACATTAAAAGCAACATTTTTGGAAATTTGAAAACACAAGAAAATTGCCAAAGATAATTTTAAAAAAAATCAGAAAAAATAGGGCAAAAATAGAGTTAGTTCTAATTTAGGGTGGTTTATTAGGATAGAAGCAATTTGATTTGGAGCTACTTAAGGGTTAAAGAAAGGGTGGTGCGGCCAATTATTCCGATAGGGTTAGGCAGTTTAGTTGTAGCTGGAGGTAGCCGGTTTATGTGTGATAGGTAAATAAGGACCAAATCATGAAGTTTAGGATTTTATACTACTGTTAAGCTTGGGTAAGAGTATATTTCTATTTTTGAGCAAGTAGACCTATGTCTACTTAACTTGGAGTCAATTGTATCATAAACTATGATGATGTGTTGGATTGATTGGATACATAATTCTATTGAATGTGTATGTTTCCTCATGTATGACTAATTCATCGATGCGTATTTCTATTTAGAAAACTTAGAAATTGAACGGTCCTTTAGGGTGTTCACTTAAGTGAACCTTATATGAAGAAATGTATTATAAAGTTGAGAAACAAAGCTGAGGTTGAGATATTCGAATTGTTTATGGTGTAGAACTTGAGATTCGTACCTAATACTGGGTTATTATATTGTTTACTACATTCATGGCATGACATGAAAGGACCTACGTGTCAAGTTTCTAAAAGCTTGAACACTGCTAAGTTAGGTTTTAGCATATAAAATTGTATTACTCAACTTATTCCAACCATAATGTGTGGTTTTAGTTAGACCAACTATGTGTTAGATTTTTAAATCAGAATTGGTGGTTTTTATTGGGGATCTTACTCTTAGGCAACTCCTTATTGCCCTAAGTTCTTACACGTTGTATCTAGATGCTTGGATATGTCAACTAATCGGATGAGAAATTGGAAAAGTATAAGACATTGGTATCAATGCATATTACGAATATGAGCATAGTACAAATTTCCTACATAGATAGTTGTTTTGATAACTCAAATTATGAAATTAAATGTTCTATAATACCGACCCTTGTGAATGTGTATTATGCTTGTTCTGTTCTTGTTTGATCAACTCTCACTTAGCTCACGGAGAGCTGAGGGGATACTTGTATATCCTCAGATTATGAAGAGAATTAATTAGGCATCAACATCGATTGGGGGAAAAAGTCTTGTTGGAGCGTATAGCATAGAGTTAGCCACTTTTGAAAAAGTCTTGCTATATTTTGATCTTAGTTCTAAGAAGGATCTATACATATGAAATAAAAAAAAAAAGTATTCTGTTTTAGGTTTGGTTAAGTTTGACGGATGTACTCTTTTATATAAACAAGTGTAAAGCCAAACTCCTTTATAGTTTTTTTTTTTAATTATAAATAGAACTTTTGTTGAATATAAACAGTTATTTTTATGTGATGATATATCGTGTACTATGTCAGGATGTGACAAAAACACATATAAATATATTATGCTAAGTTTATAAATTAAATACGCAATGTCATAAGAAACAACTAGATGCTTGTGTTTATGCATGCGGTAACAAATCAAATAAAGAATAAATTCACTAAGCACATGCAATTTAGACATAAATAAATGAAAGAGATCAAGTGGAAAGAATTTTATAAAGGGAGGAGAAATATTTAATTCATGACCGGGTTCACTATTTAGTTCAAGATTTGATTCCTGGCCATGATTATTCTATATAAACCTCTCTGATCTTTTTATCTCCCTTTGCTCTTAAAGTTTCACATTCTAGATCACATGCATGATCTTGACAGTTATTCTTTCTAATCATCTTTTCTTCATGCTTTTGACATATAATTCCACTTGTAATCCTCAAAAACTTATCCTAAAACTTACATAAGTTACTTAATACCAAAAGAAGTTGTCAAGACATCACAAAACTCATGCAAACCTTCAACATTAACCATAGCTACTAAGTTAGTCAAATAATGCATGTGAATATTGCTTCAAAAAATTAAATGCAATGATATGAAGATAAAGCAAAAATAAAATAAGGATACTAAAGATGAAAAACTTGAGTTACCTCCCAATAAGCGCTTTTGTCTAATGTCTTTGGCTTGATGCTCTTCATTTCCTCCTCTTTTATGGATAAAAATTTTATAGCATCTTCTTGGCAATCCCCTTTCTCTTTACTGAGGCTTTTTGATCATTATTAGAGTCAACTTTTACTTCAGTCAAAGCATTCCATGTTGTATCTAATTTAATAACTTGTGGGTCTTTCCTTTTCCACTGCTTTTTGATATTTACATGCAACTCACTGTTCCTGACCCTCAATACCATCTTACTATTTTTTACATCAATTATAGCTCCATTAGTGGCCATGAATGGATGTCCAAGGATGATGGGAATCTGTTAACCTTCCTTTATGTTCAAGACCACAAAGTCTATAGAAAATATTAATTGATCCACTTTCAAAAGTACATCCTCAATTATTCCTTAGGGTCTCCTAAAAGAACCATTAGCCAATCGAATTGTCTTCTCAATTTTTCTAATTGCATCCCATAATCCCAATTTCTTTACTACATAAAAGGCATCGCATTTACACTTACACCTATATCACAAAACATATTCTTAAGATTTCAACCTTCTATAGTGAAATCTAAAGTGAACTTCCTTGGATCATTTAATTTAAGGGGAAGGGTATCTCTTAATGCTTTCATACATGCTTTAGATAACGTGGTTGTATCTTGCTTATTTATCTTTCTTTTCTTAGCCATGATTTATTTCAAATAATGCCTTGGATGGGGTGTTGGCTTTAACAAATATGTTAAGGTAATGTTAACTTCTAGCTTTTTTCTCATAATCTTCATTAGTTTTTCATTTAATTTCGTGTCTTGAAAAGGGTATAAGTGGCATATGTTGTTTGACAATAAGCTTACATTCTTTAGGAATATACCTTTGTTGTATCACTTCTTTTGATTTGGATGTAGAATTTAGAAATTCTTTAGCTTTAAGTATCTTACCTAACCTTAGATGTATTGCATTTACTAGCTTAGTTAGGGCAAAAAGCCTTACAACATTTTAAAATTGTTTTTCTAGTCTTCTAAACCTCTATTGTCACATTGGCAAGCTTTTCAACTGCTCCTTCCCAACTTGTCTTTTGTCTTCACCTCTCTTGCCACTTGGATATTATAATCAATTCTTGAGTCTCTAGACATAGTGGACTTAAAAGGATTTATTTCGTTCTTCTTTTCATAAGGACCTTCTTATAATTGATTTGCCTTTATAACCACTAGTGTGGTAGTTAAGAGCTCTATTACCTGTGTTAATTGAGTCTCCAGCTTTTAGATGGTTGAATTCCAGCTTTTAAGTTTTTCCTCACACTTCCCTCAATAACTCTTGGTTACTCTTCTCTTTTTCTAGAGCAAGAGTTACAAGATTTATACCATTACTACATTTTACTGAATCAGAGGGAGGTTGCTCAATATATTCACTGTATGCCAATTCTTCAATTATATTTATCACTTGCATCACTAGCATATTTATCAAAGGGTCCTTTAAAAAAAATTTCAATCTTAAATTTATCATGATACTTGATCCCATCATATAATATCAACAATTGATTCCAAGTAGGAGTATGATGATATGGGCATATGTTCATTATGTCGTGGAATCTCAACCATACCTCATATGACGACTCACTCTCATACTGCTTGGATGAAAGAATTTCTATTCGAAACTCTACTATATAACATAGAGGAAAAGACCATATGCAATTATCATCCATTATTGTCTCGTGCTCAAATTATCTTATAACAAAAGCACCTACAAAATAAAATAAGAGGAAGAAAAAACTAATATTAAAAACAAACTAACAAAAACAAACAAAAAAGATGAAGAAATAAGAATAAAGAAATGAAATCAAAAGAAAGAAGCTCAAACAAAACAAAATACCTAGTCTCTAAACAGTCCTAAAAACTAACATTATCAAACAAATCATTCCTTAGTAATGGTGCTAAAAACTTGATAGACGTTGAAACCTAACTCAACTTTATGAAAAAAAAAATATATGTATTTTTACTAGTAAATACATTAGGTCGTATATGTAGTAATAAACTAGTTAGAACCAGGTCGAATGTATGAGGAATGCTATACTAGCTTGCCATGTTAGTACCATCTAAATCTAGACAAATAACAAATGCTATTTTTATTATAAAAAATACTAAAAATTGGTCTAATTTTAAACATCTTCAATGAATTCAATTATAAACTAGATAAATAGGAAACTAGTTAATGTTAGTACCGAATCTTTAATTGGTCTAATCTTAAAACAAGTAAGCATTAAGTAAAAATTCATTCTCGCAAAGTGAATACTTATTTAGGATTAACTAATTTACTCTTTCTATTGCTAGACAAAAAATAAACTTAATCCTTTGCATGTTCCTAAACATTAATTAAATTAAAGAGCATGCTATTATGTCTTTCTTTAATCCAAATTATCCAAATCCCAAAAAACAATTAGAAGAGGTGTCTACAAACTCAATCTTCATGTAACATATATTCCAACTCAACAAAATATATGTTCAGTGATTATGGAATTAAAGACTGAATAAAAGACTGATTATTGCGTAGGATCCATTAACTAATAATCCATAGATCTAATTCACAATCTCAATTAAGCATAGAATAAATAATAGGTTAAACAATATTGATATTATGAATATATAGGAAGGAATGAAAACAACCTTTAAAGAGGTTCCCAAACCCTAGTTCGTGATCCAATATTGCTTCTTATCGCTTCTAATGTTAAATTCCTCAAAGAAAATAAACTATCGCAAAGGTTGTTCTTCTCATCTTTTAAAGCCTAATCTAATTGAGTGAATGGATGGAATAAGAATAAATGATGATGATGATGATGTCTAATTGTATTTACAAGGCCTTTTATATAAGTACAAGTGCAGGCAACTTTTAGGGCTTCAAATCTTTCCAAAAACAAGCCATAATCCTAATGGTGATCCTCTTTGGTCATCAATTCTTTCTTATTTTCTTATTTCTTTGCCTACGATTTTAGTTCATGGTCCCTATTCATAGGTGTGATTTTTTCATACGCTTTAAAACTTATCCAAATCCTCTTCAAATCATCCAAAACTTTGTCTAAAATCACCAGATCTATCAAACAAAACCTAAAATTAAAATATAAACCAAATAAGCATTGAATTCAATATAAACACCTAGAATATCTTATAAAAGCATTATAAACACTATAACAAATTTAACATTTAGGTACCAAATTGTTAGCTACCAACAAATTATAGTAGCAACATGTTTCTTTTAGCTACCAAATTATCCATTAATAGTGATTATATTGGAGGGAAAATTTTTGGAGTAAAAGGAAAATCGCCAATAAGTATGTAATTTGGTAGCTGAATATAGTACAATTAACTACCAAATGTTAAAGTTGGTAGCCAAATGCTTTTTATAAAAAATTAAGAAAACACTAAAACTATAGTTACCAAAGCTGAATGGTGTCTAAAAGTTATTTTAATTACCAATTTGATATTTGGTAGCTATAATTTAACACATTTTTTTCCCCACCAAAGTGAAAATAAGAAAGAGCATTTTCAAACGGTCCTATGTTTTCCCCTTAAAAAAAAGCCCCTACTTTTTCTTCACTCTTTCTTCTTAAAATAGAGCATTGTTTTTTGTCTTCTCTTAAAAAAACCCTTCATATTTTTTCTTTCTAAGTTCACTATCGCACAAGATTTCTTCTTCATACTGCAATTTTTCAATCAATCTAGTCGTCCATGCAAGTTCATAAAGGTAATATCGTTAATTTCTAATGTAAATAAACTTTAGGGTCTTGAATGAATGTTATTTTTTATTTTTTACTTTTCTTTATGTATCGTAAATATCTTTGGATTTCTTTTTTCATATTGCTTAAAAACTTTAGGGTTTTGAATTAATGTTAGTTTTTTTTTTTTTCTATCTTTTCTGTATCGTAAATATATTTGTGCTTTCTTCTTTGATGTTGTTTTGATGCACAGTGTTTCTTCATATCGCAAATTTTTTATGCCTTTTTGTCGTAAATAAAAACTTTCTATTGTTTTGCTACTTTTTCCCTTTCTTCTTTACACTGCATTTCTTTCTTTTATGTTCGAGACTCCACATATTTCCTAGTATTGTGAGACAACAATTCGCGTGTAATACCTACACGAAAACCATACACGGAGCTTTAGTACATAATATTCACTCACCTAGAAGCCAAATTAGTCTCTTTCTCCTCCTGGTTCAGAACACTAAAAAATATGGTAAAGGAATATTTATGTTGCTTTTCTCAACCAAAATCACTTATATATATAACTTCATATACAATAACTATGAAAACAGCTTGGGATGAAAACGAAATTATCCTTAGGAACTAATCTCACTCAACCATTGTTTTCTTTAAGACAATAATTATTTGCTTTTTGTACCATTGTTTTTCTAATCATAAAATATATAAAATGCATGTTCTATCCATATCTATATACAATTACTTATTGGCAACATGCTGAAGTTTACAGTATTTTAATCTCTCCAACCATCACTATTTAGTCCCTATCCACATATATTTAGCTTTTGTAGATATAGGGGTTTGACTAGGATAGTCATATATGTGTTGCATAAGTCAAGCGCTACACGTGCCCTTAGAGAAATGAAATGAGGATGACACTTGATAGGATGATTAGGATAAGGCAAGGAGGAGGAATAGATAATTTCAATATCTCATATACACAAGTGACAGATAAGGCAACCTTAGGTATTTATGTCGTAGCTTGAGAGAAAGAGATTAGCATTTTTCCTAAATCACTTGTTTGATCTTAGAGAGTGGAATACTTGTCGAGTAATGTTGTTGCTCAATTCTCTCTAAGAGTTTAAATTAGGAGAAATGACTAGGTATTTATGGTCTCTTAGGTATGATGGCATTTGTTAGACCATCTAAGCGGTCAAATTATAAGATGGAGCTTGCTTAGTTCATGGTTATCTTAAATGAGCTAGTTGATGGGCCCAAAGCCAGTAGCCTTCCTCTTGAGTGCATAAGCATATCTACGAAAGGTTGGAGGTAGATGGACTAGCACAATGATCTCTTGTCTAACCCATCAAGCCATTCTTCCTAAATCATACTAAATATAATCCAAACTCATTGAGCTCTATTAGCCTAAGCAGTCAAGCCCAACTAAATAATATACCAAACTTCAGTCTTATAGCTTTTACTATATAAAGTAATAATTTAACTAGCTCCATAAATAATTAAAAAATAGATCAAGAATTGAATAATTGACAAGTTCATTGACCTTTTTGTAAAGAGATGCCTAAGGGCTTCCCCTCTTTTAGAAGAATTGAGCACTACATCAACTTGTAGTCTGGAGCCACCCTGCTAAACAAGTTGGTTTACAAAGAGAACCCTAAGCAAGCTACTAAGCTTCAGAGCCAAGTGAATGAACTCCTCAAGAAAGGGTATGTGAGAGAAAGCCTAAGTCCATGTGTTGTTCTTATATTGTTAATATAAAAGAGGATATTAGTAAGAGAATGATCGTCAATAGTCAAGATGATAGGAATTAAAGCACTGGACCTACAACTTGAGCCCGAGCTCTAGGGCTTGAGAATATGGCCAAGCGAGTTCTCTGTTAACTCGCACTTGATGAGTCTGAGCTTCTTTAATCCACTAGTTAGTTGCCTTATTTGAGTTGAACCATCCCTACTTATCAATAGTCTCTGACTGCCGACTTAAGACATGCTCGTACAATCGCTCAGCCCACTTGATTACTAGTTCAGTTGACCTAAATGTGAACTACTTTGAGTATGTCTAAGCTAAACTTACCTCGAAAGAACCCCCAATCCTACTGGGGACCTCTACTCGGTAGTCACTAACTTGACCATATAGTTTATCTATTTTAGCTAAAAATTTGTCCCCCAACCTATAGCTATACTTTTAAGCAATCATATGATGGAACTTCTTGTACAAGACAGATGCTTTTCTTGATTTTCTCTTTATGCCCTTTCCTATTCTTTGTACATCGTTTATTTAGAACTTTACCTCTTTTAGTCATTTCTATTTATAGTTGTTGCCTTAATATTTTGGGTATAAATACCCATTATAAATGTAACTGCATCATCAACATCAGATATTGAATATACTACATTGTCTCTTTTCGCGAACATTTCTCTTTACTTACCCTTATCCTAACCATTAAGCAAGACTAAGTGGCGAGTATCTTCATTGAACCAACTCATGCATCATATCGAGTTGAGCCATAAGTCCCTGATAATCCCAAGGTGCATCATATTCTTGGAGCAGATCGTAGTTGTTTGTTTCTTTATTATAGTACATTTTCCATCATCATTTTCAAGATTTCAACAAGCTTAGACATACCCCCTCATGACTGGCTTTGTTAGTCCTTAGCTTAGTTCATATCATCTTGGTATCAAAATGGAGGTTCATTTGCATAAGTTGTGTTTGAACTTTCTTGTAAGTAATGCTTATTGTAGTAGTATGTTGCAGTTGCATAGAGGTTACTTATAAGTGTTTGGGTAAGTAAAACGACATGGTAGTTTGCTATCATTGAATACTCTGTTTTGCCTTGTTTTGAACATATGAAAACAAAGTAAGTTCAACTGGATTTGTTGTTCTTTAGAAGTAGTTGCTGTGTTAATTATTAACTTGAACTTTCATGTAAAGAAGTGTGTGTATGTGTTGTTTGGCTTAAGAGAATAGTGTCTATTATTTTGTAGATTTTAAGCTGTTTACTGAGCTTTGTTGAGAGGATGATGAATCTAAGTGTCAACGTTGGTATTAGAGATGACAATAGCAATATTATCCACAATAGATATCAACCTCAAAACACCCCTAGAAGTATAGATGATCGAATCAATGGGATGGCTAGCCTTATAGCTGATCTGATTAGAGCTATTCATTTATTGGCCTTTCAACCGACTAAGGCTGTGCATAATACTCCCCAAGCTACATGACCTACAAAAGGACATATCCCATCTTGCTAAGAATGAGGTATAGGAGTAGGAGGGCATGTACAAAGAAGGACTAACTTAAGTGATATGGATAAAGATGGAGAGGAAGAGTATAATGAGGAAGATGAGTGAGCTTGAGCACCTCAGGCTACTGACCATGTGAAGCTTCAATGGTTCTGAAAATGCCAATGACAATCTAGATTAAGAAGAGAAGTGAGAGCATGTTTTTTATTATTACTCGTATGAAGGCCGTAAGAAAATGAGGACTACTGTTATAGAGTTCTTAGGTTATGCTGTGATGTGGTGGAAGAACTTCCAAATTATGAGGAGATAAGAAGGATAAAAGGAAGTAAATACCTAGCCTGAGATGAAGAGGATACTTAGAAAAAAATTTGTCTTGGAAACTTATATGTAAGGCACTTTTGCTTGGTTTTAAGAGTTAAGATAAGGAAGCTAAACTATTGATGAATATGTTCAGGAGTTCCAAATGCTTATAATCCGTGTGAAGTGGATGAACCATCGACCCGAACTGTATCCTAATTTCTTATTGGGTTGAGAAGTGACATCTGAGATGTCGTGGAACTTCAACAATTTACTACATTGGAAGAGCTAGCAAGTAGAAAGACAAAGTAGGAATAGGTCGTGCTAACGTCTAATGAGCCGACCAGCCCAATCCGGTCGGCTTACTTAAGGAAGTTACCAAGCTCAACAAAGTATCAAGTCGAGTAGAAGAATAGATGTCAGAGTTGAACAGAAGATCTGACTGATCGAAAGCGAAGTATCGCCGAGAACTTATGAGAAGGGATAGGGATTTAGGAGGAAGATGAGCTAGATCAAGTGTTTTAAATGTCAAGGGTTTAGACACATGGCCACCTAATGTCTTAACAAAAGCACTATGATTATCAAAGGAGACATTTCAAAACTTAATGTGGATAGTACTAATGAAGAGCCTAAGGAGGAGGTTGCCTCCGAAGAGAATACCACCTAAGAAAATGAGCTCATACAAGAGGATGTGTTTGCTGAGGATTTAGATAAATTAACCATGGTTGTTTGATGTGTGATGAGTATTGAACCTTCTACTGAAGAGGAGTAGAGAAAGAAATTGTTCCACATCACATGTAAGGTGAGTGAACAAGTATATGCACTCATGGTTGATAATAGAAGCTACACCAATGTAGTATCTTCCGACTTAGTTAAAAGCTCAAATTACTGACCATTTCAAATCTGAGGCCATATAAACTACATTAGCCGAATGAGAAAGGAGTACTGCATGTCACTCTGCAAGTGTTGTTGCTGATCTCCATATCTATTTTGATGAAATCCTTTGTAACATACTGCTCATGTATGCATCTCACATGGTATTAGGTTGACCTTGGCTTTTTTATCAGAGGGTTATTCATGACGATTTTAGGAGCACGAATATGTTCGAGAAGGATGGGAGAAAAATTACCTTAAACCCCATGACCCCAAGTGAAAAAAGTAAATTACAAGCTAAATTGGCTAGAGGATTGAAGAAGGATTTGGTACCGAGTAAAGTTGAGCTTCGAGTAGCCATCAAGCCCAACCTATTAACTATCCTATTAGTAAGGAGACTACCAAAATTGAAGGAGCAAGCGAAGTTGCTAGAAGAGGTCGTAAAGTTGGTCAATGAATATTTCAACCTGTTTCCCGAGTAGTTGCCTAAGGGATTACCCACATTTTGAGGAATTGAGCATTACATTGACTTGATACCTGGTGCTGTACTGTTGAACAAACCTGCCTATAAAATGAATCCTGAGCAAGTTGTAGAGCTTTAGAGATAAGTCAATGAGCTATTAGTAAAGGAATGTGCAAGAGAAAGTCTTAGCCCTTATACTGTACCTACATTGCTTTTGCTAAAGAAGGATGGTACCTAGCGTATGTATGTAGATAGTAGAGCTGTGAACAAGATTATGATAAAGTACTAAGACCCCATTCTAAGGCTAACTGACATGTTAGATGAACTGAATGGTGCCCAAGTGTTTAGTAAGATCAACCTAAAATTAGGATACCACTAGATTCGAATGAGGCAAGGGGATGAATGGAAAACTACTTTTGAGACCTGATGTGGCCTGTATGAGTGGATGGTCATGCCATTCGGAGTATCAAATGCCTTAAGCACTTTTATGAGATTGATGAACCATGTTTTGAGAGACCTAATCGGGAAGTTTATCATTGTCCATTTTGACGGCATTTTTGTCTACGGTATTGACCTAGGAAGTCATATTGAATACCCCCTAAGCTGTTTTTAATTTCCTTTAACCAGAGAGATAGTTTGGAAACATGAAGAAATGTTGTTACTATTAAGAACAGGTGGTGTTCCTAAGCTACGTAGTTAGTAGAAGAGGATTGAGAGTTGATGAAGAAAAGATTTAAGCCATTTGTGAGTGGTTGACCCTAATTTCATGTGTCAAGGTGAGGAGTTTTCATGGATTGGCATCATTTTATTGACGCTTTATCCAAGGTTCTAGTACTATAGTAGCACCTTTAACTGAGCTAACAAAGAAAAATATAGAGTTAAAGTATGGAGAGAAAGAAGAGAGGAGTTTTATTAAGGTGAAAGCAAAGTTAACCTCCACCCTAATCTTAGCCCACCTAAACTTTGACAAAGAGTTTGGGCTTCAATGTGACACGTCAGGTGTTGACGTTGAAGTTATGTTGATATAGGAAGGCTAACCTATCGCTTATCATAGTGAAAAGCTTAGAGGAGCACAACTAATTCTATATATGAAAAAGAACTCTTGGCATTAATCAAAGCTCTTTACATGTGGCAGCGTTACCCTTTGCCATAAGAATTTGTCATATACACAAATTGTGAGTCCTTGACGTACTTCTAGAGCCAATTGAAACTTTCTAAATGCCAAGCTCGATGGATTGAATTTCTGGAAAGATTTAATTTTGTGTCATGCCCAAACAAGAAGAGTCATAACAGTCCCACTGCGTAAACTATTTTAAGATAAAAGTTGACCTCATAGTTACTATCATAGATACAGTTTACACAAGGCGTAAATAACTTAACCAGCTTGAAATGTCCATTTTGATACCTGTTAATAACTAAACCTGTAGTAGCTTTACAAGATACTTGCTCTATACAATTTGTTGTCTTGTGCCACAATAGTATTATACAAACATTTTACATCCAAAGTTAAAGTTTATAATAAGAGTTTATTAAAAACCATAAGTTTTGCAATATATATATATAATAAGTTAGGAAACTAGTGGGCGTCCTAAGGAATTCCCAATTAGTTTCCTCAAAAACTAAAAAAAAGTCAAAAGCCTAAATTCAATTGATTCTTTGTTCCTCACTTTCTCAAACAACAACACACTAACCCGGGAACAGTGATATCGAAACATCTTGACCTCACTCAACACTTGCAAAAGAGTCTATAGGGATGTAAGCATAACTAACTCAATAAGTAGGACGGAGTCAGAAAAGTACCATACAATCACAAGCAAGGTTATTAATGATGATGAGATGTAAGGCAATTAATCAAATGAAACATCGTAGAATGTTATTCGGTCCATTGTGAGGTTAGAGAAATTTCATCTGCTCTAACCTAAGTTAAGGAGTTTTATCGCGACTCAAGTCAAACTAAACCCAGGCTTATTCAATGGAGAGTACCCTCCTCCCATGACCACCTTCGAACCATAGGCCTTACCTTGCTGCGACCTCCTTGCCTGTCGCTTAGTTTGACTAAGGAGGGGAAAAAGGACCATTTTAGCTATCTTCATCAAAGGAAATCGATATTTAGCCTGACACACTTAATCATTTCCCTTAATGGGTGTTATGCACATCCAATTTTATGTTAGTCAAATAGATGTTAGTTTTAATCAAAGGTGGCTAGACAAGTTCATATAATACAGAAACAATGCAAACATGCAAAATAGCACAATAAGGAGTTTAACTCTTATCACAACTGAGTATTATACACACATATAGCATGCACACAGTCAACTAATTACAAACATAGCCAGAAGTACTCTTGGGTCTCTGGATACTTTAATACAGTATCTCGACAGGCGGTAAAGCCACAATCCCAAATTACTTATTTAAACTCTTACTACTACTGACTTGAGTCGTCAACCATTTTTGTACTTGAAGATCCTATTTACACAAGAGACCCAATTTCATTCTTTATAATAATTACAAAATATTAGGGTTTGATCTAAAACAATTATATATATATATTATTTCCATAATATATAGTCATATTATCACTAGATATCGAATTAAGTTATTAATTATTGACCCTGTACATCATCTATACTGTTATGTATTATATATTGTTTTGATCGTATTAAAACATACTTTTAATTTATTAAATCATGTTTTAATTCTGGTAGGATTACTGAAACACATACATTCTAGAATATGATAAAGTTATAGGTTATATTACTTAAGGTTGTTTGATTTTAATAAAATTAGTATCGTTGAGTTCGTATAGACTTAACGACACATTTTACAAGTCTTATTCTTAGAGATGACTTTTAACAGGTAATTCGAATTTTTAATACAGTTATACGTATCTATCTAAATATTATTGTATTGTACATAATTTACATTATTAAATTGTATTTTAGCTAATTTGTCCATATAACATTACAATATGAGTATTATCCAACCTTAATATACTTAAAGTGTATCCCGATCAGAAAATATCTATAAATATAATAAAAATACTCATTTAATCTCAACCGATTAGCAATCATGTATATAGTTTTTATTTAACTATTTAATTCATTTTAGCTTATTAATATTAAAAATATACCTCGACTTATAATTTAAGCCATTTTACTAGGTAAATTTGTAATAAATAATTCGAGTTACTAAATAATTTCTCGAAAATTTCCATAGACTCTTAAAAATATAGGAAATTCAGTTATCACTTGGTTTCAAGTTTTCGACCTATCCCTATATATTCACATTTACGATTTTACTCCTAAATTTTCCTAAATTACTTAGTTATGATTATTTTTACACCAAATTAATTTCAATCTGACCCAACATTGTTATTATTCACTAGAGGTTAGTACATGTTCATTTCATCAATTAATTTCATAAATTCCTATTTAATTCATAATTCAGCCAATTTTCGAGCTATTTTTAAGCAAAAAAATGCAATAAATATTGAAATAAAAATTCAGGTTACATAGAAATTATCTATATATCATACACATCCTACATAAAATTTTCAGTTAGAAACAACATTATTTATTATATTTATTTTACAATTCTAAATTCAGATGAACAGTAGATTTCTTAAGAAAGTATATTAAATATTACTAATTTTTAAAAAATGAAAATATCACATAAAAGCATGTTCAAAATAACCTAAGTATAATTTTTTTCATAATTTTCTAGCCAGAGTTGACTTTTTTTTTACAAATTATTGAAAAATAAGGCAGAGAATCGACCTCCATGTTTTGGGACTCTCTGGTGGTCGGTGGCAGTTGGGGGTATATCAGACGACCTAGATACAGTGTGGACTAGTGATGACCGATTGGGTTTGTTGTCAGGTGGTCTTTTGGGTCTAGTATAGCTCCGGTATGATAGTTGCTCTATTTTTTTTTCTCTCTATTTTTTTTTTCTTTCTATTTTCCCATAATTTTTCTAAATTTTTCTTTCTGTTGTTTAGGTCTTAAAATGTCTAAACTTAGTCTAAATGAAGTCAAGTAGTATTTATAGGGTGCAAATGGTGGTTGAATTTTTTTTTTCTCCCTTTTATCCCTCATTAATTTAAGAAGGAGGTGGCTTTCCCTTAGTAGTTTTGCTTTTGATTCAGCATTTTGAAACCTCCACAACTTGCTACAGTAATGTCCAGCAAATTCCTAGTCGAAAATGAGTTTGTAGGATAGGTTTTTGTAGATATTTTAGTTAAATTTTAATAATATGTACATATTATGTTCACATTAGTTATTTAATTAATATATATATAAGCATATACCCTATGTATATATCGTGTGTAGTATATACCATACTCATATAATTATACTTCTAACAAATCTTTTATTTTTAGGATATGTTCTCTTAATTGATTTCATAAATTCAACACAATATGTATATATAATTAAGTAATTTAGAGTTAATTTACGAATATAATTATTATTTATATCAGAAATACTCATAAAAATATGCATATATTCATATAGTAAATTATACTATATTATCTCATTTTAGAGCTTATTTGGCTTATCTCTAAGTTCTCATCGCAATCCGAGATTAGTTTTAGGGGTTCTGAACATTTTAATGCTATATTAAATAATCCTATTTCTAAGGGAAAAATCAGGATTTTTGGTCATTATTTCCAAAATCTAACTTCATCGTATCACCTCGACTAACTTTTCTATCTTAGTCGTAAAGTTTTGGCTTAATTGATAACTTTCCCTAAAGGCTCTAAATATAGGCTCAGTTATCCTAAACTCAATTTTAGGAGCTTACATTTCATCATTAAATATAAGTAAGGAAAGAATAATGTAGTTGCCGATGCTCTATTAAGAAGACCTATTCTTGTTACTGAGTTGCAGATTAGACTGTTAAGGCCTACAAGTGTTAAAGAACAATATCAACATGATTTACACTTTGGTCCGATCTATAGACATTATGGGGAAGGGAGAACAGTTGATGAATACCATGTAGAAGATGGTTATCTATTCCGAAGTGGCAAATTATGTGTGCTGACATGTTTGATTGGGGAACTACTAGTAAGGGAAGAACATAGTAGATGACTCTTTAGGCACTTTGGATAGCGAAGGACGTATGAGCTACTGAATGATAGGTTCTTCTGGCGTAAGAAAGCAAAAAGTCAAGCTAGATAAGGGAAAGTAATGCCTTTACTTATTTCGACCAAACCATGGGTTGACCAGATTATAGATTTTGTCCTCGAATTATTCCAAATTACCTACAGTAAGGATTGCAATGGTTATTGTGGATAAGTTTAGCAAAATGGCACATTTTATGCCTTCTACCAAAACTAATGATACCTCGGTTATTGGTTCTTTGTTTTTGTAAGAAATAGTTTGCTTACACAAAGTACTACGGAGTATGGTGTCAAATAGAGACCTAAAATTCTTAAGCCGTTTCTAGGTAACGTTTTGGTGTTGCATGGGAACCAAGCTACTGTTCAACACCTCTTCCCACCCTTAAATCGACAACTAGATAGAGGTTGTCAATCATGCCCTAAGATCATTACTCATGTAGTGGGAAAGAACTCAACTGATTGGGATGTTTGCTTACCTGTGGTAAAGTTTGCTTACAACAGGACAACATATGCCACCATTAGATACACCCCATTTGAGGTTGTCTACGATTTTAACCTTGAGCTAATGCTTGACCATACCTTGATGCCTTAAGCTACCTAAGAAGATCTAGAAGTAAGAGCTAGAGCTCAATCCCTCTAATTGATTTATCGTATCACCTAGTAAATTAGCTGAGCTCCTAAGAAGCTAAAAGAGAAATGCAAAAGCGGGAAGACCGATCAGTTTTAGCTAAGTAACCAAGTGTAGCTGCCCTTAAGCAAGGAAAGATTTCCTAACAAAAGGAAGAACAAGCTGTTTACCAGAGCTGAAGGACCATTCAGGATACTTTAGAAGATTAATGACAATGCTTACCAATTAGAGCTACCGAAGGACTTTGGAGTATCTAATGTGTTAATTGTTGCCAACCTCAATCCTTATTAACTTAAGGAAGAATTGAATGAGGACTAGTTAGATTTGATCCTAAATCCCAGTCAACCTGGCAAAGATGAAAGCAATTAGAGCACCGAACCTCTAACCTAAGCCTAAGCTTGAGGGCTTTAGAGTATAACTAAGTTAGTTCTTCTCTACCAACCTACACCTAATGGGTCTAAGTTTCTTCAATCCATCAGTTTGCTGCCTTATCTAAGCTAAAGCATCTTATACTTATCAATAATCTCTGACTACTAACCTAAGAGACTCTCAAACAACAACTCAACTTGCTCGATCACTAGTTTAACCGACCTGAATGTAAACTACTCTAAGTATGTCCAAGTTAAACTCACTTAGGAAGAATCCCCACCTCTACTCAGTAGTCACTAGCCTAACCATACAATTTTTCTATTTTAGCCAAAAATTTGCCCATTAACCTACAGCTACATATCTGGGCAATCATATCCCTTGTACAAGATAGATGTTTTTCTTGATTTTGCCTTTAGGCCCTTTTCCATTCTTTGTACATTACTTATTTAAGACTTTACCCCTTTAGTTATTTCCATTTATAGTTTTTGCCCTAGTATTTTAGGTATAAATACCTATTGTAAATATAGCTGCATCATCAACATTAGATGTTGAATATACAACATTGTCTCTTTTTGTGAGCAGTTCTCTTTACTTACTTTACTTTTATCCAACCCTTAAGGAAGGTTAGGTAACAAGTGTTCTTATTGGACTAGCTTATGCGTCATATTGAGTTGAGTCGTAAGTCCTTGATAGTCTCGACGTATGCCATATCCTTGGAGCGGATTGTAGTTTGCTTGTTTGTTTATTTGTTTCTCTATTATTGTGCACTTTCCATCCTCATTCTTAAGCTTTTGATGAGCTTGGACCCACCTTCTCATGACTGGCCTTGTCGGTCCTTAGTTCAATTCCTATCACAAGCCATCTACAAAATCACCATTAAGTATAGGTTTCCCATCCCAAGGTTAGACGATATGTTAGATGAGCAGAATGGAGCCAAGATATTTTCCAAAATTGATCTTAAGTTTAGTTATCACTAGATCAAAATGAGGTTAGGCAATAAGTGAAAGACTACCTTTAAGATAAGGCATAGCTTATATAAGTGGCTGGTTATGCCTTTTGGCCTATGCAATACCTAAACTACTTTCATGATGTTGATGAATCATGTGTTAAGAGACCCAATCTAGAGTTTATTATGGTATACTTTGACAACATTCTAATATATAGCTGTGGCTTGCCTAGCCATATAGATCATCTCTAAGCTATCGTTGAGGTTCTCCTAGTTAGGAGACTATTAGACAATTTGAATTAATGTTATTTCTATTAGGATGAAGCTGGCTATATAGTGAATAGAGGAGGCTTAAGAGTAGACGAATAGAAATATGAGATATTGTTCAATAGTTAACCCCGATTTGTTGTGCTGATGTAAGAAGCATTTAAGCTTAGCATCATTTTACGAGTGATTCATTCAAAATTTTAGTACCTTTGTAGTACCACTCATTAAGCTAACAAAGAAGAATGCGGTGTTCAAATGGGGAGAAAAGGGAGAGATTAGTTTTACTAAGGTGAAGAAAATGTTAACTTTTGTCCTATATGGCTTTACCAAACTTTGACAATATCTTCGAGTTAGAGTATGATGCTGTAGGTGTTAAAGTTGGAGTTGTTCTAATGCAAGAAGGTTGACCTATAGCATACTATACTAAGAAGCTTTAGGGAGCTACACTGAACTATCTAGTGTATGATAAGGAACTTTATGCCCTGACTCAAGCTCTTTATGTGTAATAACACTACCTTGCATAGGGAGTTTGTCACCTATACTAACCATGAATATATACAATACTTGAGGAGCTAGCCTAAACTGTCCAAGCAATTAGCCAAGCAAGTAGAATTCCTAAAAGGTTTCTCTTTCATCGTCAAGTATAAGTGTAGGAAGGCCAATGTTGTTGCAAATGTCTTATCTTAAAGGCATACACTAATGTCTAACCTAAAAACCAAGCTATTGGACTTTACTAATATAAACGAGCAATGTGCTTAGGACCCCCACTTTAGTTCAATTTATGCATAATGTGTTAAAGTTGGTGCTTTGGATGATTACTTTGTCAAGGATGGTTTTTTATTCTAAGGAGGTAAACTTTGTATTTCAATCTCCTCGATAAGGTAATTACTGGTGAAGGAAGCCATGGAGGAGGATTATCAAGTCATTGTGGAGTGGAAAGAATGTTTAAACTACTGAAAGCTAAGTTCTTCTAGCTTAAGATGTTAAGGGATGTGCACCATACTATTGAAAGGTATACCACTTGTAAGAAAGTGGAGAGTAGAGTAAAGCAAGGAAAGAGCATGCCCTTACTTATCCCTACTTAACTTTGGACAAAATTGAGTATGTACGTTGTCTTTGGCCTATTGAGAACTACTTAAGGCAAAGATTTAGCAATAGTCACCATGGACATATTTGGTAAGAAGGTATACTTCATGCCTTATAACAAAATTAACAATGCTTCGGCTATCTCATTCTTTTCTTATAGGAGATGATCAAGTTGCATAGAGCACCAAAGGCTATTATCTCAAAAAAATCCTAAATTCCTAAGCTATTTCTAGAAGACCCTATGGAATTGATTAAGGACCAAGCTGACGTTTAGCACATCATGGCTCTCACAAACAGATGGACTAATAGAGGTCTTCAACAAAATTGTAGGTTCTTTACTTTGAGCTACCATAGGAGGAAATTTAGCAGGCTGGAACATATGCTTGCCTATAATAGAGTTTGCCTACAATTGATTTGTTCACAATGCTACAGGTAAGGCACTCTTTGAAGTTGTTTATGGTTTATGCCTTAAGCTACCTCTTAATCATACATCCATACCTAAGCTCAACAAAAGAGACCTTGATGCCAAAGATCGAGCCTAAACTCTCTAACAAATCTACCAAAATGTGATCAAATGAGCTGTTGAGAAACTAGAACAATGAAGTCAAGGGAAGAAGTGTAAGGACCTGACTGGGACTCTTCATAATGCCATAAGTAAGCCACATGGTTTTGTGCTGTGGTATAACTGCTTCCAAGGAGGTCACCTATCTTAGATTGCTCTGGCCTAAGCATGCTTAAATTCGAAGTTCTAAGAAACTTCGAGCGACTAGCCTTGATGATTAGAGTTCCTTCACTTTATATTTAAGGGGTATCACATTCTATCCGCCATACAAAATTGATGTTCTCATTAATTCCATTACAAAGTCCAAGATCACCACTAAGCAAAGGTTGTGCCCTTTCGGTTAGTAGATTGCTTTAATACCACTCCATAATGACCAAACTGAAACTCCTCCATCGAGTATTGTCCTCTTTGGCATGGTACTCTGCACGATTTTGTCCTTTAGTGTAGCTACCTCCCAAGAGGTTACCATCATAGGAGTGCTTAACCTAAGTGATACGAATCGAGCTAAGGATTGGCAAGGCGTATCTCGAGGGGGGTGGATCTAAGCTCATTGAAAGCTTGAAAATGAGGATGGAAAGTACTTGATAATACAGAAACAAACAAGTAAACCATGATCCGTTCTAAGGATATGATTTACCTTAGGACTCTCGAAGACTTACAGCTCAACTTGATATGATACATAAACCAATCTAATGAGGATACTTGCCACCTAACTCTACTTAAGAGTTAAGGTAAGAGTGAAATAAGCAAAGAGGAATACTTACGAAAAGAGACAATGTAGTATATTTAATATGTGATGATGATGATTGTTGAGCCCTATTTTGGTTTTGCTTGATTTAACCTATATTAAACTCAATCCGTTTAATATAAGTTACTCAACATAAAACTAAAGAAAAATATTTTTCTTTGAAAAAATGTCTAAAACATATTTTGTTTTAGAGTTGCCAATCAGTTAGATTTGTAAAAAGTTAAATTAGAGTTTTTAAGTAGGAAATGTAGTTACTAGCTTACGGAATTTTTTTAAAAAATTAATTTTCAGAAAAAAAACTAGAAAAACTAAGTTCGGAGGCTACCTTATTAAGACTAAGTTACCATGTAAAAATTAAAAAAAAAAACAAAAACTAACTAACTGGCCTCGATTTTATAATTTTTCTAAAGATGTCAAAATATGCAAAAATGTACAAAATGCAATTAAAATGAATTTTTAATAAATTTTTATTACGATTTTTTCAATTTTTTTTTATTTGTTTGTATGATTGCTCCAAAAGTACCTATGTAACCACTAATTAAGGTCAAACTAACGTAGTTCTGGTTTTTTTTAGAAAAAATTTAGTAGGTTAATTTTTTTAAAGAAATCGAGTCAGATTTACATTAGTTATCATTTTTTTTTTAAAAAATAAAAGATCTAATTTCCTAAATCTATTTTTTTTTTCAAAAAACCTAACTAATTAAATTTTTTGAAAACTCCAATTAAGATTTTTATTTTTAAAAAACTACTATGTGTCAAAAATTATTTTTCTAAATTCTAAATGTAATATATACTAAGATACGAAATTTAGATATGTATTTTCTTCAAAGATATGAACCTTAAAGAAAGATATTTTCTAAAAAATGCAATTTAACTAAAAATATGAAATTTATTTATAAAAACAATTTATCGAATTAAAATGCATGGCATCTAACTTATGTTAAAATCATCAAAATAACCTACACAAACCAAAAAACAAGTTAGTAAAATAAAGCAATTGATTAAAAAAACAAAATAAATAAAGAACGAAAATAATTTACCTAATTACCTAAGCAAATCAGATTGTGTACATGATGGGATTGGACTGCATGAACTTAGATAGGACCTTTCTATTCGTATCGTGATTGTGTGTACTACGTAAGTTGTTGTTCTCATGCGGTGAAGTGTTTGTGTTTCTCATGAGTGGATGCGTGTATAGGACATGTGCTGTGTTGATGTGATTAGACATATGGAAATGTGGATAGTGCTATGCTCATGACCATGGACGTGTAGCGTGTGATCAATGGACATGCGTATGTACTGTGTCTTGGACATGGAGGGGTTAGATAATGAAAGTGGACTATGAATGTTCATAGGTGTGTGGCGGTGTTTGGATGTGATTGATCATACGTAAGTGAATTAATGTGAGCAGTGTATGGATTCGTGAGTAAGTGTTTGTAAATTTGAAATGTGAGGACGTATGAGGGACTGTATGTATTTAAGTGTAATTTAAGGGATTATGTACGTATTTGAGTGTAACATGAGGGACTATGATGTGTGAAAGTGTTGGAAATGTAGACTATATGTGTTTGTAAGTTTGGTCTAATTGTGAAAATGTCTCCAAATTTTGACAGCTGAAACCACTATTTATAAACCATGGATTTTGAATCTTTTGGATCTTTTTGGATATATATATTTAATTTTAATAAATCCACTATTGATAAGATATGATCATACTCGATTTCGATTCATTGAAGATTTAATCTAGTTTCTAGAAACCTTACATTAATTTGGGCTTTATATCTCGAGCCCGATTCAATCCATCTTAATTTAGCTCAATATACACACTAATCCATTTAATAAGTCCTAAGTCTATTTATCCCAATATAAACTAGATAAAAAATCCGCTTTATGTTGGACTGGACAAAAAATATTTCTAAATGAAGTTCAACTATTCAACGACTCGGAATTTATTAAATTGAATATACATCTTCAACTATTATTTGATCTAACCCTAAATAACTCGACTCGACTTGGTGATTTATATATTTTTTATTTTTTTATTTCAATTTTCGTTTTTGTTATTATTATTATTTTATTTTTTTTAATTTAGCCCGATAAGAAAAAATCTTAACGATGGCAAAAGTGAGGTGTTTGCAACTGCCTTTTTTATTTTTTATAGTGAAGTTTGATTAAATCTTCATTACAAAGACAAAAGAGATACCCATTTTTTTTGAAATCCTATCTCGAATTGACAGGGTAAAAATTACTAACTTGAATGATCAGCTGAGTAATGTCTTGTCTTGGAAGGATGAGGTAAAAGAATACCTACTTGAAAGGTTGATGTAAAGAATAAACCATCGGCCTTGAAAGGATGGGGCAAAGGAATAGGAGGGCCTATATTGAAAGGATAAGGCAAAAGACTAAAGGGCCTATCTTGAAACAATAGGGCAAATGATAAGGGGGGGCTATCTTAAAAAGATAAGGCAAATGACTAAGGTACCTATCTTGAAAGGATAAGGTAAATTATTAGGGAGCCTATCGTAAAAAGACAGGGCAAATGACTAGGGTACCTATTTTGAAAGGATAAGACATAATTAAGGGGCCTACCTTAAAAGGATAGGACAAAAGTTTAGGATACTTATCTTGAAAGGATAGAGCAAATGACTGGGGTGCCTATCTTGAAAGGATAGGGAAATTGACTAGGGTACCTATCTTGAACGGATAGGGAAAATGACTAGAGTACCTATTTTGAAAGGATAGGGAAAATGACTAAGGTGCCTATCTTGAAAGGATATGACAAAGGAATAAGAGGGACTTATCTTAAAAGGATAAGGCAAAAGATCAAGAGGTCTATCTTGAAAAGATAGGGTAAAAAAAATTAAGGTACCTATTTTGAAAAGATAGAGCAAAAAATCAGGTGCTTATTTTGAAAGGATAGGGTTAAAAAAAAAAATCAGGACTCCTATCTTGAAAGGATAAGGCAAAAAAAAAAAAAAGGAAAAGTCAGGGTGCCTATCTTGAAAAGATAAGGCAATAAAAAAAAAATTAAGAAGCTTATCTTGAAAGAATAGGGTAAAGGAATAAGAGGGGCTTATCTTAAAAGGATAAAGTAAAAGATTAAGAGGCTTATCTTGAAAGGATGAGGCAAAAGATTAGGGGCTTATCTTCAAAAGACGAGGCAAAAAGATTAAGGTAAGCGCTATATTGAAAAATTGATGTTCTTAAAAAAAAAATTAGCTTCTCTAAAAGATAGATCTTTCGAAAAAGAAAACTTAACAAAAGGGTTGAAAGGCATGGCTAATTGTTTTTTATCCCTAGATAACTGATGTTTCTTGATGTGGGATGACAAAAGTTCCTCTAGCGAAACTTTCGAAACTCTAAGCACGGAATAACTAAAGTTCCAAAAATTCCTAGGATAACCTAAGCTCCTGGCATGATGACAAAGATTCCTAAATATTCTTTTCATAGGATAGCCGCAGCTCTTGAATATTCTCACATTATAAGATAATCAAAGTTCCTAAACTAAGGATGACGAAGACTCTTGAACTAAATAACCTAAGTTCCTAAGGAAGGATGACTAAGGTTCTTGAATCATCTGATAACCGAAGTTCCTAAGATGAAGATAACTAAGAAACCTATTAAGATGACCCAAGTTTTGAAAGGATCATAAAGGTTCTTGAAATTCCCTCGAGGGATTATTGAAATTCTTAACTCGAAGGTAACTAAAGTTCACATTGCAAATTCTCAAAATTTTCACTTTTTGAAACTTAAAGGAAAAAGCCAGTGCTTTTATTAAAAAAAATGTTCTTTTTTTTTTTGTTTTGCTACTAAGTAATGAAATTGTACTAACTCTAATTGTTATAAATAAGCAGTATGCTCAATCTTTTAGCTTATTGGCCATTTATTCTTCATCTTTGATTGCTTGTTCGCTACAATGATGGAATAAGAAAAAAGAAAAACTTCAACTAAATACCTTGTTCTTTTTACCATAAGGAATTCTCATTCAATTCTGAACGGGGGCTTCTCGTGCCCCTAAGGCATGCTTGACTTTTACATCTATAAGTTTCCTATCAGGGAAAGTATCTCGATTATTTGAATAATTTAGTCTAAGAAGACTTCCTCATACTCTCAAATAGCTTATTTTCACCTCCGACTATGATTCCAAAAATTACGGTCAGTCTTGTAAGTAATACTATGATTGATCTGATAAGTCTTTTCCTTAAGGTTATAACGTAAGCTTTTAGCCATTGGCTTAAACAAAAGAGGATATTGATGTGTTAGCTAATTTAAAAAAATTAATATCTCAACTTAGGTCTAGAAGTCAAAAACCTTTAAGGGAAAATGCTAAGATGGGCTTGCCCTAATTTCACAAGCAATGATTGCTTAAGATAACTCAATTTCTTCAACAAAAAAAGTTTTGATAAGAGTGGTATAATAGGTGGGACCATTGATTTAAAGTTTCATTCTTTTAGGCTCACAATCTCTTACTCAAGTTTGTGTTTTGAAGGATATTACGGGAAAACTTATGTTTTTCATCTTGGGATTTATAGGCTAAACTTTTTCAAGATACTTAGGTCTTAGGCCCTTTTTAGTTGCCTTTTGGGATGCGGTCACCTTACTTTTATTTTCTTCTCTTTTTTTTTCTTTTCCCCTTTTTTTTCCTTTTCTCTTTCTCTTTTTTTTTCTTTCTTTTTTCTTTTTTTTTCTTCAAGGTGATTGCTCTACATATGCTTAAGTTTCTGTTTGAGGGGATTCAAAGTCCTAAAACCAAAAGTTTGAAGTATATAAGCCCAATGAAGTAGGTGTGGCTTTAAGGAAGTGTTTGAGAAAAATTCATAGCCTTGTGGTATTTAAATGAGTGTATGTATTTGAGAAAAGTATATGGTTTGAAACTCTTCTTCATTTTAAAGAAATCGAGTTATTGATGACAATTATTGCTCATGAATCAACACAACTAAAGTAAGCATAAGTTAGTATAGCCCTTTTCTCCAAAATCGATGACCCTAACCTTCTAATTACCTAATTGCCCCAGTATAGGTTAGTTCTTAACAGGGTTAATTTTAAAAGGATCAAATGGGCTTGCAAGGGATAGTTGTGTTTAGGGTAATGAAATGAATGCCTATCATCCTTTCAATCTACGTATCACATGCAAGATAAACGTCCCTTAAGGAATGAGTCTTATCTTCGCTTTCATGTCCCTCTACTCTCATGAATATTTTAAGGTCAGTGTTTGGAATTAGGGTTTACCTCTTATCATTCTAAACTCTTAGAATAATGAGATACTTTTCATTAGTTAAAAAAGACTTAAAGTATTTTATTTGTTTGCCCCTATTTGTTCTAGTCTCATTTGATAAGATTGGGTATCCCTTGATGCCCCGGTGAGTCACATGCCTCTCTACCTTTAAAAGATTACCCCATTTGCTACCCACTTAGCCAAAGCTCATTAGGTTTATTGGTGGAATAATTCACAGTGGAGATAAGCTTTATGCTTTGTTTCAAGGTTGGAGTAAGTGAACCAATTTTGTGGAGTGAGTCTTTAGGTCCTTTTAAGCATGGAAAGGATTGGTACATAGACAAAGTTCTGGGTGAAGTTAGTAGGTCATGTGTATAGGTTTTTCCTTGACTAGGGTTTGAAGAAAACCGATTTTTGTTTTGAAACTGCATTGGAGTCACCACCCAACTGGCGTTGGGAAAAAAGAGTTATTGGTATATTAATTAAACTAATTTTATAAAAACGGTTTTAGAAACTAATGATCTAGATCCTAGGGTTAGGTTTTTTAAATCCTTACTAGTACCATTAACTTTCCAATTTTAATCTTAATCTTAAAAATCACTTTTCAATTTTATAAAGCAGAACTCCATTATTTAACCAAATTGGATAACTTAAGTTATCTAAACTAAAAAGGAAAATTAGTTTTTTTTTTTTTAATATTTTACAATCGTCCCATTGGTACCTACGTACTTGCTATTCGAGATCAGAAATATGTAGTTATCTTTTTTTTTTTATAAAACTTTAGTGGGTTGGTTGATTTTAGTTTCAAAAAAAGGCCGAGTTTACGTTGTAACGATCCTAGGAGGAGCCTAGTAGTATTGCCTAAAATTTTCATATCACGTGTGCACCCATGATAAGAAAATCGCCTTGCAAGTCAAAGATTGCAAGACTCTAAATAGTTATTCGCTAGAGTCTACAATTTTAGTTCATTGACTCATTATATAATATAAATAATTATGGATATCCATTTTTTTTTTCACAATTCCTCAGAACCGTAGAGAATCGGTATGCCCTACAAAAATTGTGAAATACGATAGACAATTCCAGAAAATTCTAAACTTACTAAAGATACTAAACTTAATTGAGACATTAGTCGTTTTTTGGAGCATTCCGAATTAATTACACAAGCTTTTCATCATACTGATTCAATGTTAGCACTCTGCACTCGATTCCTATCCCATTCCCAACTATTGATCAACTTGTAAGGAAAAGAACTGTTATGGTGTAAGCTTATGCTTAGTGAGATAATTACCCTCATCAATACCGTATGATAGAAATTTATTAGATACACAATCATATGAATGCATGAACAATCAGTATGCCATACAACGCATGCAGTGACCTAGAAACTACATACAACTCAGAATTACGCCCCCTGTAGTCGGGGTTTGGAGATAATTAACCGACCCAAACCAAAATTCGAGTTCTAGACCTTGCGTTTTAATTCATTAGCACTATTGTGCTTAAGTCAAAACAAAACTATGTATATATATACATATATATACTTTCATTACCGAATAGTAAATCATATTTTCAAAATCCCAAGTCTAGCGGTGTAGTGGCCTCCGCAATCCACAAACACACGCCCTAAGTAGAAGCCACAAGACTCGGCCGCTCACCAACAGTTGGCGTCTCCCAGCACCTAGTAAGCCCATCAGTTTAGGACAGAGACTCAATATATATGATAATATAGCTAGTACCCAATCCTGCAGGAGGCACGTCCTCCTATGAGTCCCTTCTCATTTTCTGCATGAAGTGGCAGTCAGTGTTATCTGTATGTAATATGGGGAATGCATAATTCATTTTGATTTCTTAATCGTATAAATGATTAACTCGATTTTCAAGGTGATCAAACAATTTCATTCCATACAATTCACATGTATATATTAATACAAACAATTCCCATTATTATATATAATTAATAAGTTATCGCATTCATCCATAAATTCATACAAATGCATTTCCCATATCCCACAAGAATCCAAACTTATATATATAAGTTTAGGTGTATCTATTTGATAACTCTGATTTTAAACATATTTCATATGGTGATTTTATAGTATTTCCCTTACATTTTTGGTTTTCTTTAAAGAAATTGATACTTAATTGAGTAAAATGTTGATTTCAAGGTTTAAACGCGTTCTAGGCTCGAAAACGAAGAAAAGGAATCAAGTTTCACTCAATTCCGAGTTCAAACGAAGAAGTTATGAAGTTGTGCAGAAAATTTGCCTAAGTGCAGAAAGTTACACGACCTGGGGACACGGCCATGTCCCAGGCCGTGTCTGGTGACGAAAACAGAATCTTTGTAATATACATATAAAAGGATATCTTAGGGTTTCAAAAGAGAAGAGAGACATTATAGAAATGGAAAGACACAAGAGACAAGAAGAGACTTAAGCAATCAAGAAAGAAGCGAGAACAACATCGATTTCAAGATTAGAGAGATTGTTCATCAAATCAAGAGGGGGTTTCCATACTTTATTTTATGTTTTTGATGGAACTCGTTTTTAGATTCGTTATGATAGCTTAGAATTCGAGTATTTAAGATTATGGAACCTAGGGTTTCATGTAACCCTTGGATTGAATTATAATTTCAATAAAGTTTCTATCTTTTCTTGATTCAATTATGTTATTTAATTGTGGATTGATAATTCTAGAGTGTTAATATATGATATTATGCATGTTGATTGAGAAATTGCATGTGTAATTAGATCTAGGCATAATTGAAGAGAATTATATGTATACTTAGAGATAAAATACATGTTTCTTCCGGAAAGTTGATTGTTTGTATGGGAATTCATTACACATTAATGCAATTCTAAATTATGTTACTAAGTGAAGAGATTCCGGTAAATAATTTAGGATTAGGGTTAATATGCTTGAGAAAGATATTAGCTTTAATTGTGAATCCCTTCGGTCAAGAATTATAGAAACTGAATTGAATATATTTTAAAAAGGTTATATGTTAAACACTAGGGAAAATAATTCCTAAATACATTATTGCATACTTGAAGTCGTTCGTAGTTTATTGCTTCCTAATTTGCGTAATTAAGTCTCATAAGTAGTTTAGTTGTTAATTTCAGTATTTTTAATTCATTCAACTAATCACAATTTTCTGGTTAGATAATAAAGCTAAAGTTAATATTAGTACTCAAAATCTCTGAGGGATCGACTCGGACTCACATCCACTATATTAAAACTGATAGGTGCACTTGCCTCATATCACTATTCTACAAGAAAAATCAAGTAAAGAGTCATCAAAAATTTACTCACTTAGCCATGCGGATCAATCAAAATAATCCGGGACAGGTCGTCTCCCAAAAGCCGGGTCCCTTGGACATTGTAAATACGATACTATAAGGATTTGAAATAAAACCTAGAAAACTAAGCTAAAACCCTTTAAGTTATACTTTTGACTTGGTTTCATAATTTTTTTTCCCGGTTTTACTTAAAAGTTCAATCGCGTATAACTTTCTCGTTTTAAATCCAATTTTTATGATCTTATAGTCAATCTTCATCATTTTCAAGTGCACTTTAACGTAGTGAGGTTATATTTTCGAAATGAGGCATGAAAATCTATCCATGTGTCAGAACAGTAGCGTTCCTCATGTTTTGGAGTGCTTTTGGGCCTTGTATGGTAAATGAGTTTTTTAATAACTTGAGAAATCCTTTTGGCTTGGTTTTAAGATTTTATCCTAAGCTTAAAATACTCCTTGAGATCAGATTTACAACTTTAATTTATATTCCTAAGGCTAACAACCACTTCAAGGGCTCTTTAGTGGGCTTAAGTTGTCAAATAGGCTTATTTTTTATTCAAACTAAAGTTAGTGACTTTGTTGGGCCTATGGAGTCTTAGGAGGATTTCTTATGGGCTTCAAAAAAACCTCTCTTAATATTTTAAAGTGGTAGTCAGAATTTTATTGAAGGCCCAACTTAGCGTTTTGAGAGTTTTAGGCTCGTTTTGAGAGTTTTAAGCTCGGTTTTGAATTTTATGCTTTGTATACTTACTATACTTGCTTTAGTTGATCTTTTCACTTTGTTCATTTAATTTTATCATATTTTTAAGTGTCTCTTACCCATGTTCTAGATCTGGTTGTGATGATTCCAAGGGGTTCTCACTTGGTCTTTCAACTTGTTTAATCATTTCCTTGAGTTTAGGTATTAGATCATGCACTTAAACTACTTATATCCAAATCTTAACTTAAATTTTATTCCATAAGATGACTCTTTAAATCATGCTTCTCACAAAGAAATAGGACATCTTACACTTATTACAACTTTCATAGCATAGCTCATGTCATATAAAGTTGATTTCTTCATAAAAGCTTCATGTAATGGATTTTCCTTTACCTAAGGCTAGGTTTAAGCATCTTTAACTTAATAGAAATGGAAATAACGTCTAAATGGCTCATATGTACTCCACATCCAGCATGATGTCTCCTCATTCATGTACACATTTCATGATTTTCTTAACTTAAAATCTTCCATTCTAAGTGTTAAACATATATCCTTATATAACACCAACTTAGCATGCTCATAATTCAACTTTCATGTAAAGGGGTTCACAAGCTTACTTCTTAAGACAGTCTAGCTATTTTATCATCTTATGATCTTGCTAATATCTTCATGAAAACTATGGTCCCCTAACATGTAACACTAAACCACTAACACGTAACACTAAACCACTAACACAAAGAAACAACTTACTCGTCTTAAAAGCGTAGAAATGATGGTTGTGCAACTAAGTACCTTCTTATGTTCCTTGTTTTTCCTCCTTCTTCTTGCAAGCTCCTTTAGAACTAGAGTCTTGATCTTTGAAGTGGGGCTTTGAGGATATTTTAAAGTTCCTAAAAGTGGCTTTTGAAGTTGACAAATAGAGTGTATAAAATAAAGCTTGGTGTCGTAAGTATGGAAGTAAAAATGGTGGCGGCAATGTTGGGATTTTGTGGAGTTGGATTTTTTCTTTTGATTTGTGTTTAAAGTGAAAGAAAAGGAAGTGAAAATGGGAGTGAAAGAGGGAGAGAGTGGCAGATTTTTGAATGAGAGAAAAAGTTTGTGCAAGAAGCTTTAATTGATTGTCCTGTAGCTTACACAAATGTCAACAATTGCAACTACTGATGATGTAAGCATTAAGGAGTGAATAGTGGTGTGTAAGAAAAAGTGATTGATGGTTGAAAGACAAGAGTATGGCCTCCCTTTTCTCCTTGTTCAAATCTGCCATTTAATATCCTTTGGGGTCATGGAATGGTCTTGTCTCATTTAATGAAGTTAAGCATGTAAAATCTTGTGAAAAATTGACTATATGTAGTATAAGTAAAAGGATGATAAGGAAAATGTCTTATCACTAGATTTTAATAAGTTATCAATTGATAAATGATTCCAACTCTCAATTGATAAGTCATCTAAGGTGATTGGTTAGTATACTTATTTATGTGTAAGGCTTAGACATGAAGATAAGGGCATAGTCTTATAGGAAATTGTTTTAGGATTTTCATCTTGCATTGTTTTGTACTTTATGATTAGATTCCTATAAAATTGTGAAATTTTCTAAAGTTGAATGAAATTATTCAAATTAAATTATCGATTAGTCACTTAGGGTCAAAATTCCCTAATTGTTTTAAGGTTTAAGGTCTTAGGTGAGTTTAGAGCTTGCAGTCCTTGAAGCTCAGGTTTTCTCGATAATTGGTTTTCTTGAATTGGAAAATTTTAATTCTTTTCTAAATGTAAACTTAAGTTCTCAGTTTTGTTGATCCTTGGGAACGTTCGGACAGTATTTTTAATTGAATCATGAGCCTACTAAAAGTAGGGTTTATATTTATCAATTGATAAGTTATTTAGGATGATTGGTTGGTTTATTTATTTATGTGCACAAATCTTATGCATAAAGATAAGGAGATTTTCTTATATAAAATTCTTTTGAAGTTTGTCTCTTAAATTGATTTGTAAGTTATGATTTAATTCTTATAAAATTATGAAAATTTCTAGAGTCGAATAAAATTATTCAAATTAAATTCTTAATTAGCCGCTTAGGGTTATAAGTCCTTAATTGTTTTAGTGTTTTGGGTTTAGAGTCTATGGTTCTCGTATTCGAGTTTTATCAATAATAGGGTTTCAAATTGAAAAATTAAATTCGTTTTTAAATGTAAACTTGAATTCTTAGCTTAGTTTATCCCTAGGAATATTTGAGAAGTGTTCTTAGTTGAATCACAAGTTCGCTAAAAAGTAGGGTTTACAACTTATCCATATATAACATGGCTTATAAGTGAAAATAAGGGAATTATCTTATATGAAATTTTTTTAAGGTTTGGTTCTCAAATTAATTTGTAGGTTGTGATTTACCTCTTAAGAAATTTTAAAGTTTTCTAGAGTTGAATAAAATTTATTGAAATTATATTTTTAATTATTTATTTAGGGCTATAAGTCCCTGATTATCCCGAAGGTTTTGGGTTCGAGTGAGTTTAAGTATGTTTTAGAGTTCAAGTGAGATTATGTATGTTTTAGGGTTTTTTTTTTACCAACTCGGGAATAATTTACTTACACTTAGGAGCTTATGGTTTAATTGGCTTAATTATTTAGGAATATCGCTTTATTATGAACATATATATATATATATCATATGATAGATTAAGAAAATAGAAGGAAATTGCTTAATAATATATTTATATATATACATATTTTGGGGCTACTTATGTTCACAAGTAAAATAATTTTTGTAAATTTATTAATTTATTCCTTTAATTAGTTTAGTTTTGTTGGTTGTCATTACTTGAAATAATCCTTGATTCATTCATTATTAGTTTTATATGATTTCACAAAATTATTGATAATTTTTTTGATTTATGGCTTTTCAAGTATTAAGATAATTTTATTGATTTAAAAATTTTTATGATTTGATATTTACGGTTCCTGTTAAGTTTAAGTTTACATTTTTTAAAAGTATGCGCATGTAGGGATTGAGGTTTTCTTGCATGATTAAGGTTTCAAAATCGTATAATTAGGTCTTTCAAGTTCGTTTTAAATTCCAAGTTTAAAATTTTAGTCGGTTTTAATTTTATGTGATCTTATTGACTTAGGGAAATATTTACGATACTTGAGTCCGACACCATGTTTAGAAGGTTAAATTTACAGAGTCTACATACGTTTTTACTCGATTCAATTTATTTAAAAAAATTCTATTAAATGATCTTAATTGGTGTTTTATTTTTGGAAACTCTAAAATAGTCCTAATTTGGGAAGGGTCCATTTATTTTTATCTATTTTGAAAAGAAAAAAAAATTTCTTAGTGTTAAGAAACGATTTTTATTCATTATCTTATCTACTTATTTTCATTTTTATTTTTATTATATTATCTTATTAATTTATTACTTATTTTATCTATAAAATATAGACTACTCTTTTCTTTTTGCTTCTTCTTTTTTTTTTCTTTTTGTTTTTCTTCCTTTTTTCTTTCTTCTTCTCCCTTTTTATTTACAAGTACATAAATAAAAGAAATAAATAAATAAATAGAGACTGTAGACTAAGTTAAGCGTAAGTCAATTCCAGGTTGGCTTAGGGGTCGATGTGGGTCAACTTAGTCAACTTGAGTTGGCTCTGATCAGCTTATACAACTCAAAAAGTCGAATTTAAATGTCTTACTTGGGGTTTTCAAGTATAAGGATTCCGATAGTAGTGGTGGTTTTCACTAAAAACTACCATAGAGGAGGTTGTCTTAGAGAAAGGAATCATGCTAGAGAGAGAAAATGTAGTATCTGTGTTCCTTAGAGTGATTCTAGTGCTTGTTTGTATTGAAGATGAAAGACTAACTCTTATTTATACTGTTGGCACGAAGCTTAAATTAAGAAAGTTAGGAAAAACGAATTAATTCGTTGAAATCCATTAATGGGTTTTGACCTAAAAATTTAACCTTTTTTTTTTTTAGCTTAATTTTAATTGCATGTTTAACTAAATTTGGACAGGTTTTTGGGTGAATTCAGAAGTAAGCCATATGTGCTACATGATTTCACCATTAACTTAGTGAAATTGTATAATAAATGGGTAAAAAATAGCCCCAAATCGAGCACATGAGAAATGGAAGAAAAGCTGGAAATTTGGGTTGAAAGCTTGAAGAAGATGGGGCATTGGTCATGTGCAGGGTACGTGCTATGTGCCCCCTACCCCTTTCTTTATATTTTATTTGTTTTCTAACTAGACAATAAAAAAAAATAAAATGAAAGTAAGAATCCCAATACTCTTAAAAAATCTTCTTACTCTCTTTTTTTTTTTCTTTTCTTAGGTTTTTTCTTATTTTTCTAATTTTTTTGTATTTTTTCTAATTTCTTAGTTTTTGGCTTTTTCTAAATTTTCTATTTTTTTTTATTTTTCTAAACTTCTTATTTTTTGTGTTTTTTCCTATTTTTGTATTTTTCTAAAATTTTTATTATTTATTATTTAGTTTTCTTTTTTTTTGTGTTTTTCCTTATTTAGAACCCCTTATCTTATTAAAATAAAATAAAGGGGGCAAAACTTAGGTTTCTACAACTGTCTCTCTTTGTGATGAAGTTTGAACAAAACTTTACTACAAAGACAAAAGAAAGACTATTTTTACCTCAAGGGTAGGTTTTGTTCTAAGAAACGCTACATCTAACTAAATATCCTAGGCTCAGTCCACTAAGGATTTGGTGAAAAGATTAAAGAGAGAGAAGGTGATCTAAGAGTTGAAAAGCAAAATTAAAGCCTGGTCATGCCCTTCTAAGCTCACTAACTTAAGAAGGAGCGTCTCTTGAGGATTAGCAATCCTAAGTTAGAATCGATCTGGAGAACTTAGTCATACCCTTATAAGCTCACTGACTTAGGTGAGAGCATCTCTTAGGGATTAGCAGCCCTAAGTAGGGATCAATCTGGAGAACCTAGTCATACCCTTCTAGGCTTACTAACCTAGGTAGGAGCATCTCTCGAGGACTAATAACCTTAAATTGGAATCGATCTAAGGAATGGTCATGCCCTTTTAGGCTCACTAACCTATGCAGGAGTGCCTCTCGAAGACTAACAACCCTAAGTAGGGATCTATCTAGAGAACTTGGTTGTGCCCTTTTAGGCTCATTGACCTAGGCAAGAGCGTCTCTCAAGGACTAGCAACCTTAAATTGGAATCGATCTATGGAACTTGGTTGTGCCCTTCCGGGCTCACTAACCTAGACGGGAGCGTCTCTCGGGGATTAGCAATCCTAAATTGACTTTTAGAAAAAGTGCCCTTATGGGCTCACCAAAAGGATTTGATGATGAAGGAAGTGCCCTATAGACTCGCTAAAAGAATAAAAGTACCTTATGAGCTTGCTAAAAGAGATTGAGTTAAGATCGTGCTTTCATAGGTTAGTTAAGCACCAAATGTAGAAGGTGAGTGCCTTATGGGCTAACTTAAAAGACTGTTAGGAGTAAAAATTGGCCATAAGCTAAATGTAAATACAATGTTTAGAAACCAATGCACTAACATTGTATGGAAGTACTTACTTAGTCTTGTTGATAGTGCCTAAACTGTCAAACCTTTTCCTAGAAAGTCCTATCAGAACTGACCAACTCATTCTTTGATCCTTTGTTGTCAACCTAACCAATTTTGATATGGAACATCTAGGACTCTGCCAGCTTTTTTTACAGATATCACAAAAATCTCACCCATTATTTTTGTCTTTTCGGAACCTTTATGAATCAAAGCCCTTGTTTTCAACTAATAAATATTTGCCATGAGGTGATTGCTTATTTGGATTTTCTACTTCCCTAAAAAATAGACAATAAAACTTCCCCTTAAGGGGGATCAATCCGTAATAAAGTATTTTAAAGAGTTTTATCAATTACCAATGTCTTAGATCTCACTTCTTAACTTCTCTTATGTTTTCATTGTATGGAGTAAGAGGAATTAGACCTTTCAATGGAGAGGGTAATTGTTTCAATGGAAAGGGTAATTGTTCTAATGTCGACAACAACCAAGGATATTAACTTTGCTTATAGATAATGAAAATTAGACCATAATTATATTCAAAATGATTGGCATTTTTGCGTTTTAAGCAAAAATTTTCATTGACTTCTCATAAGTAGTATAACTTTACAGCGTCAGCATTTACAAGGTCTCTTAAATCCGGACCATCCATTTGAGACAAAATTAAAGCCCCTCTTCGTAATACTCATCTCACGACGTAAGGGCCTCTATAATTAGGAGCAAATTTCCCTTTAGAATCCTATGCATTAGGGAGAACTTTTGTCAACACTATGTCACCCTCTTTGAACTTCTAAGGTCGTATACTTTGTTGAAAGCTCGAGCCATTCTTTGTTGATAACATTGATTATGACACAAGGCTATCATCTCCTCTCCTTAGTTAGATTCAATTGCTTGATGCATTTCTTTACCTAATTAGCTTCATCCAACTGGGTTTCTAATAGTACTCTAACCAATGGGATCTCAACCTCTATTGGTAACACCACTTCAGTGCCATATACTAAAGAGTAGGGTGTTGCCCCAATCAATGTTCTAATAAAAGTCCAATAGGCCATAAGTGTGAATGGAAACATCTCATACTAGTCTTTATATGTAACAGCCATTTTTTCAATGATTCTTTTGAGGTTTTTATTAGCTGCTTCGATGGCTCCATTCATTTGAGGTCAATAAGGAGAAGAGTTCTTATGAATGATCCTGAATTGTCTACACAACTTAACATAAGCTTATTGTTGAGATTAGTGCTATTGTCAGTAATTATTGTTTATGGAGCCTTGTATCAAGCTAAGATATCTCTCTTGATGAACTTAACTACAACCCCCTTTAGTAATACTTGAGTAATATGAGGCCTCAACTCATTTGTTGAAGTAGTTGATGGCGATTAGTATAAAGCGATGCACATTGGATGCTTTTGGTGTAATCGAGTCGATGATATCTATTTCCCACATTAAAAAAGGCCACAGTATTAAGACTGTATAGTTCTTGAGGCAAGATGTTTATCCTATTTGCATAAACTTGGCATAAGTGACAATGCTTAACATGTTTGGTGCAATCACTTTCCATTGTTGACCAGTAATACCCTAACCTCATGATTTTCTTAACCAACATATAACCTTTCATGTAGGGGCTATATACTCTTTCATGTACTTCTTTCATTAACATCTTAGCCTCCTTGATGTCCATACACCTTAAAAGTGTACCATCAAGAGAGTACCAGTATAAAGTGAACTCGCTTATTAAGAGTTGAGTGGTCAATCTCCTAATCGTCCTTCTATCCTTTTTCTCAGCCTCTTCAGGGTATGTGCCTTATTATAGGAACATTTTAACATTATGGTACCATGGCTTTTAGTCTTCAATTGCCAGACCTAAGGCAAGCTTGTCTTCAATTTCAATAATGAGGGGCTGAATCTCAACTCTATCGAATATCTCGATCATAGATGCTAGAGTGGCTAAGGCATTAGCAAATTGATTCCAAGTCCTCAGTTGTGATTAAAAGAGAGTTCTTTGAATTTCTTCATCAATTCATTCAAGTGCTAGTGGTAAGGTACCGGTTTAGAATCCCTCATCTTGTATTCTCCTTGAACTTAGCCGATAATGAGTGAAGAGTCTCCATACACTCTTAATTCTTGGATATCTTTATCTAGGGCCATTTTGGGCCCTATGATACATGCTTCGTATTCTACAATATTATTGACGTATGGGCAAACAAGTCTTACAACCATAGGGTATTGAGTATGTAAACTCCGCGAATTTAGTTTTTTAAGTATAGAATCAAATCCCTAAACTATAGATGATTTCTAGAAGTCAATAGAGCCAATAAGATTTAAAACCGATTAAAATCTCAATTCAAAACCTAAAGTGAAAATAAAAAACTTTAAACTATCAATTGAACCTCTAATCGCATACGAAGACCCTAAAACCTCAATTATATGTAACTGCAAAAGTTAATCTTGAACCTCATCAAAACCCTTAGATAACAATCGAAGACTTAATCGTGTATGAATATATTAAACCCTAAATGTATTAAAACACTAAAGATTGTGTCGTGAAGTAATAAAAACCCTAAAACTATAACTTTAAGAATATAAAAGCACTAATTTACCATAATTTACCCTAAAACCCTAAGTGATAATATATCCTTCATATTTTGCCATTTCATTAATAAACGACTAAAGATAACTTTCAATCATGCATAAATATTTACAATACTTAAGTGATCCCTTAGAAACTAAGATATTGCATCCTAGATCATATTCATCTTCTAAGTATATAACTAGGTTAGTATTATATAGAGTTAAGAGTTTAATTAATGCTTATATTACATATAGTAGGTATTAGTACCATAAATGATACTTTTCATGACAATTACATAAAGTGGCATACCAAATAATGTTTTTAGGATATAAATACTTAGAGAGAGATCTCATCACCTATTTTTACTAATTATTTCAACAAACCCCACATTTCTTTTCATTTCCTTAATTTTCTTCCTAATTTTTCTTAATTACTTCATTATGAGCATTCAAATTACATGCAATTCTACTAAGTCAACATTTGACCAAGTCAAAGGTTGATTAAGTCAATATGTTAATAAGTCAACAAAATGTCGTTGTCATCTAGAATTATCTCCTCCTTTCTAATGATTTCTTTTCTTTTCTTTTGGATTTTTCTTCCCTTTTTCCTCTCTTCTTTGTCGTCCACATCCACTCTCATCTAGACCCTACTCATTCCTTTTTGAAAACATAAATTAAGACAACAAAACACTCTCTTCTTCCCCTTCTCATATCGTAAAACCCCCCTTGCTCCTTATTCTCAGAATTCTTTCAACACTTCACTTTCATAATTTCTACTCACATAAATCAAGGAGAAAAAGGTATGTTATGATTTTATTGTCTATTTTATGTAGTAGTTAGTTATGTAAGCTAAGTTGGTATAATATGTACATATGTGTTGTTAGAAGAGAAAGCTTCATATTCATGTTTAGAAGTGTAGGAATCCTTAGTACATGGGAGAAGAACACATGTGTACACTTATCTAAGTATGTGTATATAAGAGTATACTTAATAAATACATGTATAAAGCCCTTTGTATATAAGTATCCATTATGTACATAACCTAAAATAAAGCATACACTAACTATACATACATATACCATGCTAAATACATCCTTAAAATACAAAAAGATGAAATTTGAGAAGCTTTCTTAAGAGAGTAAATAAGGCATACGAAAATATGTATAAAAATACGTATGCCACCGTATGTGTATATGGTTATATGTATTAGTATATGTATAAGTATATAAGTATACATATTAGTATGTTAGAATTATAGGTATGTATATAACATATGTATGAGTACATAAGGATATACATACATAAGGATATATATATATATATATATTTACATGTAATAAATGATTAGATAAGCCATGAGATCATCGAATGATTATATAAGCCATGACATCATCAAATGATTACACAAGCCATAACATTATCAAATGATGACCTAAGTGATGACATAAGCATAAGCTTGTAAAATAATAAATTATAAGATTACATAAGAATATAACATACATATGTATACATGTTCTTAGGAATCGAAGATCCTTTAAACCCTAATACACTTCTTAAATTGAATTAAACTTAATTAAGTACGTAAATTAGTAATACCAATGTAAAATTTCCTAAGTATAAGAAGCTAATGGCTAATGAAATCATTAAATACTAGAATAAGATATAAACATAAGAAATAAGAATAATTAAGCTTCAATGAGTTAAAATTTCAATAAGTTTAGCCCATATGTAAAACACAAGTCTTAACGTCCAAAATAGACATCACCGTGTGAACATGTGTCCGAAAACGATGAAAAACAACTATAAGTTTGTAAATATCGGAATTAGAATGAAAAGTTACAAAATACATAAAAGAAGTCTCATAACTTACAAATGTAAGAAAATAGTTACTATTAACCCTATTGAGTATGGTAAACCCTATACACATTATACTTGGGTTATATTGGGGGAACTAGATAAACTACAATAGACTTTTAGTTAACTAAGGAGTCTGACTTATCAAAATACTTATAAGTTTTATTATTTTGATTTAGGCGTTCAATATTGAGTTTTGGAAACCCCAAAGCTTGGAGAATAAGCAATAATCCAGGCGAGGGAGTTCTAATGACCTACTACTTGCTTATGCATGTTACTTGTATGAGCTTTTGCTACTTGCTGTTGCTTGTATGTCTGAATGATTGCTTTGCTTATTTGCTATCATCTGTGTAATCACCTTTTTAATTTGATAAATATAAGTATCAGACCAAAATAACCAATTATACTCGTTGCATGTCTATGACTTGATAAAAGTATGAATGGAGAGTGTTAGCTTTGTAAAAATATTGAGAAAAGTGTTTTTGGAAAAAGCTTTTCTACTCTTAAACATATTTTTGTATGATCTCTACAAGGGCTTGTGAAGCCATAAATAATATTTTAAAGTCAAGGAAAAGCTAGCATAAGATCTCCAATTGATAGTGAGAAAATTCGTTTTATTGTGCCTGTAAGGCCTTGGATAATTTTGGTTGCGAGAGGACTCGCATGTTTGTGCCCGAAGGGCCTTGAATGGTGGATGGTCCTAGTTTGGGATTCATCTATTTGAATTGGAGCTCTTTTCTTGACTAGGGTAATAGTCGAATGTTGCCTAGAGGGGTAGTACCCCTAAGCAGCCTCATGTGGGTAAGCTAAGGTGCCCTGTGCTGGTAAGTATAGGGGATAATCGAAGTATAGACAACGTAATTCTACGCCTTCCATAATTCCAGACTCCTATGGATATGTTGCTTGCACTCATTACACCTGCATTCATTTTATATGTAGATAGTTTGCTTGCATATGTGATAACTTGCTTGAACGATGGTGGCGAGGGACAAACTCACTAAGCTATTTTATGCTCATTCCCCCCTTGGTTTCGTTTGCAGGTTTACTTATGGTGGGATTGGGATATGTCTTGAGTGCTGAGTGTGGGATGAAGATATGTATACTAGTATTAGAAGTAGCTGAGTACTCTTTAGATGATACATAAACATCCTTTATAGAAATTTTTTATATGTTAGAACTTACTATGATTTAATTTTTCTTGTATTTTTTTTTATAATGTTAGTATATCCTGTCTTATTATTTGGTAGGAGATGCTGATTCTCCGTGGTTCTAAAGAACCGTGTGATATCGGATATCTATAGTTATTTATGTTTATATGTTATGTTATGTTATGTTACAATAAATTAATTACTTGAAAATCAGTAATCTTAGTAATTTATTATTTAGAGTCTTGCAATCTCTGATTTGTATGACGATTTTCATAACATGGGTGCACACATGTTATGGAAATTTTAGATAATCATACTAAGCCCCCTTTAGGGTCATGATAAAGTACCTTCAAGGGATATCAGTATTGCCCCGATTCTACATCCAGACACATTAATTGCCCCATCGACCATGTTCCATTTTAGTGGTTCATCCTCTTCTCCTTTATTAGAGCTTACTTCAACTGCTAAGATATCCTCATCGGGGAAAACAACTTATACCCCTTGAAGGGTATTATGGGAAGGATTTTCTGCTAATTGATTTGCTAGAGGTTGCCCTTTGACAGAATTCTGGTTCATGTATGTAATGTCAAACTTTGATGGTAACATTTACCACTTTGAGATTCTACCAATTAGGGCTAGTTTATCTACCAAGTACTTCATGGGATCATGCTGAGTCAACAATTTAACCTGGTAGCAAAATGTATATTGTTTAAGCTGATGCATTACCCAAACCAAAGCACAAGTTCTTTTAATTTTTGAATATTTATGTTCTTCTTCAGTAAATGTCTTGGTCAAGTAATATACAACCCGTTCTTTTCCTTCCTTGTCTTTCTGGCTAAGCATGTACCTTAGGATTTTAATAATATTGTCAAGTATAGAAATAAAGCCTTCCCAAGTTTTGGAGCTACTAAAATTAGAGGGTTCATGAGATACTCTTTGATCGTTGTAAGGGCTTGCTTGTACTCTTCATCTCAATTGATCTAGCATTCTTTTTCAATAACTTAAACAAAGGACAACACTTGTCCGTGAGTTAAGATATGAACCGGGTTATGTAGTTTAAACGGCCCAACAAGCCTCTGATTTCTTTGAGTATACATAGAGGGGGCAAGTCAACCATTACTTTGACTTTATTAGGGTCCACTTTGATGCTCCTTTGGTTAATTATAAAACCCAACAATTTCCTTGATGTCACTCTAAAGGCACACTTCTCTGGGTTGAGCTTCAACTAGAATTTTCTCAACCTATCAAACAATCTCCTCAGATTATCCACATGATTTTCTCCTTCCTTGGACTTTGCAATCATATCATCAACATATACTTCAACTTGTTTGTGCATTATGTCATGAAAGATTGCTATCATGGCCCTTTGATAAGTTACCTCAGCATTTTTAAGTCCGAAATGCATTACTTTGTAGCAAAATGTACCCTAAGTTGTGATAAATGCTATCTTAGCTTTATCTTCTTTAGACATTCAAATTTTATTATATCTAGAGAATCCATCCATGAAAGAGAAAAGATGGTTTCCGACTATGTTATCAACCAAGACATTAGTATTGGGCAAGAGAAAATTATCTTTAGGGCTTGCTTGATTAAGGTCTTGAAAGTCCACGTATACTTTAACTTTTCCATTCTTCTTTATTATTAGCACAATGTTAGCTACCCACTCAAGATAATCAGATACCTTAATGAAACTGATCTCTAATAATTTTCTGACTTCTTCCTTGATCTTCAACAAGACGTCCAGTTGGAACCTTCTTAACTTCTATTTCTTAGGTTTGATATCCTTTCGTATGGGTAAATGATGGACCACGATTGTAGATCTAATCTAGGCATATTTTCATAAGACCATGCAAATACATCTTGGTATTCAGATAATAATGTAGTCATTTCTGCCTTTTGGTCTTCTTTCAAATTTCCTCCAATTTTCAACACCTTAAGGTTGTCATAAGTCATAACATTAATTATCTCAGTTGGCTTGTCAATGGAAATTCTACTCATTTCATGTTTTTGCTAGCTTTCTTTTATGTTACTATGGTCATTGACATCACTCCCAACAAATAACCCAGTAAGGCCGGAGATAATATCAAAATTTTCATCACCTATCTATACAAGGTATCTATGGCCTTTATTCATAGATTTGGGAAAAAGAAATGTATATAAAAGAAAGAGTGTAAGTAAGAAAAAAATGAAAAGAAAAGAGACCGATTCTTATTTAGAGGAAGTTTCTTTTGAGTACAATTATTTGTAGAATAAAGGTAATTTATTACAAAACTCTATAAAATACTAGACAATAATTCATCCTTTACCTTAGGAAAGACTTATTGTTATTCATAAGGATGGGGAACCAATTATTTAAGTGCTGAAACTTATTCAAGTACAATTATTTTTGCTAGAGGTGTCCTCTTTAACAGGCTATGAATTATAAACATCAGCCAAAATGAAAGTTTCTAACAATGGTATGTAGGTCATCGGGGCATGAGACAACTTATAACCTTTTTTGTCTTTAGCTTGCATTCTTTGCAACTCTTCCATTGGAGTTAGGATGTAGCCTAGCCCATAGGTTTCAAACTGGCCCTCTTTAAACTTTGGCTTCTCATCTTTCTCCTGATTGGTAATCATGCATACATTTTTAAACATTTGGAGCCTAAAGTCCTCTTGCTCCTCAGTACTAATATAGGGTATAGCCATTTCTTTATAAATTTCGTAATCTTAGTCACCTAGAATCGTGATGACCTAGCCATTGGAGATGAACTTAACCTTTTAGTGAAGACTTGAAGGTATGGACCCTATTGAGTGTATCCAAGGCCTTCCCAATAACGGTTAAAGGTCCTTAAGATGTCGAAAACATGGAATCAGATGTTGAACGTTTGTAGATCGATCTCAACTGGTAAGTTGATCTCCCCTATAATTTCTCTTCTGGATCTATCAAAAGACTTGATTGTTATTAAACTTGGCTTGATGGAGATCGTATCAATGCCTAATAGATCCAAGGTAGCTAAAGGGAAGACATTTAAGGATGGCCTATTGTCAATGAGGACTCTTGTTGTGATGATATTGTTTACCCTCACTTTTATGAATAGAGGCTTCGTGTACTAGTTACCTTCTTCACCTAGTTCCTTAGTAGAGAAAGAAATCTGGTCCATAATGAGGATAGAGTTGGTGATAAACCCTATTCTTTCAGTCAGTATTTTACAAGGGAATTTAAGTTCCGTCAATGTTCTGAACAAAGCTTTCCGATGCGGTTTTGATGCCATTAATAGACTCATGAGGGATATTTGTGCTGGAATCTTAGCAAGTTAATCCATTACTTTATACTTGCTAAACTTGATTATTTTGGTGAAGGCAAACAATCCTTCTTCATGTTTAACGGGTTCATTGTTTGGTCTTTTCAGTACAGCTTTCATTTTCAAGTCTTCCCTTGGATCATAGATTCTACCAAAGCGGGTTATCCCTCTTACAAGTGAGCTTGATTGCCTTTGATTTACTACTCGGTAGTTGAAAGGGGTAGTTTTATAATACCTTTTAGTTTGTAGAACTTATTTCTCCTCTTGCTTGTAGAATCTATAGACTTGGGGCTCTCGGTTAGAACTAATCATGTTGATGGCGGGATCTGAAATGTCAAATATCATATTGATAATGGGCCCTTGGTTAGGCAGGGGGTTGTTGTTGACATTTGGAGCAGGAGCCTCCATAAAATCCAGATGGACTGTACTTTCATTAATTAAGTCTTGGATTTTGTTCCTTAACCTCTAGCACGAGTCAGTTTAACGGCCTACTTGCCTTAGGTGATATTGACACCTTGCATTGGGATAAACGAATCTTAGCCTATAGCTTTCATTGGGAACCTCAAAATGGAGCAGATTATCCTTTCTTAGTTTTTCAAGTATCTAACTAAGTGGAACAAGTATTTTAGTGAACTACCTATAGGCTCTATTGACTTGTAGTTGGCTTCTGTACTATTGTTGAGTTAGTGGAGGATTTTCCCTAAAAGAAACCTGAGAATCAGACCCAGTTTTCAAATTGAACATGCCAACAATTGCTTCTCTGGGCTTATTGGTGGTAAGTTTAACAGAAGGCGGTCTTCTGTCTGATGGTTCTTGTAACTTGCTAAAAGAGATGGCACTTTCAATTCGGTACCCTGCTACTACTACTTCTACAAAACTAGAAGAGGCTTGCCTAATCAAGTACGAGAAATAGGGTCTCTCGAAAGTGTTGACAAAAGTCTAAGTTAACACTTTCTCAGTCATGGAAGTAGATACCCTTGCAGCTAGGGACCTCTACCTTTAGGCTTACTCCTTAAAAGACTCATTGTGCCTCTTCCTCAAGGTAACTAAATCCATCAACATCACTTCAACATTGAACCTATATTGGTCATAAAACGCCTTAGCCAAATTCTCCCATGTGTTTATTTGGTTCAGGTCCAATTGGGCATACCAAGTCAAAGTAGGGCTTATCAGGCTGTCCTGAAAAGTTTAGATCATGAGTTGCTCATATTGCTCGTACTTACCCATTTTGCATATGTACAGCCTGGTGTGTAGTTTAAGGAACCTAATTCCATTATACTTCTCAAAGTTAGGTACTTTAGACTTCTTTGGGATGCTTCCATAGTCATAAGTAGACAAATATGTTATATTAACCTATTCGAATCCATCATACCCTTTGAACATTTTCATCTTTTGAGTGATTTGTTGAGTCAGTTGCTTCTTAAGCTTTTCAGTCCATCTTGATTAGTTCCGGGCTTTAGGTTAACTAGACATGAGTAAGTTTTCAGCTTGAAAGTTGGGTTGACCTTAGTATAGACCCCTTTTGTCTCAAAGGATTCAAAGGCCTAGTTAACTTTAGGGTAAGCCTCTTCTGCTTCGAAGGGTTAGGCTTCATCATTTTTTCCATATCGAGCTTTGTAGATTTCTTCATTTGATGGAGCTATGGACCTAAGCAAGGTAATGCTATCAGCAAGGAAGCTCAGTTGATCAGCAATCTTCCCCATTGTTCGTTCCAAAGAGTAGAACCTTAGCTCAATAGGATTACCAATTTCAAGGTTAACACTATTGTTGTTAGTGTTGATATTGTCGCTTCCTTTATTGGCCATTCTAGTCAATGAATGGGTTCAAGTAGGACTTCTCTGGAAGGCTTGACACTCGGGAGCTATCTTGGCAACCTATTTAAGACCACTTCTCAACAAGTTAGCACACAAATATTTTTAAAAGAAACAAATGAAAGATGAAGAAACACATGTCATACAGATGTGAAGAAATAGAATCAACGAATAACTAGCCAGATGGTAATTTTTATTATTTTTTTGTAACTTTTGGAGTTCCCTTTTACATTATTTGAAAAAGAAAATACATTCAAGAAGATTATTCCTATCTTTAAATGTTCTTTTGGTGCTTGACAAGCGTTCCCCTTTTCTGCTTACTGGACCCTGCTGGTGCTTCCTTCCTCTTTCCTGAGTTAGGCTCTTCTATTTCTTCAAGTTCATTGAGCCTCTTATGGGTCATCCTCAACTGATGTTCCAAGGCTCGAGAACATTGTTTTGATTCCCAAAAGAGATCACTTCATAGATTATTTCTATACGGGCTTGTACTTAGTTCATGTAGGTCTTGATTTTAGGATCCAGTTCAGCTAATGCAAGTTAGATGACCTCCGGAGCTCGATACTGGATCTCTCCTGCCTTATGGAGCTAACCGTACAAATATTCTTTAGTAACTTGGTGCTTGTATACTTCTCTTAGCCACTCTTTTAAATTGATGTTTAGGCTAACAGTCTTTGTTTCCCATAACTATTTTATTGCTCTAAGTTTGGACATCTTCAATGGTAGCGAAATTTGAAGGTCCTAATAATCTAAGGTCATGATAACCAACGGAGGCCTATAGACTATCTCTTAGATGCCTTTGAATTGTCTGATCATATTGTTAGGGTAATAGCTTATGCATAATTTCATCCCAATTAGGGGTATTGCTTGATAATTTTTGCAGCCAAAGATTACCCTGTTGAAGTTGCTCCATCTTGCTGTCTATAAGATATCGGTGATTTGGAAGTTTCTCAACACTTATACCCAGTAATAAGTAGATTTTTCTTCTAAAAGATTGACCTTATCGACAAAAGAATCAATCAAATCAATATTATGAGCTAACTCTCCTTAGATTTGATCAAGCCCATAACACTTCATATGGCTCATAAACCATATTGTGAGTAATGCCATGCTAGTCCTTAGTGCACCATCGTTCTTTTCTTTCAAAATATTAAGGCTTCTAATTTGTTCTACAAAGAGGGCTAGGACATTTGATTTGCCCTCGAGAAACTGACCCACTAACTTAGCAATGCTAAAATGGATGAGAAACTTTCCATTAGGGAATAGAAGAGTCCAGAATACCCAGTAATAAGTAGATTTTTCTTCTAAAAGATTGACCTTATCGACAAAAGAATCAATCAAATCAATATTATGAGCTAACTCTCCTTAGATTTGATCAAGCCCATAACACTTCATATGGCTCATAAACCATATTGTGAGTAATGCCATGCTAGTCCTTAGTGCACCATCGTTCTTTTCTTTCAAAATATTAAGGCTTCTAATTTGTTCTACAAAGAGGGCTAGGACATTTGATTTGCCCTCGAGAAACTGACCCACTAACTTAGCAATGCTAAAATGGATGAGAAACTTTCCATTAGGGAATAGAAGAGTCCAGAATACAGCTAGGATAAAGGCTTTTATTTTGTTCTGTCTCTAATCCTTGAGGTTACTACAAAAGATGCCTCGTTGGTTAGATTTAGGCTCAATGGAGAACCACGCTTTTAAGTCTTCGAACTTAATGCAGTTCCCAATAAAGCTTCTAAGGGCTTTCTTCACTTTAGCTATTTTGATTCTTAGGAATCTTGCAAAGGCATTTATCGGCTCCATTTTTAAATTTGGGGTGTATATATTTTCCAAAGAAGGGGCTTGAAGTAATTAGGTATACCCTTTGAGTGTTGGCTTAATTGTGTGAGGCCCAACTTGAAAAGCCACTTCTTCGACTTCCTAAAAGTTGTTAGGGCCCTAATCAAATTAATCTCTATTTTTACTTTAGGAAGTGATAGAATTAGCCTAATTTTGCTGACGATGGTCTCTTGTTCTCTTGGATTAAAGTATTGAAACCATTGGTCCAGAACGGGCTTGGGGCTGATGGGCTTGCCATCAAACTTTTCCTTGAAGTAGATGGAGTTAAATGAACAAGCCATAATTGAATTACAAAAGAACAATATGTTACAAGATCGCTTAATCATTGTTTACAATAAACAAAACTTATTTACAACAACTCTATGTTTACAATATATTTACAAAGGAAATCAACAAAACACCAAGCCATTAAATATTTTCATTCCCATCATACTTGATTATCCGTCGATCCTGGATGTCATGAATGCATAAAGGGTAGGTCCTATAGGTTCTTAAGCTCGTGTGATCTCACTTGTTAGAGAACACTTTCATTGATCACATCAAGCTTAAGTGGGGTAACCTAATCAACCTTAAGTAGTGGTTACACTATAGCACCCAAAGCTTACACAATGGCCCCCACCCCCCAATCTTAAGTTCCTAATACGGTTTAGGTTTAACCATTTCCACCATACATTTGTAGAAAATTAAATCCTCCCTCCAAATGGTTTAAATAGATAAAACTAAACCTGCAAAAACGTTAGTGCAATTATGATATAAATAATAAAGAATGAATAAGTAAATAAATTGCATTTAAGGTGATTTTTGAGGTTAATTTTAATTTTGGAAAGTTGAATGGCTAACCCTCTTAATGTCCCCAATGGAGTCACCAAGTTGTCGAGTATGGTTTTTCACTCTTGGTTTTTGTAAATTGGTTTTCTCTAAACTAATTAGTATTAAACCTTATTCGTTTAATACTAACCCTCGAAGAGTTTAAACAAAACTGGTTTCTATTTTGAAAACGCATTAGAGTTCCCATTTGACTGGCATCAAGAAAAAAGAGTTAAGTTATAACCAATTGGATAGATTGTTTATAACTTAGTTATTGGTCTATTAATTAAACCAATTTTATAAAAATAGTTTTAGAAACCAAAGATTTAGATTCGAAGGTTAGGCTTTTTAAACCCTTATAGGTATCACTAACTTTCCAATTTTAATCTTAATCTTAAAAATCACTTTTCAATTCTATAAAGCAGAACTCCATTATTTAACAAATTGGATAACTTTAGTAATCTAAACTAAAAAGGAAAAATAGATTTTTTTTTTTTTTACGGTTATCCCATAAGTGTCTACATACCCACTATTCGTGATCAGAAGTACATAGTTATTTTTTTTTATAAAACTTTAGTGAGTTGGTTGATTTAAGTTTTAAAAAAAGATCGGGTTTACGTTTTTACTTAGGTTAGTTTATTTAAGAAAATTCTACTAAATGATCCTAATTGGTGCTTTATTTTTGCAAACTCTAAAATAGTGCTCATTTAAGAAGGGTCCATTTATTTTTATCTATTTTGAAAAAAAAAAAAAAGATTTTTCTAAGTATTAAAAAACGATTTTTATTCACTAACCTATCTACTTATTTTCATTCTCATTTTTATTTTAATTATATTATCTTATTTATTTATTGCTTATTTTATCTATAAAATATAAACTACTCTTTTCTTTTTCTTCTTTTTTTTTCTTTTTCTTTTTCTTCCTTTTTCCTTTCTTCTTCTCCCTTCTTTCTTTCCTTTTTTTTTTTTTTAATTTACAAGTACATTAAATAAAAGATATAAAATGAATAAATTATAGACTAGGTCGGGCTTGGGTTAGCTCCAGGTCCGCTCGAGTTGACTTAGGGGTCGACTCGAGTTGGCTTAGTTAGCTCGAGTCGGCTTAAGTCGGCTTAAGTTAGTTCAATCGACTCCGATCAACTGAAGTTGGTTCGTTCAACTCTAGTTGGCTTCAATCTGCTCCAATTAGCTTCAGTAGACTTTGATCAGCTTCAGTCGACTTCAGTCAGCTTGTACGACTCCGATTAACTCGAAAAGTTGAATTAGAGTGTCTTACCTAGGGTTTTAAGGTGTGAGGATTTCGATGGTGAGGGTGATTTTCACCGAAAACTACCATGGAAAAGGCTATCCTAGAGAGAGGAACTGTGCTAGAGAGAGAAAGTGTAGTGTGTGTGTGTTCCTTAGAGTGATTCTACTGCTTCTTTATGTTAAAGATGAAAGACTAACCCCTATTTATACTGTTGGTACGAAGCTTAAGTTGAGAAAGTCGAGAAAAATGAATTAATTTGCCGGAATCCATTAATGGGTTTTGCGCCAAAAATTTAATTTTTTTTCCCTTTTTGAGATCAATTTTAATTGCACGTTTGACTAAATTTGGATGAGTTATTAAGTGAATTTAGAAGTAAGCCATGCATGCTAGTGAAATCAGGTAATAAATGGAGTAAAAAATGGCCTCAAATTGAGCACATGAGAAATGGAAGAAAAGCTAGAAATCTAGGTCGAAAGCTAGAAGAAGATAGGGTACTGGTTACGTACAAGGTACGTACCACATGCGTATTGCAAAATTAAAGGGTGCACAACAATATGCCCTCTATTCTTATCTTTTTTAACGGGGCCAAAGGCCCTCAATTGAATCTTGGTCTGATCCCCATCCCCCTTTTTTTTATATTTTATTTATTTTCTAACTAAAAAATAAAAAATAAAAAAAGTAAGAATCCTAACACTCCTAAAAAATCTTCTTACTCTCTCCTCTCTTTTTTTCTTTTCTTGGTTTTTTCCCTTATTTTTCTTAATTTTTTTCTAAATTTCTTATTTTTTTGGCTTTTTCTAAATTTTTTGTATTTTTCTAAACTTCTAAATTTCTTATTTTCTTTATTTTTTTTCCTATTTTTGTATTTTTTTGAAATTTCTTTTTTTTTCTAAAATTTTTATTATATACTTTTTGGGTTTTCTTTATTTATTTATTTTTTGTGTTTTTCCTGATTTAAGACCCCTTATCCTATTAAAATAAAATAAAATGGGCAAAAATTGGGTGTCTATAGTGAGTTGAAATAGATGTGAAGATCCAATGTCTGTGTTTTAGGTTTTCATGTCTAAGGCTTTTGAAAAGGTCTAGTAACGTGCTTCTCTTTAAGGATTGTGTTTTTGATTTAGACATGTCCTAAGGAATCAAGAGTAATGTCCATTTTGGGGATGGGTAAATTGGATATGTCTCCACTATTCTCATTTATTAATTTCCAACTTGCATTCCTCTTTTGCCCCTCAGCATCAGTTTTGTGTTGGGCCTAATTGATAGGCTATAAGGTGCTTTTAGCTCAAATAAGTGACTACTCAAACTAGGCTTAGGTTAAAATTGTCATTGTTGTCCATCGTCTTACTTTAGAATGAATGGATATGGGCTTTAGAAAGATGGGCTTAACCGTTTAAAAGCAAGAACTCAAAGCCCATAAATTTCATACTTGTTGATTTTTTTTTTTAATTTGAAAAATTTATGATTTTTTTTTAAATGTTATTCTAGAGGTATTTGAAAACACTTATGTTACAAAAAGCTATATTACAAAAAGCTATATTACAAACCGGGTTATTGTCATCTCCTAACTTATTGGAATAACTGAAAAAGTTACACAGTTGACAAGAAAGAACAACTTTTTTACAATGTTGACAACCAAGGGTAATGATTTATTTACAAGTAAAAACTCTTAAAAACCTTGAACGATGCTAAAAAGAATCTATGCTATAGGTAACTAGATTATTAACATTGCTTAAATAATAGAAGAACCAAATTGCAAAGATGACATAGCGAGGACGATAAAGCTACAAAAGGACAATTGATAATTGAAGGGTTATAATTTTAGAAGAAGAATGTCTAATGTTACAAAAATCTAAGCAAGGAACAATATAGGAATAACGGCTATTTATAGATCATGAGTAACAAATGTTTACAATTTGAAGGATTTTTATTTTTCTTTTTTTATGTACATGTGGGTTATTGAACAAACTTCCAATACAAGTAAAAAAAAATGTAAATAAATATACAAATAGCATACAAGTAAAGCATACCGATGCAAATGCAGGACTAACAACTAGATAATAGTGCAATAATTTAAAAAAATATTAAGAGTTGTAACTTTATTAAAATCAATTGAGTACAAATGATTAGACCCTCATTAGGTTTATAATCTTTCTATAAGTACAGACGTAGATAAAGCATAGAGAAAATTTTACAAAAGCAAAATATTTTTCAATAGTTTAAAAGGAATTTTTTTTTACATGGAAAAAAAAAGAAAATATATGGAAAAATTTATATGACCAACATTTCATATGGGAAAATAATAAAATCACAACTCCTTACGCATGATATATATATATATTGAAAACATTGCATTAATATTCATTTGCTTGCCCATAAAAAAATTTAATGCAATTTAGTAGGTTTAATCTTAAATCTTGTTATGATACTTTTTATTTGCCAAATTAAAAAAGAAAAAAAGAAAAAAAAAACAATACATAATACCCATATTGCAAAATAATACAGGAGCAACCATATATTAAATAAAAAAAATCGAAGATAACAATATATAGAGAGAAAAATATAGTATAAAATTAATGCAATATGCTACAAAAACATTCCATGCAATAAAGGTCAATAAATATTAAATTATAGGAATGAAATCATTATGAACCTACGGTTAAGGAATACACTTATATATAAGTGGATTGAAATAAAAAATAATAATGAAGCTTATGGACACTTATATATAAGGGTATTGATTCTTTTAATTTCCCTGCTTTTTTTTATTTTGAAAAAGAAATCCCAACCAACCGCAGATTATCAAATTTTCCTATAATTTAACAATGACTAACTCCTTTTTCTTTTTTTTTTGTCAAAACAAAAAAAATCATGTAGAAGGATGGGATTTATGGTTCTCTGGCTCTGTAGCTCCAAGCATTTCTAGAGAAAAACCTAGTGGGCTACATCAAAGTTTGAGTAAGCTCGCCTATCATCGCCAGGCAGGGGTAAAGACCCTAGCAATCCAAAGGTTACACAATGGTAGCATGTCTTAAGTTCCTTAGATAGTTAGATAGCTTAGGTTTGACCACATCTAAACACACAAATGATAAAATAAATAAATAAATAAACGTTCCCCCCAAATCTCTAATAATGAGCCCATTAGGCCAAACTTTTCCTAAAGGCCCACATCACTAAAACTCAATTAGTACAGCTATATTACGATATATAGATAAAAAAAAATAAAAAATGAAAGCCTATTAATTAATTTTTATTTTTACATGACTAGCTTACTAAGGTCTCCAGTGGAGTCACTAATTCTATCAAGCTCTATTTTGGTTTTTCCTAATTTAACCTATATTAAGCTCAATCTGCTTAATATAAATTACTCGACATATGCCTAAAAAATATTTTTCTTTGAAAAAATGTCTAAGAAATATTTTGTTTTGGAGTCGCTAACCAGTTAGACTAGTAAAAAGTTAAATTAAGGTTTTCAGGTGTGAAAACCCTAATTTACCTACTAATCTACAAATTTTCTAAAAAAAATTAATTTTTAGAAAATTAATCAGAAAAACTAATTTCGAAAGTTAACTAATTAAGACTAAGCAACCATATGAAAACTAAAAAAAAAAAAAAAACTAATAGGCCTTTATTTTATAATTTTCTAAAGATGTCAAAATATGCAAAAATGTACAAAATGCAATTAAAATAAATTCTTAATAATTATTATTACTAATTTTTCAAGAAAAAATGTTTTTATTTTTTTATATGATTGACCTAGAGGTGCCCACGTAATACTTAGTCAGAATCAAACCAATGTAGTTCTATTTTTTTAAAAAAAAAAAATTTAATGGGTTGATTTTTTTTTTTTTAAATTGAGGTAGATTTACGTTAGTTATCAATTTATCTTTTTAAAAATAAAAACTAAAAAGATCTAATTGCCAAATTTACTTTAAAAAAAAAACCTAACTAACTAAATATTTTGAAAACTCCAATTAAGATTTTTATTTCTAAAAAAACTACTATGTATCAAAAATCATTTTTCTAAATTCTAAATGCAAGATATACTAATATACAAAATTTAGATAAGCGTCTTCTCCAAAGATATGAACCTCGAAAAAAGAGACGCAACTTTTTCTAAAAAAAATACAATTTTGATAAAAATGAAATTTAACTAAAAATATAAAATTTATCTAAAAAAATTATCTAATTAAAATACAAAACATCTAACTTATGTTAAAATCATCAAAATAACTTACACTAAAAAAAAGTTAGTAAAATAAAGCGTTTGATTAAAAAAACAAAATAAATAAATAATGAAAATAATTTACCTAATTACTTAAGCAGACCGGATTGTGTATGTGATCAGACTGGTATGCATGAACTCGGACTGGACCTTTCCGTTCATGTCGTGATCGTATGTGCCGTGTAAGCTGCTGTGCTCATGCAGTGAAGTGTATGTGTTGCTCGTAAGTAGATGTATGTGTAGGACATGTGTTGTGCTCGGTGTGATCGGACATGCAACGGTGTGGACAATGCTGTACTCATGATTGTGGATGTGGAAGGGATGTGGAATGTGTGATTGGTGAAGTGGACAGTGGCGTGTGCTTAGTAGACGTATTTGTATGTTCTGTCTTAGATGTGGAGATAGTGAAAGTGGATTGTAAATGTTCGTAGGTGTGTGACGGTGTTCGAAAGTGATTGATCATGTGTAAGTGAATGAATGTAAGCAGTGTGTAAATTCGTGAGTGAGAGTTTGTAAATTTGAAACATGAGGAAGTATGAGGGATTGTGTGTGTTTGAGTGTAACGTAAGGGATTGTGTGTGTTTGAGTATAATGTGATGAACTATGATGTGTGAAAGTGCTGGAGGCATGGACTTTGTGTGTTTATGAGTTTGGTCTAATTATGAAAACGTCTCCAAAGCTTACAACAAAAACCACTATTTATAAACCATGGATTTTGAATCTTTTGGATATAGATTTAATCTTAACAAATCTAATATTGATAAGATACAATCATACCTGATTTGGATTTGTTGAAGATTTAATTCAATTTTTAGAAATCCTGCATTGATTTAAGCTTTCTATCTTGGGCCAATTTAATCTATCTTAACACTAATCCATTTAATAAGTCCTAAGCCTATTTAGCCTAATATAAATTAGATACAAAAATCTGCTTTATGTACTCGATAAAAAATATTTCTAAATGAAGCCTAACTATTCAACGACTCGAAATTTATTAAATTAAATGTATATCTTCAACTATTATTTGATCCGACCCCAAATAACTCAACTTGACTCTAAACTTTATATATATTTCTTTCAATTTTTATTTATTATTATTTTAATCTGGCCTAATAAGAAAGAATCTTAACGCTGGATCTATAATGATGCAACTACATTTACAATAGGTATTTATACTCCAAATATTAAGACAACAACTATAAATGAAAATGACTAAAAGGGATAAAGTCATAAGTAAATAATGTGCAAAGAATGGGAAAAGGCATAAAGAGAAAATAAAGAAAAGCATTTGTCTTGGATAAGGGATTCTATCATATGATTGCTCGGATGCGTGGTTGTAGTTCTGGCTAAAATAGATAAACTGTATGGTTAGGTTAGTGACTACCAAGCAAGATAAGGAGTTTTTCTAAGGTGAGTGCAACTCAGACATACTTAGAGTAATTTACATTCAGGCCGACTAAACTAGTAATTGAGTGAGCCAAGTTGTTATTCGAACGTATCTAAGATCGGTAGTTAGAGACTATTGATAAGTACAAGATGGTTTACCTCAAATAAGGCAACAGACTAGTAGATTGAAGCAACATAGACTCATCAGGTGCAGGTTGGCAAAGAAGAACTCACTTGGCCATACTCTTAAGCCCTCGAGCTAGAGCTTAGGTTAGAGGTCTGGTGCTTTGATTCCTATCACTAAGGCTTAACTTTGGAGTTCCAACATACTTCAATCTACTAGACCAAAAGGTACCTTAATGATTAGAGTGTCATCGCCTTCTATTTAAGGGGTATCATAGGATGGAAGGTAATTCCAACCAAGTAACCTTGTATGGTTACACTTAGCAAGGAAAAGTTCCTAAGTAAGAAGAAGAGTAGGATGTTTTCCTGAGCTAAAGATCATTTAGGATACTTTAGAAGATCAATGATAATGCTTGTTAACTAGAGTTGCTCCAGGTGTATAGAGCCTTTAGCACATTCAATTTTCCTAACCTAAAACCCTATATACTCAAGGAAGAAGGAGGTTAGCTAGAAAACTATTTAGATTCGACCCAAAATCCACAACAATCCAAGGGAATGATGGGAACAAGACTCGAGGTCCCATCACCCGTGCCCAAGTTTGAGGACTCAAGAATATAGAACGCTAGATCATTTACCTTTGACCTAATCCAGAAGAGTCATCCCTGTTAAACCAACCTAAGTTGCTTTGTTTCTCGAGCTCATCTATGCCTTTCTCCATACTACAGCTTAAAGTTTTTGATTTGTCTTGACCTAAGGACAGCTTGGCTTATGTAGCTAACATCTTAGCCATCAAGTCTCTAAGCTACCCTTGCTAGGAGCCAACCTATTAGGATTATTGCCAACGTAGCCTAGGACCAACCAGTCTCTAAGCTGTCCAAGTTAGAAGCCAATTGATAAACTACAATGTTGATGGGAATCTAACCTCTAAGTTGTCTGTACTAAACTATCTACATAGTATGTCAACCTCTTTTAAATCTCTACTATCACCAAAATTAAGATTGCTAGTCTTAGGTCTACTAACCCAGGGTCAACTAAAGTGGGTCTAGAACCTAGTCACTCGAGCACTCAAAGGATGGCTAAACAAACATGAGCTCACATATATCTAAGGGTTCTAGGCTCACTATATGCAAGTTGTTGTACTATCATCTAAGCTTCCAAACCTCCAATTAAGCTACAAGTCACATTAAGATAGCTTGGGTTTATTGACCACCTACCTTCTATCCGAAGGTTTGAACTGAGGTCACCAATTGTCAACCTTCACAAGGGATGAAGACCATAATAGCCTGGTACCTAGTGACTCTAACCATACTAATTTGTCTTTACATTTAGAAGCCCAACCAACAAATGATGGTCACATACCTCACTAAGAATGTGAAGGAACCTACTACTAGAAGTTTCTTTTGTCATAATATCCTTTTTTACCCTTGATTATTCTTGATATTTTGCTCATTTCGGAATGTACCCTTTCTGTCTTTTCCTTATATAGTAAGTAACCCTCCTTTATAGGTATTTAAACACTTGCAAGAGGCAACAGACACAATCATCTTGTTTTTTAATATTATTGAGTATCTTTTCCTAGTTGAGCTTGTATGCTTTGGTTTCCTCATTGCTCTTATCTAGTTCCTATTCTAGCTATGAATTAGTGGCAAGTACCCTCACTACTATCATTCATGAGTCATATTAAGTCAATGGTGTAAGTCCGATTGTGAACCTTGGTAAGTCATATACTCAATTTAGCCTTCGGTTGTTCTAGAAAACCACTTCTATTCTACTTCTCAATGAGAAGGACCCATCTCCCAAGCTCAAGGTAAGCTTTAGTAGTTAAAGATCGCATTAGGCACATCACTACTTACTTTAGATAAACTGATGCCTCTAGGTCACCTAGAGGCTACTTCACTCCATTCAAGTTTAGCCCGCACAACCAGTAACACGTGTCCATGTCCCTTTTTCATACAAAATTATTGTTAGAACATTCCTTTTTGTCTTTTCTCCTTTTTACCTTTTCCCTTATACATTAACCATAAGATTTTCCTTCTAAGGATGAATTTCCCTTTAGGTAATTGTCTACGATAACCCATTTTGTATAGCTGGATCAAATTATCCTATCATTAATACATTAAATATCCAATTACTTCTCCATTATTGTTCTTAAGTAAGCTTTGAGCTACCTAAACCACTACCCCTAGCTCTTATATAATCCCTTAAGCAATGAATAGTGAAAAGTGCCCCCTTTTCTAGAGTTTATGCATAATACCAAGCTTTAAATTAGTTTTAAGTGTGATTTGTAGTGTATAATATCCACAAGTTAGCTCACGATTTTACTTAAACCCATGCTAATTCTGTTGATAGCAAAATTTCTTTTAATAATATTGCTCGGTAACTTAGCTGCCGAGTCACTATCATTACCATTTTCTGTTCAGGCCTCCAATTGCTCAACTAATCTATTAGGTTTAAAAGGCCTGGCCTGCTTATATATAAAGGTGTATAAATGGGCTTTAGCCCGCAAATCAACTCATTTAACTTGCTTTTAAAACGAGTTTGGGTCAAGGTTTTTTCGCCCATTTAAAAGCGGGCCAAATAAACGTAGCCTGTTTAACTCGCGAGCCAAAGTGGGTTAGTTTTAATCTATCCGTTTAATACATTTTTGCATTTGGCCTATGGGTTGGCCCATTTAACCCACTTTTTAAATGGGTTATGGCTAAGGTTTTTTTGCCCATTTAAAAGCAAGCCAAAGTGGGCAAGGTTGGGTGGGCTTATTTGCACACTTCTACTTATATATTCAAATTTAAAAAGTGGCATGGATAGTTGTGACTTTGTGCGATCTCATTACATAACCACCCACTATTCCTATTCTTTAGACATATGCTTAATTATGAAGCTGCCAAATAGTCGATGATTAATGATTACCCATTATTACAAACATCTTATATGTACCTATAAATAAAGGGAAAAAAGCACTGTGAGAACTCTCTTACACTCTTTAGCATTCTAAGCCTTCTTATTTACTTACTTTCTCACTCAAACACTTACTTACTTAGGCATCGAAGTGGCTACGTCAAACTGGCCATGGCACTACCTTTAGCCTTTCATTCTTACTTTTGTAGGACAAAAATTCCACACTAAAATTAATTGACAACATTTAGGCCCGTCTGTTTCCAATATATTCACCTATATGGCAAAAACAAGGATGACCAAAAGTGCAGGTGCTAGTTCTTCTCCCTAAAACTTTCCAAGGGGAAATAGGCATACTAACAAATAATGTTTAGTTAGATTGGGGCAGCTTTATGTTGATTTAGCCAAAGAAAATTAAGAGCTTAATAGGAAGAATGATGAAATTCTTAATCTTCTTCGCATGGATATTCAACTAGATCAGAACCGAAGCCATAGTGATAATAACGCCGAAAATTTTGATGATTTGATTTATTCTCCTAAATTTCCCAAGAACTAGGTCGAGATCACACTTAAGCCTTCGATCCTAGCTCTTAGAAAGGCTGACAAAGGAAAGCAACCATAGTAGGTGCACCATGTAAGACCTTTGCGTATTAGCACCCTAATGAGTTATTAATTGCATGTATTTTTCATGGTGATTTCTTATGATTTTCCTTAATATTTAGTTTTTTTAGATAATTATACTTAATTGAGTAAATTTTTTTTCTAGATTTTGAAACAATCTATGAGAGAAAACAAGAATATAGAAACAAATTTCACTTAAATTGAAGCTAAAATGAGCAAGTTATAAAGGTTTGAAGATCGACACGACCGAACAACATAACTGTATCGTTTCCAGACAAATTTGGAGCTTATATTCAACCATGAATCATAGCTAAGGATACAACTAAAAGATACGGTTGTATCTCTAGCTACGTCTTTTCCAGCCAACTTATTTTTTTTATCTCTTCATATATAAAACCTTGTTAGGGCTTATTTAAGAAAAGGAACTTGTTGGATACAAATTGGAGAGTTTTTCAAGCCAAAGACACTCAAGAAAGCAAAGCGCAAAGAAGACTTCAAGATTCAATTTTTTCTTTATACTCTATGATTTTCTTTCCTACAAATTTCTACTCATTGTTTTTAGATTCTTATTTTACAATGTACTGTAAGTAAGTCTTTGGTATCTAAGTCTTGTAGAATCTAGATCAACTCATGTGATATGATTATTAACTTATTTAATTAATTCTTTAGTCTTTTCTTGATTCAACTATGTTTCTTCATGATTTAGGTTATTATTTCTACGAGTAGTAATCTAGAATTTGATATCTTATAAGAGAATCGATAGATTTCTTATAAGATTAGATATAGGAATAATTGATGAGGATTATTGCAAGATTCTTCTAGAATTTTGAATTAAAGCATAGAGAATTCATTGTTCAATAATGCAATCTTACGTCATGCTATTGAGAAAAGATTCTAATAGGTAATTTTAGGCTTAAGGTTAATTGGTTTAAGAAAGTAATTAACTTTAGTAGAGAATTCTCCTAGTCAATAAAGATTAAAGAAAAAATTAGATTATCTTTAGGAAAATCACATGTTAAATCTAGGGGAAGCAAAGATCTAGATACTTTTTTACGAATCTTAAAGTAATTTATAATTTTATTGCTTTCTTGTTTAAGTTCTTGAATAATTCTTAATTAGACGTTAATCTATTAGTTGCTACAATTTAATTTAGGCTCTTTAAATTTCTTGAAATTTAATTTGCCCATTAAATAATAGAGACCTAATAAGTATTAATAATCATAGTCTCCGAGGGATTGACATTCGGACTTAATCCGTTTATTATAATTTAATAGGTGCACTTGCCTTATATTACATCCCTACTTCAACCAGTAAACAATTTCAGATAAAGAGGAGTCCTTTTGTCCCTAAAATATTGGAGGAAGTGATACCACAGCACATTAAACTACCACAATTCAAAAATACAATGGAACAATGGACCTAGAAGATAAGATCATCTTGAGTACTACCATACCTTGGCTAAGCTTCACAACTTAAGTGATGTTGTGACTTGTCAAGCATTCCCTTCAATCCTGAGGAATGCAGCGAGTACATAGTTTAAACATTTCAAACCAAACACAATATTATGTTTTGAGGAGCTAGTAAAAGTGTTCCTATAGCACTTTCTTGCAAGTAAGCTCCCTATTAAGGATTAATTTATCCTTAACACTATAAAGCAAAGATCAAACGAATCCATTAGAGACTACTTAGCATAGTTTATGGCTGAGATGGTTAAATCTTAGAATTAGATATGAGTGTTGCTTTTAATGTAGTGATTGATGGAGTCAAGCCATATGGAGACTTCTTTAAGTCTCTAGCCAAAAAACAAGTGAAATGATTTTGCTGAATTCATAGAGGGATAAAAATTGTTATATTAGTTATTAGGATGAGCCCATTATTTATTTAAGCTTAACTCCTTGGGTTAGGTGACAGGGCCTAAGGAGTCTAGTCCATATTGGGATGATTTAGGGAGATTTGGCTTGCTTGGCTTGGAATAGGGATCGTTGGATCGATCTATCTACCTCCAACTTTTCTCCAGTAAGCTCATGCACTTATAAGGTAAGCTACTGGCTTTAGGCCCATTAGTTAACTCATTCTGGATAACCATGAATCAAGCAAGCTTCGTCTTATTCATTGATCACTTAGATGATCCGATGGATGTTATCATGCCCAAGAGCCTATAAATACCCAGTATTTCCTCATCATAAAAAACTCTTAGAGAGATCAGAGAAACAATGCTCCACTGTGAAAACTCTACTCTCTAAGATCAAATAGTGTTCAGGTAAAAAATTGATCTCATTTGCTCAATCTACAAGGTGAACAATTAAGGTCCCCTAAGGTTGCCTTGTCTATCACTTGTGCATTTTGAGACACTGAGATTACATGTTCTTCCTCCCTATCTTACTAATCATTCCTTCAAGTAATAGTCTCGCGTCATTTCTTTAAAGCCACGTGTAGTGCACTACTCACGTAGCACATACGTGACCACTCCAATCAAACCCCCACATCTATAAAGGCAAAGGTTATGTCTTATATTTAGCAAGAGGATAACATCAAAGCTCGATATGAGGCCAATTAAAATAGAGGAGATTAAAAGAATGATAAGAAGAGGAATGCGAAAGATCAACTTGTTGCACATGATGATCAATTTTTGGAAGGGACTAGTGGCAAAAGAAAGAGACCACGCATTCTAACTTATCCTGCTCATACCCCACTCAATTGTCCAATCGTAAATATAATGATGGAAGTACACAACTAAAGAGGAGTACTACAATGGCGTAAAAGAATGAGAGGAAATCCATCACATAAGATTTCTAACAAATATTGCAGTTTTCATCGCGATAGAGGGCACAACACTTACTAGTGTCTTCAACTCAAAAATGAAATTAAGGATGCAATTCAACAAGGGTACTTAAGTAAGTTTTTTGCCCATAATACCGAGAATATTGAACAATAGACTCAAAGACGATGTGAAGAGCAAGAAAATGTAGCGTATCCTCCTCAGGGCGGAAGAGATGCAACAGATGGAGGTAATAATAGGGCACCAGATGGTGTAATAAACACTATCATCAGTAAACCTTCCACTTTAGGCCAATCAAGCTCTTTGAGCTTGACTAACGCCTTATAGTATGTTTGTAACGTACGAGGTAAGAAGGTCAAGGTCGACAATTCCATCTCTTTCATAGAGGAAGATTTCAAAGGCATAAAAAGGCCCTACAATGATGCATTAGTAATTAGTGCGAGAGTTGCTAACTTTGAGGTCAAAAAGATCCTAGTGGATACTAGAAGTTCAATAAATATTATTTTTCAATATACATTCAACCAGATGAAGCCAAAGATCAAAGCGCAGCTGAGATCTTACAATTATGATCTATATGCTTTTAATAATCAACCCATACGAGTTACTGGAGTTATTTCTCTTCCTATTTAGATTGGAGATGATGAACATACTATGGAGTACAAGGTAGATTTTTTTGTTGTCAAGTGTTGGTCTCCTTATAATATGATCATGGGTTAACCATGCTCATATATGTTTAGCATGGTTTCTTTAACTATACACCTCAAGGTAAAATTCCCTACTCCCTACTCCTAGTAAGGTTGAAGTATGCAAGGGAGACTAACTATTGGCAAGATCCTTATATTTGAGAGTGCTATGGCATGAAGTTTTTTAAGTTGAAACTGATCTAGAGAGGAAGTTTTATAGCATTGAAAATGCCGAAGAGGAAGTAGAAGAAGTCCCATTAAGAAGCAATGTTGGAGAAAAAAAAAAGATAGGTAGACCATTATTAGCAAATATTCAATAGAATTGAATTAATTTTCTTCAAGATAATGACGATGTCTTCGCTTAGTCTCCCTCAAATATGTTGGACATCCTTAGAGAGGTAATTACACATAAGCTCCAAATTGATCTAAATGTAAAGATAATTCAGCAAAAGAAAAAGCAGTTTGCCCCTGAATAGCAAACAACCATTGAAGAGGAGAATCAGAAGCTATTAAAGGCAAGATTCATTAGGGAAGAGCCTTATCCAACTTAGCTAGCTAATCGAGTGCTAGTCGAGAAGTTAAACAGCAAGTGGCATATGTATATACACTTTATGGATTTGAACAAGGCATGTTCCAAAGATTGCTTTCCCTTGCTAAGAATAGATTAGATGGTTGACTCAACTGCCGACCATGCCTTACTCTCTTTCATGGATGTATTTTCCATCTACAATCGAATTGAGATGGAGAAAAATGATAAGGTTCACACTTCTTTTATCATAAAATTTGGGATATATTGTTATACAATGATGCCTTTTGGGCTTAAAAATGCCAGTGTAACTTATCAAAGGCTTTTGACCAAGAAATTTAAGGCGCAAATTTACTAAAATGTTAAGGTTTATGTCAACGATATGATATTAAAGAGTAAAGTAGAAAGTCAGCACCTTACCAATCTTGAAGAGATGTTCAACGCCTTAAGGAGATACAATATGAAGCTAACCTACAAAAGTGTGTTTTTAGCGCTACCTTAGGCAAGTTTTTGGGGTATATGGTCACTTAGTGCAACATCGAGGCAAACCCAAGGAAGGTTAATGCAATTTGAAACATGAAGTCCCTTAGCACTATTAAAGAAGTTTAGGAATTGACCGAGTGGATTGCTACCTTGAATGGATTTGTACTAAAAAGTGCAGATTGGTACGCAAAATTTTTTAAAGTGTTGAAGAACTCAAAGGGATTTCAATAGATTAACAAATGCAAGGCAGCATTTAACGAGTGGAAAGAATTTCTAGCATCATTGCTAATACTCTCAACACCTATCCTTGAAGAAGACTTTTTTTTATATCTATTAGTCAGTAGCTAAGCCCTTTCATCTGTCTTGGTTCAAATAGAAGGTAAAGAGTATAGGTTAATTTATTATGTGAATCATGTCTTACAAGGCTAGGAACAAAGATATATGAAGATCGAGAAGTTTTTTTGTAATAGTAGTTCTTTCAACAAGGAAATTGAAGCCGTACTTTAAGGCACATCAAATAATTGTTCTTACTTATCAACCTTTACAACAAGATAATTAAAACCCACATATCCATATGACGAGCTTTTTCAAATATTCATGAACTTATGCACTTAATATGGTTGAAAATATGGTTCAGGTCAGGAGAACGTGCTCAAACCATATTTCTAACTAGAATAGTAATTCTAATGTAAGCGAATTACTATTTACCTAATAATTATAGATAAATCGCCTTAACGGGTAGATTTATACTATAATTAGAATTCCGCTACTCCAAAAGATGGGCGAATTTTATTGAGTTTAGTTAAATCCCATTTAGTTAATTTCGAACATCAATTCAAGATAATTGTATATGTTCAAATGAGAATAGATTTGCAAATCCTAATTTGATTTTTCTTCCATCTCCTAGATCCAAAACCTTTATAGTGTAGCTAAGATATTTAGTTTAGTATTGATTTTATTAATTAGTTTTTACTCTTTTTTGATTCAATTGTCGATGGCTTAACTTAGGAAAAAACTCGAGTGATTTAGTATTTAGTACCTAGCTCCCTGTGAAATATGACCTTAACTCATTATTTATACTACTTCGACAACCTGATTCACTTGTCGATGTTCACTTTCTTTGCGAGTAAAGTTTTTGGCGTTGTTGTAGGGGTGCTTCCACTTTGCTCATGTTTGATTAGTAGTTGACCCCTTAGACTAGGCCTCTTTTATTTTCATTTGTGCATTTACTTTTGGTAGATTAATTCAGTAGTAGTTTCGTTATTTTATTTGATTCCATAGTCCTTAGTTGGTAGCTCTCTTCTTAATAGTTAATTTAGTAAAATTTTGGTACATTTCCCTTTATTTTTATTGCTTACTAGTTAGCTTCTTGTTGCTAGCTTATTAGTGCTTATTTGATAGATTTTTCTTCTTGCTAGCTGCATTTTATAATTAAAAAAAAATATTCAGCTTTGTGTCTATTTCTTGGTATTATGAGTCTTAGCCTATTGCTTGTCAGTTTGATAGTTTCAAACTTAGTTTAGTTCGTAGTAAGTTCGTGCATAACCATTTGCTAGATTTTGTTTGTTTGACTAAATTTCCCATCCTTTGAATTAGCATTAGAAAAATACAATTTCCAGCTTTATGTCATTACGGTGTTCTTTGTGTTTTATGCATCTTTTTTAGTGGAAATTGTGTTTATACTTATGTTACACTTTTAACTATAGTTGTTGTATGCTCCATTAAGTAAAGATTTGATCTTTTTACATTATTAGGATGTTAGTTGATTCTTAGCCTTATTCATGTTTATAATTTTAAGTATGATCATTGTTTATTTGTGTTTGGTTTAGCTTCTTGTTAGTTTAGGTTCTTGATAATTGTTAAATTTCTACCTTCTAGTTAGTTTATCTTGCTATTCTAGCTTAACTAACACTTTGTTTGGTTAATTTTTCATTATAAAAATTGTAACTAATTGAAAAAAAAAATTCAATATGGTTATCAAGTGTTTACTATTGTTTACCTTAGCTTGTTGCTTTAGATTTCAATTAAGTTGAATTTAATTTAATTTCTTGATAGTTTAGAGCTTTAATTTTGCCTTAATCTTGCTATTTATGTGGTTTACTCATCTAATATTGTGCACTTTATATAAAAAAACAAAAATTTCAACCTTGTCTCATTGTCATCTTTCTTATGTTCTATGTACCTTTCTTAGTGCAATCATGTTTTTGCTCATTGCTTTTGATATTAGAGCAATGGTTGTTTACTTTATTGTGTAAAGTTTCAATATTTTTACATTTTAGGATTCATCTATTAGAGCTTTTAGTTATTTTAGTTTATAAAGATCTGTATTTAAGAAAAATCCATAAAAGTTGAATTTTTTTTAGAAAAATTGAAAAGATTCTTCCTTTAAGTTTAGCTTATGTATGTCTAGTGAAAGAGTGCTTGATTTAACTTTTCTTTTTTATCTTGAAATTAAGTGAACATTTCACCAACATTTGAGAGAAAGAAGAGTCAATCTTGAGCAATTGAGAATCATGGAAGGTAATGGGAATGAAGAGGATAATAATGCGCAAAATGGATAGATTGTAGGTGGAAATAAGGATGCGAAACCATTGTAGGAATACTTCATAACCATTGTTGAAGAAGTTACACCAGCCATTGCGTGGTCCACAATTCAAGTGAATAACTTTGAGTTAAAGCCTACATTGATATAAACGTTACAGGTAAATCAATTTAGGGGTGGACCTTCAGAAGACTCACATGACCATTTGATGAACTTTATGTCGATTTGTGACATACTCGAGCAATGGCGTTTTAGATGATGCGATTTACCTTCACCTATTCCCTTTCTCTCTTAGGGATAAGGAGAGAAGATGGCTAAACTCCTTATCGACACAATTAATTACAACTAAGGATCATTTGGCATAGAAGTTCTAGCAAAGTTCTTTCCACCCAATAAGACCTTTTAGTTAAGAAATAAGATTAGTTCTTTTTGCTAGTATGAAGGAGAGACATACTATGAAGTGTAGGAAAGATTCAAGGAGCTGCTTAGGCGTTGTCCTCACCATGGTATACTCTTTCCCTCTTTGGTTTATATTTTCTATAATTAAAGCTGGAAATTTTTTTTTCCTTAGTTTTTTCTATATAAAATGCAACTAATAAAAGGAAAAGTTTTTCAAACAATAACTAAATAGGGGATATCCCGAGCACTTAATAAGCACATGGCACATCTCCTTGAATAAATAATTCTTGGAAGGGTTCATGAGTCCTTAATGTCCAACTTGTGAAAAATGTGAGGAATAAAGAGCTCCCCAATGTAAATAAATCAAATAGAAGATGCATGAGTGCTTAAAGCCAAAAAGAACACAAAAATTAGAAAATGGGAAAAGCCGAGAAGAGCAAAGTAAATGAAGAGCCTAAAGTTTTGTAACATTTACTTGGTAGTATCATGCTTGTGATATGGATTAGGAGCGTATACATGCATGTCTAGTGTACAAAATGTGAGGATTTCTTTCATAGTTGATGGATGTTATACTTGATCTTTAGAAAGAGAATTCAGTTAAATATAGTGATCCAACTCTATTAAGCAAGTTATTAGTGCCTTAAGTCTATTGTTAGTTATTTGTGTGCATGTTGATTGATTAAGCAATTAAGGTGCAAGAAAAAGTTGTTTGAACTTAATTTATAGTGGGAAGAATGCATCTAGTTCCAATGAGCTTCATGATTTTGATGCCATTGTGAAGTACATGTTGATAATGATTTGAGTGTGCTTACTTTCCTCTTGTGCACTTGGTTTTGAAGTTGATATTTAGAATTGCTTGAGGACAAGCAATGGATAAAGTTGGGGGTATTTCATAAATGTGCAAAATCATGCATTTATCCCCACTTATAGCACATGCATATGTATATATGAGTGCTTTTATTGCAAATTTGGCTTAAGATTTGATCAATATGAGTTTTCGAATCAATTATGTAATTAATGGTTGAAAAGGATCAAAGTGGAGATAAAAAATGCTTGTATATTTTCCCAAGTTTTTCATCATAGTGTTGATTATATTTATGAGTGAGTTTTGCACTGGAATTTCAACAAATGCCATTTTGGTTCTTCTCGCGAATCTGACACAACACAGCTGACCTGAGGATTCTATTTGAAGTAGCACAACCAAGCCGAACCAGAGACATCAGCAACAGCTTCTGGTCCTTATTGTTCAACACGCACGCTAGCTATGAGTGGAAGAAGAGCAGCCCACTGTTGAGTTTGAAAAGCCAAATCCAATTAAAGCAACTAGAGTGGTTCCCTTTGGTAGAACACAGCTGATACAAGCTACAAGTTATGGAATTTAGCAGCATTATACCAACAAGGAAGAATCAAGCACAGAAAGTGGATTTGAAAAGAAGCCCAATTTCAATGTGTTTGCTCGACACATCACAAGATAAATCAATGAGACCTTCAAATAGAAACAATTACATAGAAGTGCCAAGCTAGCCACGGCACATCACAAATTCCAAGCTTTTGATTGTTTACCAAGCAGGCTAAGTAGTTGCGAAGTTCAGATCAGAGCTACTGGCTTGTAATTGCAGCAGAGATGACCAGGTTGCAAACAATTTGTAAAGCACAAACGAACCAAGCGGCAATACACACCAAGCAGCTGCTGAACATGGGGCTTTAACAAACGAATAAGACCGTGCTGTTGTCCAATTGTACCAAGCTTCAATGTACTGTCCAACACTCTAAGCCTCGGTGCAGCACTTTATAATTCCAAGCCGAGACAAACAACACCCAACTCAGCCACCAACCAGCAGCTAAAACATAATACTGCTCAACTAATTCCGTAGTAAGTCGAGAGATTTGGCGAGCACCTCAAGTGGCTGATGTGATTTGGACTCCCCTCAAGTGACAAAGCTGCAACTGATAACGGCATTAATAGGCCTTGAAATTTAGTCTATGAGCTGACATGATCTTCATTTTTTATGATTTAGTTGAGTTTGCAAAACTTAATTATCATAAATTTTTATTTGCAGGCCGTGATCCATTCATTTTACAGCAGCAAGTAACGCCCAATATGCGCTTTAAAATTGAACCGAACTGTGCCACTGATCTGAAAACGTAGCAGGATATTTCACGCATCAAATCAACTTCAATCCGTGACAGCAGACCAAAAATTGCAGAGGCCGAGAAATCCAAGCAAGTCGAGAGCTCCTTAACGAGCAACAACTACATGCCCGTGCAACAGCTCAAACACTCGAACAACCCCAGCGCCTGGCCATACGAAGCAGAACACGTAGCTCCTAGCAACTTTCAGCAGCCGAACTCAGCTGCACAACATGCAACAGCCAACAGCCACGGCTCTCCAACATCAAAATTTTAGCAGCTTCACTCACATTCCAACCGAGAAAACAACAGCAGTTGTGGCCGTCAGCTCCATCCATCTTAACAGTAGCGGCACATGTTTTAGTTCTTCCCACTTGAGCATACCGCAAGTTTAAAGAGCTAAAGCGGAGAGGTCATTAGTTAATATTGCAGTTGGACCAATTTTTGGTGACTAAAGGAGCTGCATACGTGGGCAATAGCATTTATATAATAATAATAAAGAGCCCATGGTCCACTTAGCAATTAAATGTCCAAAAATTTGGAGAGTTTTAGAACTTTCATTTATCTTGGAAACACTATATGGGCAAGGGTCAACATATTTTTCATCACATGCAGACCCATCGTTATTTTTCCTCAATCCATTAATTTCAGTAACTCCACACGCCATCAACAGACACTCTTCTCTACACTCTTGACAGCAACATATGGGGCCTGAAGTAATATAGCAGAAAATGCAAGCCACGGTGGAATTTCTTATCCAAATCCAGCCCACAAATGGATGACATCCAGCAGCTGATGTGAGGGTTTTTAGGGGACAAAAGAAAAGGGGGGGTGGGGGGAGAGGAGAAGATAGTCGGATAGAGCTTAATATAGGAAATACAGTCGCTTAGTATTAGTGGAGAAAAACAGTAGCTGGAGCTTTCATTTTTTTTTAGTAGCAACGTGTATTGAACAAAAACTTTTATTTATTTTTTATTAATTACAGTATGTTTTATTTAATTTTATAATACTAAAACCCTTATTCTAGCTCATTAAAGGAATTCTCGAATACCAAATATATTAAGATATGTTAATTTTATATCAGGACTTGGATTTGAATACATCAATTAAGGTGTTTTATTTTTCTTGTTTTTTAAATTATTATATGTTTTGATTTATTTGGGTATTGTGATGCGATATTATGCTTAATATATATTGAGTTTTGTATTTAATGAATTAATGTATTTTATATATTGCTCTAATATCGATTTTAAATATTTAGGTATTTTTCTATTTTTTTTTTCATCGCCTATCTTGTTAGTACTTAGCAAACAATTTTTAGTTAAATAAAGTTAAAGAATATTTGAGAGAGTTTTGATAACTCGTGATAAAAAAGCTCGTCATAAGGATATTCAGATTTTAATTAAGTTCATAAATTCACACACTTAATGTAGTTGGAAATATGATTCTAGTCATAAGGATGTGCTCAAACCATATTTCTACCTAGAGTGACAATTCTAATGTGAGCAAATTACTATTAACCTGATAATTATGGATAAATTACCTTAGTGGGTGGATTTATACTATAATTAGAATTTCGTTACTTTAGGAGGTAAGCGAGTTCTAATAAGTTTCCCGTTTATTCAATTTCTAATATCGCATCAAGACATTGTATTAATTCTAATGAGATTAGATTTGCAAATCCCGATTTGATCATTTTTAACTCTTAGAATTAGGATCCTTATAGTAGGACGTTCAATTTAGTGTTCACTTTATTAATTAGCTTTTATCCTATTTTTAATTCAATTATCAATAGCTTAACCTAGGGAAAAATTTAAGTGGTTTAGTACTTAGCACCTAGCTCCCAGTAAAATATGACCTTAATTCATTTTTATACTACTTCCACGACCCAATACACTTATCGATTCGTACTCTCTTTGCTAGTTAAGTTTTTTATACTTTGCTCCTTTTATTAAATTTATTCACAAAATTTGCTTGTTCCATACTTAAGCTTGAACTAGGAGAGTAGAAGAAATCCCCTATTGAACAATCTTAAATTATAGAAAATATAAACCAAAGAGAGCAAAGGTATACCATGGTGAGGATAACGCTTGAGCAACTCCTTAAATCTTTCCTACACTTCATAAAATATCTCTTCTTTATACTAGCGAAAAGAATTGATCTCATTTCTTAATTAGGTAGTCTTGTTGGGGGAACTTACAATGACCAAACTCGTTAGGGAAGAAAATGAAGTATATTTTGGAGCTAAGTGCCTATGGTGTACAATAAAAACCCAGAATGACATTAAATGCTCAAGTTTTAGTAGATTTTGTTACAAAGTTCATTAGAGAGAAGGACAATATTGAGATGGCCAAGAAACCCACCTAGAATTTATATGTAGACAATTCCTCTACCAAGGAAGGATATAGTACTTGCCTTATATTGCAAGGGCCTCACAATGTGAAGATTCAGTATGCATTGAAGTTTGGATTTCCGACTAGTAATAATGAAGCCAAATATGAAGCCTTGATTGTTTGGCTTAAATTAGCAAAGGAAGTTGGAACTGAGAAAATCAAGGTTTTCTCCAATTCATAGTTGCTTATGAATCAAGTGAAAAGAAGCTATGCAACGAGGGAAGATGTGATGAGTAAGTACCTAATGATAGTACATAGAGAAATTCCAATCTTTTTCAATTAAGAAGACACCAAAGGTCAAGAACATTACTGTCGACAAGCTTTCAAAATTGACTAGTATGGCACTTTCTAACCTAAATGATAAGCTTTTTATTGAATATCTCCTCAGCAAAAGTTTAGAAACTGTAAAGTAAAGTTATGAACTAACTTCTTACCTAAGAGAGAGGTCTTGGATGGATCTAATTATTGACTATTTGAAAGATTGTGTTAGACCCAAAGATAAGAAAGAAACTCAAAGGTTAATATATCAAGCCACAAACTACACATTGATTGATAACTAATTATACAAGCATGGCCTCTCATAACCTTACCTTTGGTGCCTTCTGCTGAAAGATGCTCAACAAATTCTTTTTGAGTTACATGGAGGTGTTTGTAGCAACCACGTGAAAGGACAAACATTGCATATTCATATGCTAAGACTCAGCTATTATTGGCTGACTATGAAAGAGGATGCAAAACTTATTATTCAGCAGTATCCGCAATGTCAAAAACATGAGGCATTAAGCCAACATACCTTCAACTGAATTATACAACCTAACAAGCCCTTAGCCCTTTGCCCAATGGGGGCTAGACATACTTAAACCATTTCTAAGGTTTACGACACAATGCCAATTCATGATAGTTATAGTGGACTATTTCACTAAATAGGTTGAAGCCAAAGCAGTAGTGAAGATTATCGAGCTAAAGATGGAATCCTTTGTATTCAACTTTATCATATCAAGATTTGGGGTTCCATTTATGATAGTGACTAATAATAGGACACAGTTTGACAATGATAAATTCAAGGCTTTTTGTGAAAAGCATGGCATCCAACTGAATTATACTTTGGTGGCTCATCCTTGAACCAATGTACAAGTGGAAGCTATCAACAAAACCATCCTATACAATTTGACAAGAGTTGATCAGGCCAAAGGTAAATGGGTTGACAAATTGCCCAATGTTTTATGGGGTACAAGACCCCAGACGGAGAAACACCTTTCAAGCTTGCATTTGGGTAGGAAGTAGTTCTACCAATTGAATTGGAGTTACCCAATTTTTGAATGCAGAAGTTTGTCATTATGGTAAACCATATTGGCCTAATAGCTAATTTGGATACAATTGAGGAAATTAGAGACATTGCAAGAGAAAGATTTGTTGCATATCAATGTAAGGCAGCAAGGTACTACAATTAGAAAGTAAAGAACAAGGTATTTCAACTTGGAGATCTAGTTTGCAAGAAATCTGAGGCAATTGGCATGCGAGACAATCAAGGGAAGCTTGGTGCAAATTGAGAGAGCCTTGTAAAGGTTCAAGAAGTTGTAAGCAATGAGGCCTACTGACTAGAAAGGTTAAATGGGAAGATCATATTTTGTTCATGGAATGTCGAGAATCTCAAGCTATATTTTGAGTAGCTCTCTATCCTCATCATTATTCTATGTTTACATTTGCTTTTTGTTTTCCAAACAATCTAAGGCAATGGCCTACATCGTATTCAAATATGAAGTTATTGTTTCAAGTTCATGAGCATCTCTCATTACCATCATTTTTATTCCTGATCTGTATATGATTAACGGATTAATAAAGTTCTAGCTATGTGGCAATCGAACTAACACACAATAAGTTCTAACCAACATCAGTTAACAAGCTTATTACTAATTGATGAGTAACACTAAATATTACTTGAAAAGAGTTCTGACCAATCAAGGCTAATAAACTTTAAGTAGCCTTTAATAGGTAACCTTATGGTTAAGAATATAAAACTTAGTGCCCAAAAGCTTAAGTCTTACATGGCTACCGAACACCACTTCGATGAAAAGACACTAAGTACAAATAACGCATAAAATAAAATGTGTTGGGAATTAAAAGCACTAAAACACGAAACAAAGGTTAATTACAACTAAAAAGTCAGCATCCCAATGACTAATAAAGTTCATAAAATATTGTAGAAACAATGAATTATAACTAATTGTTTCTTCGAGAATCCGAGACATTTCTCCCCTTAGATCCAGCAAAATTACTGTCTTGGTCGACAGAGCTTAGAATCTTCTTGGAGTTGATTTCTTTATCAGTGCTAAAGGTCTTGTTTGAGGAGTTAAAGGTCTCTTTGCGAACATATGGGGTTTCCTTCAATGATAGTTCCTCAGCATTTACGGGAACTTCAATGCTAGCTTGATCATGGTCATCCTGCTTTTAATTGTTAGCCTCCATTTCCTCATCAATTTCCTCATCACTACTACCATCATCATCATCAATGTCAGTAAAGTCAAGGCATGATAGATCGTAGTCAGGATTAACCTTCAAAATTTCTGCCCTTACTAGTTGAACCTCTTGTAAGAACTTTTTCCGGAGAAATTTCTCATATTGCCAACTAAGGGTCACAATTGATGAAGCATCCTCAACAGAAGGTTTTTTTTTTTTTTCGCTACCTCCTCTAGTTTGGCAATACATGCTTCAAATATCAAGCCCTTTGTCTCTAAGTTCTTTATCTAAACTCTCAATTTGTCCTTCTCCTCACTCATATCAGTAATTGTATTTCTAAGCCCCCAACTCTTCTCCTTTTTCTTCCAAAGCTACTCCTTAAGATCTTCAACGTCTTTATAATATTCTTCATCTTTAGCCTTCAGGCTCATGAATTCATGGGCTAGCAAACTATGCACTAACTTCTCTACAGAGAGCTCTCCCCTTAGCTGCTTGGCTTCCATCTCAACCTTAATTCTAGCATTCCCGTCCTCTAAGTTTGTGCTTTAGAGGAGTTATAAGCTTCCTCTATTTTATATAATAGAATGTTGTGTCATGAATAACAAGTTTCCAAGTACATTAAACAAAATGTTGTACATACCTTTTTCTTCCGCTCTTTAGCATTATCCATGGCCATCAGAATATGGCTCATGATATGCGAAGCGATAAAGGCTTAATAAATGAAATTAATATTATGAACCAAAACAAGTCGTGATTGTAAGAAAACTTACATTATATAATTTAGCAGCAATATGAGCTTTATCGCCGCCCTCTATCCCGTCCATGTTCCTTTTTACTATCTTTTTGTCTTGTAAAAGGATGATCCCCTCTAACAAGGCTAAGGATTTGAACCTATCCCCCAATGCCAAATTGGTATCTAAAACTTTATAGTTCTAGCATGGCACAAAGTATTTTCCTACCTCATGATTGGGAGTAAACTTGGCAAAACTAATGCCAAGAGCCTTGTTCCTTAGGACCTCCTTTATCTTCTCATTCTAGCCCTTACTCTTTTTAGGTGGAGGTTAGTCAACCAGTTCTTTCCTACTCCTCTCTTAGGGCTTGATAGCATTTGTCTATCATGCTGAGCTATCCACATCTATATTATTGTTGGCAATAGGTTCTCAACTAACTTCTCGTGGTAGTTGCTCTCAAGAAGGATCCTTAACTACAGGTAACACCTCAAGCTATGTAGTCCCAACAACCTCCATGTGCTCGGTCAACGAATACACATCAGCATAAGGAATTTCTTTTTTCTTCTTGTAGATAGTAGGTTCCTTAGCAATCTGTTCGTTGGCCACTTTCTTCATCTATGGTTTCACTGGCATCGGGGGTTAGGCAGCAACAACTTTGGTGATTCGCTTGTCCAACTTTTGCTTCTTAGCCTTGGCTTGGGCCAGCAATTTCTTAGTATCAATATCTTTTGCTATCATGTCTGCATAGAAAACAAAGAATTATAAAAAAGAGATGGGCAATGAAACTTACAAATCCTTGTCGAACAAAGCTCAAAGGCAACAAGTCCTACCCATGGTTTATGAAATTTGGTTTTCCTCTTGTATCTCAACTCGACTTAGCATGGCATGGCAAGGAAACCCTACCTTCATTTTTAGAAAACACAAGCTCCCCTTTTACATATTTAGAGATAATCTTCTTGGAATCCCTGAAAAATATCTTGTTTCCTCTTTTGTCTTTAATCTTCTTAATAATGGCAGCATCATTCAGCAATAACTCAATATCCTTCGTTTAGATGAGTTGGGTCCATTGATTTCAAAAATCCAACTCTACATCTGTTCTAATTGAAACATATTTATCATGCCACTTATGGATTTTAGATTACAATCTATCTATAAACTTATAGCCATACCAAGCTATTGCATAGAACCAACCATCCAACTATCTCCTAATCGCAAAAAATAAAAAATAAAAAATAAAATAAAATCTAAACAACTAAGATATGGCCCTAACCTCAAGTTCCTTGCATATTATCTCGAACGCTATAAGAAGCCTAATGTGTTAGGAGTGAACATGCTTGGAGCAATGCGAAAATAATTGAAGAATTTCTTTGGAAAAGCAGAAAATAGCACATACAATCCAAAATCAAGATATTTCAAATAAATGAAATTCATGATCAATGGGAAAACAAACCCTTTCATCTTCCTTCGACCATCATAGGTACCATTCATTAGGGAGATCTTGCCAGTATTTATTATATTTCACAATGAGCGACCTAACAGCACCATTCATTATCCCATCCGGAGAATCAACATTATAAACAATGTTGTTATATAAATACTTAGCAACTGACCTATCTTCCTTATCATCAAGGTAATTATCCACGGGCAAAGCTTCAATGTAAGCAAGTTGCCATCTTTCTATAGTGTTGTCTACTGAACTACTTAACGAGGAATTCAAACCACTTGATAAGGAAGCCAAACCATTCCTTCTTTAAGGGGAGAAGTGGCCTCAAAGAGAGTTGCTTTGGAATCTAAAGAAATAAAAGGGCATATAACACTTCAAACCATGCCTAAAAAATTATCAAAAAGTAACCATGCAAGAGAAGTTGTTGAAAGGAAAATGTGGAGTCACAAGAAGAAGTTTCGAAACAAACGAAATGCAAAGAGTAAGGATCAAAAAATACGAATAAGAATGAAGAAGAAAAATCTTCTGTACTGGCAATTCTTTTCCTCAAGTTTAAGGTGACCTTAATTGGGATTCGGGTACTGATCGAACAACTGACATAAATGATAGAGACATGTCTAGAGCCAGAAATCCAAAGGATGATGTGCCACTGATAGTTAATAAACCCTCTGTTATAATGATAACAGACGTAACAATTGTCCCACGTGCCTGCACAAAAAGAAATAAGCGGGAAAGCCAAAAGGTAGTGACCTTTCATGTTAAAATCAAAACAATGTATTTCAGATGACAAAGCATAATGACATCAACAACAACAAGGTAAATCAGTTTGAAGGGCATATTATGATGTCTTAATCTCCTTAATTAATTACGTTGAATATAGCACTTATTATCAACTCCCACAATTGAGTTCTCAACCATAAGAGTTGAGGGGCAAATGTTAATAGAAACATTTCACTTAACAATATTGCTCAGCACCTTAACTATTGAGTCATCTATCATTACTGTTTTCTATTTAGGCCTCTAATGGCTTGGCTAATCTATTAGGCCTAAATGGCCTGACCTACTTATATATTTAAATTTGAAAAGTGGTATGGATAGCTGTAACTTTATACAATCTCATTACATAATCACCCATTACTCTTATTCTTTAAGCATGTGCTTAATTAAGGAGTTGCCTCGTGGTCCATGGTCAAAGATTATCCATTATTACAGACATCTAATATACACCTATAAATAAGGGAAAGAAAGTATTATAAGAACTCTCTTATGCTCTTTAGTATTCTAAGCCTTCTTATTTACTTACTTTCTCACTTAAAAACTTACTTACTTAACCATCAGAGTGGGTATGCCGAACTAGCCCCAACACTACCTTTAGCCTTTCATTCTTAATTTTGCAAAACCAAAATTCTACACCAAAATTGACCAACAACAAATTCCATTTCATTTTCGACTATAGCTTGGTCAGACCCACCTATTCAATATAACCATCCTTGTCGATTCTCACCATAGTATATCACCTAGTATTATAAACAAAAAAAAAGGGTTAAAAGTGACAAATAGTAAAGAACATATGTTCAGGTATTGTAGAAAATGGGGAACATGCAGCCAAATGGCACTAAAGTTGTACTCCAATAAAGCATTTTATGGAGGTGGCATGGAGAATGGTGCTAATCAAGCAAATTGAGGTCATCTTAGTTGAGAAAAGGTTGCTCAAAGAGATTGCAATGCCCAAAACTATTTGATAATTGTTCTTGTGACATGACCTAACATCGAGGAGTTAAGTAGAATGGTTCTTCATACTATTCCAATTATAATCACTCAACGACTTAGCACCTCATATGGGTGTAAGGAGGGCAATATAAGCTGGACATTGGTGTCAAAAGTGGCCTTTAAGGTAGCTTCACTCTTCTTTGGCCAGTTGCTTATTAGGAATCTTTCTTACCATACTCTACATGCCTCGAAGTTAAGCCCAAGTTAGTAGTCCAAAAGTTGGGTTCCATCATCTATAGATACTACTTAAAATCAAATCCTTAGCCGGAACTCAAAAACTCTCCATCCATCAATTATGGTTTCATTTTCACCTCATCTAACTCAAGATTCTTCTAAGAACATTTCAGAAGAAAAGAATGCATCATTGGATTTAGAATCTCAAGAATTGTAATGATCTTAAAGGAGGCCTAGTAGGATTGTCTAAAGTATTCATATTATGTATGTACCCATTATATAAAAACCACCTTGCAAATAAAAAATTATATTACTCCAACTAATTAATCACTATAGCTTTAGATCTTTAATTTATTAACTTCACATAAAATATAAATAATTATAAATATCTAATATTCCACCATTCGTCAAAAACGTAGAGAATCGATATCCCAACTAAATAATAAGATAAAGTAATCAAATCTTAGACTTCTAAAAACTTGCTAAGGACGCTAGAATTTAAATAAGAAAATATTTACTACACGGAATATTCCAAATCAACTATACGATTCCCTTGCTAGTCTTCACTTTTCATTATACCACTCAAGGTTTTTCTCTGCTTTGAGCTCCCATCCCAATCCAACTTAAGGTTACTTGTAAAAGAAACTATTAGGAGATGAGCAAGTGATAGCTTAGTAAGTTTCATTCCTCACGACTACTATTTAAGCAAGTTATCAAGCATTATCATCATACATGTCAATCTATCTACATATGAAACATATGCATATGCGATAAATGCAAGCAATACATCCATAAAGCTTCAAACCATGGAAGATGTAGATTTACATCATCTACATATTGATTGCCCCGTAGTTACCCACATGAGGCACATCAACTTACTTACATGGGGTTGTCTGTAGACATCATCTCTCCAAATATAAATCAACTATTACCCTAGTTGAGAAAATAACTCCATACAAAATAAGTTAGGTAGATCCCAACTAAGGCCATCCACTATCTATAGATTAGATCTAGTACCCTATGGGCATAACATTAGTAAACCAAATACAAGGCCCTACGAGCTAAACTAAGCAAGTCCATTTATTATCAATTAATTGGAGATACTTTATTATCTTTACCACAATGATAAAAATATCATCAACGATCCCTACAAGCACACGTTGAAGTTGTGAGAAAAATCTTATCAAGCCTAGAAAAGTGTTTCCAAAATACTTTCCTTATTATGTTTCGAAAATTAGCAAAGCAAGCACTCTCTATAAGTATACCGATTGAGTTACAGGCATGTGAAAAATATAACCGGTTATTTTGATCAAATATTTTGATTTACCAATTTAATAAGGTGATCACATGAATGATAGTATATGGAGCAAAACAGCCATTCAACAAAAAATTAATAGCAACCAACAAATCAACAAGCAATTTTAAGTACAAGTAGATAGCAAATCATTGAAATGCCCTCACCTTGGCTTACTTGCCTACTTGTCCTTATCTTTTGGGTTCTTGAATCTATGATTAAGTTACATAAAACATAATAGTAAAACCTATATAAGTGAAATAGTCATTCAATAAAAAATTCATAGCAATTAGCAAATCAACAAGCAATTTTAAGGACAAGCAAATAGCAAATCATTAAAACTCACTCACCTTGGCTTGCTTGTCCATGTCTTCAAGGTTCTTGAATCAGTAATTAAGTTATATAAAACATAAGAACAAAACCTATATAAGTAATTGAAAAGGACTTTTTTAAGATCCTAAGAGTCTGCCTAATTATCTAAATCGGCTATAAATCCTTGGTTTTGATTAAATCTTTAATCGTATATAACTTTTTTTTAATTCCTTTTTTATGTTCTTATAGTTCAATACTTATCGATTTTGAATTTACTTTTCAACAAAAGGGTCCATTTTGTTAGGTGAGACTTGTAACTTCAAACATGAGCTAGATATGTTATAAACTTTTTTTTTTTTGGGATTTCTTGTCTCATCTAGATGCATAGGTGGGCCCAAATTAAGGAATACTTATTTCTTGCCAACTTCTCATATTTCATTAGGCCTTATTTCATGAGCAGCTTAGGAAGATTAGAAATTGCATTCATATATTGTCCAATTTTAAGTCCTTTATTTATGTAGCCTAATTGATGGGTTTATGGCCTCATCATGGACTTAATTGTAGATTAGGCTTTTCGATTACTTTAACGAGCCTTGAGGTGTCTTGTTGGGCCTTTAAGTCAACATTTTATTCTTGAGTTTTTAGTTGGCCTTCATGGCTTTTGGCTTAGACTCTAAGCTTTTGGCCTGGCACATAAGTTTTTAGCCTCTTTCTCTTTTAAGGCCTACGGTTTGCTTAAACCAATTTAATAAGTGTGTTTAAATTAAAGATTAGTTTTGGTTAGTCCAATTAGCGAGTTGAATAGGCCATTTCCCAAGCCTAAATTGTGTTTCCCAACTCAAATTCTTCTCTAAGGCTCTAAATCTTAACTAGCTTAATTGATTAAGTCATAATTCATCATTAGTCTTTCTTAATCATGATTATGAGTTAGATTGATCGAAGAATCAGTTTATGGTTCATTGTTTATGCGTCTTACAAAGCACGGCTTAGGGGAAGTTTCTCATCATTAACTAAATCATCATAAATCTTCATCTCATGACCTTTTTGATGATTTTTTTCTAAGACAACTCCAAAAAGCTAAAGATACTCTAAGGATCTACTTGTAATGGGTTTAGTCCAAGCCTCATGATGAGGGCTAATGTGCCTACAAGTTTGCTATGTGAAGGAAATGCTTCATTCGTTACATTTTGAGAGCTTCTACAAGCATTTACAAGAAACTAAAAAAAAGAATAGTACACCATATCTAATCTTACATGCCTAAACTAAGGAATTTGTAAGGCTTTCATGTACAATGTTGAACCCTATACATTAAAGTCTACTACATCAAAGAAAAAAGAAGTACACAAGAGAATAAAGTGGAAAGGAAAAGTTTTACTACAAGTCGGTGGTGGCACGTAGGTTACTCCTTCTTCTAGAGTTCATTCGATCTCCCTCTAGTTCTTTAAGGATATCCACTAAATGTTCACTTTGTGGTTTCTTGACCCTTGCTCCTAAAAGTTGGAAGTGGTAGCTTAAAGCAAACTATAAGTGATATATGTAGCAGAAAAATAAAGTTACTGTGGGGTTTCAAGTGGGATTTAAGTGAGACAAAAATGTGTTTAGAAGTGATGAAATAAAGATAAAAGTTTGAGTGCAGGTATGGTAGGAGGGAGCGTAAAGTTTAGGGAAGAGAGAGAGAAATTTGTGTTGAGTTTTTTTAGAGTTTGAGAGTATTTGGAAGTATGAAAATGAAGTATAAGTGTATAATTTTATGTGTGCAGAACCAATGATGCATAGGGGAGTTTGAGTGTGGAAAAAAGTTTGCTTGTTGAAATCCAAAAGTGAAATGAATGGATACATGATGGATGGTGTGTGTTAGCCGATCGAAATGCATGGGGAGGGAAAGAAATATCTTGCCCTTATAACATTCCATCACCTTACTCAATCCATTCTATGTGTTGCCTAGTTGAGTACAAAAAATGAAGTAAATGAATAGTAATTTTATGTATGTACCTTCAACCTTAAGCATGGCAGAGAGAGAGAGTGCATGGGATTTTAACTTGATTTTTGTCAAATTTTCAAAAGGTCAAAGCATAGGTATGTGTGTATGAAGTGTATATAATGTTAGCTTTAATCTAATGCAAGTAAGGGAGAGAGAGAGAGTGAGTGAGTGAGTTATTTCTTTCCTTTGTTCAAATCTAATTAGTTACTACTTGTAGGTTTTAATAATATAAGTCTTAGGTGGTTAGCTAACTTAGACTAAGTCAATTTTACTAATTAAATTAAATCAATTAGGAACATTATACTTACATTACACCTAATAAAATGTACCATATAAACATATCATGAAATACTACGTACATTGTATAATGTATAATTTAATGTAAATGAAGAAATTACATGTAATATATATTTACATATATATACATATGGCTTTACATGCATCAGTCTAAGGACAAAATTATAATTTTATAAATTCATTATTTCAATTCACTTAATTAAATTAATTATTATCATTTAGAATTATCTCAAATTATTCGCTAGTGATTTTATACATTTATGTGTATTTCAAAAAAATTTTATTGAATTAAGCTTTTATTTGTATTTGGGTTTAGTTTTAGGGTTTTACTACTCTAAGGTTAAGATTTAGGCATAGATATTTTGATAGTTTATTTCAAGTCATCAAGTATAATATGCATACATTATATTTAGTAAATTGTGCTAGGAAAATACATCATATCACATATAATATAAAATACACGATAAAAATTATAGAAATTATTTATTACACATATACCATTTGTACCATTTAAGTCATCAAGCATAATATGCATACATTATATTTAGTAAATTGTGCTAGGAAAATACATCATATCACATATAATACAAAGTACGCGATAAAAATTATAGAAATTATTTATTACACATATACCATTTGTACCATTTAAAATTATTTAAGTGTAATTTTAGTAATTTATTTAATTTATTGTTTAATCAACTTGATTTAATTAGTAATTATTATTGAGAAATATCTCTAATTATTTGTTATCGAATTCATGCAATTTTGCATAATTCACAAAAAAATTTATTGAACTAAGGTTTTATTGACGTTTAGGGTTTAAATTAAGGTTGCACAGTTTTAGAGTTTAGGTTTTCATACGTGATTAAGGTTTTCTAAACCATATATTAGGGTTTTCTTTTCCTATTTAGTTTAGGGTTTTGAATTTTTATCTTTAAGGTTTCTCCAGTTTGTTTTAGGGTTTCATTTTAAATTTTTTTATTTCTTTTAATTCCTTCAATCTTATTGATCCTAGGGAATATCTATTGGCATTTAAGTTTGACTCTAAACCTAGAACATAAAATTTACAAGATTTATAGTCTTCCCCTCCTACAAAACTTTTCGTCTTAGAAACTTGGTCATTGTGGCTTTTTCACCCTAAGACCCTTTAAGGTTCTTTTCAACTTGGTACTTAGAGTGTGAATTTTTTACTAAGCATTCTCATACATCATTCTCAAGTCCTTCATCAATATGTAATGCATTTATACATAATTTAGAGAGGTCAACTTCTAAGTGGATAGATTGTTCTTAACAAAACCTAAGATAACTTAGTCACATATTGGGAGATGCTAGATAGAATATGAGCATATACGCATTTGCCTCATGAATAAGCTCCTTCCATGAACTGCAATTGACTCTAAGTAACAAAACATAACTTTATTAGGGAATTAGTTAGGTCTTTCTTCCTTTTCCTTCTCCTACTATCTTGGCAAAAAGACATTACCGTCTTCCCATACTTTATGTAAGGGCACTCCTAGTAAGTACATCATTACCTTTAGAATTACTTACTCTTAATAACATGTTGAAATGTTATTACTATAGTTTCCACAATTACAACATACCACAACATTTCTTCTCTTAAAACACCATTTCTATTTATGCCCAGTCTTTCCATAGTAAGAACACTTGCCCTTTAACCATGGGCAATCCCTTAGCCAATGATTGTGACTTTTCTAGCAACTTACTTAGCATAGCTTTTTCATGATCAATGCTTTCACCTGTGGTCCTAATGACTCTCTTAGTCTTCTATTACTGTTTTTAGCATTTGGTTCTATGCTCGATTTAAGGATTTCTTACCTTCCTTATTTTGCCGCTTTAGGAATTATCTTCTAGCATATTCTAGTACTCTTGCCTTCTCAACAATTTCGTTATAAGTCATTAGCTAGAATCCTTCTAAGACACTAATCACTAGCAAGCAAATGCACCTAATTAAGTTATAGTATAGTTAAAATAAATTTGAGTCCAAATGTCGATCTCATAGGGAACCAGTATGTAAGAACCTAATTACTAGCAATTTCTTAAAATATCTAATCATAGCTGCTAAAATAACTATTCTACCTATACGATTCTATGAATTTATGATTTGTGGGACTCTTTCAAGTTAACTCATATATAAAATATTTCTCTTGTAGAAATTTACGTTTTCAACTGATTTTACATATCAAACTTAATAGAAACTTATATTTTTAACCAAGTTTACCAATTATACATATATGAGTTGAATGAGCCAAAATTTTTTTAAAAATTATATATATATATATAACTAACCTTCTATAATACCATTGATTATCAATCATCTTCTCTATGCTTTTGCAATTTTTTTCCTCTTTCTCTCTTTCCTAATACCTCTTTGATATTCATATCCTTCACATGATTCTAACTCTAATAAAAATGTTTATAAGCAAAATCATATATTCAACTTTATACCATTAACAACTCAAAATTAGTTGAAACATTTGGTTTTTTTCAATTTATTGCCTTTTTAAGACAAAATAATGACAAAAAGAATTATTTTTCACCTTGCTCATCCTTATTTTATAAATGTTAAATTATAGACTAAGAACTTTTTTAGGGAAAAAAAAAACTAATTTTTTCATTTCTTTATTTTCATCAAGTATTTTAAGTTTTTTATATCTACTATAAATATATCTATAGTATTTTTAAAGCTATTTTACATAGATTATAAAAACTTACATTTTTATGTTTCGATTTTATAATTTCTCCATTGATTTTAGGTAAAATAGCGAGTTTGACAACCTTGTATCCAAGTAACTTACTAATCAATATAAAGGTGATTATGATTAATTAGGAAACATGAACAAGATATGATAATATAGGAATGATAAAATAAATGAAAACAATAACAAAACTAAATAAACTAAACTAATTAACAATCAACATAAATAAACATGAATTAATTAAAGTAAAAAGAGCATTATCCTTAGTAAATAGTTATTATCTACTCTTTAGTTCCACACAACCTTTCAATCTCAATTATTCTCTATACCATGGAGATTCCTAATTTTATTCCTACAAAAATTGGATTATGAATTAGCTAGACTCATGTTTCTAGCTAATTCCTAATCATGAGACCCTTTCTACCCTTATCGTTGCTAAATAAAGTATCTCAAGATCGCATGAATTACATGGATCCTACTAGAGAGATCCAATACCTTATCTGTTAATGCATTGAAACTCTTCTAATTACGCTTGTCTATTTACTACAAGCCTCACGACCCTATAGAAAACTCAAACATCCTATTAGCAACTACAGTAAATACCAAAGGAAGACATTATATTCTACGTAATTAAATCTTCAAAGAACAATAACATAGATAAAAAGATAACCGTTACCAAAATAACTAGATTTCAATAATATTCACTAAGAATGTTTTAAAAGAGAAACAACATAATAAGAAAGAGAAAATAAAGTGTGAGACCCCCAACAATAATCCTAAGATACAATTCTATCCAATGGAGCTCTCTCTAAAAACACTAGCCTAAAGATCTATTTATAATGAGCATGGCTAGGTCTACAAAGAGAAACTTGACAAAATAAAAGATAAAATGAATATTGCATGCCTTAAAATAGAATATTTACTTCAGAAATAAGATATTCACATGTCATATCATGACTACGCCCTAGGTATACGGCTGTAGTAGCTGGCTATGTACTTATTCTTCAAGCGAAAACTTGAATTCTAAAAAAAATAGATTTACAAGAGGAACACATGCGAAGACTATGGCTAGGTTGTGAAACCTGGCTATAATCCTTCCTAAACTTCTTTTCTTTCTCAAATCTTGTCCCGACTTTCTCGGCTTCATTCCAAGATTGATAATTTTAATCCAAATTATTCCAACAATAGCTAAAAATCTCTAAAACTTCATAAAGTGCCCCAAAAGTCCTTGGAAATGATAAATAAACAAATTGAGCCCAATTTAACATCAAATTAATAAAAATAAAGTCAAAATCGAGCAAAAATTACTCTAGAAAATATATACTAGTCTTGTATTATCATCTACCCTAGTCACCCAATATAGTCCTACCATAAATACCTGTATGTGAAACTGGTCACTATTTCTCAATTCTTCATATGTAAGATGCATTAGCCTCTTGAGCTCATATTCATATTCACTGATGCTTCTATTTCCTCTTTATATGAGGAGCAAGTCTCCTTAAAGCTTATTCAGTAGACTATCTGGAATATTTTCCTTTAAGAACTCTTCTTTGAACTCTTTCCAAGTGATAGGTTGGGACATGGTTCTTTTCTTAAAGTATCACCATATCCTTGCATCCTTATGTAGCATTAGAGTTCCATAGTTTACCTTCCAATCCTCTTGAATCTTATAAACTTCAAGTGATTGCTCCATCCAAGCTAACCAGTTTTCAGTCTCAACTAGGTCGCTAGGCTTACCTTCAAATTACTTATTTACATTAATAAATTCAAAGAGCATTATTTGGTGAGGTTTCATTGTGGTTGAGGTATTTTTAGATTGGCCTTCTCTTTCTTAATTATGTGACACTAGTAGAGGATCAAGATTTGGCCCAATAATCATAGTCTTGTTAAGATAATACTTCTTTAAGTTAGTATTATTCAACCAATTGACTTATTCAAATCATCTAACGTCTCATCATGTATCCTTACATTATTATAATTTCCCATTTTACTAGGTGTTGTCCCTTTTTCAATACTATTTTATTCCTATAAATTACATTTACTTTATCATGGGTAACTTTATGCATTTGAGCTTTGCAAGTTTTCAAGTAATTATTACTTTTAGGGTTTGTCTACCATTTTGGGGTTAAATCAATGATATGCCCTACTTGTCAATCTCGTGCCAAACTACATTTAACATCTAAGTACTTCCTTCTTTCATCATAATCATCATCAATGGCTCCATCCCCTTTTTCCCGTCATCCATATTCATTCATATAACTTATCTTGATTTGCTTATTATACTAGAAGGACACACTACACTTTAATAACTCCAAAATCGTATTATTGTGTTTGATCCTACTTTCCTTCATATCATATTACAACTAAAACCCATATAATACCACTCATTGTTCATACTTAATAATCTATTCAATCAATGTTCATATTTACAATGACTATCACAATATTTCTCCAAATTTCCATTTAGGCTGTCAAATATTTTATTTAAGTTGCTTTTTCGATCTTTGAGGTTAGCACCACTAATTAAGATACTTCAACTTCCAATAGTTGAAATATTCTAGTACTTTCAATATCTAATATATGTAGATATACTCCTCCTTAACTTGCCTTTTCAAAGATACCTACTTTCATACAGTCTTGACACTTGCTTCTTGTATGGTTCAATATTATAAACCTAAGGTATGTGTCTTTAGGGTACGTTCATCAATGATATCTTGGTTGGGGGGAAATAGTGGGTAATGTTCACACATACATATACATCTCAATTTGATTATCAAAGTTTCTTAAGTTTTAGAGTACAAGGTGAGAAGGTCAAGACCACTAGAAGTACTAATTGATTGTTTTGGATTCATGGATGTCAAGAATCACTTGAACAAATGTAGGAAGTATATCAAACTTAAATAATGGCATAGAATTAGAGTATGAAGAAATCCATTCACTTTGAAACTTAAGTTATTAATAAGAATCTTACATAAGATAGTCATAAGTTACAAATGGCTAAAGAAGGGCAATTTCACCACTTTAATTAGAGAGGATGCCTTGATTTTCTACTTAATGACCAAAAGAAAACCACTTATCTAACTAGAGAAAACATAAGGCATGTGTTGAGAAATGTGGTTATCAAGTTATTGGAATTCAAGGGAATTATAGTTCCCCAAAGAAAACAGGGCATACTAATCTTTGAAGAAAATAGGTCAATTGATCTTTATGGATATGTGTATTAATATAAGGAAGATAAAGTATTTTGTCAATGACGAAGCACATTATGTACACCTTAGTCATAAGAGAAGAAATATTTTTGTTGAAGGGAAATTGGCTTTATCTAAGGCAAAACTTAAAGAAGCCCAGAAGAAAGTAGAGAAAGAAATTTGGGAAATAAAAGTAAGAAGCAGATATATTGAAGGATAGTGATGAAGAGAGATGGGAAATTGAAATAAATATGAAAGAGAAGCTTAAAGTGGTATATGACAAGAAAAAGAAGCCAAAGATCATCCTATGGTTGGAGTTTTAGGTTGAGAAGCCTATTGAACTAGATTTATTAAGTTCAATAACTAAAGTGGAAGCAAGGATTGCAAATGAGAAATAGGGTGAGATGGGAGAACAAATTGAAAAAGTAAAGCTACAAAAAAAGGTAAAATCTTATCCTAATAAGGTAGAACTTATTGGAAGTGAGAGTGAATATGGCAATGATTTCACTAAAACACCATTCATTAATGCTAGTGATAATCAAGGGCAAAACTTAGAAGAAGTTCTTATGGATATGGAGGAGGTTCTTGGATCCTCTAAGTACTAAAATAAGAATTTAGTTTGCATATTTTAGATGTGATAAAATCTTGTGTCTAGCATCTTAAAGACTTCGGTGTAAAGCTTAAGCCTATGCAAGGCGGTTTTTATTTCACATCTAAAATGAAATCAATATAATTAGATGTAAAGTACATAAATTCTAAACTTAAGAGATTTAGTGTTTGGAAAAAACAAAAAGGGTTCATTTTGAGCATGTACAGTAACGACCATCACTACCTTACCCTCGTCCACCTCTATAACCATGTCAATCACCAATTTAACAACAGCCAATTAACTCAACCAAACCTAATCCACCACCTACAACCATAACTCATTTTGCTACTCTCAAAACTCACTATCCAAATAGCTTCTGCAATTACTCCCTCCTTTACTCATTGACCTATTGATAGTCGTAGTTTCTTCCTATAGACTACTCGTCATGCTACATCATGGTGTAAGCACCTAATTATTGTTTATCCTAAGAGTATGCCCATACATGTAACCTAATCCAATATTTCCATACAATGACCTAACACAACCATGCAAATCAATATCATGCACTTAAGTGGCCAAGTTTATATTAAGTTCGATTCACTAAATTTATAGACACACAAAATATGAAGCAACTATCACATACTTGATTTCCTCGCAATCACAAAATGACAAGATAAGCCATCTCGAAACTCAAATATCATGTACATACATGAGATAAAAAATATTTTAGTATTCATTCAACTTAAGATCTTAGAAGATTGTTTCATATTTTCTATAATTAGATCAATAATCTAAGGTTTTATTAAGTAATTTCATTAAGGGAAAAACTTAGCTTAATTATGTAAAGTAAGTCTCATATTTAAAGTTTGATCCAATTTAAATAAATCGAAACTATAGACCGATTTGGCCTAGATTGAATTTAAAGAACACATACGTACGTACGTAAGTATATACATACATGAATGTGTGTGTAGAAATATATATAAAGAATATCACGATATTAATGAATTAAATCTATTAAGTGAATGAATTAAATCTTAAATTGGCCAAGTCAATTCAAAACAGTTACCTCCAAATCCCACAAACCAAATAGATGAGTAACTAGAATTAGAGAAGAAGACCTTAGTGGAAGTGAGTGATCGGAGCTTTACTTTTACTTCAATGAAGAAATGTTCTCTACAAATCGAACTCCAGCTGCAATCCTCTGATTGAAGCTCGAACGCACAAACAATATCGACATCAAAGAAGGAGATTGAAGATGAAGTTAAATGATCACCGTACAAAGATCGAACGGAACAGAAAGAATACAAGGAATAACTCCATCAATCGAAATGGATATTCACCAGAAAGCATCTTCTTCTCTAGCACCATTCCGATCAATCGTCAAAACTTGATTGGTTCCAATGGCTTGACATCGGAGATTCATCGATAAGGGAAAAGTATATGATGAGAGAGAGAGAGAGAACAGTCGAGCAGAGCAACATGGAGACAGAACTACAAGGTAAAATTAGAGAGGGAGAAAGAGTCACGTTGGATACACATGCTCTTCTTTAACAATATATATATATTAAATGGACTTAACTTGTAAATTGCTAAAAGTTTAGCGGGTCCAAAAAAAAAAAATTTTTAATTTTAGAGATGAGTCCATCCAAAGCGATTGTTTACGAGGGTACTTTGTAATTTTTCCTACTATTAATTCATCATTTTTTTTATAAACACTGTCTTCTCAAGTGTAAGTCACTTTAAAAGATCAAATCACATTCTAACAAGATATTGATTTAAGATTCAATTCTAAAAATCTAACATAATCTTAATGTTCTTCAAGATATGAGGATTGAAACGAGTACTTTGATGATCAAGCAATAAATTTAAGTTTAAATGTAAATTTTTCAGAGAAATTGTTCATCAACATATTTTCATGTTTTTAGCTCACTTAAAAAAATTAAACATGAGTTCTCAATAACTAGTTGAATGTCAATGAACACCAAATATATTCAACCTTATTGAAACTCATATTGAATTTTTTTTTTTTTGGAAATTAATCTATAACATATGACTCATCATGCTAACTTATTCAACAAGATTAATCACAATTATGCCACATGAACAACTTGAATCTCGCATGAACTTTAATACGAATATCAAGGATATTTATTCTATATTTCATCCAAATTCAACCTTATTCAACCCAATTGAACCTTTTCTCTAGGAAATTACTTGAAAACAAAACTTCATAAACTAACAAAATTATTTTAAACCTCAATCTAATACCAAAATTAATTCCAAAAAAATCTAATTATCTAAATTCTTCATAGACCATTAAAATTATCCAAAATAAACAATTTATATTGTCGAGCTGAAATTTTCGAAATCTTCCTTATACTTTAGTCAATAGAAGATCCCTACCTAATATAAATTTGTTGACAAAAAATTAATGGAGAAAAAGCTTCTTTTGTAAAAACATTTTTTTTAATAAAAGAAGAATCTTTACAAAGAGACTGGCTGCTTATGAAGGTTGCAAATAAAAATTAAAATAGAGTGAGTAGTCCGATTTTAATTTATAGAATTGCCTTTTGGTGGACGTTTCATTTGCAACCAATTGGCTGTCAAATGGGGTTTTCCTAAAAACAAAAAGAGTATATATGTATATTTTTCTAAGTTAACTAACTTGCTTGCAGAAAAATATCAGAAAAAGAAAAAGAAAAAAAAAATAAAAAATCGTTTGCTTGTTGTTGTTACTTTATTGAAGTAATTAAGGCAAAAGGAAAAAGAAAACTTAAACTTCTATTCGAAAGAAAAGGAAGGAAAAAAATTAAAAAAAATTCTTTTGGGTTGCATATTAGGTGTATACATATCTAATGATTAGGATCAAGTCACAATAAATCTCTATTTAAAAAAAAATAATTGGTTGCATTTTTATTTTCTAAAAAGGATTTCACTTTATGTTCTTATGATTCAATATCATGTATTAATTTAATAGGCTAGTGATAAGACCTAAGAAATTAGGCTTGATGACAAATATTTTATGGAGATACTGCTTAGTAGTTTCAAAATAAGGATTGTTAGACTGGTTATTCATGCCAATGGGTCGGACATTATAGGATCCCCGATCTGATGGTATCTATTTTAGGGAGATACAGTTTAGTAAGATCCTTAACTCGCTTGACTTAGTAAAAACTCCAATAGGATCCTACCATATAGAGTTTTAGGATAGGTTCTAGGAGGGCTTAAAACACTATAGGGATTCAAGTTGGTTTTTGAGACTTATATAAAACTTGACTGGAATTTAAACAAAAATAATATTATAGATTGATTTTATTTTTATTGTTATTTATAAAAACAAAGATGTGGTACTTCAAAATAAGTGCATGATCACTTCAAGGTAATAATATAGAGAGTGTAAGTCACCATAACGTGCCATCACTACTATGGTAATGAAATTTAATTGCTTCTTCAATATAATAGACAACTTAAGTCAAGTTCTTAACGGGTTTAAAGACACCTTAGAGGCGAAAATTCTAGGAATATAGTAAAAATGCTATAAGGTTTTCGAGCAAGTTCTAGGAAGCATTATACGATGGCAAGTCGAGTTTGAGTTTTTTGAAACCACCCCCAACCTTTGAATTTTGACAAATTTTCATTCTATTTTTTATCAGGAAATCCTTTTCAAGATCAAAACAATTTCAGCATCTTTTCTAATGCTATACTTAGCCATTTGGAAATTTAAATAGCACGATACATAAAAATCAATTTTCTAAAAAGTAAACACCTAACTCTAACTAGTGGCACCATCTTATTCTCAACTCATGAATCTAAAGTTAAATGTAAAGGGTAATAATCTAATCCAAAGATTTTGTCCATTAATTCTAGAGTAATGTAATAAGTTCACTCCATTTGTTCCTCATTTATGAACACAATAAAAATAGAAGTTACTTGCACTTTTTCATACAACTCAGACATTTCAAGAAAATAAAATAGATTTAGCAACCAAATACTCAACATAAATGTAATATTAATTCAACAAAGTGCAGCTACAGCTTTAATCCATTCCATATATTCCTTACCCTTAACTTTCATTTCTCATATTACCTCTACTTATCATCAAATGTAAATTAGAAAGGTAGGGTTAGAACAAGACTGCCCTTGGAATTAGGTTAAGCTACTTTGTTTCCTTTCATTCTCCCAATCCTTTTAGAGCTTGTTTTGAGTCTCTTTAAAGATCTACGCAAAAATAGAAATCATCTCAAAATATCTTATTTAGCTATTTTCTCAAAACATAAATCAAAAATAGAAAAAATTAAAGGAGAGTGCATGGAAATTAAATAAAACTCTAGTGGGCTACCTTTTACCCAACACTTAGGTTTTAAGTTGCTCAACCATACCCTTCTCATAATCATCACGATGGATCTTTCAATTCTAGAATTATTGTATCTTTTGTTACATCTTCTCCTTCGTGAAAATGCTTTAAGAGTTGCCGATTGACCTTGAATGATTCCCCAATCTCTCCCTTTATCTCCACAGTTCCATAAAGGTGGACCTTAGTAACAATATAAAGGCCTCTCTATCTAGATTTCAATTTCCTTGAAAAGAGTTTCAAGCCAGAATTATACAATAACACTTTCTATCCTTCTTGGAATTTCTGCTTAAGAATTCTTCATTATGCCAACTCTTGGTCTCCTCCCTGTAAATCTTGGCATTCTCATAGGCTTCCGTTCTAAATTCTTCTATCTCATTCAACTGAAGCAACTGATTCTCCATTGTTGTTTTATGGTCAAAGTTCAAAAAATTTACTGCCTAGTAAGCCTTGTGCTTTAATTTAATTGGAAGGTAACAACCTTTATCAAATACCATACTATATGGTGATATCCCGATGGGGTTCTTATAAGGTGTTCTATATGCTCACAATGCATCATTAAGCTTCAGTGACCAATCCTTCCAAGAAGTGATGACTATCTTTCTAAGAGCCACTTCAACTCCTGATTCGATAGCATGACTTTGCCACTTGTTTAAGGATGGTATGGAGTTTGTAAACCCCTAAAATTTTCATTCTAAATCCTAGATTAGACTCAAGTGTGTTAGACAACCGTAAGAGTCAACAAGGCTAAATAAGATAAAAATTTCATTAAATTATGAATTAGAATATATTATAAATAATAAAAATCCTAGAATCTTGATCAAAACCATAATCGTATGCAATAACCCTAAACCTGATGTACTCATAAGTACCTGAGATTGAACTTGAATTTGACCAAAAAAAACCATAAAACTATAACTTTAAGCTTATAGAATGAATAAATTTATCCCAACAGTAATAAAACCCTAGTCAGATACACTTATCGACCAATACGCGTAATCGCGTGAGATTATTAATGAACGTGTTAAGATAACTCGTAAATATTATAAATGTAATAAGTAACAATTTAATTAATAAATTTTATAAAAGTTTAATATTATTTCATAATGACTAAATTTAGAATTTTTATGTTTAGAGAAGTCTAAATTTGTTTCTATTTTTATTTTTTTTTCTTTTTCTTCTTTTCTCTTTCTTTTTCCTTTTATTTTTCCTCCCCTATTTTTTTCCTTGCCAAGTTGAATCCTCTAGAATGTGGTTCAACTGCTTATATGTGTATTTGTTTCTCCATGTGCTAAATTAGAGGTATAAAGACAAGCTATAAGATAAGCACCCATCGAATCAACATAAATGTATTCCTTATCTTCTTTTCATTTAGATTGTGTTATATTTCTTCCTCTAGCCGATTACAATTCCCATATTTGACTTGTCTTTTTCTTTTCTTTCAAAATTAAATTCTCAAAGTGTTACGACCCAAAGGGGCTAGTCATGGCAATCGCTGTATACTATATAAAGGATTACAGATTGAATTCTCTTACAATTAAGGACCCTTTTATACGATACACAAGGCTACAGCTACAATTAACAATTAGGAGTGCGCAAGTATAAGTAATATCATAACAATAATAAAATATATAGACATAACACATATCTATTTATATGAGAATTTATAGATAAGAAATCTAAAGTATTTCTTAAGTCAAACTAGTATCATTCAATTACATAATCAGCTCTCTAATTTAGATAAACTAGCATAAGTACACTTTGATCACATCCTGCTCTCACATTGACCTCGTGATGAATACTAACCTCGAGCATGCGACGGCCCAACTCCACAAATAACTTTGCCTACAAAAGAAGACGATAAGGATATAAGCTACTTAGTTTATGAGATAATCCCCTTCAACCATACAGTAAGCAATTTATACAATAATTAAGTTCAATCAAATGAATGCATGATAATCAGTATGCCAAACAAATGCATGCAGGTGACCAGGTACTACATGCAACTCAAATTTAACGCCCTCCGAAGTTAGGGTTGGAGATACATCGGCACAGTCAGATCCGGGTATCATACTAGAACTTATTTCATAACGAAACTCAACGTTTCGTTTTTAAAATGTAATAGTATATCCATTATCAATTTTATCAAAAACAAGTTCTACATATCATTATGGGTAGGTTCATACAGCCCTCACTCACCCCTAAACAGAGGCTTCTAGACTCGACCCTTAACCAGACGGTTGGCGCCTATAACGCTTAGTAATCCCGCAAGCCAGGGTAAGGTCATATCGCACGTGTGCACCGTACGAAATCTATAACAATCGATAATTAACCCACATATGGCCTCTTACTACCTCCGTATAATGTGACTATCAGAATTAGTTATGCGGTGCATAATTATGCGTGTTTTAAGTTAACTTTTTCTAGTCGAGTAAAATTATGTCTTATTATTCAGTAATCATTCTAAGTCACAAACAATCAATTCCTAATGAATCTACTATGCAATAATCAATACATTATTGTAATGAGTAGTAAATTCATCATTAACAATCAATTATCATACACAAGAATAACCCAATCTTATAAAGCATAATCCAATCCTATACAACATTCATTTATTGATCATAACTTATATTCACTAATTACAAACACAAACAAGTATAGAATCATCAAGAAAACTCACTCAGCCATAGTTGACTCAGGGGTCGTAGTAATCTGATGGCAGCTCAAGGTCAATGTCAAAATCACTTGAGAGTAATAAAAATTTGTAAAATTAAGGATTTAAAGTTAAACTAGGATCGTAATTTGTAAAGTTTACTTCACCTAGTTATGCGAAGTTATCAATTCGAGCTTTTATCGAATCATGTATAACTTTTTTATTTTTGCTCAAATCATTATAAACTTATAATCCACTTTGATCGTTTTCGAGTGTATTTTCTCGTAGCGGGGTCTGTTTTGGACATTGTAACTTACAGTTTGAATTGTGATATAAAAATATCACAAAATTTATTATTTTAATTTAAAATTTTAAAAATATTAATTTTTAGCTTTTTCTTAATATATTTGTGATTTAATAATTATTTAAATCATATAATTGATATTTTTATTATTTTAAGCATATTTTTCCTATTTTTGAGATTTTAGTATTATTATTATTATTATTATTATTATTATTATTATTATTATTATTATTATTATTATTATTATTATTATTATTATTATTATTATTATTATTATTCATTAGTATTTTACGATTTACATATATATATTTATGTACTTACACTATAATTGATTAATTCTATAATTTACTTTAATCCGTAATCTAGTAATATATATATATACCTACTCCTTACATATTTATGAATTTATTTTATTTATTAAATATTATTATATTATATATACTACTTAATATTCGATATACTACATATATACGATATGTTATGCATATACTATATTATATATATATACTCATGCCATATGTAGACATATATAGGTATACATAAAATATAGCTTCCATGTATATATATGATATATAACTACAAAATACTTATATATATGTATACACATACTATACGAATACATATTCTTATATATATATGTATATATATATATATGAAAATAAAGCTTGTATACATATATACATACAGAAGCATTTTTCACGTATACAACTATATATGTATATCTATATTTATTTTGTAAAAAAAAAAAACTAAATACATACTATGTATAGTCTTATGGATACATACACATACCGTATATTATACCTAGATACATACATGTCTACATACATATCATTATACATACATTTATATATCTTAAATTAGCTACTTATGCATACATACATGTATAAGAAATGAAATATTTACTAATATACAATACAAATACTTAATGTATATACATGTACATACCATATAATATACATATATACTACTAAAATAATTTTACTTACCTATTATATTTTATTTTTCTTCTTCTTTTCTTCCTCTTCCTTCTTCTTCTTTCTTCTATCTTCTTAGTTTTTCATGGTTTGGTGTTTGTAACTTCCGGAATTTTTTCTTTCTTCTTTCGGTTTGATTTCTTTTTGTTTTTTCAGATTTCCTTCTTCCTTTTATGTTCACATGAACAACAATTGAGGGGGAAAAGAAGATAAAAATAAAATCCTATCCTAATCTTTACATTAATGGGGATAAGACAAGGTCATCATATCTATTTTTTTTTTCTTTTATACACTCAACACTTGGCATTTTAATTGAGCACATAGGCAACTTTTTTTTTCTCATTTCCAAAACGTGCAGTAAAAAAATATTAAGAGAAGGAAGAAAAGAGAAAAAGAAAGAAAGAAAAAGGGAGAAAATAAAAATTAAAAATAAATATATGTAATTTTTCTAAATCGAAAATCATAAAAACAATCATCATAAATTAATTTTTGAATTTTGTGAAAATTTATCAATTTAATTGATATTTGTTACAATTATAATTTTTACAAGTTATTGTAACGATTTTGTTAAAATTTTACGTGATTAAGCAATTTAGTCGATAATTGCAATCGACTACAATTATATTTTAGGTAATATTTAACTATTTTATAGGTTTAAAGTTATAGTTTTAGGGTTTCGGTCATATTGGGGTTCAATTTTGATTAATGGTACATAAATCAGATTTAGAGTTTTAACACGCGATTTAGGATTTCAATCAATTTCTAGGGTTTTTATTATTGGTGTTATATTTAATTTATTAAGTTTTATAATCTTTTATTATTACTATTCTTATCGACTCATTACACAATTTAGGACACTCGGACTTAAATCAGGGTTCAAACTATTAATTTTCTAGGGTTTACACAAAGAGCAAAATAACTCCACCAAAAATCTTTTTTTCTTTTTCCCTTTTATCTACTTCTTTTCCTCAAATTTTTACTTACTTCTCAACAAACATAAGAAGAAGAAGAAGCTTTCCAATCCCTTATACATTAAATTACTAAGAGAAATAGATAGGTTAGTATGTATATTATATTTATTTTGTAATAATTATTTATATGTACTCTTTTACATACATGTATTTTGTAGGATCTCATATATATCATAAGAATATATAGTGAATTTATGTATTCTTTTATTTTTGCAAAGAAAGAGTGTATGTACATGTATTGGAATTTATGGAAATTTAGCATTATACCATGTACATGTGTTCACATATGTATAAATTACTATGTATGCTTATATATTATAATTGATTATACAATATTTGGCATAAAAAGAATTTAGGTATATGTATAGATTTGTACGTACATAGTATGTATATGGTTTTCTTGACAGATATATGTATATATATAATATGTGGCCATATATATATATATATTAAGTATTTTCATTATATAGGTGTATATATAAATAGGAGACCAAATATCTTTGTATATGTTTAGAGTACAAAAATATAAGTATAATATAGGTATAGATATTGTATATGTATATATATATGCATGTAACACATGTAGTATATTTAGGGTTATATTATTAAATTACATAAGTATATATGTATAAATAACTTAGGGAAATTAATTACATAAATATATATATGTATAAAAATACGTACGCTAATAGTGTATTATGTATAAGTATACAAGCATATTTAAATAGCATATGTGTAAAATACCATAATATTAAATCCATAAATAAAGTAAAATATGGATGTAATTATGTATGACGTGAGTTCGAAAGAAAGAGGAAAATGATTAATTTTCAAAATTTAATGAAATATAATAATAAATATACTTGTATAAATATTGAGTAACATATAAAATAGAAAAAGCTTGGAAAATATAACAAATTCGTGTAAATGATACGTAGCACCTTCTCATGCTACCACATCAGCATTTAATAAAATTTAATTAAATTCATAATAATAATAGTAATAATAAAATAATTAATTACCTAGAAAATTATTAAAATAGTAAAAATGAATTAAATAAGTATCACATCTTAAAAATAGCAAAATATGTAAATTGTGATAAAATAGACTTAAAATAGAAATATTACAAAATATAAAATTTAGATATTTATGAAGTCATTAATATGCAAAGAAAAGTTTAAAATAACAACTTATAATTAATTTAGCCAAAATAATAAAATTCGTGATGTTTTTACACTATGGTGAAAAAAACGGGTTGCAACGTCTTAAATGGATCCCACCGTGTAAATGTACACTTGAAAACGACAAAAATCGATTATAAACACATGAATATTGAAAAAAAAATGTTATATGCAATTAATAAAAGAGTTCAATTGGAGGAAAACTAATAGAAAACCTAAGTAAATTTAGATAAATAATTACTTAGAATAATTAGTTCACTTAGTTACTTCTTACTGTTTCCATTTTCTAATAATCAAGTGATCTTAATGCGGGTTTGAATCTTCCTAAAGACTACTACAACGCTTAACAAATGTCATGGTCAAGTAAGTAATCTCAATGATTCCATGCTTGTTTGTGTTTGCAGTTAGTAGTTAACGAATCTAAATAATACTATGAATTGGATATTATGTAGGGTTGAGAATATGCACGTGACTAATATTGTTTGTTAAATTGTGAATTTACTTTAAATACTAATAACGAAATGTTTGTTGCATAGTAGATTGGATAAGAATTGTATTTTTTATGATATTGATTGGTCACATAATAATCGGACTTAATTACATGTGATTTATTAAGTAAATTGGAACATGTATCTCATAAATTAATTCTGGCCGTCACATCACATGGAGATAAGAAGAGGCCATATGGGGATTATTAATTTTATGAATATAGTGGTTTAGTACGATGCACAAGTACAATCTGACCTTGCCCTGACTTATGGGAACACTAAGCGTTAGAGGCACTAATCGCCTAACTAAGGGTTGAGTCTAGAAGCTTCCGTTTAGGGGTGAGTATGGACTATAGAGGTGCACACACAATTATGCCTAGAACTTGACTTGTAATAAAAACAAATTAATTGATTTATTTGAATACAAAACACAAAGTTTCATACTTAAATAAGTTCAGATATAATACCCAGATCTGACTAATGTCATGCATACTCTAATCCTGACTTCAAAAGGCGTTTAATTTGAGTTGTATACAGTACTTAGTTAACTATACATATTTGATTTCCATTCTGCTTGCTCATGCATTCATATGTTTGATTTAATATATGTATAACTTGCTTGTTAGTGTGGTTGAGAGGTTAATCCACTAAGTTGTATAGCTTATATCCTTATAAACTCTTGTTATAGGAATACCTTTTTGTAAACAATGGCCGTCAGATGCTAGAGGTTGGTATGGGTTTCTAGGCAAGAGTGAACGACTCTGAGCAACAAGAGAATATATATATATATATATATATATAGATAGATAGATAGATAGATAGATAGATAGATAGATAGATAGATAGATAGTTGTAAACTTATGTGAAACTTTACTAGAATCTTATATAAATACCTTACTTTTAACCTAGAATATTGTATCTTATGTATAGTATAACTATTTTGATCTAAATGTTACGTGAATATATATATATATATGTTATGATATCATTTTACCTGAATTACTCTTTAGAAGCTAGTGGTTGTAATAGCCTTATATATTGTATAAAGGATCCATGATTTGAAAGGGAAACCGATTTGTGGTCTTTTATGAAATACACGACTTTTACCACGACTAGACCACCCTTGGGTTATGACAGATAAGGTGATATTAACGCATAAATATAAATAGGATAAATAAAACACTGACCTTAGATATTAGGACAACTTACCTAATGAGGTTAAGTGGGGGTAAAACCAGGTTAAGTATTTCAGCTTGGATGCTTAAATTAATGAATCTCATATTAACATAACTATGAGCCTTAATGTATGCCTTGTTGGTTTAAGAGTTAATACTACATTTGATGACTAGGTATGGGTCCTGTTTAGGAGTCAGTATGACTATCGACATCGTTTACGAATCCTCTACGAAAATCTAGCTTTGGTAGGCAGTCCACGCACTTTGCATGAAGTTTTTATCACTTGAGGTTATGGACTAAGTAGTTATTGGCAAAATAGAAGAAACCATTAGAGTGTCCATTTTCCTGGAGAAATGCCAATAAATGAAGAAATGATGTATTTGTTGGAATCTGAAGCGAATCTTAGTTACCATACGAGCTAATATTTTTGGTCTGTATTAAGCCTAAACTAGAACCCCCTTCATTTACTATGTGGCAAGAAGTAAGATGCGTAGTTGCTTTGGCTATTGATCGACCAAGTGATCATATGAGGATTGTAGCCCAAGATAATGCTTGAGCAATGGCAAACTACTGGACTGACATGGAAAAGCGTTTTAATCCACCTCAGACAAATGAAGCACTTGGAGTCAGGCAAGAAGTTAATTTAGGTGCTCCAATAATGCACACTAAGCCTCTTAGAGAGTTACCCCTAGCCCTAAAATTTGAATACTATTAGGTGGCTCTTGGGCTTCCATCTAAGGTTGTTGCAAGAGGCAATCCTACTAATATGATCATCATTTAGCCAAACTCTATGGATTTTTTGTTACCTCAAGAATGGGCTCAATAGGTTCCCAACGGAGTATTGGGAGTGTACTCTAGCATCGAATCCACATTTATCGTTCCACATTTTATGCCCTAAGGTGATCCTAACGTAGGACCTTCATCTCATTCATGATGGATATGGTGGACAATCTTTTGTACTGTTATGATGCAGAGTTATTACATAACTTCATAATGATCATACATGTTCCTTTTGTTGTAGATTCTAAGACCATACATGATCATTTTGTACTCTAAGCATTTTCTTATAGTGAGGTTACAATGTATTATAAGAGTTTTGATGTATTTGAGAGTTTGGTATAGTGAGAGTGATGTATTATGAGAAACTTTACTATACTTTAGAAACTTTATCTTTTGATCTAGGTATATGTAGTTATATGAATGTAACCTCATTTTGCCTACGAGGAATGGAAGTTACAGCTTACTTTACTATGGGTGTTGTATAAGTTATGTTTACTTTCATTTTATACAATGAATGGTAAACTTAATTAATTGTAGCTAAATGTTTCTAATTGAAAGTTAGAAATGAATTTCTTAATTGTAACAGGCACATATGGAGACCCCCAATTAGAGACCTACCTACTCTTGAAGAAGAACCTTGTGTGTAGCGAGACCATACTAATGAAATATTAGCTGCAATTAATGCACAAAATGAATTATTGAGAGTATTTTTGGAAAGAGAACGTAATCCACTTGTTCAAGTACTACCACCAGTTGTTGATAAGGAAATTCCTTTTCCACAACCGCTACTTCCTCCTCCACCATCAGTAGATCAAGCAAGAGTTATGCCTCCAATACCCCTTGATCTTAGATGGTAGCGTAGTATATTGCCTAAATTTATTCACGACAACAACTATTTCAAGGGTCATGCCAATCGACTAAATGAAGCCAAGGACTGGTTGAATCAAGGGGAGCAATCATTCGAAACTTTCGAGGTACTACCATACCTTCAGCTCACCTATGGCACTTATTTGTTAAAAATACAGGCACGAACTTGGTGGGAATCAAAACAAAGAAGTTTGAGAGCCCTAATTACTTAGGAAGACTTCAAATGTGAGTTTCTGGCTTATTATTTTCCTGGAAGTTCAATAATAAGATATGGTGAGGATTTACTAGATATTGTGAAAGGAACGTGTACTATGGAACAATACGAATCTAAATTCAACAAACTACTGTAGTTTACACCACCAGAATATCAGATTAGTGATTACTTGAAGACATAGATATTTTTGCAAGGATTAGATTCTAAAATGAAAAAAAAAGATTGTTGGAATTCGAACTAAGAAATTTCGCTGATATGGTTGAAAAAGCTAGAGTGTTCGATACTACAAAGAGACAAAGTGAAGAAACTGAAAAATGTAAGGTTAATGTGTTTGGAAAACGACCTTTTGAAGGACCAACTAGCAATAGCAGCAGTAAAGTTAGAAGGGTCGTGAGACCACAAAATCTCATTCAAAAGAACGCTATTGGTGGAACCATTAAATGCTACAAGTGTAAAGAAGGTCACTATCTTAAGGATTGTTCGCAACTTCAAGGAAAATGTTTCTTTTGTAGAGAAAGTTCACATCGAGTGACAAACTGTCTGAAGAAGAAAACTATTACATGTTTCATTTGCAATAAAGTTGGACATTTCTCCACTACATGTCCATAACGTACAGCTTTCACTACCCAAGCTTGCTAAACAACCATCACCAACTATTGGACATCCTGGAATAGGAAAAGCGGTCGGAGGACCAGCTCTGGGAAATACTCGTTCAACTGCAACCAACACTACTCGAGTATATAATTTGGAAAGCAATTGGATTTATGAGGATATTCCAAGAGAAGAAGTGGAAGATTTTAGTGAAACTGAAGAATTTATAAGAGTTGAACTTATTGCAGGTATGTGTTTACAATTATTTATTATAAGTTGTTGAGATTATAGTGATTAGTATAAAGTTACAATAGTATGGTAGTAAGTATTCAGAATTAAGAAAGCAAGTTTATGATGTTAAAAGCACAAAAGTAAAACTTCTTACTATAATCCAGGGAATGTTAATATAGATGGACATTATGTTCATACCTTATTCGATATAGGAGCCACACATTCGTTTATATCAGTTGAAGTAGTAAAACAAATAGGTTTGACTACCAATGTTATTGAAACTAGTCTTAGGGTGAAAAGTCTTACTGGAAGTGTTGTGGTTACAAAAGAAATGGTAAAAGGATGTTCATTGAAAATTCAGGATTTTGATAGTAAAACTGATATGATTCTTTTGGATATGGGTAAGTATGATGTTATATTAGGAATAAATTAGATGACTAATGTTAAAGCTAATGTTGATTGTTAAGAAAAGAGAATAGTGTTTGAAGCTTTTGATGGAATGAAAGTTGAATTTAAAGGAGATTCTATTATAGCCGGTGTACAAGAGTTAAGTGCTTTGGAATTGATCATTTGAAAGCTGAATTTAAAGGAGATTCTATTATAGCTGTCGTACAAGATTTAAGTGCTTTGGAATTGATCATTGATGATAGTTTGTTGAACGTAGTAGAAATTAATCAAAAGAAGCCAACTTTAGAGGAAATAGGAGTAGTAAACGAGTTTCCTGATGTATTTCTTGAAGAGCTATCTGGAGTACCATTGAAAAGAGAAATTGATTTTATTATTGATGTAATACCAAGAACAAAACCAATTTCAAAACCCCCTTACAAAATGGCTCTAATTGAATTGAAAGAGTTGAAGAAGTAATTACAAGAATTGTTGGAGCAAAGGTTCATAAGACCAAGTGTCTCACCGTGGGGTGCACTAGTACTATTCATTAAGAAAAACGATGGTTCATTGCAACTTTGCATTGATTATATAGAATTAAACAAAGTGACCATCAAGAATAAATACCCACTTCCATAGATTGATGACATATTTGATTAGTTCCAAGGTGCAAGTGTCTTCTCCAGAATTGATTTGAGGTTAGGATATCATCAATTGAGAATCAAACCACGGGATGTATCAAAGATAGCTTTCCGAACACAATATGGTCATTATGAGTTTCTAGTAATGCCCTTTGGTTTGACAAATGCCCTTCAATCATTACGAGAACATAAGTTATATCCGAAATTGTCCAAATGTAACTTTTGGTTAGATTTTCAAGACAACTGTCAAATGAATCCCCAAAAATTGAGAAATCATCCATAAATACTTCAATGCTTTCTTCAATCATATCTAAAAATATGACCATCATATATCTTTAGAAGGTTGCTAGAGCATTACATAATCCAAAAGGCATGCGTCGAAATGCCAATGTACCGTATGGGTAGGTAAAAGTGGTCTTTTCTTGGTCTTCAAGAGCAATATGTATCTGATTATGTCCCAAGTAACCATCCAGGAAGCAGTATATTGATGTCCAGCCAGTCTTTCCAACATTTGATCAATGAATGACAAAGGGAAATAATCCTTCCAAGTAGCATCATTTAGTTTCTGATAATCTATGTACATTCTCCATTCAGTAATAGTTCGAGTCGGTATGAGTTTGTTCTTGTCATTCTTCACCACAGTCATACCCTCTTTCTTTGGCATAATTTGAACCAGACTAACCCATTTACTATCTGAAATAGGGTATATAATTCTTAAATCTAAGAGTTTCAAAACTTCCTTCTTAACTACCTCTTTCAATGTTGGGTTAAGCGGTCTTTGGGGTTAAACTTTTGACTTATAATTGTCCTCCATGAGAATTCTATGCACACATACCGAAGGGTGAATACCATGGATTTCTGCAATTGTCCATCCTATGGCTTCTTTATTCCCTTGGAGAACTCACATTAATTTATCCTCCTTATTTGATGGTAACTTCGCAGCCACAATCACTGGTAAAGTGTCATTTTCTCTTGGGAACATATATTTTAAATGTGAAAGCAATTGCTTGAGCTCAAGAGTTAGGGCTTCTTGGATTGAAGGGAGAGATTTTCCCTTACTAACTCCTAACTCTTCAAAATATCATTCCCATGATCAGATCTTTTTTACTTGGTTGACTTACTATTCTTCATTTGACTCTAACATCAAACCTTGTTTCCATTGCTGTTCCTCTTTCCACTTTTCCAACACTATAGCATTGATTGAGTCTATAGTGAAGCAAGCATTTTCTTCCTCTGGGTATTTCATCCCTTTATAGATATCAAAAGTGACCTATTCATTCAAGGCTTGAAGTGTTAATCTTCCATCTTTCACATTGATGATTGCATTTCCCGTGGCTAAGAAGGGTCTTCCTAATATCAAAGGAATCTCCTTATCTACTTCCATATCTAAGATGATGAAGTCTACTAGAAATGCAAATTTGTCTACTTTTCACCAATACATCTTCTGCTACTCCTCTTGGTTTCTTGATACTCTAGTCAGCTAGTAGTAATGATATTAAAGGGGGTTTACATTCTCCTAATCCTAATCTTTTGAAGATTGCATAAGGCATAAGATCGATATTGGCCCCCAAATCACATAAGGCCTTGCCAACATATGAATCCCCAATCGTACACAAAATTGTAAAACTTCCAGGATCCTTAAGTTTAGGCGGAATGTTGTTTAAGAGTATGGCTAAACATTCTTCTATGTGCAACTGTCTCTGAACAAGTTCTCTTCCTTCTTTTTGAAAGGATATCCTTTATGAATTAGCATAAGAAGGCATTTGCTTTAATACATCAAGAAGAGGAATATTTATGTCTGATTGCTTTAAAAGCTTTAAGGCACAGGTAGCATGTATGATTTCACCTTTAAGTTTAGCCTCTCATCTACTTTTGTTTTACCCTTTTCTAATTTCTATAATGGCTTTAAATCTTGAGTAAGAGCCAAATCTATTTGTTTTCATTGAGCTAACTACTTCCCACTTCTCAAATGCAATAGTTTCAACATGACCTTTTTCTCATGGATCGTAAACTCTTGCATTCTTCTCGAAAGTAGTTGTAATATGTAATCCAACCAATTCTACACATCAATTGTAGTTGCCTCTTGAGATTATAATCTTCTCTTGGTATCATTGCTATCCATTCCTTAGAGCTCTTGGGGGATAATGGAAAGTCTTGATTAGTTGCATAACCTCCATCACTGTAAGAAGTTGAACTAGAGGGCTTACTGATTGATTGACTCTACTTACTGCAAAATGAATTCCTAGGTAACTCTACTTTCATGTATTCATTCATCTCAAACATTTGATTGAACCTGGGGGATCCCATAGAATCTGTAATTACAATTTTAGGCTTGCTTTCTCGTCATAGCTACGCATCTTCTCTGTAAGTATACCAATCATCTTATTGTTTCTCTTTAGCGTCTCGGTTTAGTCCAAGGACTTTGTCTATCTTTTGCGTAAGTGTTTCCAAATGAGTGGCAATAAATTCGAATTTATCCTTTTCTTGTAATTGGCATATCCTCTGTTGGTGATTCTTTTCACTATGCAACCCAAATGAGCCTGCTACCATATCTTCAATCAATTGGAATGCTTCTCCAAGGCCCTTACCCATGAAATTACTCCCTACAGTAGCATTAATCATTTACTTCAAGTATTCTAACATACCATTGTAAAAAATTCAAAACTATAACTAAGTTAGTAATATATGATGTGGACATCTGCTTGTATCGTTCTTAAGCTTCATATAAAGACTCTCCATCATATCGACAAAACGTAGTGATATCATTCCTCATCTTCACTACTTTGTAGAGAGGGAAAAATCTTGACAAAAATCTCTAGGTTAATTTCTCCCAAGTAGTGATAGAATGAGGTCGTAGAGAATATAACTAGCTTTGGGCTTCATCTCTTAAGGAGAATGGGAATAGCCTCAATCGAATAGCATCCTCAAAAACACTGTTGCTTTTTAAGGTTACATACAACTGAAGAAAGCTCTATAAGTGTTCATTTAGGTCTTCTAAAGCACTTCCACTAAACTAGTTCATTTGTACCATTTGTATCAATGCAGGTTTAAGCTCAAAATTATTAGCTTAAATAACAGGCCACGCTACTGCTGATGCTAGCTCGTCCATGGTTAGTATAGTGTATTCTCATAAAGCTCCATGGTTTCCATTCCCATTACTATTAACGTTCATACCATTCAACCTATTACTATTCACATTGCCATTGTACACGTTGAATCCATTCTGATACTTTTCTCCGTTCATATCATCCATATTTACACTAATTCCTACACCAACACCGTATCCATTTCCTTCATTCAAATTCTCCATCTCAACAAATTTTCTTCTTTCTCGTAGTTGTCTATGAAATATTCTATCAACTTTAGAATCGAATAACAATTCAAAATTAGCAATTCCTCTTCTTCGCATAAAAAAATAAAGGCTTCGGAATTTTAACACAAGAGTAACCCTAAGAGGCTAAATACAAAGGGTTTCGACAATCCCAACCCAATATAATCATATGGCAAGAGGTCTATCTCTTCTTTAGACAACCACTTGAACCTTCAATAGCCTCTTCACAAGTCCTGCAAAGCAACAAAAACAACACAGTAAAAAGCTCTTAACAAAATAAAGATGCAAATCTACTCTAAGCATGAAAAATTAACTCTAACTACAACTAAATCTATTCTACTCTAAGCCTAGTCTCAAAGAGAAATACTAATCTAATATTAGCTAACTTTTACTTTCCTTACCTTCCCCAGCAACAGCACTTGGTATCGTGATCACCTTCCATAATGTCACACACAAATATAAAATTTGCCCCTTTTAAAAATAAGGGAAACACTATACAATAAATTAAACTCTCTTGCAATCTTTTGAAAAGTACTTATGGAAATTGCTAGTTAACGATAAGTATACCAATCAACTTAGAATATATGGTGAGCACCAAAGTCATATTTTGTGATGAAGGAAAGAATGAAGTTCAGAAAGATAACTAAGTACTAGATTCTACTATTTCTACTCTAGTCTAGGAAACTGATTGAGTAATTTTAAAAGAAACAACATGTAAGCTATCTAAATAGAAGTAAAAACTACAATAGAATTAAGCGTATATTTTAGCAATTTCTTGGTATTGGGATGTAGATTTCTTTATAAAAGATGTATGAGTAACAAGTAAACAATCGTCTAAGATTATTGTGGCCATGCTATTAAAGTATTTATAATAATCTAAATATGGATTTTACTTACATTCACAGAATTCATCCAACTCTCATTTGGTAAGTTCTATCATGTAGCAAAAATATTATATTATCAATATCTCGTCTACACTATTAGCTAACTATTCAAGCCCCGTCACCACTCAAATAACTCTGTTACAATTGATTTCTCATTCTAACCAATTTTTAGCTATAAGTAAGTATAAGAATTTAAGTTCTAATTCTCAAAAATTACCTATTCAAATTAGGAATCCTAAGTTCTATTTGGGGTATTCAAATCCTATTATGGTATCTAGACCTTATCAGCATAACAAATGGGAAGGCCTAATGTGCAAGAAATGCTATCTAGCTCGATATTAACCTAATACTCAAGTTATACCTAATTACATTATAAAACTAAGTATAATTCCAAATTTACATTATCATAATACAAAAGCATCAATAGCCACAACTACTTCACCATGTTCACACACTACCCATCAGCATAATACACTATATTTATCACATTCATAGAGAATAAACATTCAACATATAATACACATGAACATAAAAATAAACATTACATTAAACATGAAAAAAGTATGAGAAACATTGCAAACCCAAGCTCCTCAACCTCAACAATGGAGTTCCTCAAGATTTTCCAACAATCTCCATAAATAAAATGGAAATCCATAAACCTAAACCTTAAAAAGAGTTACTATGCTAAAAGCAACCTAAAATAGCCTAAAAAAGAGAGTAGCGGAAAACTAGAACTATAAACCCTAGAAAATGCAAAGCCAAAATCTACAAAAAAATGAAGAAAAAGAGGTTTTTATATCAGGTCATTATTGGCATGACACTAAGCAAGGGTACTATCAATAGACACATATCAAGTACTTCTCCTCTTTCCTTTAAATGAAATGATGCATTTTTGCTTCAGGAGTCAAGTATAATGTCATGATGGTAACTGGGTACCGTCATGCCAATATCCCCTTTTAGTTTTACAACTTGATTTGATTCTGTTCAAGTTACCATCTTGATGGTAGATAGGCTTACCGTTATGCTAGTAGTTTTAACTCTGAGTTTCCTTCTTTAACTTTTTTCTTTGTTTTCGGCTTCTTGAATTGGAACTACCAAATGGTAGCCTCGGGACCGACAAGATCAAACACAAAGAGCTTAAATTTTTTAAATATATGCTACTTTTAAGCATCAAAACACAAAAAATATGAATTACACTTGTGTTGAGTAATTATATGTGATTTTAATGAAAATTCATACACTTTTGCTCAAAAATCTATTGAATCACACACTTATCAGCTACAAAAATGGTCTTAAAATATTTTAAGTTAGAAATGGGTTGAAAAAATTCTTAAAAAGTTTTTTTTTTGGAAAAAAATTCGAAGAGAAACCCTAAATAATTTTTAAAAAAAATATATAAAGAGCCCTTTTTTTAAATAATTAATTATAATAATAACAATAAGTGGAAGGAAAAAAACAAATCTAAGAGGAAAGTACCATGGCTCGAATTCTCAAATCAAGTGAGCAGTTGTATCATAGTTGCTAACATGTTTGATGAAGCTTCCTCATACCATAGCAAGGTATATTAGACCTCGAGACTGTCGGATTGTTGCTTTAGCCTCCTTTATTGACTAGTAATGGTTAAGTCATTACGGGTGATCTTAGTTAATAAGTGTTCATATACATATGTGACCCCTAAATATAGTAATCTGCAAACACCAAACATGCTTCTTCAAGCATGTACAAGATCTCTACTTACAACCCATACCTCTATCAACATATTTTAACGACAAAATTTTCTTTTGTAATCTAACCACAACGTAGTTATAGTGGTTCGATACGTGTCAAATTTTCACTACCTATATCAAGTGCTCATTCTTCTCAAAGTGCTTACCTACCTTAAATTCATCATTAGAACTCTAATTGCCATCATGCATGCTCTCCCTAAATGATACATATCCATTGCCCATACTTGCTGTAAGGAATGGCATAGGTTCTAAACTCTCAATTGCATCCAATTTGTCGAAAGCCATTAAAATTTTGCTCACCTTTAGTAGATTAGGCCAACAAGCAATCTAAAAAAAAAAAAAAGAAGTGATTAGAAAAGTTAAAACCATTATGCGCATGGGAGGCAGAAATCAAAAGTATGCAAATCTAAAATCAACAACTCAATAGAGACTTATTACAAGTCATACTTTATAGCTACCATATAAAGCCTTCACTTTGATTAGACAAATTGTACTTTAAAGCTACCTTACATCTTTGGTCATAATTATTCAATTTCAAATATCATTATAATAAGTGATATCATGTATAGATTTGAAATTAATATTTTTCTTAACAGGTGATATTAACATAATAATTGGTGTCAAATCCTAAGAATGACAACTATCTACTTTAAATATCAAAGTAATAAAATTAACATCATATTTGTGCCTAACAAAGAAAAAGGCATGAATTTGATTAAAAAAAAAAAAAATTGGCCCAATTTAGCGTAAAGGCTTGTTGATACAAAATAGAGAGAATTATAATAGAATGGATTAACGTTTCAAAAAATTCAAATAAGAAATCAATATTGCATAAAATGGTTAAATAATTTTATATATTAGCTATCATGAATCCCTTATTTGAGCTATTTTATAAAATATCGTTCCCTTATTTGAACTTTTTGAAATGTTTATCCCTTATTTGAACTTACCATTAAACGCTAATCACCGCCAATTGTAATTTTCACAAATAATATATCAACAACTTAGGAAATGCACCATAACTATAGTACCCTACCACATAAACATATCACAAGTGATAGTAAGCATTTAGTCTAGTAGAAAACTCAAAGTACTTTGAAAATTATGCCCCAATTCAGCTATAATACATATTGAATAAAAATTATATCAACAATTTGGGGAATGCATCAAAACTACAATGTAGTATCACATAAATTGCAAGTTGTAATAGGCATTTATAATAGCAGAAAACTTGAAGAAATTAAAAAAGAAAAAATAAACCTTGTGCAAGCAGTTGTAGAGATAGAAAGAGGCTTAAGACTCACGATTTTGCAATAAAATCACAAAATTAAGCTACTAACATTGCAAATAGTGTGATTAGATCATGATTTTAATTTCAAATTGATGAAATTAAAGTATGAAATGATATACTTTAAAGAGAGGCTCTATTAAGGTTTATGTTTAGAGAGAGTGTGTTACAATGCCAATGAGAAGAAGAACGAGTAGGCATGGTTATAAGTCGACAAAATTTGGTATTCAATACTGATTTTATTAATTAAACTAGAAGTGGATGTTTAACACACAATTTTAAAGCAAAGCATATAATTTAATTTTCAAATTTCAATTTCAGTACAAGATGAAATTGGAATTCTAAAACTCAATTTGAAGTGTGGCACCTTTTAGGTTATTTCTTTGGAAGCCTTATTTTAGGATTATATTTGAACAATATATTTTTTGTTTTTCATAACTTCTCTACCTTACCTTCCAAATTATTTTTTAAAAGATGGCATTTTAATAATTTTCCTTTGAAAGATGTATAACTCATTCATAAATTCATTTGGATGAAGTGGCTTATTGTTTAGAGAGTTTTATACGAATACAAAACTCTTTTTGAAAAATATTATAAAAAAATGTCCCTTAATGATAAACATTATCATTATAGTATAGGTGAAGGCACATGCACGAGCCTTTAATATAAAAAATTCTACAACTTATGGAATAATGAAAGCACGTACACTACATGCACCTTCATTATATCTCAATCATACTGAAGGTGCACATAATGCATAAGCCTTCGATGTAATTTCAAATACACTACATGCACCTTCTTTCATAACCACCTGCAAATCAGACCAAACAACTAAGTTAAACCCAAAACACATTATTTCCTATAAATACCAACACAAGCTATAAACAATCAACCTCCCCCTTTCAATAGACCAACTCTACTTACCGAAAGGCATAAGAATAAGATTCAACATACGTGATAATACTCCACTTCGCAAAAGAGATTAAGAAAGTAAGGAATTCTACAATATATTATAAGATCAAAAGCTTGCAACATATATTAACATTTGATAAAAGCTGCATACACAACAATTCTTTGTTTATATCTGTACAAATAATTACAAGAATTTACATATCTGTCTAATCTTTCCTACGAAACTGCAAGGCTTTGACAGCCTAGGATAACACGGTATGCCTCTAGCACACTAGAGACTCTAAAGGCTCTGCTGGTGTATTGTCCAAATCATAAGGAGGCACTAGATTGGTATAAGGAAACAATTCTACCTGAGTGATGCCCTTACTCATAGAAAACTATGAGTAACTAAAGTGTCGCTTCTAAGGAGCTAGTGGAGTGAGGAATTCCATATGATGATGGAACTCAAGAGTCATATAGGAGCTGGATCCACCGCTTGAGCTAAAACAAACTCTAGAGCTGAGACTAGCATCTTACCCAAAATCGATATCACCTAAATCCATAAAATGATGCCCCTATTATGGTACCTCTTGGTTGTGGCCACTATGATCACATCTCAATCAATCAATACCTCCTCGAACTATAGCTCTACCTCTAGGTGGTGGGTGAAGCGGCAAAATAGCCTCAAGTGCAAGTGTTCCCTAATCGCTATCATGTGCTCCCTGGAGATGTTACTGCTCATCCTCATACTATATGTAGAGTATGAGGCTACTGTATTCCTCTACAAACTATAACGCTCTATTTGCCATGGTAAGTATGGATGTATAGTCACCTGCTAACTATACATCATGAAGTAAGTCAACCTCGAATGATCCTAGCAGACCCTAGTCCTAACAATCTCTCACCTTCATCAAGTAAAGTATATCCCTTACCTACCTCCATCCTCCTATCCACCACAGTCCCCTCAATTAGAAGTCTAAACTACACCTGTACATGCTAGAGTATAATCATAGCCTCTCTGATGAGCAGGTTTAAGGTGTGTCTCTGACCTCCATCTCTCAACTAAGGCCATAATCAAGTGTCAATCAAGCATGATAAAGGAAAGCTAAGAGAAGCCCTAGAATTTGGCCTCCTACATGTAAGGCTTGACCTGAAGATGTATTAGGATATCCTCCTCATCCTGACAAATGAACAAATTCCTATGCCGTACACGTAGTATAAAGGCAACCTCCTTTGAACATGAATGCATTAGTAGGCAAGTAAAACAACTTATATGTAATAGCATCAAACCGTAAGAATATGATTACTCACCTAACCCTCCCAAACAGCCTACGAATGATGGCTGGCCTACCCTTTGAGTACCCGTGGATCAATGGGTCTAAGCTCAATATAACTTGCAAAAATATGTGAATATGGTTAGTAATGGGAACAATGTACCATTGTTAAAACAAAGGCATGTAAGAAAACAATGTGTCTATATGTGTAGGTAACATTTATTGCCCCTATTAATCTTTAGACACCTTCTCTTATTGCGTCCTTCTCTTCCAAAAGCGCTACACTTAGTCTTATAGACCCCGCTCCTAACATCTTTTTTCTATATGATACCTTTTCTATCTAAGCTTACCCTTTTTACATAGTAGGTGTATGTTCGAATGGATGTATGGAAAGCTTACTTGTGGCAAATTCAACTCGTTACCAATAAGATAAAATTGGGTATGATAGTACTCTATCTTTTTTGTCCACTTATACCATGGTCCTAGCATTGTTTTGCTTTCAACCCTCGTCTTAGTAACTACTACACAAGCATAGGAGTAAGGAGTCCAATATATTTGCAATTTCTAAAATCAATCATATGCATCATCCCCCCTCCCTTGAGGCCGATCATTGGCATGTAACTTCCAATCAATCTCTCAATTGGCCCACTCTACTGACTAAATTCTACCATAGTATGTGCACTAACTCATCCCCTCTAAGTCTCATACATCTCCATGGCATAATTGGTAAAGAATTTGCCACCCAATATTGCCTCAAATGCTTCCTAATGTCTTTTCTCTCGATATGCTATGCAATTTTACAAGATCTTTTTAACCAATGTTGTTACTGGTAAACCCTACACCTCTTTCAACACCGAATTGTAGCTTTTAACATTATTTGATGTCATGAACCCAAATCAATAATACCCATCATATGCTAAAATCTACCCATCCAAGTCTACACTATTAAACTATTCTAGAGCATCCTCTTTAACTTGTATTAGTTGATCCATGAAACCTTTAAATTTCTTATATTGGGCCTAACCCTGCAAAACACACAAGTTTCTTATACAACCGGTTTTTGTAAACCATGTTGAAATTAAAGTTTCTTGCAATGTGTTGTAGATTGTATCTCTACACTACAAACAAACATAGCTACCTAATGACGAGTTCTTTATATATAGAATTGATCCGGGACTATTTATCAAAAACAAGACAAAATGTTTTCCCCTTTTAGCTAACCACGTGTCACTTAAGTTTTTAAAGGAACCATCCCCATGTTTCCACTGATTTTGTATCTATAAGCTCAAAAGCCAACAAAACTATGCAATTATTTCCACTCATGCTATATGCAACCAATAACTTATGATTGTACTTCCTATATATGAAAGTACCATCAATACATATAAGACATCAGTAGTATTTGAATGCCTTCATACTGTAAACCTTACTTTTAATGGGCTTAAGACTTAATTAAGAGTACTTTCTGAACGTTCCCAAAAATCAACTAAACCAAAAACTTAAGTTTATATTTAGAAATGAATTAAATTTTTTCAATTCAAAAACCAATTATCGATAAAACCCGAGCTTGAAAAACTGCAAGCTCTAAAGTCATTTAAAACCATAAACCTTAAAAACCATTAAGGAATTTTAACCCTAAGTAATTAATCGATAATTTAATTTGAATAATTTTATTCAACTTTAGAAAATTTCACAATTTTATAAAAATCAAATCATAAATTACAAAACAATGCAAGATAAAAACCCTAAAACAATTTTCTATAAGACCATGCCCTTATCTTTATGCCTAAGCCTTACACTTCAATAAGTAGATCAACCAATCACTTTAGATAACTTATCAATTGAGAGTTAGAATCATTTATCAATTGATAACTTATCAAAATTTAGTGATGAGACATTTTCCTTATCACCCCTTCACTTATACTATATATGGACAATTTTTCATAAGATTTCATATACTTAACTTCATTAAATGAGACAAGACCACTCCATGGCCCAAAAAGACTTTAAATGGAAGATCTAAATAAAGAATAAAGGGGGGCCATGCACTTGTCTTTCAACCATCAATCACTTTCTCTTACACATCACGATTCACCCTTTAATGCTTACATCATCAATAGTTGCAATTGTTGACTTTTGTATAAGCTACAAAACAACGCTTTCAAAACATTTTAGCTACTCATTTTCTCTCAAATCCAACCGGCCATTTTCTCCATTATTTCTCTCACTTTCAATTTCACTTTCACATCTTCTTTCTCTCATTTGAAATAAACATAAAAAGGAGAAACAACTTTACCCTACAAAATCAACTTTTCTTCCATTTTTCAAACTTCATTCACGACAACTTCTCCTCTTGTTCTTATCTCATTTTCTTTCACCATCTAAGATCTTTTAGAACCATTAGAACCTTCCTAGAACCATTAGAACCTTCCATAAACCCCATTCCAAAAGATCAAACAACTCGGGTTTCCAAAAGGTGGCAAAAAGGAGGAGGCAAAAAGGAGGAAGCAAAGTTAAAAGCTTAAGTAGAACCTTAGTGCACAACCACCATATTTCGCTTAAGGATGAGTAAGTATTTCTTGTGATTAGTGGGTAAGTATTTATGTTAGGAGACTTTGATTTCTTGAAGATATAAGTATAATTTAAGTTGTGATAACAACAAAGACCCTTTTAAGAAACAAACCATGAAACCCTTACATGAAGTTGGAGCATGAGCATGTGAAGTTGGTATTTTGTAAAAACACTTGTTTAACACTTTGAATGGAAGATTTTAAGTTAAGAAAGTCTTGAAACAAAAACTTCAATAGAGGATGAGCATGCTGGACATGAGGGTTCCATAGTCATTTGGATGTTGATTTTGTTTCCATTAAGTTAAACATACTCAAATCTAGACTTAAGTTAAGGAAAAATCCATCACATCAAGTTTTATGAAGAAACCAACTTTGTATGACATGAGCTATGATATGGAGGTTGTATTAAGTATAAGATCTTCTATTTCTTTGTGTGGAGCATGAGTTAAAGAATCATCTTATGGAAGAAAACTTAAGTTAAGATTTAGATGCAAGTAGTTTAAGTGCATAATCTAATACCTAAACTTAAGGAAATGATAAAATAAGTTGAAAAACCAAGCGAGAACCCCTTGAAATCATCAAGAACAGATCTGAAACGTGGGAAAAAGAAGCTTAAAAATATGATAAAAGTGAATGAACAAAGTGAAAATATCAACCAAAGTAAGTATAGTAAGCATATAAAGCCTAAAACTCAAAACCGAGCCTAAAACTCTCAAAACAAGCCTAGAACTCAAAGTTGGGCCTTCAATGAAATTCTTACTAGCACCTTACAGTATCAAGAGAGGTTGTTTTGAAGCCCATAAGAAATCCACCTAAGGCCCCATAAGCCCACCAAAATCGCTAACTTTAGTTTGAACAGAAAACAAGCCCATTAAAGGGCCCAAGAAGTAGTTTTTAGCCTTAGGAATATAAATCAAAGTTGTAAATCTGATCTCAAAGAGTATTTTAAGCTTAGGATAAAATCTTAAGATCAAGCCCAAAGGATTTCTCAAGTTATCAAAAAGCTCATTTACCATATAAGGGCCAAAAACACTCCAACACATGAGGAACGCTACTGTTTTGACCCATGGATAGAATTATATGCCTCATTTTGAAAATCTAACCTCACCACATTAAAGTACACTCGAAAACAATGAAGATTGACTATAAGATTATAAAAATCAGATTTAAAACGAGAAAGTTATACGGGATTGAACTTTAAGTAAAAACCGGAAAAGATTACGAAAACTAGTCAAGAATATAATTTAAGAAAAATTAATTTAGTTTCCTAAGTTTATTTCAATCCCTTATAAATATTATTTCGATGACCAGGGGACACCGTGTACGGAGACGACTTGGCTCCAGATTACTTTGATTGATCCACATGGCAGAGTAAGTAAATTCCCAATGACTCTTTACTTGATTGTGCTTATAGAATAGATGCACCTAAACTTATATATATATATATATATATATGCTTGTGGGATATGGGAGATGTATGTGTATGGATTTATGGATGAATGTGATGACTTGTTAATTATATATATAATAATGAGAATTGTTTGTACTAATATATACATGTGAATTGTATGGAATGAAATTGTTTGATTACCTTGAAAATTGAGTTAATCACTTATACAATTAAGAAATCAAAATGAATCATGCATTCCCCATATTACATACAGATAACACTGACTACCGCTTTACGCAGAAGATGCGAAGGGACTCACAGGAATACGAGTTTCCTATAGGATTGAGCACTAGCTATGTCATCATATATATTGAGTCTCTATCCTAAGTTGATGGGCTTACTAAGTGCTGGGAGACGCCAACCGTCGGCGAGGGGCCAAGTCTTGTGGCTTCTGCTTAGGGAGTATATTTGTGGATTGCGGAAACCGCCACACCGCTAGACTTGGGATTTAAAAATATAATGTTTTATTTAGTAAAGAAAATATACACACACACGTATATATATATATATATATATATAGTTTTGTTTTGGCTTAAGCACAATAGTGCAAATGAAATAAAACCCAAGGTGTAAAACCCGAATTTTGGTTTGGGTCGGTTAATTATCTCCAAACCCCGACTACAGGGGGCGTAATTCTGAGTCGTATGTAATTCCTAGGCCACTGCATGATTGTTCGGCATATTGATTGTTCATACATTCATATGATTATGCATTAATAAATTTCTGTCACACGGTATTGATGAGGGTAATTATCTCACTAAACATAAGCTTACACCCCAATAGTTATTTTCCTTGCAGGTTGATCGATAGTTGGGAATGGGATAGGAATCGAGTGTAGAGTGCTACCATTGAATCAATATAATGAAAAGCTTGTGTAGATAATTCAGAATGCTCCAAAAAATGACTAATATCTCACTTAAGTTTTGTATCTTTAGTAAGTTTAGAATTCTCTAGAATTGTCTATCTTATTTCACTATTTTGGTAGGGGATACCTATTCTCTACAGTTTTGAGGAACTGTGGAAAAATAGATATCCATAATTATTTATATTATATAATAAGTCAATGAACTAAAATTGAAGACTCTAGCAAATAACTATTTAGAGTCTTGCAATCTCTGACTTGTAAGGCGATTTTCTTATCATGGGTGCACACGTAATATGGAAATTTTAGGCAATACTACTAGGCCCCTCCTAGGGTCGCTACACATACACAGCTCAAAGGTCCATAAAACCCACGTAAATTAGGATTCCCTTAGTTTTGGCCAAGGTGCTCTACCCTCACTCTACTTATGTTCCATGGTTACTTGTCTTGATTATATTCAATTGCTTTAGAAGCTCGTTATGTAACTTCTCTCAATTACCATAAACCATCTCGATTTTCTTCCTCTTTCCATCGAAAACCCTCCCATTACTTACAGTGTATCCATACTTGTTTTATATATTCGATGCAAGATCAATAACCTTTACATTTAAATTAGTACATATACTATTGATGAAGCTTCTAGCCATTATGTTGCTATCAATCTGAGGATGATCCTAGTTTATCATTAGATTCACATAAGTGTGCAGTCTTTCTAAAGGTGATTTTGAAAAGTCCTTCCCACTTCTTCAAGCATTCCTACAACCTCCAATTACAATCATTGTCCTTCTCCATGCAGCACATGGCATATACCGTTTAGTTCAATATGTCAACTTGAAAATTGTAGTTACTCTTAATGTAGGACGACTTTACCACATCTATAAGATCTATTTTGCTGGTGAAGTACATACCTAGACTCAAGTCATCACTTGTACTGATATTGTTGCACATTTCATTCGCATCTGACTCAAATTCCATGTATCAATTGCTATCACAACTAGCGTTGAAGAAAGGGATAAGATCCCCAATAACCCTGTCCATCATCTCGTTTTGTTGCGCAACTTCTGGAGCATAGTTGGTATCTATTAACACTTAAGGAGGGTAAATAGGCCTACTAGGCATGGTCTCACTAGTACACATTATTGGCAAGAAACTCTAGATTCACCTTACCATCGCCCACATCTTCTCCATCTCCGTCCTTATCATTGAGTCCAATATCTTCCACATCATCATCTCCGTTAGACTTCTCATCTTCCTCTTTGTTACCATTTATGTCCATAGGCATTTGCTCCACATATGGATCATACAATTCTTCATGATCAATTATTGGTTGAAATGCTTCATCAAGTTGCTCTTCTATGATGTCAACATGCTTAAGCTCAGTGAAATCTATATAGGGATCATATGACTCATTCGAATTTGACATCACCATACCAGTCATCGTAAACTATACTTGGGGTGTCGGAAAAGTTTGATTGCTTACTTAAAACATGTTTTTCTTTTCCCAAGCACTTAATTCCCCTACAGTGCCTAATGTATACCTCCTAGATGGTCTGCTCCCCAAAAGACTCAACTATCTTAATGAAATTTTCAATATCCCCATCATCCCTAATGGCCATCAATCTCTAAGCAACTTTACTATCATAGAAGAAAGGATGCCTGTGCATAATTTCAACCCCAGCCAAGTCAATTCCAATGCTTTCATAAATCTTCTAAAAGTAGTAGGAGAAGTTTGTATCATTTCTCATCTTCAACTTCTTAACGAGCTTTCTATCATACTTGGGCTCTAAGTTGCCATTGAGAATGTTTCCATTAGTATATATGATTACCTTCACATAATTCATCATTTTCACCCTAATAATATCACCATCAACCAACAAATTAGTTAAAAAAAATAACCATTCCCCAAACACCATTCATCAACATAATAATTTGCATATGATTATCTCCACAAATTTACTAAGTGATGGGGTAAAATTCTATTGGGAATTTCCTCAAACACATTGCGTGCATTGAATTTCAATCCTAAATGTGCATGCTACACCGAAGTTTTCATACACAATATGACAACTAACATGCATCTAACTAATTCTAACTTACTTCCATGCAAGTGATTGAAGAATCATAATAAAATGTCCAACCTAAGGTTTACCTATTATATGTATGATGAGGATGAAGATTTACAAATTATTTAAAAAAAATGAAGATAAACAGAATGAAATAGAGAAAGAAATAATTTACCGAAATGAGTAGAGTGAAAAGATGAATGAAGTCAAGATCCAAGTTGAAGTGATCGCATGAGAGAAGCGAGTCTTCACAATGCTAAGAGTGGTGTTTTTCTTTTTTTTTTTTTGCCCCAATATGATTTCGGACTGTGGTATGAACAAGATTGCTATTTAAAAACCTGGTTCATGGAAGGGGCACTTATGGCTTGCCTTCATATTTCAAAATAGAAGAAGAGCATGCCTTATGTGTGCCCTTAGTGCATTTCAAAAAACACTGAAGGCACATATAAACTATATGTCTTCAATATTCCACAAACTATGTAAAAAATAAGGGGATATATACACCTTTACTATACTACATGTGTATTATTTTCTATCAGGAACCTTTTTGATAATATTTTTCAAAAAAAAAAAAAGTCATATTCATATAAAACTCTTATTTAGATACCAATTGCACTTTGGGGGATAAGCGGGTCAAAAATATATACAGTAGATTTGTGGTTGGTAGAGGTTCATATATGTAGAGAGGAAACTATCAACAATTGTATGTCATCAACGGATTGAACTATTGAAAGTTAATATATTCGAAAAGTACGTAACTATTTTGATTTTTAGTTATTAGTTCTCAGTAAATGCATGTTGGCTTAAGGCTATTGGTTACTGTTACTACCTTTAACTAAATATAACATAATTAGCCAAGATATATATATATATATATATATAATCTACTTGCCATCCTACTGCCTAAAGAATCTATAGATTCGAAAGATGGAGACAGAAACATAAAACAATAAGCTTTTACAACTCATGTAAACTAATTATAAAAACTATAAATATACTTATAAAAGTTATTAAATAACTTACAATACATTATGGGATTAAAACAAATTATTGATTATCAACTATCATATTATCATCAAAAACAACTAGGAGCTTTCTCATCACCACCATCAGCATCACGTTATCATTACCAGCATCATTATTAGTAGTATATGGATATCTTTTATTTCCTAATATTTTTAAATGTTCATTCCTACGTCCTGTTTACAACTTCAATTAGACCTAAATCAATCAAATTTAGATTCGATAAAATTAATCATAAACTTACAATTTCGCAGACTTACGCCTAATTGATTTTGATGAGTTTTTAACTTGGGAAAATCAGTAAACTCACATATTATTTAAGTGATCATAATTTTCACAATTGTTATACTAACGTATCGGCATATATGCTTATTATTACGCTTGTTAGCGAAAGGGATTTGTGTATATTAATATGGCCTGTCGCACTCGGATTGGAGTCAAGATTGTCATCTGACGTCTCTGATTATTAGATCGGACCGACTTAACTTTTATTCTATTTTAGTAAAAATAAGTTCTAGTTTACTACCGCATAGATAATTATTGCAGTTTGTAGAGATCATGATCACTTTGGTCGATATTTAAGGACCGTTTCCATTTATTTAATAACCTAAAAGATTTGGCGATTCCAAAGTTTGTATCTAAAACAGCAGATGTAATACATATCTACTGATCATATAAAATAAAATTATATTAATATAAATCACATAATTTTAATTATGTAAATATCAAGCAAAATCAAATCTTCAAGATACGATTTACTGCTATTAAGCCTACTTACATAAAAGACTTAACCCATTTTTTCTTTTTAATAAAAATATAAAATTCTCTCTATTCGAGATTAGCTAATCTCTTAATTTTCTCTTTTCAAAACAAAAATAATCTCCACAAAAGAATTTAAAGGAAATTCTAAAGTTTTATTAAAAATGATTGAATAATCTTTTTACAATTTTATGAAAGCTATTTATACTCTCAACTAATATTTAATATGAAATTAATATCTAATCAATTAACTAATTGTTACTAATATCAAAACTATTATAACTAATATCTAACTACACATATTAAAAGAAAACTAAATTATTAACCTATTATTTTTTAAATCTAATTTTAGGTCATAACAATTTGCTCAATCCTTTTTTAAGAACGATGTCCTCAAGGTTCAAGTAAAAAATTCAACCTAAAAATTACTAAGTAATATGATTCGATAATAATAATAAATCATTAATAAGATCTTCAATATATACTTCGCTCTTCGAGACAATAAGGATAATGTTGCTTTAGACATCCTCATGAAAAATTGCTAAAGCATTTTCTTATTTTTCGAGCTTAAGATCTTCATAGGTTGCAAAATCTAAAACTTGTTTTATAAAATTTCTTTGTATGCGAATTTCTCGTTCATAATTGGACTTATTGAGCATCATGATCACCGTAACTTTTTATTCTCCAATTAGATTTTTCATACCAACTTCTATCTTTGACATTGTTGTTTGCATAAAGCCAATTATGAAAAAATATGTTTCCCCTAATATCTTAAAATTAGAAATGTCCCTATCCATATTATCTCGATCAATATCCACATTAGTTTCTTACCCTATCCATATTATCTCGATCAATATCCACATTAGTTTCTTACACCAGTTTCTCCACTTCTTTAGTATCATTCTTTGTAATAAGTTCTTTTGTTTTTTGAAAATTTTCTCCAACCATATTTTCTATAGTTGCCATTGCATATTCTTATTTTTGGTCTATTATTTGCTCCTCTTTCATGTCTTTCATCATTGCTTCTTGTAATCCTTTACAACTTTCTTTCAACAATTGTGTGTCTTTTCTTATTTTCTCCATATATTCTAACATTTTCTCTACACATTCTTGCATAGCGATTTTTTCATTTCCATTCGTTCTCTCAATAAAAGCACCAATTATTAGGCCTACCCAACTTCACAGCCCAACCTACCATCACTCAAAACCCTCCTGTGTAAAATATCCTTCTTGAAAGCTTCTTAACCACATACGCAAGGTAATCTCTCTCTTTTCTCTTTTCTATCTTTCCAAATCTCTCAATCTCTCGCAAATACTCTCTATACAGTCCTTCGGTTTCTTTCTAAGGTTTTGTATCCGTTGCTTTAATGTTCATTCTATAGCAAAAGAACTCTGTATTTTTATTCTTTATATATAAATCTTTACGAAAGGATTCTAATTGTTTGTTGTTTCTATTGGTATGCAAGGTATAAGGAAATTTTTGCAACGCCAATACAAACAATTTGAAGACTGAACTTCAAGCACCAATAAACTCCTTACAAAGTTACTCTCGATAACAAAGATGAAGAAAAAACCCCTATACTCTCTATTTTCTTTATATTTATACGTATGTTTACTTTTATTTAGATCTGTTAAAAAAAACCCTAACTGTCTTAACTATTTCTGTTTCTATCAACTCATGTCTTCTGTACTGTTTTCAATTCCATTATGTATCTTATTGTTACTATTTTATACATGCAACTCCTTTATCAAATGTAGTCATTTAATTTCTTTGGCCAGTTCAACACTCGTTTTGGCCTCTGATTTTTGTTGTGTAACAAATTCTCCCCTTATCAAAAAACAACCTTGTCCTCAAGGTCAAAATTTGGTAGTATATGATGAAATGTTGTAGATCTACCCAAGATGCATCCTTAGTAGGTAGTTTTTCCCATTGTACTTTAATCTACTTAACCATTGTGTCTTAACATCTAATCACTTTGGAATCGAACATTGCTAGAGGATATATAATAAGATTATTATCCATTAAGTCCCGTAGAAGTGGAATGTGATTCCCCATATCTCCATAAGCTTTTTTAAGTTTTGATATATGAAAGACCGAATGAATTCCAAAATATTGAGGCAACTCCAATTTATAAGCCACTTGGCCAATTCTTTCTATCACCTTGTAAGGCCTAAAATATCTTTTGGCTAGTGCAAAAGACCTATCGACCACCATAATCTGTCTATAAGGTTGTAACTTTACACAAGCAAAGTCCCCCAACTGCAACTTTTTTTCCTGATCTCTTTTTATCTACAAATGTTTTCATTCTATTTTTGGATTGTTGCAAATTACGTTTTAATAATCCCAAAATATCATCCCTTGCCTTAAGCTCTAAATCTACTGCCTCCACTTGTGTTCTATTCATGACATAGTTAGGAATCTTCAGTACTTCCTTACCATATAATTGCTCAAATGGAGTCATTTGAGTGCTAGAATGATAAGAAGTATTGAAACAATAATCGACCCATGGTAAATGCTTGGACCACCAAGTAGGGCAATCCATTACAAAGCATATCAAATAAGCTTCTAAACTCCTACTAAACACTTTTGATTGTCCATCAATTTGTAGATGATAGATTGAACTCATCTCTAACTTTATGCCACTTAATCGAAATAATGCCAACCAAAATTTGCTCACAAATATCCTATCTTTATCAGACACAATTGATTTAGGAAACCTATGCAACTTTGCTACCATCTCCACAAATAACTGAGCTACAGTAGATGCTGTATAAGTGAACTTTAATGCTCCAAAGTGGTAGTATTTTGTTAATCTGTTAACTACCAAAATTACTGAATACCCTTTTGAAATAGGTACCATAGTTAAATTCTCAAAGACTTGTTAAGGAATAGGCAATGGCTAAAATACCCCTACCGGAGATGTTGTTAAATACTTCACTTGTTGACATACATAGCAATGCTTCACAAATTCTTCTTCTTCTCATTTCATGCCTTTCCAACAAAAAGAACAACTCAACCACTTAAATATCTTAAGCACTCCAACATATCCTATCATAGGAGTTGTATGAAACTCTATAATAAGAGTTTAAGTAATTGTTGATGGTGTTGGGAGAAAAATCCTACTACCCAAATATAGTAGTCCTTTCTTACACTTGAGTGACCACTACAATATTTCCCCTTGCTCACACTTACACCACAGCTCCTTCCAATAGTCAATACTTTCAAATTCTTTCTTTATAATTGTAATGAAATAAAAAAAAAAAAGGAAAAGAAACGGAGTAAAAGTGACCTTCATCTTTCCTCTACCTTAATAATGCATCTATTACATGATTCAATGCCCCTAGTTTGTACTGCACTTCATAATCATATCCCAACAATTTTATTAAGTGTTGTTGTTGTTCCGATGTTTGAATGGTTTTAGACATTATTTCCTTAAGACATTTCCGATATGTTCTGATTATGAAATGTCTTCCCATCAAATATTGCCTCCATTTCTTAATCACTTGCACAATTGCTACCATCTCCCTAACATAAGCACTAGCCTTTTTGTAGCCTTGTACAAAATTTCCTACCATAGAAAGCAAAAGGATGAGATTGTTGACGTAAAACCGCCCTAATGTCTAAACTTGATACATCTGTCTCCACAATAAAGACTTTTGAAAATTTTAGTGCAGGCAAAATTGGTGCTAAAACTAATGCTTCTTTTAACTTTTTAAAAGTTGCTACAACTCCTTAATTCCATTGAAAAGCTTCCTTTTCAACAAATTTGTTAAAGGACTAACAATAGAAACCTAATTTTTGACAAAATGCTTATAGTATCCAATTAAACCTAGGAATCCTCTTAATTGCTTGATATTAAGAGGCTATGGCCATTGTATAATTGCTGTAATCTTCTGTGATCAGGGCTTACTCCCCAAATTGACACTATATGACTTGAATACTCCACTTTATCTAACCAAAAGAGCATTTAGCTTTGTTTCAAATAGAAAGTATGTTTTCTAAAACATTATAAAGCTAAATCTAGATGATGACAATGTTCTTTCATGTTTCTTCTATATACCAAAATATCATCAAAAAACACAATAATAAACTTACGTAAAAAGGGCTTGAACATGGAATTCATCACCACTTGAAAAGTTGCTACGGCATTTGAAAGTCCAAAAGGCATTACAACAAACTTGTAATATCCTTCATGAGTCCTAAATGCTATCTTGTGAATATCTTCAGGAAACATACGGATTTGATGATATACCGCCCTTAAATCCATTTTTGAAACTACCCCCACACTGCCCAACCCATCCAGCAATTCATCTATTGTTGGAATTGGAAACTTATCTAAAATGTTCGCTTAATTTAAGGCCCTATAGTCTACACAAAATCTTCATGAACCATCCTTTTTCTTCACTAAAAGTACTAGTAAGGAAAACAAACTCATACTTGACCTTATAACTCCTATTTCCAGCATCTCATTCACCAACTTTTCTATTTCATTTTTTTGAAAATAGGCATATCTATAAGGCCTCACACCCACCACTAAATTCTCATCCTTCAAGTACATATGGCATTGAACCTCTCTAAGTGGGGCAATGATGAGAAAGTTGCAAAAACATCCGAGAATCTACCCAATAAGAATTCTATCTCCTTATTGCTAGTAGTCTAAAACAACAAGCTACATTATCATTTACAGTCAATTTTTGTAACTTTGTTGTAAGGATTTCCTTAATGACCATATCCGAATTCCTAAGCAACTCCATTGGCTTATTTTTTAATGTAAAGGACATGGTTAATTTGGAACAATTCAATAAAATCAATCCCATAGTCTTCATCCATTAAATGCACTACACCAACTCAATTCTTTCAATAGGTAGTACATAAAAATCAATAGAAAATAATATTCCTTGGATTTGTAAAAGAATATTATGACAACCCTAACAAACTAACTTATCTTTACCACCTATCATCACAAGAAATTGGTTTATAGCTGTACTTAACAAACTCAATTGCTTTGCTACATGATCCTAAATAAAATTATGGGTACTGCCACTATCTACTAATATTGAAACCAATTTTCCTTTGATCATGCCTTGTAAGCGAAAAGTTTTAGGTACAATTGTACCTAATAACGCATGATAGCTAATTTCCACCTATTGCATCATCTTATCTGTAATCTCTTGCTCAATCTGATAATTCTCATTCTATAACCCCACCACACCCCACCCCCCCCCCCCCCCCCCCCCCCCCCCCCCCCCCCCCCCATACTCTAATATATCCTTCGATTCAATCATCAAAAGAAATTCTTCCTTACACACATGTCCTCTATACCACTTCTCTTCACAAGTATAACATAAACCCTTTTCTCGTCATAAAGCCAACTCCACATATGACATTCTTTAAATTGGTAGTGTTTTCTTGTTTGAAGTAACAAGGGAATTAGTTAATTTATTAGAACTAGATGAAGAAGAAGTAAATGATGAAATTGGTTTAGAAAAAAATGACAGTCTTAGAGAAGAAGGTTTAGAATTGACAGAGTTTTGAAATGAATTTAGATTAGAAAATGTGAGTTTCTAAGTATAATAGTTTAGAAAAAGAACTTTGATTTTGAAGGGTATATAGCTTTGTCTCATGAAGTTTAGTAATGTTCAAATCTTCTAACAAAGATTGAGGTTTAAAAGAAAGGAGTTTTACATGTAATACTAGTTGAAGACTAGACACATAGCAATTTTTAGGGAATTTATCAAATAATCTTAAAATATGGTTTAAGATATATTCAAATTCAAATTGGTATTGCTAAACATTACCCATTTGAGTCAGTTTATTCAACTTACCCTCATAATCTTCACATTTTGTAGGCCCAAACCTCATTTTAACTTACTTCTTGAAAGCATCCCATGAAGTCAGTAAATTATTTCTTAAAAGCCATTGAAACTACGTTAAGACTTCACCCTCTAATGCAAACGAAGCCATCTTCAACCTTTCTAGAACAAGTACCTCATGAAAATAAAATAAAAAATAAAAAAACTGGATAATCTTAAACAGCCAAGAGGTAACATCAATGGCTCCGAACTTGAGCAACTCCAACTTAATATTGCAAGTATACACTTGTGAATTGTCATGATTAATATTCAAAGATGAAGAATCCTCCTTATTATACACTAAAGAATTCTGATTCCTTATATTCTTATAAAATCACATTATATGTTTCATATTTTCATTCTTCCCCACCATCATATCATGTAAAGATTGATGTGTTTCCAACTATTGCATTCTATCCTTTAGTTTATCCAATCTCCGATCATGATGCTGCAAATTTTCTTGAATTGTACAATTCACCATGATGAAATCTTGAATGAGCTCAAATTCAATGAAAGCTTCAATTATATATTAAATGCGATTTTAGAACTTAAGTACATTGCTAAGTTGCATTTAGTGGACGTGATTTTATGCTTCATAAATATATCACATTTAACCAATGCAATATAGCTATGGAAATCACGTATAGTACATGCAATATACATACAAAAGTAAAATTGCATGTTTAAATTACTTTTATTGTAATCGTATTTGCATAATTAAAATAATGGCATATCGTTAACATGCAAATATCTCTATCAACAGCACTTAAAAAGCCTAGTATATCTTATGAGAGAACGAAAAACTTGTCTACAACTTTTTAGATAAAAATTTACATAAATATAAATTAAATGAAAAATATTATATAAATACAAAACCTATATTGCATTTTAAAAAATGCAATATTGAAAATAGTAAAAATATCGCATTTCATAAATAAAATGGAATGTTTTACCTACAATAACTATATCACATTTAAAAGATGCGATATATATATATATATATATATCACATATCTTAAATATAACATAAATACATGTACCAATATTGTATTTAAGAAATGAAACATTAATATCATTAAATATATATTGTATCTCTAAAATACGATATAAATATAAATACCTATATCATATTTTAGAGATGAGAGAAACTTATTAAATTAGTAATATTTTTTATATAATTAATAAATACGTAATATTTATTATATATAATAGTAAATAAGTAAAATTATCCTACGTGAGATGATAAAACAAAGGGGACGTCTTAATGATCCCGAGATTCGACATGTATATATGTATATATATAAAGATATATGATTTCAATTTGAATTGATGAGATGAAAAATAATAGATGCGTGATGACCGATCTCAGTACGTATTATATGTATATACACGCGCAAACAAGATTGCGCAATCTTTTGTACCAACTTGAATAGGGGTAAAAAGACCGACAGAAGATAAGTTCGCCTGAAATTGGAACGGTGTATTTATACACGATGGGAGTCAGGCACAGGCAGGTCCAAATGCATTGGTGTCTCGTATACATTAACAAAATCAATCCTTCAAGAATCCCAACAAAAATTTCTGTGGTAATGCTCCAACAGGATCCGTGAAGCCAAAGTTGCCTAATGCAACAGACTTGCCGTAAAATATATATATATATATATATATATATATATATATATATGTAGCACAAATTGTATGACAAGGAGGAGGGCTACTGGTGAGCATTTGCGGCTGCTAGCTGCTTTTTAAGGTCGAGAATCTCCACACCATACTGAGCCAAAAGACCCTTCAGCTTCCGTGAACCCTCCTCATATTTTCTGTCCATTAGCTTTTGCTCATTTATTACCTCTGTGTACCTACTACGGAATGCATCCAACTTTGCCTGTGTCCCCCGGAGTCTCATTCTAAGCTTTGCTTTCTCCTTACCATTGTTTACCTCTTCCTGCTTGTACAATATCAAATCCATAAACTATGCCCAGGATACATCGTCAACTACAAATGCAAAAGATACGAAACCAAAGGAGAACATCTATAAGACCCCTCTCCCATTCTGAGGCAAGAGGAGTTTCAAAGAAACATATTCAGGGTTTTGATTGATTGCAATACATCTTTGCCTACCGATAACCAAAGCCTAGTGCTCAACTGGAAAATCCAAACAGATGGTTTTTTCTTCTTTTTTTCTTCTAATAGCTAAAGGGAGGAAATCAACAGCAATTCAACATCAGAATCCGATAGAAATACAAGCAAGCTCATTTCATTGATAACTATACTAACTAGGAAAAATGCTGACTGATCCATTGAAGCCTCCAGCTACCACAGCCGGCATGATGATATAGAGGGGCAGATGGATCATAGTGAATCAACTAAGAGGAAAGGATAGTCTTTATCCCAACTTCACAATCTATGAAGACTAACAAGCTTGAAATTGTAATCGACCTGCTTGAGAAGTTTTTCTTTATAAAAAACTTTCCTATCTCATGGTTCCAGCCTCACTAAAACTAAGAACCTGATTACAATTTGTGAGCATAAGCCACATTTTAGTCAAAACGGCCAGAGATAATTCCACCATCAAAAGTGTAACTGCAGCAAATGGTCAAATTAAATTTTTAAAAATTTACTATTTTAAGAATAAATGTCACGATATTGACTCTAGAAAGAGTTCAGTTATCCTTGTTTCTAGGATGAAAACCAATTATCACAAACTCTAAATCTGTAGCTGACACAGGCTCTATTGCAAGTAGGCATGGTCTAGTCCACCTTAACTAATTGGATAGTCGACTGCTAGTTACAAGTTAGGGATCCATGACTACAATTTATGCAGATAGGTTATTAGTTGTTGCAGATTATGCAGCCATATAAAATAGCCCTAAGGGCTTAACTAAAGAACATAATTTGTGAATATAACTAGCATATATGCAATACCAAATTGATAAAGCATAGAAGAAACATAAGATATATGTTGAACATACATTGTGAAGCTTCACTTCCAGATGGTCAATTTTCTGAGTTAATTTATGTGCTCGAGCTTCAGCCTCCATTAACTGGAAACCAAGCAACATGTAGACCAATTATTCTCATGCCATATACATAGTATGGTAAGAGAATCTACTTAAATTTGAAAATACCTCTTCACTACTACTTCTTTGGACATATTCAAGTTCAACCATATTCCTCTGGTTCTCCTCAAGTTGAGTCTTCAATTTATCCTGTTCATTTTCATTCCTCATAGTTAACTAATTGACCTTCAAGATTTTATGAAGCAAGTATATGTAATCAATTTCATAAAATAAAACATGATAATTTCCATAAGTCCTTCCCCAACAGCAAAACTAACCTGGTAATCATCTTGAGGTTGAATCCGGTTTTCCAAACCTTCGAGTTGCACCAATAAGTCTTCCCTTTCTTTCTTGAGATAACTTAGCTCCTTCAGAAGCATGTCTGCTTTGCTAGAACGTTTTTCATACTCCAAAGAAAGTGACTCAAAATTCGACTTCAGCATCTAGAGGTGAAAAGTAATATAACACAAATTTCACAATTCAGAAACACTTTCAGTAACAGTCATGGCATTCATGAGATTGGACAAGTTCACAGAAACTTACTTCTTGACAGTGTCTGTTTTCCATGTCAGCTAATTGCATGTCTTTCTTCAACTGCTCAATGCACAAAGCCATTTCAAGACTGTAAAACAGTTAAATAATTTTTCTTATCAATACAGAAGTACCTTAAAAATTCATACTTTTTGTGCATCCAAAAGCAAAGAATGGTACAGGTCATGAAAGATATCAGTTATAGATGCCCTCTAAAATTTTTAGCGATGTCTTCAATAGAGAAAGAAACTTGACGTCATGACATAATCTAGCGGAAACACAGTATGATTGGTCACATCAACATTATATGCAACTTGGCAAGGCTAGATCTCATCAAAGGAAAGCACCAGATTCTAATGTATAAAAACTGTGGCTACAGACATGATGACTGATCTATTCTGTATGCAAAGGTATTATGTATCCCCTTAACCACTTTAATTCTATCAGCTGAGCTAAAGTCCCCTCCATAGCTGATCATATTGATGGCAAGAGCACTTGTCATCACATGCTTTTATTCCATCTCAAAACAACAGCAGATCCAAGTGTCTTCATTTTACTCCAAAAAACAAAAATTGCATTTACCAAAAATCACCCGATGCCTAGCACACATAGCACCTTGGTTGCACCTTCAAACTTTCAGCTGACTAAGCTAGTTCAATAAGAGAGGAAAAACAACTAGAGAAGTCAAGCCACTCACGTATTTGAGGTCACCGATCTGTGAGGTACCAACATTGTTCGTTCTTGGAAATTTTGCATTGCAAACTGAAGAAACCAATGGGAACGAATGGAATGTAGAAGTAGCTCTATACAAGCACAGGAAGATGAAGACATGACCAAGAATCAGAAATCTTGGGAGTATAATTTAGTGGCAAGGCATATATGGAGGTTGACTCAATCAAATATGTGCACAGAAGTAGAATCATTTGCGACAAATGAAAAAGGGCATTGTGTTTCAAAAAGCCAGATTGAAAGGACTTCTCAGCAACTGAGTAACATGATGTGTACTGTAGAAGAAATTGCTACAGCAGACAACAGATAGCTAGGAAATGCAATGCAATAATTGAAGAACTAAATGGCATCGGTGGTACTGGTGCTATGATAATATCAAATCCACAAACATTTGATAGAAAAGTTTAAGCGTTTTTTTTTTTGGGGTATTTCAGTTGAAAAAAAAAGTTTTTTGTAGATGCAACGAGGGGCTTTATATATGTATTTCAGCAAATTTATACACTAAAGCAGAGATGAAATAAAATATGGGAAGATGTCTATATAACAAAATCTCAAGGAAGCAATAACTAATATATCCCCCAGAATCTGGCTTCGAGAAATATAATCAGAACCTGTGTTTTTTCTCCTTTTGCACATCATCTTCAGAAAGCTGTAATTTCCCTTCAAGCATCTTGCTTTGCTCTCTGAAGGATTCTAGTTCTTTTCTCACCTAAAATTCCAAGAAACGACCATGTCAAAACACTCCAGAAAATTTTTCCATGTTCTTTTATTGAAAAATGGTTGGGGGAGGGTGCTAGTACAGTATTAGGTTGCCCAAAGGACAAAATTTAGTTCTTAATAGCTGGGAATGAATAAAGCTGGGCAAGGGGAGGTCACTGGCTGGAAATTACTTCCAGTGGGAATGATGAAACCATTGTCCTGCTCAAGTGATAGATTAACCTAAAGGGAGTCCACATCCAAAATTTTATCCATCAAGAATGCATATTCAGCTGCTAGGATGAAAATCTCAGCTGTTCCTTAGGTAAATTTGGTGTGCAATAGGAAAACAGCCCCTAGACATTCCTTCATCCTTTGGCTAGCAGCTCTATCTAAACATCTCACCCAAGACAAGTTAGTGCAGTGGGGAATGATAGCAGAGAACGGGCGGCTCTTATGTGAAAGGGAAGAGGAAAGACATGATCATCTCTTCTTAAATTGTATTTTTGCTAAGGAGCTTTGGAAGGGTGTGGAAGGTAAAACAGCATGGGCACGTGCATGTCATTCATCCATGACTAACTTGGTGGACTTATTTGGCATAGAAAACTGCAGGAGGCAGAATGTTAACAAGAAGAAGGTTTTTGCAGTGGGTTGCCACTATATTGGAAGGAGAGGAACTGAAGAAGGCTTGGTGAAGTTGCTATTCCAGAGGAATCAGTTCTAACTGTTTTGGCTTGTCTTACGTAATTTGTTTTGTTATATTCCTGCCTTGCGTTTGTACTTGTTTTATGGTTGAAATCCTTGTGTATGCATTCTGATAGGAGCACTGTAGAGCTTTTTGGGCATCTTATTGACCTAGATATCCTTTCATCTCTGATATCTGGCTTGATATCATAGGTTCATAATGTGCTCCCTGTTTTTGTACATCTTTTCAATGAAAAGAAAATATCACCTTACATGAAAAGGAGGACGAGAAAAGAAAAAATAGGTATGAAAGATCGAGATGCTTCTGAAGCATGACACTAAAGGTAAGCAACTGCCCCAATATCATGAGAAGGCTGACCAGGAAATAGTAGAATATTTCTATTGGCATGCTTATATTGTAATTACAAATGGCTTAAAGCCACGAAAAGGAATAAGACCAAAATGACTTCACAAAAATTCATTAAACATCTAGAATTGATAAAACTACACAGTATGTTACCTCTGATATTTCTTCTGAGAGTGTTTTAATCTCCAAATCATACGACTTCCCTTTTTCTTCTATGGCTTTGACTGAGGCTTTCTCTCTAGCAGACCATATCACTTTCTCCTCCTCCATTTCTAACAATGAGTTGGTGAGTTGCTGAAAAATCAATGTACGATTAGCTAAAGAAACTAACAGAAAGAAAAGGGAAAAGTGTCATGCAAGACCACCAAAAAGGTTAAATAGATAAATAAAATAGCCGGAGTGGGGTAGGAGAGAGTTTGGTGCCCACAATAGCCAACTCGTCCCTTTCTTCTGCCATTTTGTTGATGGACTGTTCCAGCCTCAGCTGGTAGGACTTGGATTCTTCCAATTTCACACTCTAGGAAAAAGGGAAGAATAAAGCAATATTAATAAGTTGAGCTGAAACACGATGTCAACTAAATAGGAGGAAAAAAGTTCAACAACTATGGAGGGAAAAAGGCCTACAAGGTCAGAAACTTCTTCTTGCAATGTACTGATATCGGAATTCAAAGTGCTCATCATTTTAGATTGGGCTTCTAATTCTGATGCCAATTTTTCATTTTCATAGAAAAGCTGATCCTTTCCCTTGCAGGCAGTAGCTAATTCCTCTTCCAAAGAAGCGATGGTTGCCTCCATCTCAAACGCAAGAACTTCAAGCTTTTTGTATTCTTCCTAAAAATTATTTAGAGTTAGACTCATGCATAAAAATTGATTGCTTAAATATCTATGCTTTCTTTACAAACATGTGATATCCTAGGTTTTTCAAGCTACTCAAATTAGGGTTTTCTATAAAATGTTCTCCGCTTTAGTTTTAAGTTTACAAGGCAACAAAAGCTGAATAAAGTGATCTAGTAAGGTTTGTTGTTCACAATAAAGTGAATAGAAGCTTTATTTTGACATAAATATAGATTAATTAGTGAATATGCTATTGACTAGAAAATCAAAATTCAAACTCAAAGAAAAAAACGTTTAACCAAAAAAATAATTCATAGAAATAACAAGATACTAAAGATAGATTATTTGACTAGGTAGTTACTAGTTGTATTTAAAATAAACCCAAAAGGTATCGATATATACCTATAAATATTGCGCAATTTATATTTGGATACATGTATTATCATAATTATCAAGTATAGGCTGAAAATATCAATTGATGTAAATTGCCATATAAAATATAAATAAGGTACTTACAGCTAATGGAAGTATATGGCTAATAGCTGGAGAAAGGATTGCTTAAATTATGAATCATCCCAAAAGATAAATTTATATGGAGGAAAATTCATTAGGGAACACACTAAGCTAAAGAATGAATTGGACACTTAACTAGTTGACTTTTCATCTTGTAATTAGATCTGCACATTTCTATTCTCCGGCTGTAAGAACCATTTAGAAACAACAAAGCAAGACATCATGAATCAACACAAGGACACTGAACTAAAGTAATGCTTTGTTGGATGTAATTTCACAAGGATGCTTAGCAGTTAAAATAATTGACTAACAATCATCCTAAAATGCTAAAACAATCAGGTAAAATTGCAATTGTTGGCCGATTATTTCATGTCGGTAAGCAATTCGACTCAAAGAGGCTATGTAACACTAACCCTAAGAAGGAAGTTGACACCTATGACCCATTTATAGTTATACACCAATGAATTGTATGGCAATAGAATTTAATTTAGAAGCAACACATAAGCAACTAGTTTGCACTTTTTCATCGGACCAACTAAAATTTCTTAGCTGTAGGATTTGAGGAATTTGCAGCTAAAAAAAGTAATAATAAGAAGAAGAAAAGACAACTGGAAGGATTCCATTAGTTGTACCACATCAAAGCCGTGCTAAGTGTCAAGGTCCCTTTTTGTAAACTACTTATACTAACAAGAGACCATTCTTTTATATAATTAGGGATTTACTATTATTAGAAATTTCCAATTTTAGAAAATGGTGTTATTTCACCAATTTTAATGTCTCCTCCTACTAGGCTCAATAATATTTGTAAAACTCTTTACAAGAGTATGAGTACACTTCTAGATTAAAACTCTTACTCATTACGTTGGTCGATCACGACAGCCGACACCTGTTACATATATTGTATTCTCGTGTACACACATTGCAACCTTGTATTGCTGTCAAAATTAATAATCTTTTTTTTCCATTCGTGACTTTATCCCTTATAATCTGTTGGCTTTCTTCCTTAGTTGTATTGCTTATAAGTTTAAACCTTATTGACAAGCATTGCATGTGAGTTAGGCTTGCTTACTACGGTAGAAGCAGGATAGTAAACGCTACATGGTCTATTTGTATGCTAAAAAAAAACTCGAATCGTAACAATTGGTATCGGAGCCTAAGTTATTCCAGCGGGAACAACCATGACACGACAAGACAAGAGGAAGTGAGCAAGAGGCTAGATAACCTTGAGGAAATCCTTAGGGGATTGTCTAAGCAGATAGATGATTTGATCGTATTATCAATAAAAGTAGCTGAAGTTGAGGCCAATCATCAGGAGATGAATGCTAAGATGACCGAGATGACTGAGAATTTTTGTGTTACAGTAGAAACCCTCAAGAGGGAAATGCATGTAACGACCGATGAGGCAAGACAACACTTGGAGACTCAAGTAGAAGATGTGAGAAGACAAGTTATTACTCGTACCTCAATCGAGACTGTTGAAAAGTTACGGGCACAAGTAACTATTTTGACTCGAGCTGTGGAAAATGTTCCCATCCCTACCCCCGTTCATGTTCCTATTCATGCAGGACATCTAAATATGCCTAAGCCTAAGGCATTCACTAACGTAAAAGATGCCAAGTTATTGGAAAACCTTCTATTTGATATGGAGTAGTACTTCGCTATTGTGGGGACAAATGATGAGAGATCAAAGGTCACCATAGCTACAATGTACTTAACTGGTGATGCCAAACTATGGCAATACTCATGTAGATACATGGGTCGAGTTGAAGATTGAGTTGCGAACTCAGTTTTTCCTTGAGAATATTGAGTACAATGCCCAAAAGAAGTTAAGGAAACTTCAACAAGATGATGACATTAGAAAGTATGTCCATGAGTTCTCGACATTGATGTTGGATATCAAGAGTATGACTGAAGATAACAAACTATTCTATTTCTTATAAGGACTGAAGCCTTATGCCAGGAATAAGTTGCAAAGGCAACAAGTAACTAACTTGGCTACAGCATAGGCAGTAGCTGAGCGCTTGACTAACTACACTCATGACAATAAAAAAAAAGAATGTGTCGACAGGACACGAGAGTTGGAAGTCGGTCAAGTTAGGCAAACCCAAGAGCAGGGGAGCCACAAGTTCAAGTAGCAGCAATAGCAATACTGGAGGAAGTAAAAAAAAATCCTATAACTCTCATCAGTCCAAAAAGAGTGGGGCAACCAATAGAGATAAGAAACCCTCATTCTCGTGTTTCTTGTGTATTGGCCCACACAAAGTAGCTGAGTGTCCACATAGAGCAGCACTCAATACTATGACACAGAAATTAGAGAGTGTCTGCCAAGATGATGAATCGAGGAGTAATGGAGAGGATCAACCCCAAATGAGCGCATTGCTCATGTTGTCAGCTGTTGGAAAGAGTTCCTCAGTGTAACATAAGCCTAAGAACAATAATGAGTTAATGTATGTCTAGTTGAACATCAATGGCAAGAGTGTCAGTACAATGGTAGACTCCGATACTACACACAACTTCATTAATGTGCCTGAGGCGGAAAGGTTGATGCTAATGTTTACTAAGGACACAAGCTAGATTAAAGCTGTTAAGTCCAAGGCCCGCCCTATCCGACGATTTGCAAAGAAGAGTGAAAGTGAAGGTTGGAGATTGGAGTAAAAAACTCAACTTTACAGATGTTCTATTAAATGACTTCAGCATAGTTCTTAGAATAGATTTCTTGAGACAAGCTAGAGTTGCTCCCATGCCCGCAGCAGATTGTTTATTATTCATTGGTGAAAAGCCTTGCTGTGTAACAGTTCAGAAGAATAGGGCAAACAACAATAGCAAGGAAGGAAAGAATATTGGGGCTATGATGTTATCAACGCTCCAATTAAGAGAGAACTCAAACATCAAAAACCAACTTTCCTGGCTTTCCTTATAGAGAATAAGGAAGCAAGAAAGATGGAGATACTAGAGGCAATAGAGAGTGTCCTAAAAGAGTACAATTATGTGATACCAAACAAGCTCTCAAAGGAATTACCTACCAGGAGGTCTGTAGACCACAAGATTGAGTTAATTCCTGGTCCCAAACCACACGCTAGAGCTCTTAATAGAATGTCGCCTCCCAAACTTGCCGAATTGATGAAGCAATTGGATGAGTTGTTAGAGGCAAGCTTCATTCGACCCTTAAAAGCACCATACGAGGCTCATATTCGATTTCAAAAGAAGCAGAATGGAAGTTTGAGATTATGTATTCACTACCGGGCTCTAAATAAGCTGATGGTGAAGAATCATGACCCAATTCCTCTAATTGCTGGTCTGTTTAATCAACTGAGTAGGGTTAATTATTTTACGAAACTGGATCTTCATTCAAGCTATCATTAGCTTCACATTGCTAAGGGGGATAAGCCCAAAACAACATGTATAACTCAGTATGGCACTTATGAGTTCTTGATGATTCCTTTCGGTCTCATTAATACTCCTGCAACATTTTGTACCTTAATGAATAATGTATTTCATGAATATCTCGACAAATTTGCAGTCGTCTATCTAAACGACATTGTTATGTATAGTAGGACATTACAGGACCATGTGAAGCACATACGAATGGTTTTCAAGAAGTTGTAAAAGAATCATTTGTACGTGAAGTGTGAGAAATGTACCTTTACCCGAAAGCGCATTAACTTCCTAGGTCATGTTAAAGAATGGTGGATCCGAATGGATATGGCAAAAATAGAAGTAATTAAGCAATGGCCAGTGCCTAAGAGTGTAACAGAGTTGCGACCCTTCCTTGGACTCACAAATTACTACAAAAGATTCTTTAAGGGATATTCCCATCAAATTACACCCCTCACAGATCTATTGAAGAAGAACCAAGCATGGTCATGGGATAAGATATGTCAGAGTGCTTTCGAGGTATTGAAGCGAGTAGTGACAGAGGAGCCAGTACTCGTACTTCTTGACATTTCTAAGCCTTTTGAAGTCCATACAGATGCCTCAAACACTGCATTGAGTGAGGTGTTGATGCAAGAGGGTCATCCAATAACATATGAGAGTAAGAAGCTAAATCAAACAGAACGTAGGTACTCAGCTCAAAAGAAGGAATTACTTGCAATGTTCACTGTCTGAGGACCTGAAAACATTATTTACTAAAAACTAAGTTTCTAGTGAAGATAAATAATTCTATTACCAGCCATATATTGACTCAACCGAAAATTTCAGCCAAACAAACAAGATGACAAGAGTTTCTTGTAGAGTTTGATATGGAGATTGAGTATAACATGGAACGAACTAATCAGGCGACAAATGTTTTAAGTAGGCGAGCTGATTTAGCATCCTTAGCATAGATTGTACACCAGTCGACGAGTCAAATGTTGACTTCAATTTAAGAGCAGATCAAGCAACACATAGGTCAAGACCTATTGGTCAAAAATCTCAAGTAATTGGTTGAAGAAGAGAAAACGTACCGATTTTAGGTAGAAAGCGACCTCATTTACATAGAGGAGCGTCGATTGTATATCCCGAAAGCAGACAACTTGAGAAGAGAACTCATGAGAGAGTGCCATGACACTTTGTAGGTTGGACATTCAGGCTAACAAAGGACATGGAGCTTGTTGAAACAGGGCTATTACTAACCGGATATGAAGGAGAATGTGATGACTTATGCGAAAACTTGCTTAACCTGCCAGTAGGACAAAATTGAGAGGCAAAAGGCAACAGGCCTCTTGGAGCCACTTCCTGTGCCATCTCGCCCGTGGGAGAGCATCTCCATGGACTTTATCACTTCCCTACCGAAGTACAGGAGTACTCATCCGTTTTTGTTGTTGTTAACAAGTTTTTTATGTATGCTACCTTCATTACTACTACAAAAAGTTCAAGCTCAAAAGAAACGGCCTAACTTTTTTTCAAGCATGTGGTGAAATTTTGGGGTGTGCCCCAAAATATTGTGAGTGATAGGGACGCCGGGTTTACAGGGAAATTTTGGAGAGTTGTTCCAACTCCTAGGCTCCAAGCTGAGCATGACCTTCAGCTATCATCCATAGAGTGACAGACAAACAAAAAGATTCAATGGGTTGCTAAAGGAATACTCAGTTCAAAGATGAGTTGAGGGTTCAGTCTGTTTATTGTCACATATCAAAGAATAAATAGGATAGGATTTAGAAGTTGGGACGGGAAAATGAGAGTGTTTAGTTGCAGGTTCTAAGTAGGAGTTTTTGAAGTAGCATAAAAGAAGGAACATCATGCTCTATTATGCATTGGGAGATAGCATGTAAAGTTTGAAAGTTATGGTGTAAACTTAAATTGCAATGTGTAAGTTCGGTTTGAAAAGTGCTATATAAATGTGACTTGTGCATCAATACTTTGAATGGGTCTTCGTTCATTAGTTTCCACTGCGACATTATTTATTTATTTACTTTGAATGGGTCTCAGTTATAGTAGGATATTTTCCATCCTCCAAAGGACTTTGTCAAGGGGACCTTTACCCTATTGCTTTTTCCTTGTGATGGAAATCCAGTATTTTGAAGGAAAAGGGTGAGATGTAGAGTTTAAACAACATTGGAGGTGAAAAAGTATGAAATTAACTTATTTGTATTTTACCGATGATCTTTTGATCTTTGCTAAAGGTGAACCACACATAGTGGAGATTATCAAGGAAGGTCTAGAGGAATTTCATGATCTATCGAGATTGAAGGCTAATCCAAGAAAAAGTTACGTTTTCCTTAGTGGAGTGGCGAATGATACGAGAAGTCAAATTTCAAGAATTCTTGACTTTGAAGTTAGGAACCTACCTATTTGTCATTTAGGCATTCCTCTCTCTTCATACTTTATTAATGCTGCAATTTGCAAAGATTTAGTAGAGAAATTTTCAACACAAATTAATCATTGGACTTCTAAATCCTTTTCATATGCAGGAAGGTTTCTAATCATAAAGAGCATGTTTTATTTTCCCTCTAAGTATAGTAGTCAATCATCTTTATTCTTTTAAGCATCATTCTAAAGCAAATTGAGACCAAGTTAAAGAGATTTTTTCAAATGGTAACGATAAAAAAAAAAAAGGGAAAAAGCAAAAATTAGATAGAAAAATATTTACAAGCCTGTAAATGAAGGGGGCTTAGGAGATCAAGATACTAAATTGTAGAATAAAATGGCACAACTAAAGCATATATGGATGTTGTGCATGGATAATGTATCAACTCTATGGCTAAGTTAGTTAAATGAAGAAATTCTTAGAGAAAATAAGTTTTAGCACATTAAAATTCTGCAAGATAACTCTTGGGCATCGAGAAAAATCTTTCATGATAAGCCCTTAGCTAGGCAGCTATTAAAGTGAAAGATTGGTGATAGAAGACCAATTTCCTCTTAGTTTGATGAGTAGCATCCTCTAGGCCTTTTGACGGATTGGAAGGGAAGCTAGACATGCATTACTTTAGGATAGCAAAAGGATACGCATCCTATAGGCCTTTTGACGGGTTGGATGGGAAGCTAGACATGCATTACTTTAGGACAGCAAAAGAACACACTATGTCCTCGTTTATTGAGGATGGAACATAGAGATGGCCAAGGTGAAGTCGATGGAGAACTTTAATTGAAAGATTGGGAGACATCTAGCCAAATATTTCTTCATTAGATAAGCTTATTTAGAGGAATGGCAAAATAGCGAAGCTTACAATAAAATCAGCCTACCTCTTATATAAGGAGAGAACGCCTAAGGTAGATTGGAACTCCCTAGTGTGGCAAAAAGATATTGCACTAAGACACTCATTGATCATGTGGTGTGTAGTATAGAAGAAGCTACTAACTATGGATAAACTTATTCGATGGGGTATTATTGATACAAACTGCTACTTCTTATGTCAAGAAAGGGAGGAAAACCATGATCACTTATTCCTAGGCTCCACTTTTGTGAGGGAGTTCTAGAAGTACATAGAAGCCAGTACAAGCTGGATGATAAGCAAACCCTTGTTTGCAAACTCCCTATCATGTTTTTGTTCTTTGAACGACATTAGAAGACTTAAACCTATGCACATAAAGGTTTTTGTTGTAAGCTGCTATTATTTGTAGAGAGAGAAACGAGAAAGGGACAGACGATGGGACTTCTTTCTAGATTGTAGCAAGGACAGCATTACATTGCATTTTAGTAGAGATTAGATCAATTATTTTCTTTCTTTTATTAAAGCCCTTTAGAGCATTGTATGGCCATCTAATCAACCTAAGTAACTTTGTTTTTGCAATACTTTGTTTGATTTCATAGGTTTCGAGTGTGCTCTTATATACATCTCCTATGTACATTTTTGCAATTAATATATTTCTCATCTTACCAAAAAAAAAAAAAAAAATCTCAACGCCACTTGCTAACCATATGCTCATCTATCTTAGGGTCAACCCATTCAAGAAATTTATCATGTTTTAAAGCATTGGTTACACTAATATAGCCCCCTCTCCCACCCCCCCTCTCCTTCTCTCACTCTATTAAAAGCACTACTACTACAATATTTTATATAAGGGTTGAAAGACAATTAGATAGTAATTGTGAACATACACACCTCAAAAACTACCTAAAGCCATAGAAATGGCATTCACAAATGAGGCCAAATTCACACATTTTGGTGTCAATTTTGGGCTACACAAAGGGTTATAGCGGCCTTAGATGATTGAATAGCCTAGGCTAAGATGGTTTGGTATCGAACAAGTGGCAACCAAATTATGGGTAGAGTATGTGCTATCTTAAACCTACCCAACTATAAGTTCAGTCTAGTATGACCTATGTACTAGTTCACATGGTCACACATCTAGTTGTAGAACTTGTGAAACCGAGGGGATTAGACACTCATCTCACATGGAGTATCGAGTGAAGAAAGAAAAAGGGTTGTGTGTGAGATGTAATCAACCATATTAATCATTGCACCAAGAAGACTTAATGTATGTTGATATCAAATGAAAGAATCAAAGAGCTTAAAGAAGAATCGGCCTTGTAGAGGAAGAAAGCAACCTTCCCCTACACTTGACTCTACCCTTAATATCATGAAGCTATTATTGCTACCCACAAATGGGTTGAATGGCTCCTAAACTAGGAAGTTGCAAGGCATTGTTGATGGGAGAGTCGTAATAGTGCTCATAGATGGTGGTGTAATCCACAACTTTATCTCTAAGAATTCAGTGAACAGCTTATATTTGGGATATGATCCAAAACCTAACTTTAAGGCATGACTAGGAATGGTCATAAATTCTTTACCAACAGTATGCTCAAGTTGTCAACCAGTGATTTAGATGTTATAGAAATACATTGTTCATTGTTTCTCAATGGATTGGGCTAAGTTGACTAAATTTCGAGGGCAAAATTGTTAAAACACTTAAGGAAGCGACAGTTGAAAGGCGAAAATTTTCTAAAGCTTAAAGGGAAAGGAAAGGAAATGCAATTGACTGGAGAATGGATATCCTCTTTATTGCACATAGCCATGACCTTACATTTTCTAATAAAGCTTGATGGAATAAAATTTTATGAGATTATTTTGCCTAGTGAGGTCATAACGTATAGTTGATGCCAACATCCCTAAAAACACTAACCTTGTGATGTCCTTAATCAAGTTTCACCAAATTTTTTAAGAATTAGAGTAATTGCCATCCTAAAGCCTTACATACCATAGCATCCCCATTAAGGTCATGGACCAATAAATGCATAGTTGCATGTAAAAGGATGAGATTAAGAAGTTGGTGGCAAAAAATTTAAAAGAAGGGGTTGCATGACCAAGCAATAGTCATACTTAAGTCTTATTATACCAATTAAGAAAAAAGATGGTACATAGTAGTTTTGTGTAGATTATCAAGCTCTAAATTAGACAACAATAGTAGATAAAGACCCAATTCTAGTAATTGATGAGTTAATTAATAAATTGATAGGAGCTACATTTCCTCAATAGATTTGCATTCAAGGTATCATCGTATTGGACTACATGATGGTATGCACAAGACAACCATTCAAACTCATTAAGGCTGCTACGAGTCTCTGAGGACCTGTCAAATGACAAGAAGATGTGACATCTACTCATTTAGAGTTTTCCTCCTTGAAATCCTAACACGTCAACGGCCATTTAAATTGAAGGGACCGTTTGAAGAATGGGTTACACCTATATGGACATGCCAATGACACATTTGTTAATTAAATCCTGCACTTGAAAGAAACTATCTTGAATGAGACTCTAATAATACATGAACAGGCCTTGAAGAAGTTTGACCAAGGGCATAAAGTGGAGCTTGCAGATCCTACAATGGAGGAGGCTGTTAACTTCAAATACTAACAAGAATATATTTTTTTTTTTTTTCCTGTTAGAATTCAGTGCATGGCTCCAGTTCAGGCTGATCGGCCTGACATGAAGCTAGTGGAAGAGCAGTTATGGAGCATTAGAACAGACTAACTTCTGAGTGGAATGACAGGGTCTTGGGTAAATTTTGGATGTGGCAAATGCCAATCATCAGGTATTTTTTGCCAAAATTTCCTACAAAGCAGCATATTTTATCTTAATTCCCCTTTGATTTTTTTCAAATGTACACCAAATTCTTTGGGGTAGTGACTGCAAGAGAATGTCCTGTGCAGAGGGAATTATTGGGGAAGACAGGTTTGTTCATGGCAGTCAATGGTTCTTAGATTCAGTGTAAGAAAGATATGACTGAAGCATTGCATGTTTAGATAAACCATACTATCTGGTTAAATATACCTTCCCTGATAACCCTGCTGTTATCATTTCACAGTTGGTTGCTTTTCCACAGAAGGGCCATAGAATAGTTTGACAAATGAGGCTACATAATGCATCTCAACTGTCATGTGAAAATTAGCTAGAAAAGTACAGATTCCTAATGCAAGAAAACGCAACTTTATAGAAAAATTACATTTCGTAATGTACATTCATGCCTCAGTAATATCCCTGTACCATAAATATTGTCATCTGTATTGTAGTTACTAATTGAAGCTTCATTTGTGGCATGTACCATAAATATGGCTCCTGTAAATATAGCCATGCACTGTAGGCTCCTTTTGTGGCAAAACTTCTTTTGCTCAAAAAGGAATTAAGAGTTATCAACTAGAAGTTCTACTCAAACATATACAAAAGAGTTAAACTCAATCTCTGTTCGTTGGAGAGTACACAATTAGTAAATTGGGCCAATCCTTCTTTAGTGGATTAGGAGTTAGAAAAGAAAAAATTCAAATACTATTTTTTAGCAATGGTTGAAGAGGCTTTCTTAAGACAAAAATCAAGGCAATCTTGATTGAAGCTTAGGGATAGGAATTCAACCTACTTCCATCGTGCCTTGAAACAGAAACACTCATGAGATGGCATCCAATCAGTCGTGTTGGAAGATGGCTCCAAAATCTCAAACAAGAAATAGTTACATGAAGAGGCCATATCCTTCTTCAAGTGCCTCTTATCTGCTCCCACATCTCCTCCATCGGGCCTAGACAACATCTCATCTCTAATGGAAAAGAAAGTCACAACAAAAGAGTGGGGGTTCCTCACCAAATTGGTGGACAGGAACGAAGTCAAGGAAACACTATGGTCACTTGAAAAGAATAAAGCTCCAGGCCCAGATGGCTATACTACAAATTTTTTCAAATTGACTTGGCGCATTGTAGGGGAAAAAGTCAACTTAGCAATCAAAAATTTTTTCGCATCTGGGAAACTCTTAAAATCTATCAAATCAACCTACCTTATGCTTATCCCTAAGGTAAAAACCTTAGAAACTTTTGCAGATTTCAAGCTGATCTCATGTTGTAATATCCTATACAAATGCATTTCAAAAATTTTAGCAAACCCCATCTAAGTGCTATTGCCTAGGCTTATAGGGAAAGAACAATCAGCTTTTATCAAAGGAAGAAGAATTGCTGATAATATCTCAATCGCTCAAGAGCTGATGCAAGGTTATCACAAGGGCTCACACAGGGCAAGATGTGCCATAAAGATAAATATTATGAAAGCGTATTATCATGTTAATTGGTCATTTCTACAAAGCCTTTTTGTTGCATTGAATTTCCTTCCCATCTTTATACACTGAATCATGGAATGTGTTTCATTCCTGAGATTTTCACTAAGTTTAAATGGGGAATTGGTCCTAACCCACGTAGCCTAAGACAAGGTGATTCAATCTCCCCATACCTATTTGTTTTGGTTATGGAAACTTTATCCAACTTACTCAGAAGACTTAACACCAATAAAGATTTCAAACACCATTGGCACTATAGGAGAGAGCAGATCACCTATCTTTGTTTTGCGGATGATTTGCTTATTTTTTCAAAAAGGGATATTTCCTCACTATCACTGATCAAATACTGTTTAGAGGATTTCTTCCATCTCTCCGGCTTAAAGGCAAATCAATCCAAGAGTTTACTCTTTACCAGTAGAGTCAATCCAATGGTAAAGTCTCAGATTTCTTCCCTCCTTGCCAGTAAAATATCTTGGTGTCCCTCTCATCTCGACACAACTATCTAAAGCTCACTGCCAAACCCTAGTGGAAAGATTCACCTCCAAAATTAATAGTTGGGCTTCTAAGCATCTATCCTATGCAGGCCGTGTTCAACTAGTTAAAAGTGTCCTCTTCTCCCTACAAGTATACCGGTCATCCATCTTTATACTTCCAAAGAGAATCCTAAAGGAGCTAAACACAGATGAAATGTTTTCTATGAAATGGATCGGATAAAACAAAAGCGAAAGCCAAAGTGTCTTAAGAAGAGATTTGCTTCCCTAAAAGGGAAGGGGGATTAGGCATTATGGACATCATGCTATGGAACAAAACAGCCCAGCTGAAACATATATGACACTTATGTATAGATCCCAATAGCTTATGGCCAAGATGGGTGAATAGAGAGATCCTTAAGGGTAAGAAATTTTGGATTACTCTGAATCCCTCCCAAAGCTCATGGTCATGGCGCAAGATTCTCCATACAAAGTCTTAAGCAAGACCTTTATTTGCATGGCGCATAGGAGAGAGGTACAACATCTTGTTACGTTATGACTTTTGGCACCCTTATAGTCCAATTGCTAAGTTAATTGGAGAGAGATCCATCTATGACATGGGAAGGACTAAGGAGGCAAAGCTAAGTGACATTATCAAGAGATATGAATGGCGTTGGCCAAGAGGGAAACATTGGAACACCATTAAAGCAACTCTACCAGCTAATATTGCTCCTAAGAGAGGAGTTGAAGATTCCTTTATCTAGCTAGCAGAGCCCACCTCCTTTGTTTGGCTAGTGGACCCCACTAAAAGGTTCTCCATCAAATCTATATACGACCTCTTGAGACTGAAGAACCCTTCCAATCCTTGCCACAACGTCGCTTGGAACAAAAATAATCTCTCGCGGCATTCTTTCGTTTTATGGTTGGCTATTAAGCAAAGGCTCCTAACTCAAGACAAATTACTTTATTAGGGTGTCATATCACAAAATCATTGCCATCTATGCTCCATTGAGAAAGAGAATCATAATCATTTATTCCTACAGTATCAGTATGCTAAGGCTGTTTGGGAACAAGTCCAGAAGTACAACTCTCTGTCTCACAAGACATTTTATGACTCAAGGTCTTTATCTTACTTTGATGGAGAACGTCAAAAGATGTAGGGACCATAAGTGGAGGAGGATTCCAACTATTGTGATATACCATATTTGGAGAGAAAGGAACTCAAGACGTACAAGTACTCATCCATCTACAGCGACTGCTTTAACTAGGACTATTCTATTATTTTTAGATGTATAGTTTCGTGCGATTCAAGCTCCCCAAGTTTGACATTCACATCCTTTTGTGATTATAGTTGTAGATTCAAAACTTGGCATCTCTTATACATCTCAATTGTTCAAATATATATATAATTACTTACCTTACCCAAAAAACACTTATCATGACAAATGAAACTTAAATTGTGTTACAAAAGTGCCAATTCACCCCCCACCATGTCATTATCAAACTAAACAGCCATAATCAGTCCTACCCTTTAGCCTCTTCCTCTTTTAAAAAAGTAACTTATTAATGGAAAAGGTCAATAAATACCCTAAGAACACTTGTTAAGATGTTAATTAAAAAAAATTTTCACTTTTACCTGCACTTTCTATTGTAAAGTACACAATCAAGGTTGGACAGCGCAAGTTTTCTTCTTAAACTCTTAAGAAATGCCTTAAGAGAACCCACGAATGAGCACCCCCATTGGAACCCATTATTTATTAATGTCAAAGGATATTTATAAATATTACCTAATAAAAAGTCTTGTATGTCTTAGCCAAACATGTAAATATCTAATCTTTGCTCTTTTCCTTTTATAAACTATTCCACTTAACAACTTTCATATACACATTGATGGGAAACAGTGACATAATTATGGTGGAAAGAATTATCAAAACAAATGTTCATATTTAATAATAAATTCACAATATAACAAAAGATGAAGAATTTTGCACCTTTCTAACAATACTAAAAAAAGGAAGCAACATGTAACCTTCATGTGCAAATTGCCTTAAATTTAGTAGCCATAGCTTATAGTAAAGACCAAAAACCAACCAACTAATTAAAGTGGAGAAATAGGTGAGTTTGCCCCTTCTGGACAAACTAGTTTTTAAAATATGGTTTTAGTCAAACTAATTCCTCAAATACCGTTACAAAATCACATTTAGAAGATGCAATTTTGTTTCAAGCGAATTTAACAAAGAAATCGCGTACAAGAAATGCAATTTAGTCATAGAATGTATGGGAATCGTAGTTTGTAACTGCAATTTTGCATTGCCTATTTTCCTATTCCAAATTTATAAGAATTGTAAATTGCATTTTTATCCTATGATTTCTAGAATGCATAAAGCTCATCCAATTTGAATATGTTTGAGACATTTAAATATGTGTAGGACATTTGGCTGCACGTGTCCAACAAAGTCTGAAGAAAGAGGGTTGAAAGAAAATTGCATGCTTGATATGAGAGTTAAAAATTGCAGGCCCATACTGCATTTTGCAACTCGCAGGCTCCACAAATGATTTCTTTGTAAACAAGCCTCCTCGTCGATATCAAGTCGGAGTTAGTAAGGATGAAGCGAAATCATAGTGTCTAACTGTGATTTTGCAATGGTAATTCATAAATTATTCTTGTTGGAGCCCTATTTTAAGAGATAGTTTGCCCAAGGGGCAAACTGACCAATTCCTCAATTAAAGTGCCAAGGGTGATGGAACACAGTCCTTCACAACAATGAAACAATAGAGCCAAAGCAAATGTTCCCCGAAAGTCATGTCAAGTCATCATTACCTGCTTTGCCTGGTCAAATGGAGCAACTTGACCTTTCATTCTCTTTGGATCGATAGCCATGGACTCACGGTGCCTTCCAGCAATTGACTCGCGCTTATTGATATCACGTTCTAAAAGTGCCTTCTGATTATGTAATATCTTCAGTTCCCGCTCTGCAGTTGCTTTTTCCCCCTAAATCAAACAGACGATTTTTAATTTAAATTGAAAAACCAGCACCAGGAAAACAATTCTATTATTATACACCTCAAGCTTAGTCTTTTCTTGGACAGCATTCTTGAGTTTAGACTCGGTTTCCTTCAACTTCAACTTTGTTTTCTCCAAATCTTTTCTCAATTGTACCATCTCCTTTGCCAGCATGGATGATGATAAGTTTGATATTTCCTTTTGGAGGTTATCAATTTGTGTTAATAACTCTATCTTTTCCAATTCATGCTGTTCCTTGAGCTCCTAAAGCAACAAAATGCACCAAGAGGACGTATAAGCACAGAGATTAACGCAATGTTCTTACACTGAAGATCATTTGAGAATTTTCTGCCTCATTTTTCAAGTCCTGAATTTGGTTCTCAATATTACAAGGATCGTTACATAATAGAAACTGCAGTCCATATTCAGAATAGATTCAAAGAGAATTTGAGACTAAAGAGCAACTTCCATTTTCATCATTTCTGTAAGAATTGAACCACCTTCTCATTCTCAAGCTCAGAGGCTCTTTGCTTCATGTGCATTAAAAGCTTCTCCTGACTTTCAATGATTTCTCTCTGTTGCAAAGCAGTATTAGCTGAAAGGGACCTGAGATCCTACATTAAAAACAAAAAACTGAGCCTTCCAAGCAGTCCAGCATTACAAAGATCAAGAGTTACAGCAAATGCAAGGAAAATTAACGAGATATATTTATCATTCATCTCTGAACGGTGGCTCAGCTGTGCTGCTACTCACATTAAATGCTTTGGGCACAAAAGACAAAGTTTGGAAAAGCTCATCCTCGAGAGCAAGGGTCTGATCAGCAACATATATCATGTTCTGGACTTCTGTATACAAATCTCGGACTTCCATCACAAGCTTGATCTCATCTGCTTCCTGGAAAAGTAAATAGAGAAAATAAATCTTCTGCACTCCCTCAAAGATTATTATTCATAAAATTATGAGTCAAGGTCAATGCCTGTTTGGGAAATCAACAAAAACAAAAACCAAGATTCTAACATTAGATGATAGCTTGGACTCAGAATAAGCAAGTCTTTCACAAGAAATCTTTGCTTCTTCTTGAGCAATGAGAAGTTCTTCATGTAACTTAATACAACACACATGGAAACAATTTGTGAGTAGACAAAGCCTGATATATAAACATTTCGTGCACTCATATATAGATATAAACATCAAATATATACAATATGCTCTCCATATTCTCTTGTTTGACTAAACTAAGAGGAAGTCGATCAGTAACTTCACAGACCCATACTAATTAGCATGACTTGGTGATCTATGCTAACAAGTGTGCACAAACTATCGACAAAATCCATAAGCCACAAATGAATAGATTAGACAGAACAAATACCTCCTCAAAATTCTGCCTTGCGGGTATGTTCTCTTCTGCAGCCAGATCAATAACATTATCAAAACCCCGGTGTTTTGGAGATTTCCCCATTTCTAATATCACCATCTACAATGTGAATCAGAGCACAATAAAAAGTAAATGCATTGCACATCCATAATCATAAAATTTCAATTCATCTTCCACATCAGGTATGCAGAAAAGGTATTTCCTATTCAACTTGGTGACACACCTTATGCCTCTTTGTTTCTTTTTTATTTCAATTTTAATCCTTTTCTTCTGTTTAGATTTACCTCAACTGTGCCTTTTTTTCAGTTTAATATCTGATTAATTGGAAGTAAAGCATGATAAACCAATAAGCAAAGCATGATTAATATAATTGACACATAAAGGCCATACATGCACTAAAGCATGGCCTTTTCTCATCTTTTTCTAATTTTTATGTTTTCTTTTTCCTCATGACCCAAGCCTTCTTGGAGCATCCTTATCATGTGAATAGAAGAATGACTTAAATTTTCACACATCTTCCCAGCAGAAAATCACATCAATCAAGCAGCATATATACTATCTAACTGTCTTTTGTGGATTTCTGTATGATGTTCTTCTCTATCCATATGAAATCCAATTAATTTACCATACATTATTCATTAAAAAAAGAAAAATATTTTTGTAGAATCTTCAAACTATTATCCACCATTGTTTTTAATTATTTACACTATCAATCTCCGGCTAGCCAAAAAGCCTGACCCTCACCACCAGCATGGATGGATGAACCATGAGAATTTTTCCTTTTCTGTCTTTTACATAAATAGCAAAGCAAGTTCTGTATCAAGTCAAGTTACAGGCTCAAGGAAGAAACAAATAAAGATTACTCATCATGGTGCAATTCAAGCTGCATGAAGACAATAACAGACCTGATCCTGAAGTTGCTTGATCACAGCAAGATGTTCAGACTCCCCCAAACTTATAGCATTATTCTTCCCTTTTATGTAACATCCAAGATCAACCTCAGCAAGCTTTCTTGTCAAGCAATCAATTTGTATAGCACTTGCAATACTCTTGGGGAGACAAATGCAACAGCAATTATTAAATTAAAATCCTTTTAAGTTATATGTTAACATAAAGAAGACCATTATATAGTTTTGTAACCTGAGAATGAAATTCCATCAGCAAGTCCTCATATTCAGCCTGGAGATCAGTACACTCAAAGTTTTCCTGCCAGATCAACAAGCTTTAGGGTTCAAAACATCAAAGAGCAAGGAAGGGAAAATGTAATAGGCATTTCACAAACCCCAAAGCTACATTTGTTCTTGGAAGGTGCTTTCTTGCGACTAGTCACATGCAGCAATGCTTTTGGATCAGGAAGATTAACTGTACTGCTTCTATGACCTTTGTTACTTTTCAATGAATCATCCATGCTTAATTCCAATCCATCAACCAATTCTTCAAATGAAACAAGAAAACCCATATCACGCTCAGGTCTTATGGCTTTAGCAGCAGATGATTTTAGTTCGACAGAAGAAGCCTGAAATTGCATCAAAGACATTTGCATCCACATTTGAAAGTTTTAATAGATAAACAGCATAACCAAGTTATACTTGTAACATGACATCAAAAGACAGTTAGCAACTATAGAAAATATATAGAATAAATAAGTGAAAGCAACTTCCAGACATGCAGTGTTCGAAGACTATGCAGCGAGGCTATGCCTTAATCAGAGCTTTTTTCAATCACAAATCTAAGTTTCACATAGACATCTCCAGATATTCACGGCAGTAACTTTTTTTGGATAACTTCAGTAATCATTTAAAAGGAAAGCAATCACAAAGTATAATCCATTGTACAAAATGGGGAAGGAAAACAAACAAAAAAAAAAAAAAAGACTACATAACCATGAAGGTCAAAAGCATCGGGCTGTCCACTGAGAGTCAAGAGTTAATAGGCCAACACTGCTAGAACCACTAAGTAGGAAAACTAGAAGAAGGGCTAGAAGAAGCTAAATTACAAGGACTCCAGAATTCTACAGTCAACAGCCTCATAGGAGTAACGATTTTCCTAACAACATAATCAGCGCTTAAAGTTCTTCCTACTAATCTTCACACATAATCCCGTGCAACATGATCAAACGAAGAGTATTGAAGTTGATAGACCATTCATCAAGGAAATACTCAACACTTGCTCAATATTTACTGAGGATGAATTAGCGAATATGCTCACAGAAGGGCTGCCAAGTACTATGTTTCAGGATATTAACAAGCTTGGAATGGAGGATTTCCATCTACCAGCTTGAGGGGGAGTGTCGAAATATGTGCCTTTATCAGGGAAGTTGTATTTTTTTAAGGAGGATTTGATGTGATTTCGTGATTTCAAGATTTCAATAAGGTGCATAAAATAGTTGGTGGGTTTCCTATTTCGCAGAAATTTAATTGCCATACTTAGATTGCAGCATCGTGTATATAAGTGGTCATTGCAACCTATTCAAAAGAAGAATGAATTATTCTCTCTTATTCACATTACCAATAGCCAATGTATACAAGGCTTTCACAGTACAAGAAAAAATGAAAAAAGGTATGGAATGAGATTAAGGAGATACATATCTCACCTTAAATCCAAATGACAAGAACAACTCAAGTAATATAACCTAACATAACTACCAACTCATCTACCAATATATACATGAAATCTACCAACAATTACCATGTTACAACAATCAATTTATCAAGACATTTAAGCTTTTAGATACATTTGGATAGTGATATTCCATGTTCAACAAATAAAATAATTAAATTACTATAAAAAAGCAGTTGAAACTATGCTGCACGTGTACTGAAGCTTATTTTGGAAGTTCATCAGTGTCATTTCCTTATTCCTTTCACAAACTACAAGGCATTCATAAAGCAAGAACTATCTAAAGCTGAAAACATCTTCTAAATTGCAAGAATGATTGCTACCAAAGCATGCTGGTTTGCATCCATTAACGCGATTACCTCTCTGACATTCTCCCACAAAAGGTTTCCAGGGCACCATGTATCCCGTCTCTTCTCCTAAAGTAACACCAAAAAAGATTAATTATCTATAAAATGTAGAAAGATATGATAGTGCCATACTGCCATGCTGAACCAGTCAAGAAATTAAGAAATGAAACCTCTATTCTTCCCCAAGTAAGTCAACAAAAGCAACACATTTTGCAAAGCAAAAAGTTAATCAACAACAAAAAAGAAAATTTGCAATGCCTTGCCCAAAACAAGGCACATGACAATGCAGAGGAAATTATCATTGAAAGATAACCAATACAAACGTATTCACCAATTTGTTTAGTGAAACTCAAAATTAATTTGAGGTAGATAGCCAGCTAAATAAACATTAAATATGTTGTCTTAAGAAAAGACAGAATGCAGAGAGAAATGAAACAAGAAGGTGAAAGCAAGTGTTACAACTCCATTGTCATGGAGTCTCTCTTTCAGCTAGTCTTTGAGTTGGTGTAGATGTTGAGTTAGAAGTTGGCTGCCATAGTTGGCCAATAAATATGCATAAGCAAAGAGAGTACTTACAGAATAGTCCATAAAATTGTTAGTAGTTGTAATTCTCTTAGAGAAAGAATTGGCAGCATTTGTGCTCTTGGAAAGTTTTATAGCTCTTGGAGTTATAACATTTGGTAATTTTTGTATCTTTCACATTCATTCATCGATAAATTTCCCCCTATGTGCCTTAATTCTCTTAAAGCTTCAATTTTTAACCCTCACTGGAGTGCTAAGATCTAACAACAAGCACTGGGGACAACATTCTATAGCTAATAGATGTCAGGAAAAATGAAACAGAACAGAGACTTGAAATATCCCATCTAACAAAGACTGAAGCATCATTATAGGTGCAGTCCAGGGGCTTTCCCAAGCATAAAAATAAAAACTACCAAGGCATTAAAGTTTGCCAATGATCAGCATAATTTCAATTGATCTGTTTGCCAAGTGATACCCTTCATTACATGCTGAAAAACATCATATTAGCCCTTAATTTAGTTGATTCATTTAATAACTAGGACTGACTACAACTTAATTGAAGGGCTTACATCATAAAGAAATAATCCTGTAAGGATACACATTACTTCAAACAAAAGGCTCAATCTGGTGAATAGTGTTAGAAGATTTAATTTTATTTTTCTGTTTCTTTTTCCTTGGTAAAATTAGTTAGGATTGGTAGAATTAATGTTGTGGGCAGTTAGAGTCGGTACAATAATAAATGTTGCTATCAACCACTTAGGGCTGCCTATAAATAGGCCATCTTATATACAAATCAATAAGGACTTAAAATAATGAATTCCATGTCAAATTTCTTTATCGTACCAGAGCATTAGTTTGATCCAAAGTTTCAATATGAGAATCCATGAGTATCAAACCTAAAAAACCACATGATATCATCCATATGGATCCACACTCATCCCTTAGGGATGGTGACAAGCCAAATTTGACTACTGATTAAATTGAAATGCTCTAATGATTGTTGAGCCAAACCAAGGGTAGTAAGAATCAAAGTGAAACCAAGTCCCACTACAACTAGTGCACATAAAGGTAGCACGAGTTTCTCTTTTATGACTGTGATAGAAAATGGGTGGATAATTAATACAAGTGCATCGGACCACATGACAAACTATCTTGATTATTTTCAATCATACAAGCCTTGTGATGATGACATGAAGATTTAGGTAGCTAATGGAAACATATCATATGCTAAAGGGTAAGATTTAGTCCGGTTATCTAATCTTATATTGGAATGAGTATTGTTTGTAAAACAATTAAGACACAATTTACTATCAGTAAGCAAATAAACAAAAGGCATGCATTGTAAAGTGATATTTTTTCCTCGTTATTGTAAATTTCAAAATTTATCCTCGAGGAAGGCAATTGGTGGTAATTGATACAACTCCTAAAGTTCACAAGCCTTTACTCCATATGTATAAAAGAAGATAGTGTGTGTTATGTCATCTGTGTTGTGTTGTGAATGTATGCATGTGATATTGTGTTGTATAACTGGTATGATGTGAGGTTACAATAATTGTATAAGCGTAGTAGCACATGTAAGAGTTAGTAAATGTCAAAAGAACGATCTAGTAATTGTGGCTAACATGGACACTATAAATAGTATGAGGGGGGAAGTTAGAAGACAGTTAGAGAAGATGTTAGTTAGTTCCTAGAAATAGAAGACTTGAGCAGTAAGAGGAAGTCCTCTATTTCTACTACAAGTCTGGCTTGTGAAGTACCTGTATGGTGATTTGCTTCACAAGATATCTACTGCAATCCTTGTAAGTGAACTAGACTAATCAATTCAAGTTGCATTACAATCATTGAACCCTAGCTTAAAAAAGTATTATACAAGCTAAGAAGATAGACATCTAAGCCAAACATTTTGAACCAGTCGATAGTAAGATTCAAAAGAAGGTTGTGAAGAATTCTTTTGATAAAAAAGCTAAACATGTTGAAAATGAAAGGAGTCAAGGTGTTTCAAAAGTAGAGGATAATGGAGATACACCAATTGCCTCAAGAAAGGGAAAGAAGTTGTGTGAAAGGTATCCTATCTTACATCACTTAACATATAACAAGTTGTCACCAAGATATCAAGCTTTCTTAAGTAAAATTGATATGGTAAGTATTCCTAAAAATATTCGTGAAGCATTGAAGGTACTTGAATGGCAAGAAGCTATTATGAAAGAAATGAGAGCCTACATAAAAATAGTACATGGGAGTTGATGGATATGCCCAATGGAAAAAAAGTTATGTATAATCAATGGGTATTTATTGACACAACCCTAACATATTAGTATGTCATGGTATGAGGTATGTTGTTGTCTATATGGGTAGTATAGCGTTTTATATCACATATGTAGTGTAAATGGAGGATTAAGTGAAGATTATGTTGGTAAATAAAGGAATAAAGCTAAGTGAGCTAATATGGATCGATAAAGGTCAGAGTTACATCATTCTAGATATTTTTCCTCGTGGAGAAATAGCTTAGAGTAGGCATCTTACTCATGCAAACACTAAGTAAGCAAATTGTGCTCATGAACCTTCTAGATTGAAAGTGTATGTTTGTCTCTTCTAAATCCAATTAATAAAATCGAAGTTCTTAACTATGAAATTGGACCCGTACTTATCAATTCCGGTACTGTCTCTACTTTCACCATCACTCTACTTGAAGCTCATGTTAATTCCTTAGTGAAAACCCTAAGTGATCTTATAGAAGAGTTTCACTCGTTGCTTGTGGACATGCAAGCGCAAATTTCCACCAATTACACAACTCATGAAATCTCTTGAGAATGCTTTATCTACGATGAAGGAGATGATTCAAGCTACCTCATTGCTCGTCCTTCACATGGTAATGCAAGTGTTGGTACTCCGAGTTTTGTTCCTATGCAAGATTAATTCACAAATAGCGTAGATCTCAATTTTTTTCTAGTGGTGATTGACCTTATCACAATGCACAACCTATTTCTACGATGAAGGAGATGATTCAAGCTACCTCATTGCTCATCCTTCACATGGTAATGCAAGTGTTGGTACTCCGAGTTTTGTTCCTATGCAAGATTAATTCACAAATAGCGTAGATCTCAATTTTTTTCTAGTGGTGATTGACCTTATTACAATGCACAACCTATTTCACCACAATGCATGCATCTTAATCCATTTGAAGGATTCATTGTTGACTATCATATGCAAGCTTCTCATGATCCTCTTCCTTTATTTGATGGACAAGAGCCTTCTTGGATTGCAGCCATGGAACAATATTTTTTAGTCAATTCTATACTGGAAATTCACAAGGTTCCTTTTGCAACTACATGTATGCAATGTAAAGCAATTTTATGGTTGTATATGCTTCAATGCTGCACTCGTCACCTTGATTTCTATGCTAGTGTGTGAAATGCTCATTCATTATAATTCTTCTTCAACAATTAGTCCTTATGTCAATTTGTCTACTCTTCAACAAACTGGTTCTATTGCTCAATACATCGAGTAATTTGAAGCCTTAGCTTCACAAGCACCAAAATTAACATAGCTTTGATTATTTGGCTATTATCTTAGTTGACTAAAAGAGGAAATTTGTGTGCAAGTTCAAACTCTCAAGCCTCTCACATTAGCTCAAGCTATGGAGTTGTCTATAAGCATTGAGCATGAATTTCAATGTAGTGCAGCGGTTAGTGCAGGCATTCAACTGGTTTTTCTATTTCCAGTTGTGGAGATGCTTTGCAAAATATTACTTCCCCCATTAATAATTAAACTCGGTCATGGAGACCCAAATTTCAAGCTCCTTCTCCATCTTCACTTGTTGGTGGACTTATATTTGTGTAAACATAAAGGAAAATGCAGATTCCTCTTTCATGGGACATGGTATAGGACAGCAAAGTTCGAGCATGGATGGGCCACGCACTATGTCTTATGCTGACATCATGGAAAATAAGTATAAAGGCTTAGTGTTTTTGTTGTGACCAGCCTTTCCAACCAGGGAATAAATGTCACAATAGGTCATGGTTCATGAGGAAGAAACTAATGATGGATGGGTGGAAATTGGGGATCACTCTATTGACCACCATGTGCATGACCTTAATGACTATGGCTGATTCTATTCCTTTCCCCTTTTTTTTTTATTTTTTTGGGTCCTTAGGACAAGGAAAATATTGAAGGGGAGGGCAATTGATACGACCATAGCGTATTAGTATGTCGTGGTGTGAGTTACTGTTCTCTATGTAGTATAGGGTGTTTTCTCATGTATGTACTGTAAATGAAGTGTTAAGTGAAAGGTATATTGATAAATAAGGGAATAAGGGTATGTGAGCTAATATATATAAATGGAGAAATAGTTTTCAGTGAGCATCTTGCTCATGTAAACACTAAGTGAGCAGATTGTGCTCATGAACCTTCAAGATTGAAGGAGTATGTTTGTCTCTTTTGAACCTAATCAATAAAATCAGAGTTCTTGATTGTGAAATCGGACCCATGCCGATGACAGCATAAAGAGGTATAAGGCTGATCTAGTGGAACAAGGGTATACTCAAACTTATGGGAGAAATTATGAAGAACTTTTTACAAGTTGCTAAGTATTACTCTATTTGAGTATTATTGTCCTTGGCAACAAACATAGATTGGCTACTTCACCAACTTGAGGTGAAAAATGCCTTTCTCAATGGAAATTTAAAGGAAAAAATCAACACAAAGACTCAATTTAGGATTTCAACCTTAAGATGAAGAAGGAAAGGTATGTCAATTTAAGAAATCACTTAACGGGCTCAAGCAATAACCTAAGGCTTGGTTTCAAAAATCGACTAACTTAATGAGAGTTATGAAATGAAATCAATTTAAATTATATTAATATAGGAACAGTTAGGCATACAATTAATCAAAGATTTTTCATTTATAATGTATTCCTAATTTAGATACTCAAACTTGTATATATATGTGTACTAAGCTAGAAAATTACTTTTCATCTTTATAGTTTACAAGGTTTCAAAGCCCCTACTCTAGTGAGCAATTTAAGGTTTTTTCTTTTTGTACCTGTATCAAAGCATTTTTTTTTTTTTAAGAAACCTTAGTTTTCTTTTCGATGCCCTTGGGAGTGTCCTTTCATCACCACCTGGCAAAGGATACACACCACCCACCGATTGGTCCTCCTTCAAAGCCTTATCACCAGAAGATCCGCATGTAAGGCTCATGTACTACCTATAGCTTCAAGTCTCTTTCATTGGACACTAAGGCTAAAGGTTTATTTCACCTACTTACTCGCAGTCACTAGAAAGGAACCACCTCCACAACCTCCTCATGTTTTTACACTTCCTTCTATCATTCTTTGTTTTTTTTTTTTTTCCCTTTTTCGCTTCCGTTTTCTATTCTTCTCAGTATGTCTTTCCTTCTCTAATCGGGTCTTACTTTTCTACTATTGTTTCTTTTTAAGTACTTGTAATGTGTATTTAAAAAATAAAAAAAAAAAAAAGAAGAAGAAGAAGAAGAAAAGAAAGAGGAAAAGGAAAAAAGAAAAATTCTATCGAGTAAGAATTAGATATTTTAGGACATTAATCATGACTGATGGCAAAACATCACCTATAATTGCAACGATTCATGTGATGTCAAAAATAACAAACACAAACTTAATAGGAATAATTATATGATATAGAGCAAAACTATCTGAGTCAATTTACAAAATATCAAAAAAGATGATCATCTTACTAAAGATTCACTCAATGATGATACTGGGCAAGCATGGTTGCCAGACAACGCTCAGATTTTTTTGCAAATTAGGAATTCCATTACTAGTGAGATAGTTAATTTCAATGATCATTGCATTTTTATTAAAGAACTAATGAATTATTTAGACTTTACATACTCTGAGAAAGACAATATATCCCATATTTATGGCGTAAAAGTTTATATCAAGCTAAACAACAAAATCAATCTCTTACAACTTATGAATTTTAAGAGAATTTATGAACTTAATATCCTTCTGCCATTTAGTACCGATATTAAAGATCAATAAACTCACTCAGAACAAATGGCAATAATGAGTTTTTTGGCTAATCTTCAACCAAAGTTCAATACCATTAAATCTCAAATCCACACTAGTTCTGAGATTTCAACTTTGCAAAAAACCTTTGCTAGGGTACTTCGCATAGAAAATAATGTCTTTATACCATCATCTCATCACAATAGTGCACTTGTTAGTCAAAGTAATGGATGTTCATTTTCCAGTAAAACAGGAGGTGATAACACTAACCATGATAATTGAGGTCAAGATTCAGAGAGAGTTGTATGTTATTACTGTCATGATCCTGGCTATGCCAAGTGCATATGTAAAAAATTGCAAAATCACAACCAAAGAAAACAATCAATACGAGTTTCCTTTACAAGAACCACACCCAAGTCATCTTCCGAAAAGGCAATTACAGTCTCCACAAATGATTTTGTTAAGTTTTCCCAATACCAAGAATGAAGACTTCTCATCTTATCACTAGTATTGTTAGATCAGGTAAACCAGATACATGTCTCCTTTTTTCCTCTTCTAAATGGGTCATTAATTACGGTACCACAGATCATATAAAATGTAATTCTAGTCTCTTCACCACATTCCAACCACACACATCTCCTACCAATATCACTTTAGTAGACAAATCTACTACATGTGTCCTTAGTTCTATCATTGTTAACCCCCCTTCCCTTTATTTCCCTATCCTCTGTTTTAAGTGTTCCATAGATTGCTTTTAATTTAATTTCTGTAAGCAAACTTATTCGGTGCCCTTAATTGTTACATCTTATTTTATCCTAATCATTGTTTATATCAAGATCTTATAACGAAGATCATTGGTAAAGGACATGAATCATGGGGTCTTTACATTTTAGATAACAAGGTGCTTAGGTCTATTGCCTGTTCTAATGTACAAACACCCTTTGAGGCACATTGTCAATCGAGCCATCCCCTTCTACTTGTGTTAAAGAAATTATGTTCTCAATTCAATAATATCTCTTCCTTAGATTGAGTCATGTCAATTTGCTATGCATCATCACTTGTCTTCTATTACTCAAGTCAATAAAAAGGCTAGTTTTCCTTTTGAGTTGGGATATTTAGGGTCCTGATCCTAACTTTTAAAGATAGGTTCAAATATTTTTTTATTTTTGTAGATAATTACTCTCATATGACTTAGGCTTTATATCGTTAAAAATCGCTTTAAAGTTTTTACTTGTTTGACTACTTTTTGTGCTAAAATCAAAACACAATTTAAAGTCCCAATACATACATTCAAAAGTAACAAAGCCACATAATACTTTTCTCAGTTTTTCCAAACTTACATGATTTAGAATGCCATTCTTCACCAATCTTCATGTATGGATATAAAATCTCAAAATAGAGTGATTAAAAGGAAAAACAAGCATCTTCTTCAAACAACCCATGCTCTCTCGTTTCACATGCATGTTCCTAAATAGTTTTGGGCTAATGCTATTCCCACAGCCTGTTTTCTAATCAATCGTCTACCTCCATACATTCTTCAAGGTCAAACTCCTTATGTTGTTCTTTTCCCTACCAAACAACCGTTCTATATTAAACCCCAAATCTTTGGTTATATTTGCCTTATTTGAGATGTTCGTCCTTAAACTATATCCTAAATCTCTCAAATATGTTTTCTTAGGTTACTCTCGAGTTCAAAAGGAATATCAATGTTACTATCCTAGTCTTAATAATTACCGTATGTCTGCTAATGTTACATCTTTAAAAAATACTCCTTTCTCTTCTTCCCTTACTTCTTCAACACAAGAAGTGAATGATGACATGCTGGTATATCATATCACCTATTCATCACCAAATGTTCCTGCAACTACTAGTATGCCACCAACACCACCACTACTGCCACCAAAACCTCCTAATCAACAGGTGAATTCCAAATGGCGAAACTCACTTGCTACATGTCCGGCACCAATCTTTTCTTCCTCATCGAATCCAAACCATAGTGAACTTGATCTTTAAATTGCTCTTTAGAAACGTAAACACAAATGTATCTATCCTATTTCTTCTTTCATTTCTTATTATCACTTGCCATCTACTTCTTATTCATTTATTACTTCCCTTGATTCTATAAGTATTCTAAAAACTGTCCATGCTACCTTATTTCATCCTAGTTAACGTAATACTATGATAGAAGAGACAAATGCCTTAGATGATAATTGCACTTGAGACTTAGTAGATTTACCTATAAGTAAAAAGGCAATTGGTAGTAAATGGGTTTAGATAGTTGAGGTTAATCCTGATGGCTCTATGACTTGTCTTAAATCACATCTTATGGCTAAAAGTCATCCCCAAACATATAGATTGGATTATTCAGATACATTTTCTCTAATAGCCAAGTTGACAAGTATTCGCTTATTTATATCTTTAGAGGGCACTCATTCTTGGTATCCATCAATTAGATATTAAAAGTACCTTTTCACATGATAATTCTTATAAGAAAGTTTATATAGAACAACCACCTAGGTTTATTGATCAAGAGAAGTCTAATAAGGTATATTGTCTTCATAAGTCCTCAAATGGGTTAAAACAAAATCCCCAAGCTTAGTTTAGAAAATTCAATCAAATAGTTAAAGATTATGGTTTACAAAAAAGCAAGTGTAATCACTCGATATTCTTTAGATGGTCTAAATTTAGGATTATCCTTCTTGTTTTATATGTTGATGATATTGCCTATAAAGAAGTGATGGTATAGGGATTTTCTCTCTCAATTTCATACAAAATATTTTGGGATGCTGATATATTTCTTAGGATTTGAGGTGATCAGGAGCAAAAAAGGTATTTTTCTATCACTAAGAAAATATTTACTTGATTTATTAACTAAGACAAGAAAATTAGGAACAAAGCCGTAGAGCACACCCATGCTTCCTAATGTACAACTTAGGAAGGATGGTAACTTATTTGAAGATCTTAAAAGATATAGGAAATTAGTTGGAAAGTTAAATTATCTCACAATGACTCAACTAAATATTTCATACTCAATCAGTGTTGTAAGTTAATTCATATCCTCTCTAGTAGTACATCATCGTGCAACTTTAGAGCAAATTTTGTGCTATTTAAAAGAAGTTCTAGGATGTGGTATATTGTATGAAAATTATAGACAATCATATAAAATGTTTCCTGAATGCAAATTGGATAGGTTCTAAGATAAACAAAAGATCTCCTACACGATATTATGTATTTGGAGGAAATCTAGTATTTTGGAAGATAACTCCGCAACATAATAATCAATTCATATGAAGCAATGTGGATATATCAATTCATGTCCTCTCCAACGGTACATCATGAGGTAACCTTAGAGCAAATTTTATGCTATTTAAAGAGAACTCCAAGACGTAATATATTGTATGAAAATCACAAACATAACTATATACAATGTTTCTCAAATATAGATTAGGTAAGTTTCAAGATAGACAAAAGATCCACTATGGGGTATTGTATATTTGTTGGAGGAAATCTAGTCTCTTAGAAGAACAAGAAACAAAACACCGCATCTCGCTAAAGTGCAAAATTGGAATACAAAACTATGGCACAATCAATTTGTGATGTAACGTAGATTTTATCAGCTCTTAAATAAAATTAACTTTAAGGTGCCATTACCTACAAAACTGTGGTGTAATAATCAGGTAGCTCTTTATATTACACCTCAAACATGCATGTGTGTGTGTTTGTGTATATATATATATGTACACTACATATAAAATAATAAGTCAGAAAACAACTTTTCATCTTTATAGTTTACAATGAGTAAACTTGGCCATGTTCAATCATAAGCATATCATTCTTTGTTTGTAAAGCTCACTAGAGGAGGTAAGAAAGCGATTCTCATTATTTATGTTGATAATATGATTATCACTAGAGATGATGAAGGAGAAATTGAACAGCTAAAATGGTGGATTAATTTTGAATTTAAAGTGATGGAATTAAGAGAGATAAAATTTTTCCTTAGAATGGAGGTAGCTCAAAGTCAAAAGGGGAGTTTTATCTCCTAAAGAAAATATGTTCGAGACCTCTTAAAAGATACAATAAAGTTGGGATGTAAGCTATTAGCAACACACTTGAGCAAAATTCGAAGGGAGTACTTACAAAGTTAGACATACCTATAAACTATGACCAAATCAAAGGTTAGTGGGACGTTTTATTTATCTCTTAATAACACGGTCCGACATTGGTTACGCTGTTAGTGTTGTTACTCAAGACTAAACAACATTTAGATGCCTTATACCGAATACTTAAAAGTATCTCAAGGGGACACTAAGGAAAGGCATATGGTCGCAAGTTCATAAATAGGGAGATTGTACACTTTGTTGATGTTGATTGGGCTAGTTGCAAATCTAACTGCAAATCTGATCAAGTTGTTGCACAAAGGTATGGGGAAATTAGGTAACTTAGTGAAGTAATAAGCAAACCATGGTTGCTAGAAATAGTGCAAGAGAAAAATTTCAAGCTATTTCACAAAACTTGACTTTAAAAGCCACTAGATGATCTGATAATGCCTTATTCTAAGAATACTCAAGTGTATAGTGATAATCAATCTGCTATTTGTATTGTCAAGAATCTAATTCAACATGACATAATGAAATATGTGTATACTGTTCGCAATTTTATTCAGAAAGAGATTAAGAATGGAGGGATTAATCTAGCATATATTACTTCTCAACATCATGAAGCAAATATCTTAACGAAATCTCTACCTAAGGTATTATCATTTGAAACTTACCTAAGCAAGCTAGAAATGATACGTATACATTCCTAAGCTCAAGGAGAAGTGTTGGAAGATCTTAAGTTAGTAATCAATGATAGAATTAATATTATTGGAAGGTAAGGTTAGTGCATTAATAATTATTACTACCAACTATGTTTGTAACATATATAAATATGCCCTCTTATGTACAATTGTTTATGTAAACTAAAAAGAATTTTACAGTATATTTCATCATAGAAGATCCTAGAAACTCAAATTGTTTAGCCCCTTTGTCAAAACATCAACTAATTGATGCCATAATGGGATATTCGAAATGCATACTAAGCCTTCCTCCAATTTCTCCACTATAAAATGACTATCAATTTCAATATGCTTTTTCATTTCATACTATACAAAATTATGAGCAATATTGGTAGCTGACTTATCATCACAATAAAGTTTTTTAGGACCTTCCCATTTAATTTTCAAACCTTCTAGAAAAATCTTCAACCAAAGTCACATAATCCTTGAGCAATTGCCCTAAGTTCTAATTTTGCAAATGACATTGCTACCCCATTCTGCTTCTTACTCTTGTTGTTAGATTACCTGCAAAAAAGGTACAATACCTTATTGTTGATCTTCTGTTTATTAGGCACTTGTATAATCTGCATCAGTATTGACTTCTATAGTAAGAGCATTGTTCTATTAGAACAAAAGTCCATTTTCCCGAGCTGTCTTTCAAGTAATGTAGTACTCTATAAGCAGCTTAGAGATATGGTTCTCTAGAATCATGCATCCTTAATAGGCTATATCTAGCTAAATGTGAGAAAGGAATATAAGTCTACCAACCAACATTTGATGCATCCTTTTATTAACAAATGCCCCTTGTTTAGCTTCTCCTATCTTATTGGTTTGATGTAGAAATTGATTTACACCCAATCATTCTTGTTTCCACCAACAAATCAATTATATATTTTTGCTGAGACAAAGATTCCCTGGTTAGAATACACCACCTCTAAACCTAGAAAATATTTTAGTTTCCACAATTCCTATATCTCAAACTCTTTTACTAGTTTCTCTTTCAATTTAAGCTTCTCTCTCATCATTCCCAATTACTTCGATGTCATCCACATAAACCCAAAGAATTGTCACTCCCCTTGCAATTGAATACTTGATAGGGATGGTATGGTCACCTTGGCTTTGTTTATATCAGACGCCCTCGTAACTTTAGCAAATCTCCCAAAACATGCTCTAGGATATTGTTTCAACCAATAAACAGCCTTTTCAACATACACATTTGATTACTTGTGCCCCCCTCAAATCCCAACAAGATATTCATATAGATTTCTTAATCTAAGTTACCGTGAAGAAATACATTTTTAACATCATATTGTTGGAGTTTCCAATCAAAATAAGCAACCAATGATAACAAAGCTCTCATAGTATTCATTTTTGCAGTAGGAGCAAAAGTTTCCAAATAATCCACTATAAGTCTAAATATATCCCTTAAATACTAATCTTGCTTTATATCACTCAAGAGATCCATCAACCTTATATTTCAATGCAAAAATCCACTTGCAATCAACAACATTTTTCCCTATTGATTTATCAACAATTTCCCATATTTTATTATTTTTAATGCACTCGTTTCCTCTCTCATGGCATCTCTCCGCTCCCTTTTCAACACTGCTAAGCTTAGCAATGTTGTTTAAACTCACAATGAAGTTTTTTTAGGCTAGTGATAGATGCTTAAGAGAGATATAGCAAGATAACAGATAAACCGGTTGCTTATACATTCTCTTATACCTTTCTTAACAACTATAAGAAGATTTAGCTCATCTATTGGGTCAATAGGTGTTTCAATATATTGTTTGTGTATACTATATGAGTGACCCGAACCTCACTATCATCTCATTCCTAAAATTAGAATTGGATCATTACACTTGTGTTGGTTCTAGAATAGCCATCCTCCTTGAATACACTTAAGGGAACCTTGTGAAACTATGAATGACACTGGCTAGGACAAGGGAAGACACAATTTCAATTGAAAGATTAGGTAATGGCTCAAGAGAATATATGGATTCAGTAGAAGAATTAGGAGGTGACTCAAAGAGCTTGAGTTTATAAACACAAGTTGGAAAATGAGGAAAACCAAGTGTTTTTCAATGGTTTAAGTTCAATAAATTCACAAGTATAATTTTCATCATTATATTCTACCCCTAAAGAGAGGACTTAGAGAAAAAAAAGGTATATTTTCTACAAAAGTGACATCTGCTGAGTTGTAAAATTTTCTAGATGATGAATCGTAGCATTTGTAGCCCTTTTGAGTAGATGAATAACTAAGGAAAACATGCTTAAAATTTGTCTCTTTTATGACTGTAGACATGAACAAAAACAATGCATCCAAAAAACTTAGGTGCAAGTCAATTAGAAGTTTCAAAGTGAGAGTGGAAACTATTAAGTATCTTTACAAGACTCCTATCATCCAATACTCGTGTGGGTAGTCGACTTGTCATGTATGAAGATTAACAACAGCCTCTTTGGAGCTTTTGCTTAAAAGAGTAAAGTTCAATTAGTATTAATTAAATGCCCATTTTGTCATTCGGTTTCCCCATTTTGTTTAGGAGTGTTAACACATGATAACTCCTGGATAATACCTTATGATTGGAAGTAAGATTACAAAATTTGATTGAAATAGTCTCTAGCATTGTCTATCCAAAATCCCTTATATTACCATTAAATGAATAGGTATAACAATGCTAACATCAAATTTTTGTTTAAGAAGAGATAACCAAGTAACCCAAGTATAATCATCAATTAAAGAGGGTTCTATATGAATACAAGTCTTTTTTCAAAAAATATTATGAAAAATGGCCCCATATGTAAAAGATTACAAATCCGGTTCACATGTGCCTTCATTTTCTCTTATATTTTACAACAAAGAAGCATACAGTATAAACACTTATACTGAAGGCGCCCATATATAAATACCTCAATCTGCGCACTCAAACCTTATTTTCATCCTAACCAAATTCTAAAATATCTAAAACATAGAGAAAACTAAAGGAAACCCAAAGTTGAAGTTCCCATCCAATTTTTGACACCATTAATCCATATTGTATACTTTTTTTTTTAAGAAAAAAAATTGTTGTTATATTATGTAATTAAGTAGTCATACATGTACCATAAATTATATAAATTATTGATATTTCATGAAAATTTATTATATCTTATCTACCTTAAGGCTTTTTTTGTATTTCAACAGATAAGTTCTACGAATATGGATATGAAAAATTTTGGAATGTTAATTGAAATTGTTATATATTTATGTATTTTGGCGTTTGCAATGTATTGAGTTGAATTAATAAGTTAAAGTTAGATAGTAATCGATGCAATTTAATGAGATGACTTCGTGTACTTTGTTAAGTTGTAACTTGATGTGTAGATGAAATTTTTTATATCATCTAAATATTTGGTTCATGACATTATTAGGGTGGAATGAAAGATATTATATATACAAACGAAAATATTGTGATGGGTAACTAAAAACCAGAATATAACAAGAAGCTCGTTAAGAAATTAAAAATTAGAAGAGATTCGAACTTCTCTCGTTTCATTCGGAGAATTTGTGTATGCAACAAAGTTAATCCAAATGATGTTGAACTCGTGCACAAACATCTCTTTTTCCATGATATTGGAGTTACTTACAAGTTGATAGCCATTAAAAACGATGAGGATATTAAGAATTTTATTGAGATAGCCAAGTTTTTTTAAGAACGGAGTAATTAGAAAGTATACATAAAGCACATCAAAGAATCAAGTGCTTGAGCCAAGCATGAAATACATAAGCTAGACAATCCGACCCTTCCAAATCCCAATTTACATTCAACAATAACCAATGTGGAGTAAACAAATGTGAATCCATCAAATGAATTGTACTTACTAACTTCATTGATCGTTTATGTAGAAAACTACTTATGCACTACGAGTGCAATGCAACGAGATGTTATTACATAAGGAAAAGCGGAATATTCTCATACATCTTAAGATGGAACCTTATGTACAAGAGACTGGTTTCTAGAGAGTTATACAGTTTCCATTTATTATGTTGGATTGATATCTTATTACGGCTCTAGATGACAAATAGAGACCCAAGATATACACATTCTACGTTCCACCTTCACACTTGAGAGGCAACCATAACTCTGCAAAATGTTGAGGTCTAGTTCAAACTTCCAGTAGAGGGGTTTACAGTAGCTAATCAAGCTGAGACAGATGATAAGAAGAGCTAAGTTGACATAAGGAAGAGATTATTAGAGGTAAGTCTGTTTAGATGATAGGCGCTCGTTTATCTCTTACATAGTTGAGACAGCACTTTCAGGTACTTCTCCAAAGGGTCAATGAGTTACTGGTCTACAAACAAATCACTCGACGTTACATTCATCTGTCGATTGGTAAGTACATGTGAAATCATCCATTAGTTTATATACTCGTACATGTTTGCTATCATATGTTTTGACACCTATTTTTCTATTTACTTCAGGTCGACTTACTTAAGAATATGCAACTAGCACCTAATTATCCCACAACATTAGGTATTGCATATGGGATACTTCAATTTGTTGAGCAACACAGTAACCTCATCCTTTACCTACAGCATGAGAGCATACAGCAACTACTCCATGTGACCTACGACGTAGAGCAAAGACCACCTGCAAATGAGGATGTGTCGGCTCCTCGTACACTTTCTAGGAGCAAACTATAGTTCGAAGGGGCAAGGCTCAATCGGTACATCACCAGGCAAAGTTCAATGACAATATCCCACTACATGAACGTCATTCCATAAACCTCGAGCAGATCAATGAGAGATATGGCACATACCTCGAATTAGGAGTTCCCTCCATCTCGAGAGCCAATTCCAACTCTAGGGTTGGATCTAACTTTTACACAACTCTCGAGTTCTACAGTCATCTTGATTTTGCGACTCCACCAATACCTCAAAAGTAACGTTTTAATCCTACATAGTCCTCATAGGTGAGTGTTACTCAACTGCATTATACCCCTCCAGTTGACCCAGTTCATCTCAAGGATCTTGAACCTACACAATCACAAGACAAACGGGAGAGTTTACTTCTTTCCCGTGCCGTGAGAAACTTTACACAATGTAGGCTACAATAAATATGTTTTGTTTTGTTTTTTTTCTTTTTTTACTATTATATTAACATTAGTCATGACAAATTTTATATACATACTGATTATTCGAAATATAGTTCAGTTTTCATTAAAAAATCACAATTCGTAGCATTCTCTTTTTATCCCAGCATTACAATTTTCAATTATCTTTTACTATAACTAACTCCTACAATCAATGTTTGATCATTACATGCGCCAATTTTTTTCTTACTTGCTATCTTTATTGAGACGTTCTATCAACTATTATTTTATGCAATCGACTTCAGTAGCAAGCTTTTCATTCGATTTGTAGTGAACAGGTTTTACTGAAATCGACTCCTACAGTTAATGTTTGATCATTACATGCATCGATTTTTTTCTTACTTACTATCTTTATTAAGGCGTTCTATCAACTATTATTTTATGCAATCAACTTCAGTTGCAAGCTTTTCATTTGATTTGTAGTATACGGGGTGAAAGTATATGTTTCAATTGTGTGGGATTTAGGGAAATTAGTAGATTCAATAACTATTTATTTTGTTTACAAAATATCACATAATAAGCGCAAGTATTAGATACGTTTTTAGTATACCAAAATTTTATACTAAAAGCGCATCTAATACATACGCCTTCAATATAACTAGACTAACTGAAGATGCATATACTAAATACACCTTCAATTTACCTTAAAAAGCTGAAGACACATCTAATATATACGTCTTCAACTTCGCTTCAAGGTATAATAAAGGCGCCTGTCATAGATGTGCCTTCAATGTAAAAAACAAGAAAAACCATATTTGTAATATTTTTCATATGGAACCCTTTTCCGTAATATTTTTTCAAAAAAGAACCTATATTCATGTAAAACTCCAATTAAAGATACAAACCATTGAGCCCCTAAAATATTAGGAACTGTAATTTTAACCCATACTACAAATCAACTAAAAAGGATGACAACTTTTTTGTCAATAATAGAGAAAAATTCCTAAGTATCTTTTGCCAATTCATAGATATCATAATAAAATTTCAGAAATATGTAATCCTTGAAACAAATGAGGAAACATGATTTTCAAGAATCCAAAAGCTGGATGACCTACATTCCTACTAAGGATCAAGAAGCTGATGTCTTAACCAAATCCTTATCAAACAAGTCCTTCAAGTTGATCTCTAGCAAGCTAAGAATAACGAATATTAATTCCTTAGCTTGAGAGAGAGTGTTGGCAGATTTTGAATTAATTAGAGTAGGAAATATAGTTAATCTTTAAGTCAGGAATTAAATATGTAAATCAGCACAATTAATATTGTTGGTAGTTAGGGTTGGTGAGTAATATTTGTTACTACCAACCACGTTTAGATCATCTATAAATAGGTTCACTTATGTACAATCTTGGTTATGACCTAGTATGGCTAAAAAGATATTTCTACAATATATTTCTTCACTTTATAATTCCCTATCGACCATTTTAAGAATATATCTGATATCATCCTGTATATATTTATAAAAACATGAAAACAAGAATATTTGCAACCAATGGCAGAAAACCAATGTCAATGCAAATAATCCAGATAATAAGCATGCTATATGGACAGCTTGCACAAATTTCATTTTTGTCATCCATAAGGTGGAGTGAATAAAGTTGAGATAAGAGGACTCCAGCCAGTTGATAGCTATCCAGCCAATTCCCTATGTCTTGTCTTCAAAACAACAGTTAGTACTAAATAGAGAAGAGCGCCACTTCCATTCTCACCTTTTTAAGATTATCTCGTTTCTCATCCCTGTTTGAGTACAACACCATGGAGCTCAGGTTTTCAATTTTCTTGGCTTGCTCCTGCAACCTTCTGTCCCGTTCAGCTTGTGCTTTCTTTTCCTCTTCCAACTCAAGGGCTATTCGCTCCCTCTCTAATTCAGTCTACTAAATAGAGTTAAGAAACATCCAGAAGACATTTAACATCATGGAAAGAAAATGAACTATACCAAACCTGCAATAAAGTATTCCGTAGATTCAGAATTTCATCTTCCAAATGCTCGGAATGAGAACCCTGTAAGTATTTTAAGAATGAACTGTCTTAGAAGATACACTTTTGGAAGTCTTAGTTGAAGTTGGCAGGTTCAATCCATCTCTAATTGAAAGGTCAACCTGCAATTTAGCTCTAAGCTCTTCAATTTCCTTCTTCTGACGCTTTAACAAAGCAGCATCTGTCAATATCTGAAACATAAATTAAGTCCATAAATAGCTAAGTACCAGTGTTTGGTACACTGCAGAAACAACCTATTCACTAAGGAACATGCCAAGTAATAAACAGCAGCAGTGTTCCTAAAGTGGAAATTTAAAATCAGCTAAGAACATGCCTCATTCACACGAGCACAATTGGTAACCCGTAATGCTCTACTTGCAAATAGCAAACTACTTTTAGTCTCGTCAGCATGGACCTGCAATCAGAAGAATGTTCTATGTTCAAGGAGTAAAACATATAGCTAAGCTAAGATTAGTATAAATAATGTGTCCACAAAATTTTCACCAACAAATATATATAGTTTCAACCTCCTTCAGTGTTCTGGTGGATCTTAAACCAAATGGCAAAAGCCAAAATATATTTGTGAGAAAGAAGTTTGCAGTAATTTTGTACTGTTATATAAAATGACGCATCTTTAGTTTCAGACAGCAACCTCCCCATCTTCCAGATCAGTATAGGTACCATACCATAAAAATCATCTATTCCAAGTATGAAAAATTGCAATGGAAAACCCAGTAACAGCAATATTTTATCCAATCTATGAGTTCAAAAACCAACCTCTACGATTAAAGTCTTCAAAATCTCTCCAGATGGAAAAAGATACTAAATATTAAGGTCCAAATGACATATATGCTAAGCTTCATAGTATTCAAGAACACAAATTATTAAAATAAGTAGAGCAGAAGTAGAGATTTAGTATTGCAACCTGAGCAAGTGTTATATTGCAGATAATTGCTGTATTCGAATTTCCACCAATTGCTGGTTGCAAAATGCGTGTAAGTTTGCTATCACGGTATGGAACATGTCCCCTGCATTAAACAAACAATATGAACAAGAAGAAAATATAAACGACACTGCAGACTGAGAATTCTGGAAACCCTACCCTTGACTTTCAGCACCTTCACTTAGCTTCTTAATTACAGTTCCCAAAGTCATCAAGCTTTTATTAATGTGGGAGCCCTCCCTGAGACGGACACCTTCTGCACCTGTTTTGGCAGCACGTTCTGAACCAGCAAGGTCTACCAAGTTCTAAACCAGGAATGTAATAGTGACTAGTTAATAAAAAGATAAATAGCTAGAAAACACTAGTGGCTTAAAAATAATATATCTAACAAGCTATTGTGATTAGAAAAGGTAACACAACACAAGGAAATCATATACCAGCACTGATACTCGAACAGCATCGCATGAACCACCAGTATCTTGGTTTTCTGCCTTATCCCGACTCTCAATAATCTGATCAGCTTTAATAAGACAGATATGTACAAGGAACTAAGCTATGGAAGACTCGATAGACATAAGAAATTTCCACATTACCATGCGAAAGATAGTGTGAGATCTACTGCTGTAAAGGTTCATATTTGTCTCACCAACATGCCGATGAGCTGAAATTTCCAATGACAAAAGGGAGGTAAAGTGGTAATCGATCAGTCTAAAGGGTAGTTGTAACATCTAATGAAGGTTATACAGAGTCAATCTTTAAACTTTATTGAAGTTCAAATTATTCTAAGTGATTTAATAAGGATGAACAGAAAACAAGCAATTAGAAGAAAAGAATCAGAGTGTGCTTTGAAATCATTACTGAAATAATGCAAAAATAAAGCTTGAGACAGAGATGTCAGCAATGGCTGCAAAACCAAAAAACAAGCATCAAACATGAAAACCTACATTCTCCAAATTCCATAAGAACAAGTACTTGCTCGGGAGAGGCAACAATTTCTTCACGCAAGCCAGCAACATATATTCCACGCTGCAAAACTTTTGCTTTTGAGAGGACAGACTATGCAGTAACAGAAGAAGCAAAATATAGCAATTCCATGAACGTGGGACATGTACCTCTAAGCTCTCATGAATTTGCAGTTTCCTGTGCTCAGGAGCCAGTAGATCATTTATTTCCTCATTGTAGATCTCCATGTAGGACATCCGTAAGAGAAATTCACGGTCGACTTCCTAATAAGGTCAAAAAAATACAGTATTTGCATGTTAAAATGTTTAAGGTGACAAAATGTTCCCTTGCAAGACCAAAAATTTTCATGATATTTAGTCATTTTTTTTTCATCAGAGAAGATCATTGCACAAGAAGATTCAACAAAATGGAAGAGAACATTAGCATAGGTCAATCTTCTACAGTATTATGCCCCGCCACTAAGCATGTATTCCAAACACACACAACTGCTTCTTCAAATTAATTATCCATGATGCCACTGCACCAAGGAAAGCAAGCTTGCAAGAATACATAAAGCAAAGTCAAAAGTATCCCATGACACACGTGAAATGCCATTACGAAGAGGTAGAAGACTATATCCATTTGAATGAATGTGCACGAAAAATTATCAGAAAAACCTAAGAGAGAATCGTCTTATCAGAAACTGACCAGACAAAGTTTTGTGTAAGACTCCCTTCTGTTAAATTAGAAGCACATATTCCTTTACCTTTTAAGGGAAAAGAATATGTCTAACTTCTTGTTAGCTGTTGCAAATAATAAATCTTAGTATAGCTATAGCTGATATTAGTATTAGCATAGAAGTTAAGGAGATTAATGAAACATTGCCATGTGGCATCTAAACAGACGTGATAGTATAAATAAAGGTATGTTCCAGTGAGAGGAGGGAGTAGGGAGTCATTTTCTTATTTTTCCTCAGTGAGTGAGTAGCAGCCTTAAGCTCTATGTAAGAAGAAATTTTGCTCTAGAGTGCGTACACCTTTTATCGATCAATATAATTAGTATTTTTCTAGGGAATTAGAGCATTTTTTCTTTACCTCGAATTTAGAAAATTAGAGATATTTAATTTTCACTTTACCACGTATTATAAGTTAGTAGAATTAGATGATGTGCGGTAGGTTGAATTGGTATAATATTAATTGTATAACCTACCACATATATTTTATCTATAAATAGTTTATCTCATGAACAACTTTATAATTATGAGAATAAGATTTCTACTTCTATATTTTTTTTTCTACATGGTATTAGAGCTTCAATCAAGTCCTCTCGACTTGAAGGTTGCTCTTAAAAAATGAGTACTCCACCACCAAAATTACAGTAGAAAATTGCTGAAACCATGATCAAGGCAAGTTCTAGCAGCAGTACGAATCTAACATTTAATCGGATTGCATTGCTACAACAAATCATAAGCGGCACTCAAATTGGTAAGCATACAGACAAAGATGATAATTTCTCTCAACATGTTGCCACTGCACAAAAGGGTATTGACCTAACCCTCTCTAAAGGCATTAAAAAATGGCTGTTGGATTATAGATATAGGTACTACTAATCACATGTGTAATTCTCCATTACACTTCAACAAGTTGGTTGACAGTGAATACAAAATAAGGGTTACAAATAGAGAGTTTATGCTAACAAAAGGAAAAGGTTTTATTAAACTGTTTGACTTACTATTGAATGACACTTTCTTGGTACCAAATTTGCAGCATAATATGCTTTTTATTAACAAATTAACCAAGGATATGAAATGCAAATTAATATTTACTTCTCGTTATATTTTTTAGGACCAACTTTCGACGAAGATGATTGACAATGTTATGAAAGACAATGGTCTATATTATTTCACTGGAATAAAAAATTAGTCCGAGTCTTAGGCATAGTCATTTCTCTCCACTAGAAATAATGCTAATATTATGCTTTAGCATATGTGTTTAGGACATTTTTACTTTGCTTACATGAATCATTTGTATTCAACTCTCTTTGTTAACAAAAATCCCAATGATTTGAGTTGTGAACATTATATTATTGCCAAATTCACAAATGTTTACCATCCTCAATTGTACAAACCTTCAAAGCAATTTCATTTAATCTACAATGATATTTGGGGACCATTAAGGGTATCAACTCTATTTAGGTACAAATAGTTCATAACATTTATTGATGACCACTCATAACTATGATGGATCTTTCTTCTGAAAGAAAAATCTAAGATACTATTTATATTTTAGAGATTCCATATACTTGTATCAAATGTCTTCTAAACACGAATTCAAATTCTCCATTCAAATAATGGAAAGGAATATTTTTCCATAGACTTTACTAATTATCTAAATGAACATGGGATCGCTCATCAATATTCTTGTGCCTATACTCCACGACAGAATGGGGTATCTGAAAAGAAAAATTCACACTTACTTAAGATAGCTAGATTTATAATGTTATCCAATTTCGTTCGATTTCATTATTAGGAGGAAATTATATTAACAGTTACCTCCCTAATAAATCAAATTCCTTCTAAAGCTCTTTAGTTCAAAAATTCAATAAGTGTCTTATAAAAGTTTTTCCTTCATTTGCATTTATTTAATTCCATACCACCCAAAGTGTTCCAAGCATATAGTATATGTTCCAAATCATACTCCTAATAAATGCAAACTAGAAGGGAAAGCTCTCAAATGCATCTTCATTGGATATACTACTTTACAAAAAGGTTACAAATGCTACCACTCACCTTCCAAGCATATCTTTGTAACCTCAGATGTTGTATTTCTTAAACATCAACCATACTAGACATTTTGGGGTCAAGCTAAAACAAATAGCTTTGATGAAACATTATGTTTGCCCATAAATCCAAAAGTTGGTATGTTGACATATCCTTCCTCACACCCGAACCTATCAAACCCAATTCACATACTTCTAAGTCTTTGCCTTTTGGCGTGTCTACTACTGTTTCTGGTCCTTCACAAAGACCATAATCTATCCCAAAAATTCTCGAAGTTTTGATATACACAATGAGACAAAAGCTTCCTCAAAGTAGCCAATTATCCAACTCCAAAGATGGGACTTGTTCTGAGAATAGATGTCAAACTGATCAAAGATGTGGTAATCCTATAGATGATGGTATTGCAACAGTAGATGAGAAGAAACATAAGACGGGGGACATTCAGGCGAAGGATACCTATAGCCTTGAGAAAAGGCAAATGATCCTATATAAAGAGTTCAATTTCTAATTATGAGATTAATGAGAAATTGTCACCAAAATATAGAGCCTTTATAGCTTGTATAGATGAAGAAGAGATACCTACAAATATTCAAGAAGCTAAGTCAAGACAAAGGTGTAAAGAAGCTATCCTTGAAGAAATGAGAGCCATATATCAAAATAACACTTTGGAAGTATGTGTTTTACCAAAGGGAAAGAAAGCAATAGAGTAAATGGATGTTTAATGTAAAGCACAACTGACATAAAAGTGTAGAAAGGCGTAAAGCTCACTTGGTTGCTTAGGGATACACACAAACCTACAACATTGAATATGAAGAAACTTTTGCACCAATTGCAAAATTAAATTTAATAAGGGTCATCTTATCTTTGATTGCCAATCTTGACTGGCTTCTCTATCAATTAGATGTAAAAATGCTTTTTTCAATAAAGAATTAGATTAAAAAATTTATATGCATACACCTCTAGAATTTGAATCAAGTAAAGATTATGGAAAGTTATGCAAATCGAATAAATCCTTATATGGATTGAAACAATCGCCTAAGGCATGGTTTAAGAAGTTCTGTAACACTGTTACAATTTAGGTATAAATAAAGTGAAGCAAAACATTCACTCTTCATCAAGATGGGAAAGGATGATTTGAGAACCATCTTGATAATATATGTAGATGACATTAGAATCACATTTATGATAATTTTGAGATCTCTAGACTCAAAGGAGAAAATAAAGGCAGCATTTGAGACTAAAGACTTAGTGAATTAAAATACTTTCTTAGGAAGGAAGTTACTCGAACTAAGAAAGGCATATCCATCAGCCAATGCAAATATATCTTACATCTCCTGAAGGAGACCAAGAAGCTTGGATGCAAACCTATGGTGACCCCTCTTCCTCGTAATTGAAAGAACTGGCCACCAAATTCTGAAGATTTAGTAGACAACAATCAATGCCAAAGATTGGTTAAGAGATTAATTTATTTGTCTCTTACCCAGCCTAAATTAGCTTATGCGATTAACATAGTAAGTCCAAGCATACATGAACCTATAAAGCATCACATGGATGCAACTCATCACATCTTAAGATACCTCAGGGTTTTTATTAAGTGTAATATTTAAGATATTTAAACATATGTTGATGTAGATTAGGGTGAAGACAAAGTAGATTACAAATCTACCTCAAGGTTTTGTACCAAATTATGAGGAAATTTAGCAAATTAGAGGAGTAAAAAGCAAAGCAATGCAAATGCAAAGTATCGAGTAATTGCACAAGGATTATGCAAAGCTAATATAGCTATAGAGGTTGATGACCAATGTGAAAATGTAATGGGACTCCAATTACTTATATAGCAACCACAAGTCAGCAAAAAGTTTAACAAAAAATCCAATTTAACATGATAGAGTGAAGCATGTACGAATTGATAAGAGATTCATCAAGGCTAAAGTTCATGAAGGAAACATTAGACTCAAATATATTCCTTAACAAAGACAAGAGACTGATATTTTCACCAAATCTCTAGCGAAGCAACCTTTCATTAAGATTCTAAGCAAACTAGAAATAATAGATATCTAATCCTTAACTTGAGAGAGCATATAAGAAATCAAAGCATTTTTTGTTTATCTAAAATTTTAGAAAATTACAGATGTTTAATTTTCTCTTTACCTCATGTTATAAGTTAATAGAATTAAATGACATGTGGTAGGTAGAGTTAATAAAATATTTATTGTAGAAACCTATTACATCTATTTTATTTACAAATAGCTTATGTCATGCACAACTTCATAATTATAAGAATAAGATTTCTACTTATATATATATATTCCTATAATTTTAAAACTTAGGTTGCTATTAATTGTTCCGACATACTAAAACAAAAGGCAAATGAAAAAAAAATAACCAATTACAAACCATTATTGCTAACAACACAGAAGAAGGGAAAGAGGGGGCAAGGGAGGGGAAGTAAAAGAAGAAACAACAATAGTAGTGTCATAGCGACAAACCTAAGAGAAACAACAAGGCTAAATGACCTGGGAAGATCATCACCAAACCCAATGACCCAACCCTTAGCATCATGACTACTACATCAACCAGGTCTTTTTCTTCCCACCTTTTCATACTTTTTCTTTCTAAGCCCTATAGCCCACCTCATACCAACAAATCCTACTAAACCCACAACCCATTACCCAAACTCCAATTCAATGAACCTACCACCAAAACCAATGAACCACCATGATTACCTAATGTAAAGAACCTCTACATACAACTCAGATAAATCAAACCCCAAACAAAGGTGCTCATCTCAATTGTCAAACCTCTACCTAGATGAACCAACACACCAAACCCTCGAACCCCAACTCATCTCAATTGCATGTAACCTACTACCACCACCACCATAGACACTAAAAAAACCTTAAACCTTTTAACCAACCCAGCACCCTTAAGCTACACCTAGTTCGTCTCCTTCTCCCTAATGTGATTTCTTTCTATTTTTGAAAATGATACAACCATCTCACCAACGAAAACCACACCAAATGTAGTTGAAGCCATTTGATTCTTCTTTATTTGTAAACCCTAAACACAAAACCAAATTAGCAACTCGAGTTCATCTATTTCTTCTTTATTCCTTTATCTTAACCTCAAGCTCTCCTGCGTAGAGGAAAAGTTGTGAATCATCAATGATTTGAAGCAAACGATGGAGCTGTTAAATGAGCAAACCAATGAGAAATTGTAGGAGGAAGGATGTTGCGAATATGCTCGACAAGAAAACAGTAAGGATCACCTAAGCATGAGTACACAGGAGGAAAAAAGAAAAAGAAAAAGAAGAAGAAGAATTGTTTGCTTCTGTCAAAAGAAAGAAAAAAAAAAAAGGAAAAGGCCATTAACATTTGCTCCTCTAGCCAATAAGACAAATGAAACATTTAAAATAGTTCCTACCATGTCAGATTTGAAGCAGCTGTATGAGGTCTATGAGAAGCGATTTGAAGGAAAGTCCAAATTTGCAAACATCATTGAAGATGACTCAACTACAGCATTGCACGGTCCGAAGAGTGATGTGGTGTGTTCAAAATTTAGCCAATGCCACCCTATAGAAGTTGACCTTGTGATTGAGAATGGGGTTGCCACTCTTGATGACAGGTATCAAACCTTCTTAGAATACAAAAAATCCTTTCTTTAATGCTTCTAGTAGAAAAAATGCAACTGTAACTGATGTAGAGGATGTAGCAATGAAGCAGGAACAATTACCATTACAACAGGATATTTAAAAAGAAAAAAAAGGAGGGAACACGTTGCGATTAAAATTACTGCTAAAGCTACTACACATGTTAGCTGGGAAGAGTTTAGAGATATTTTACAGTTGGCCTTAAGGAAGAAGGAAATTATGTGGTGGATCATGCAAAAGCTTTTCAAATGATGGACAAAAGCACAATTTACATCAAAGGGTACAAGGGATATTAGCAAGGTTTGGAAATTCATGTTGTTGGCCATCGAGTTGTTTATATGGAGGGGGTTTGAGATTTGTGTTGCTGCCGGTTTCTGATGCATGCAAGTACCAATTACCCATTCATGGTGAATGGCAATCAATTGAATCCATCACTTGAAGTTTCAAAGGCTTACCTCAAGGACAAGGCAAATTTTAAGGGGGTGACATTGTTAGCTATTATATATAATAAATAGTAGCATTAGTATAGTAGATATTAGCAATTGTATAGTAGTTAAGGAGCTAAACGAATGGCACCATGTGGCACCTAAATAGAGCTAGTAGTACAAATAGGGGTATGTTGGAGTGAGAGAGTAGAGTCATTTTCTTATTTTTCCGTCTTAGAGAGTTAGTAGGAGCTTTAAGCTCCACATAATGAGCAATTCTGCTCTGGTGCGTGTTTACCTTTTTTCTTAAATCAATATGATTAGTATTTTCATTCTAAGGTTGCTATCACCTCTACAAAGACATATTGCGGATCACAAATTCAACTTTACAATGTCAAACTTTTATTAAAAGAGAAAAATCTAATACATGTAGCCTTCGTGCAACATGCACTCTTTCTACCAAAAATTCACTTTTTGGAAGGAGAAATGCCCCACTATGATTCAATAAGACATTCCAAATATGCAACCTCCGAGAGCATGATTTTAAGTATAGCCAGAGCTTAGCTTATTTGGTCTCTAAAGCAAAAGGATGATAAATGGTAAAAATTACGATTCCTTAATGTGGCATTAACACCATATGAATGTTTGCCTTCTTTTTTTCATCTTCCATTTTTTCTTTATGTTTCTTTTCATTTGGTTATGGGCTAAGGACAAGAGTATTAAGTTTTTCTTTTTTTCCCTTAAATCCAAAGAATATTTCTTGTGTTTCACCACCATGAGGCAAATCATATGTCTCAACAAATTTGGATAGGTGCTGCAAGAAAAAGTTGGTTAACAGTTTCCATTTCATACATGGAACAAGAAGGGTATGAACTAATCATAGCACTAAAATTCAAGATAATCCATAGCTGCATGGTTTACAAACAGCATACATGAAAGACAAATTAATCATTAGTATAAATTGCTCATGCGCATTTCTTATGAACTTCTTATCAAACATAGGCAAATTGCTGTAATGTCTAAAGGTACCTGTTGTATCGTCTCAAACAAATCGAACACAGATAGTGGAATAACACCTGGTTCTCCTGCTGACCCCCGCATTGTATGTGTCTTCCCACTATTTGTTTGTCCATATGCAAAAACAGTTCCTACAAGCAATCATTCTAAATATCAGTAGCTGTAAGACTAAAAGAAGCATGTCTAACAAAAACAATAATAGCCTAAACCAAAACTTGGGATGGAAAAATATAAAATGATTGTTTTCAATGATAAATCCAATAAATTATGAGGAGGCATCCCTTTTAAATATGTGGAAAACTAGATCAGAAGCCTTCACCTTTATTATCCTCACACTAAGATATATATATATATATATATATATACATATATATATATACATACATCAAATAGTGAAGCTAACAAAAGACCAAGATAAATATGAATCCTACCGAGACTTCCAATGACTTAGCCATGGAAACTAAAGTATCCTAACTACCTTATGCTTGACTTTGTCCATCAACTCTTAACGGATAAGTCAACAACACAAAAATAAAAAATAAATAATGAAAACAGAAAAATAATACATCAAGAAATATCATGACTAGGACTTATTTTTCTACATCCCCCTCAAGCTAAGAGATAGATATTTGTCATTCCTAACTTGGACAACAACTCTTGAACCAATGGTTTCACCAAGGACTTTGTCATCACGTCTACTTATTGGCTCTTGGTAAACAAATATTCTACTTGAATACCTCCACTTTCAATCTTCATCTTCAGAAAATTTCTATTAATACGAACATGTTTCATCCTTTCATGCTACATAAGATTCCTTACTACACCAATCGCAGATTTACTATCACAATGTAAGATTGTTGTATTACACTTCATTTTTAAATCTGCCAATAGCTACTGCAGCCAAATAATCTCACATACTCCTCATGCTATGGCTTTAAACTCGGCCTCTACACTACTCCTAGCAACCACTAGTTGCTTTTTGCTTCTCCAAGTTACTAGGCTACTACACACCTTGATACAAAACCCAATAGTTGATTTAAAGTTGAGTCAATCTCTACCCTAATCTGTATCCACGTAAGCCACCAAGTCTCTACAATCAGTCTTCTTAATAAATATTCCTTTCCCCAATGTCCCTTTGATGTACCACAATATGTGATGAATTGCCTCTTCATGGTGTTTCGTTGGTATATGCATGAATTAACTCACCATGCTAATAGCAAAAGCTAAATCTAGTCTTGATGGTAAAAGATAAATCAACCAACCTATAAGTCTCTAATACCTTTCCTTATTAAACGGAGAATCATCAGCTTCTAACAAGTTCCAGTTTGGCAGTAATGAGGTGTCTTTGGGCCTACAACCAAGCTTCCCCGTTTCTACAAGCAAGTCTAAAATGTGCTTGCATTAACTAATAAAGTTCCCTTTTTAGTGCACGCCACCTCCATGCTAAATAATACTTGAGATCTCTTAGTTCTCTGGTGTTAAACTTTTCTTTAATCTTCTTCAAATTGGATATTTCGGTCACATGTTACAATAATATCATCCACATATATAATAAGGATAAATTTCTTATCTTTCTCTCCAAATTTAACAAAGAGTGTATATCTACCTTAGCTTTGATGATACCCAAACTCCTTTAAAGTCTCACTAAACTTTTTAAACCAAGTTCTAAGTGATTGCTTTAAACCATATAGCAACTTTTTTTAGTTTGCACACCTTTCTTCTTGTCTCTTTTGTTTCAAAACCAGGTGGGAATCTCATACGAATCTCCTCTTCAAGTTCCCTATTGAGAAATGCATTTTTAACATCCAATTGAAGATTGGCTACCAATGAAAGTATCATCCCGATTAAGTTTAACTTCACTACCAGTACAAAGGATTCCTCATAATCTAACCAGTAAGTTTGGGTATATCCTTAGGCTACAAGCCAAGACTTGTATCTCTCGACACTCCCATCAGATCTTTGTTTAATGCCAAATACCCACTTGTTGCCCACCACTTTCTTGCCAATAGGTAAATTGCACACTTACCATGTATTAGTTTGATCCAATGCTCACATCTTCTCTAGCATAGTCTCCTTCAATTTCTCATGAGACATTGATTCACAAATATTTTTTGGTACTTCTCATTCATCGATACGTGCTAAATACATCTTAAAGGCAAGAGAAACTACATGGTTTGAAATGGGGTACCTTGCATGGTTCTTTCTCCCTTTCTTAAAGCTATTGGAATATCCATGTCTAGTAGTTCATCACCCACAAATGTAAAAACTCTAATCGTGCTCTAATCACATGCAACAACATTTTAATCACATGCTACAGCATTCTAATCATGCTTCTAATCTTGTGAAGTAATATTTTGATCACACAAATCACCTGCAGTATTCTAATCAAACATTTATTGTATCACCTCTACATTAGTTCTATATCAACCTTAGACCTCCCTATGAATTAGATATTGGCACATGCTAAAGAAGTTTGGGTCATCTGATATATAGACATGAAGCCTTGTCCTTATACAACTAGTTTCACAATGTCCATTTGCACCAGGTTATAGAGAATTATTGAACTTTAGAAACTCCTATCTATGGTTACACGTATCTATAGGAAGAGGCAAGCAAATGTGTTTAAAGGACTTCATCTAGCTGCTTGTTGTCTAGCCCAAATTTGAGACTATCTTAAAGAAACACAACATTAAATGTGATTATCATCAATTCTATAAGAAGATAATAGCATTTATAACCTTTTTGGACAAGAGAATACCCAATAAAAACACATTTAAGGCTCTTCTTTCAAGTTTATGTTTGTTAGGTAAGTGATTATAAGCATAAGCAGTGCATCTAAAGACTTCTAGAGGCAAAGTGTTAAGCGTGTATTAAGAAAATATTTTAGGAATACACTAAAGGGAGTTTGATAATTAAGGGTTTTAGATGGCAGACAATTGATTACATATGCTAAGGTTAGGACAGGTTCTCTCCAAAAATTGTAGAGGACTAAATTTGCTATCATCAAGAATTTAGCAGTTTCAAGTATCTGTTTTTTCTTTCGAATACTCCATTTTGTTCTGGAGTATAGATACATGAACTCTAATGAACTATTCCTTAACAACTAAGGTAATTCTTAAAAGTCTCTTGAAAATTATTCTCTTCCATTATCAATTTATAGAATGTGTATACGAGTTTAGAATACATTTAAAATAAGCTTATGAAATCTTTGGAGTACACTATAAGCTTTTGATTTCTCTTTGAACGGAAAAACCTAACACAATCTTGAATAGTTATCTATAAAGGTTATAAACCATTTGTAACCAAACAAAGTATTAACCCTTGAAGGCCCCCAAATGTCACTAAGAATTAAATACAAAGGTTTAGAAGATTTACAAGGTCGTGCAAAATAAAACTTTCTTGCAAACTTAAATGCAACACAATACTCACACTTAAGATTACAGACATCTTTATTCAAAAAAAGTTTTGGATACAAATGTGACATATCATAGAAGTTTGGACATTTCAAACACTAGTGCCACCACACAATTTCATCATTATTCCTAATAGATACTAAGGACCTACAACTAACATGATCAACCAAACAATAAAGTCCATCTACCTCCTCAACATTACCGACCATCTTTTCCAAAAAGTAGTCTCGAAAGGTACAAGGAGTAAATGTCACTTTGCATGTCTATCTTTTGTCAATTTACTGATAGACAATAGATTATAATTCAACTCAAGAATAAATAAAGTCTCATTCAAATGCAGCTTTCCAATTTGGACAACCCCTTTTCTTTAGAGGGGACATGATCACCATTGGCCACTTATACTTTATAAGTTTTTGGAGAAAAGGACTTAAACCAATGTAAAGAATTACATATATGGTCAGTTACACCAATATCTATTATCTATTTGCTGTTTACACAATTCTCAAACAACAACAAATAAATGCCTTTCTTAGCAATCGTAGCAAGTGCTCCTACTCTATCTACTCCTTTTCCATCACTCAATAGTGTATTCTCAAGAAGTTCCTTAAGCATAGTTATTTGGCTAAGGGTTAAGTTTCTTCATTGTTGGTTGCCTCAGCCACTTGCACTAGCGTTGGATTAGTTCTCTATTTCTTTACCTTCATTGGTTTTCCATTGAGCTTCTAACATGTCTCACGTATATCATAAGGTTTCTTGCAAAAATCACACCACAAACTTGTCAAGCAAGACATTCTTCTTTACTGTCAAAGCAAAGTTTGAATTACCATGACAAGTTAATAAGGCTGCAACCATTACTCTTCGTCAAAACCTTTGCAAAAGCTCCCTTCAAATTTGAAGTGGTTTCTATTCCAACCTACCTTTCACTTCATCCAACTTAACATTTAGCCCTTGCAAGAAATCAAACACTATCTTTTTCTTGCATTTCAGCAAACTTTAAGCCATCTTTGAGACAAGTCCACTAGATATCATAAAGCAGGTTGGGTTCTTCCCATAACTCCATGAGAGTATTATAATGCTCAGTTACCATCAAATTGCCTTGAGTCATGAGCCTTAGCTTTGATCTTAGTTCAAAGCATTGAGATTTATTCTCCATGTCAGAATACATATCTTGAACTACATGCTAAATTCTTTAGTAGTGCTACAAAATAGGTAAAGCCTACCAATTTTAGGTTCCATCAAATTTACCAACCATGCCATTACCATAAGCATTTTCAGACTCCCACATACCATACTCTTGTGACTCAATAGTAAGGGCTTGACACATTCCATTGAGGTACCTTAGTTTTCCTCTTTTACGGATCACAAGTTTCACTGATTAATACCACTTACGAAAATCCTCACCATTCAATTTATGTTAGGTGATTTGAAAGGAGTGATCTCCTCAAGAAACGCTGACTTTAGATTGACTGATGTTCATGTTAGCTATGGTCATTAGGTCACTCTCATGGAGCGTCCCAAATCTAAATTTTGAATTACGACTTTTGGTGAGCCCTATAGTGTTTTTACCCATTACCAGTGAAGGTATCTAATTAAGGTCAAATGGCTATAATACCGTGTGGAAAATAAGATCAGAAGCCTTCACCTTTATTATTCTCACACTAAGACATATATATGTACATCGGATGGTGAAGCTAACAAAAGACCAAGATAAATATGAATCCTACCGATTCTTCTAATGACTTAGCCATGGAAACTAAAGTGTCCAAACTACCTAATACTTAACTTTATCCATCAACACTTCACGGATAACTCAACAACACTGACATAAAAAATAAATAATGAAAACATAGAACAAACAAAAAAATAATACATCAAAAAATATCACAACCAAGACTTATTTTCCTATGAAAAACTTAAAGAGAAACAAGTGCAAATGACAATAGCAAGAAATTAATTCTTACAGAAAGCAAAAGTCTACAACAAAGAGAAGAAGAAATGCCAATCCAAAGTCGAATGAATACGCCTCCATAATAATCAATCAATCATCAAAAGCCCATATATATGTCTGAGAAATTAAATATCTACATTCTAAATAATTGGAAATCCTAATCAACATAAACTCTTCCATGAGAATCAATCAATCATTAAATGCTCGTATACATGGCTGGAAAACAAAATATCTACATCCCATATAATTGGAAATCCTAATCGACATAAACTCCATAATTGTTATGAACCTCAAGAGGACGAATAGAAAATAAAATAGAATTTTACTAAAATCAATGATTGATAACAATTACAAACCTTGATCTCTAAAATAAGAGCCATGAGCTCTAAACTCACCTACTAACATGAGCAAGCTTACAAGAACTAACAATAAATGATTAGTAAAATATCTAGATGATTATTTCTAACTAATACTTGCTAGTTACAACAGCAGCTAACACCAATAAAAACTTCTAGAAACTCATCACTTACTAACACTTGCTATACACTAAACATATGATACGTCAAAGACTCACTACACTTGCACATATTACACATGACATTGCATATAGTCTCTACTAATCACTATGGTCCTATCAATTCCTTTCCCCAAAAGTGTATTTGCCTTCAAGGACATCTAAGCAAAGTCAACAAAATGCACTTAGCCAACCCCCTTGGTATCAAGTTGCAGAGCATGTTGTAAATTGGCAACATCTCCATCCCATTCCCACACACAAATGGATCCATCTTGGTTCCCTCTAACACCATGAGATGAAGGGATTTGTTAGAACATCTACAAGTGAAAATGGTTAGTTACACTTAAACAAAATCCCTTAACCATCTCTTCACAAAACTCTGCATTTTACATTTGTTGCTAGACATGGGATTTCTTCCAACCTTCTTTCCACTAGTTGTAAGGTGTAATAGAATTGGAAGGAGAAAGAGCAAAAGATTCACTTTCAACAACCCTTGAGTATAAGCACCTATAGGCATAATGAACTGTCCTTTGGGAAAGAAGTATCAACAATGGAAAAAGCCGATGGGTGAACCGTAGGAAAATGAGGTTGCACCAAGCTTTGGTTATAAAAATGGCGAGTTGGACTTCAAGAAAATGACATAGGCTTGTTGAAAGCACCCTTAAATCCCTTTTGTCCAGCTCATTCATCATTTGGTGAAATAATAAAAATGCCACAATTAAACCAAATTCCATAGCTTGTTCAAAAGTTGTAGGAGAATAAGTATCCACTCATGCTTGAAATTCTCCGCGTAATCCTCCAAAGAAATATCCTAACTACTGCATTTTAGACATAGCTAGCAGTTAGTGGTTGCCTCAAATTCTTCAATATACTAACACACAGAAGTTGTTTGACGTAATTGAGATAAATTTTTAAATGAATTGGAAGCCCATTATCTACCATAGCACTCCAACATTTCATTCTTCATCATCCCCCAATCCAACTGATGTACTCAACAATGTAAAGCTCTCAACCAATAGACACATCAATTTCCCATACTCATTGTTGCCAACTCCACTTTGCACTCCTCTCATATTCATTGTCATACAACCCCCAAAATCCACAAGCCATTGCTACATGTTTATAAGAGAAGGCAACCAAGGGAATAAGTTGCCAAATCCATGACAAAATACAATTTAACTTCTAAGAGCCACAATAATGAAATTTCTGTAAGTCTTCGAAGTTTCTGGAAGTAGAAAGCACTTAAGAGGAAAGTGAAAATACCATTAAACCCTCGAACAGCAGCAGCAACGATATCTTTCGTACGGCCTTCGTACACCTCCCGCGTCCTACAATCTTCTCCAAATATTCGGTCTAAACAAAGTAAAAAAACACAGTGGCGGCTGAAAAACCCCTAAACTTGCACTGGACCAAAATTCAAAAGAGGAAGAGACAGAGAAAGAAAGGGAAATCAGGTAAAATTACCAAATTCGAACTTTGTAGGGAGGTTAGGGGTGAAAATGGTGTCGCCGGAGATTCTCCAAGGACTGTTATTCGCGTCTTCCGGTGGCAGAGGTCGAGCTCTCACGCTGACGTGGATTCTCTCCATCCTTTGAGCTTCTGTTATAGAGAGAGAAAGAGAGGGAGACGCAGTGACTTCGAAGTGGAAGAAAAATGAGTTTGATTTGGTATGTGTGAATTTTCCCGCCTGGGTCACCTACCGATGGAATATCATTTTCATTCTTTTCATAAATGCGAAAAGAATATTTTATGCTATTTATCTTATTTTCCAACTCAATAGCTTTTAAGCTCTAAATTATCCATTTTATTTTATGTTCATGTTATCAATATAAATTATATAATAAACATAAAATGAATTTTGTGGGAAAAAATATTAAAGACTTATTTAAAAAATAGAATGTCATAAATGGTATCCAAATTATACCAACATGTGCAATTCCTTATTTCTACTTTAAAAAATCAATTTATCACATAATTAAAATTTTTATAATCATTTTTGTTATTTAAACTAATTCTATCAAGTTCGTTTACTCATGATAATGTAAGGACAATCAAAAAATTAAACATTAACGTTCCATCAATCTCAAGACCAAAAGTAGTTGTCGACCGACAGCGTTGGAATGCCTATTTAAGATAAAGTAGACTGCAATCCACTTAAAAAGTAAGTTATTTGATTCATTAGCAATAGTGAGTCAATTTTTTATTCATCTTTATATTCATGTTAATAAAATTAATTAACAAAATTAATTCAAGTAGTAAAATGATTACGAAAATTTTAATTAGATAACAAATTAATCCATTTAAAGTATAGCTAGTAAATTATACACTTTAGCAAATGTTAGATATCATTTGTAACATTAACCCTTTAAAAGTTTACAAAAATCAACTAAAGCGACTTCTAAATAAAATGTTTTGATAATTACTTATAGTATGTTGATATTATTTCATTCAAAAACGATTATAAGTTATATAATATCTATAAGTCAAATACTTAGAAAGTTTTTCAACATATTCTTACAAATAAAACCAAAGAAATGAAAGGATATTCATTTTGAGAAAATATTTTTAGTGAAGAACATTTTGCATTAATAGATGGTTTTTCTTCTTATGTGGCATTTAGTTACTAAAATTGGACAAGATAAAAAGAATTTGAAGATATAAGTATAAAAAGTATAAGACAATACACAAACTTATCTTAATACAAATGTTATCCTAATTGTTCATGAGTTATTTTGGGTATTAGCCCCAAAAGCCCATTCCAATCTATAAAAACCTTAGATTAACCTATCTTAACCCATGTTCAACTATTTAAGTCTAAATCTAGGCTTCTGTCCATAATCTCCATCCAAGATTCTGCTCCCACCTTGACACCTAACTTACCTACAAGTCAATATTTGGATTTCAATAGTTTGGCTCCAACTATAATATTCATGCTTAAGATGCCTATGGATCGAGGAACTGCTTAGGAAACTTGGTCGATGATAAGACGTGGGCACTAAGCAAGAGATCCAACTTATGTTGGATGATTGACCTATTACACACTACATCAATATTAGGGATCTTGAATCTTACCTAAGATAGAAAGATACATTATTTGAGTGAGATTCAAATATATGCACCTTTCGAATATAATTCCTTCTCATGAGCTATAAATATGGGTCTAACCCTAAAGAATACTTAATGCATGCTCACATTCTTACTCTTTAGCTTTCAACCTACATATTGCTAACTTAAACATTAAAATAACTGCATCAAACGACTCTTTGGTACCCCCTTACAATATTCTATTTTATAAGCTTAAGTCCAATAGTCAAGACCAAATAAAAAAACTCTATTAGTGAAATTCTCGATATGACACTCGGTGCCATCCATGGGAAGTCGATTTCCTTCAAAACCGTTACGTTTTTACATTTTGAACCTAATTCTCAAAAGTTGCAATGGCAAGAACCATCAAAATCAAATAGCACAATACTACTAACTAAGTGACTAGTACAACTGCTAACTCCAAAGAAACCCATATTGTTGATACAAGCAACGTTGTTGATAGAGAAGAGAAAGGTGGGGTCAATAGTGGTTAGAATACCATTGTGGTAGACCTACCATGCTGTACTTAATTAAAGCAACTATGTAGTCAGTTGAAAGCCTAAAAAAAGGAGATAAAGCTCTAAACAAGCAGGTCACAAAGTAGATTAGCCAAATCAATGAGTAGAATGAAGAGATGCAAGCTAGATTGGACCAGTAACATAGGTTACAACAACACTGTAGATCGAGTAATTTCAAAGTTGGAAGCTCGACATCAAGCAGCTGGTGATCATTATCTATATCTAACCATTAAGTTCCTTACTACTAATAAAGTTGTTCTAATTCATAGCGGGAGAAGAGGCTTACATAGGTTAGAAGCTAATGAAAGCAGTCGGTCAAAAGATAGTAACAAAGAAAAGAAGGTCGGATCATGGAGACTAGCTCGTTCGGCTATTTACGCAACTAACCTATATAGGACAAAGGAAAAAAGCTTATGAAGGGCATAGATGTTGATTAGTCGATGGAGATCATGATGAAAAAGATGTCTAAGAAGTAAGAAAGTAAGGAGACAAATACTACTACCTCCAGTATCAGTTGCAAACCCTTATTTATATAAGCAATTTAAGAAGAAGTACTCTCGCCCAATGCAAAGTTGCCAACGATAGACTCATAGGATGGTTCAGCTAATCTGAATGATCATCTAATGTAATTACGAATTATGACGAACTTATATAGCTTCAATGATAAGGTTAGATGCGAGGCCTTGACCAGCACTCTAAGAAAGCTCCTTAGACATGTTTCAACGCCTACTTCAGAATTCTATTTTAAAATTTGAAGAGCTTGCACACTTTTAGACAAATGAACCCCACAACTAAGGATACCTCATCCATCGGATGGAAAGGGAGGCATTCAAGGATTTTACAGACTGGTTTAATAAAGTAGTTACTTAAATCCCATGACTTGATGAAGGCATAGCCATCTACACTACCATGGTAAGAGTAGACCTAGACGGGGAGTTTTCCAAGTCTCTATCTAAGAATAAACCAACAACTGTAGCTAACTTTTGGAAGAAAGCCTAAATACATCGACAAGGAAGATAACATTTGTGCTAGGTGCGAAACTAGCTAAGAAAGGTTGAACGAGAAGAAGGAAAAAGAGAACGAGTTGGTTGACAATGACATGAAACTCTAGTAAAAATATCTTTTGAAATTAATGATTTTAAACAAATGTCACCATAACCGATTAGTGTGAAGAATCATTCACAATAATAAAGCTTATGACTATTCATTAGGTCATTTCCTTGAGGAAAAGGGCTTATCTAAGTACCAAATTTTACTACTTTAATCTAGGTAAATCAAATGGAGGGTGATGAAGTGTATTGGAAAGTAAATATGGGAGCAAAAAGTAACAAATAACATGAGTTGCAAAGACATAGGCTCATGAAATGTTTTCAATGTAGTGGTGAAGGTATACCACTCTAATATCGGGTATGTTATTTAATTGGGTTTTGATGAAATTCACATGAGCTCAATCTCGGGTAAGGCATCTTACTCAACTAGTGAAAAATGTATTCTCAGTTTCATTTTCCTATACAATCAGCTAAGACACTTAAATTCCTTTCACAAATTAAATGCTGTAATTATAGAAATTAAGAGGTATGAAATGGTGCTCTCTTAATGGTTTTATCCTACCCCAGTTGATAGTCCTTATGTAGTATAGGCTTTCCTTTATGAAACTTTATAACTCTAATTTTTGCATAGTTTCTTCCGACATGAAATTATCGAATGCACCTATGTTTGAAAGAACTCTAAAAAAAAAGCTTATCCATAATGGTGCATGGCACAACGAATTTCCTAAGATCGTCTATCTTACATACAAATTGAAAGCCACTAGCACCTATCTCTTTTAGCACCATATCGATAATTTTAAACTTGTCAATATTGAGTCTCTCTTCTAAATTAGCTCTAATCTCATTCTTCAATTCAAACTTCTCAAAATCTCCTTTTTCATCCTTTTGAAAATTCTCTTCTTTCAGGTTATCCTCTTCCATCCCTTTGCATTCACTCAGGTCTTCTTCTTCCTTACTTGGATTCTCTTCTTCATTGTATCTCCTTACTTCGTTCATCACATTATGCAACTCATCATCACTCGAGGTTTCTAATCAGGTGTATAGAATAAGACGGATGTCAGTCTAAGTGTCAAACCTACAAGAAACCAGTGTGGTGAGTGCCTGATAACTAGCATTTGCCTAAAATTTCCAATTATCTAATTTTACAATAAAAGGATAATTGTAATTAAATAGGAAAGATGAATAATAATTGATAAAAGAAAAACAATAAAATAAATAAGAACAAGGAAAATGGCAAAACTAATTAACTATAAGAAGTATAATTTAATTAAAAGAAAGAAGATATGATTCTTAGTAAATTGTTATTATTTTTTCTCTAGTTCCATGCAACCTTCTAATCTCAATTATTCTATGGATCGTGGAGATTCTTAATCCTATTAATATGGAAATCAGATTCAAAATTAATCATACTTGCATTTCTAGCTAATTCCTAACCCTGAGACCCTCTCTACCCAAATCGCTTTTGAATATAGCGTCTTAAGATCGCGTAAAGTACTTGGATCTCGCTATTAGGTTTTCCTAATTCGGAAAGATTCAATACCTAATCTATTATCACATTAAACTTCCTCTAATTATAGTTTTCTATTTACTGTAAGGCTCGCGACTCTATAGTAAACTCAAACATTAATATAACATCTTGAGAAAATACTAATTGAAGACAATATATTTCGTATAATTAGATCATCAAAGAATAATATCATATATAAAAAGAAGAATTGTTGCAAGGACAAATAGATTTTAATAACAATTTACTAAGAATAATTAAAAGAGTAACACCACGATGAAAGAAAAGAGAAAGTAATTAAGAAGCCCCTAATACTATTATAGACTGCAATTTTACCTAAAAGGAGCTCTTTTTGAAAACTCTAACCTAAGAATCTATTTATAAAAATATGAAGCTAGGTTTACAAGGAGAACTTAGCAAAATAGAAGATTCACTAAATATTGTATGTCCAAAAATAGAATATTTGCTGCAAAAATAAAAGACTCGCTCATCATATGGTAACTACGCCTTAAGTACATAGTCATAAACTATGGCTGTATTCTTACTCTTTGTATAAAAATTTCAAAAACTTATGAAATTACTCATCAAATTGAACACGAATGGGACTACGACTGTGGTCCTTAACCATCATCCTTTTTCGATTTCATTTTCCACTTGATTCTTTTCCAAACTTCCTTCGCTGCACTCCTTAATTAATGCTTTTGCTGCAAATTACACCAAAAAATTGCTAAAAACCTTCAAAGCTTCATAAAATACTCTTAAAATCCCTGAAAATGAAATTTAAACGAATTAAGCTCTAAATAGCATAAAATTAACATCTAAATTAGCAAAAAATAACTATAGAAAATATATACTAAATTGGTGTTATTAGCTTCTTCCTCAACTTCTTCAAATTCCTTTCCCATTTCATCATATATATCCCTCTCTACCTCACCTATAAGATCTTCTTTTGATGGTGTAAACCTGTCCTCATCTATGGTCTTAGTTTGTTGTTTAGCAAGATCCTCAAGACTCATATATAAACCTCTAAGCATTTACTTTCCACAAAAAATACAATTTCTTCTCTCCTCCACTCACTTCCTTACTGTTGCCGTTAGATGTTCTAGCTTAGTCTCTTGGGCTTCCTTTAGTATTGCTAGGTAGTTGCCTTACAAGTTTTTCAGTCAAGTTTTCATTATACTGAGCCATTATTCATTGCACATCTTGTACATTCATTCTCATGTTACACTTTTGAATGAAATTTCTCCTTAATTATTCAATGGTCTCTCCCTTTGAGCTTTGTATGAGTGGGGGTAAAGGTAGTGACTAGTACTGGTCTCCTTATATCCTAGGTCCTTGAAATCCTTTGTTAAATCCTCTTACATGATTACCTTCTTATGACAATTAAGACGATCCCTCCAGCCTTGGTTATAGGTGTTTTAGTAAGGGTTATGATTTCTCTATTCTTAATTGAAATTCCCCACTACATTAACTTGTTCCTCTTAACTTGCTTATAAATGCCAGAGTTGCTGGCTTGGTTACCTTTTTCTATCTGAGCAAGCTAGGCGATAAGCAAGGCATTTTGTTCTCTAAGTTGACTTAATTCTTCTTGTTCAGTTACATTTGCTATCCTCTTTAGTTGAGCTCTCTCAAAATGTTAACTATGAGCATGTGATGCCATCTGTTTAAACATTTCATAAGCTTCTTTAGCACTTTTGTTCATTATAGTTCTTGTTGCAGCAACATCAACATCATCCTTAATTGACTTCCCAAACCATTATAAAAAGTGCTTACAACATTCTACCCAAGTAAACCATGATGGGGACATTTTCACAACAACTCTTCAAATCTCTTTCAACTTTCAAATGGTGACTCCCCATCAAATTGTTTAAACATGGTAATATCATTTCTCATTTTCATAGTCTTACTTAGTAAGAAGGATAACACAAAAACTTTTGAACAAGCTTATCCCAAGTAGTGATAGAATTAAGTGTTTGGGAATTTAGTCAACTTCTTGCCTTGTGCCTTAATGAAAATGGGAATAATCTCAAGCGAATAACATAGTCAGACACCCCATTTATTTTCATAATAACAAAAAATTGTAAAAAGTTTTGAATATGTTCGTAGCAATACTCGGATGGCAATCCATCAAGTTGATTAATTGCACCATCTGAATCAAGGTTAGCTTTAGTTTGAAATTGTTTACTTGAATAGTTGGCTAGGTGATTGGTAATGCATCTTCATTTAAGTTTGAGACACAATATTCCCATAATGCTCAATAATTACCATTTCCATTTCCATTTCCACAAGTTCTATACCCGTTATTTTCATTCCCATTAACTCTGTTTCCATTCCTTCCATTAAAAGGACCTTATGGGTTATCCATATCTCTTAACTCATCTCTTTTCCTTTCTCTAACACTACGATGAAATGTTTGATTTATCTCAAGGTCAAATTCCTCAACTAATTCTTTCACTCCTCTAAGCATACAAACTAATAATCCTTAAATCTACTCTTTTCCAATTCTGATCAAATCATTGAACTACAACCTGCAAATATCAATGCAAATATATAAACAACACTCTTCTTAGCTCAATAACAAATTAACTAGGGGCAATTTAGCACTCAGAAAGCAAATCCATTAATAAAGTTTCAAACTTTATATTTAAAACGACTCAAATTAACACAAAATCGGCTAAACTAAAAAAGAGAGCAAATAAAGATAAAAAATTTAATCACTAAACTACTCAAATTAACAATAATTACACTAAGTTACTAACTAAAACTAACAACTATGACTACATTAGTGCTAAGGCTTAAAGTCCTCATTTTATTTGATATTAAAATAGTTGCCTTCTTCTGGGCAATGGAGCTAAAAACTGACAATAACACAAAATACTATTAAAAATATCTTTTGAAAATAACGATTTTAAACACACGTCATCATAATTTACTAGTATACTAGATCATTTGTAGTAATAAAATTAATAAGTATTCAATAGGTTGTTTCGTCAAAGAGAAGGGCTCCTTTAAATACCAAATTCTAGTGTGCTACTTTAATTTAGGCAAATTGATTAGAGGATGATGAAGTGAAATGTAAAGTAAATATGGGAGCAAAAAGTAACAACTAACACAAATTATAAAGACGTAAGCTTGTGATATATTTCCAAAGTAGTGGTGAGGGTATGCCATTCTGATATTGGATATGGTATTTAATTGGGTTTTGATGGAATTCACTTGAGCTTAATCCAAGGTAGGGCATCTTGCTTAGCAAGTAGCGAAAAATCTCTTATTTGTCTCATTTTCCTACAAGATTAGCTACGACACTTTAATTCTTGTCACGAATTAAGTCCTCTAGCTATAGAAATTAGAGGGTTAATCTCCTATCGATCTCATAACCTATCCTAGTTCACTAAAACCACATAAAGTGGTTTGATTTCAACAGGATTCCTACTCTTAATCTCCTTTTAGCCCCATAGTTGTAAAAACACGTTTATGGGTACTTTACAAACTTATTTACTCATGCTGGAAATTACACGACTAATCCCCTCTCGGTCTCATGATCATGCAAATCCTTTTACTCGCAAAGGATTTTCTATAACCGATCTCCTCTTGATCTCACAATTACAAGAAAACCCATTAAAAGGATCAATTTCAGGTGCCATAACAAGTTCAAATAGGGCTTTAAACACCAAAATCCCAACTAAATGCACAACCCATATCAAAATTACAAGAGTTCACCAACCAAATCTTCTACATTATCACAAACCTATAATAAACTATTTAGTTGCTCATGTCTTTAACAAAAATAGCAAGATTAGTCATAAATATTACATCAACTTCCATGAATAAACTAGATAACAAGACATGAAAACAAGCACAAGAAGGTAAATGCAGAACAAGACAATAACAAGCTTTAATCTAACTCAACTAACAAGAAATATGCATTAAAATCTCAACAAGTGTCAAATAACATAAACAATGCAATGAAATAGTAAAGATAGTAAAAGGCATGCAAAACTAAGCGAAGCCTTAACTAATTCCTAATAGTAGCTTGCATTTTCTATTGCAAATGCTAGTATTTATAAAATTGAACTACCAATCGATCAGTAAACACATGTCAGCATGGTGTTTTCTCTGTGTTTTATGAAACATAGTGTTTTAGCGTTAGGGTTTTAGGTCAGGTAAGCCTAACCTTAATTTCTTCTATTGATTAATTGGTGAGGAAGCTATCGATCGATCAACGTAGTAGAATCCAAACTTGAAGTTTTTGTTTAGACAATATCCTCTTCTATAAATTGATCACCTTGACAATTGGTATACCCTTGACAATTTAGGGCACATCGATTAGTTGGTGACAAGCTACCAATTGATCCATAGAGTTGTTTCCCATACTTCTTCAATTTTTACCTCTTCCATTGATTGGTAGGGGCTACCATTAGTATAAAATTAGTGAAATTCAACTAAAAATGAATCTTTTTTCAAGTATTTTCATCAATTTTGCTAAAGTTGGTCTATGTTATGCATAAACTCAATTTTTATATAAAATTTGTTAGTTTTTCTTGAATTCATGCACAAATGGAAGCTTTAAGGTTGACAAATCATGTATTTTGAACCGTAATCATTAGTTAAGGATCACCTAGGCCCTAAGGACGATGATAATGGTTCAAAGTACTGAAAGCAATCCAATCCAATACCGCATTCACTTAACATACACCAAATAGGGGACATATTCATGGAAATCTATGATAGGGGCTTATTACCTTGGCCTAAAAGGATGAGAACCATACTTAGCCAATGAGATAAGGACAAGTGGTGTGATGATATGCCATGGCGAGAGTTGACAAGTGGGGCAATATTGAGGAATGGGTCCAATTAGGCTACAACAAAAGTTTGGAGGGAAAATGGTGAGGTGCTAGCAAACTCGTGAACTGCTTAAATGGATATTATGCACCAATCAAACACTATACAAACCTATCCTACTACTCTCATATGACACACAAACTAATAAAAGAGCTTGGTTGCCACAATCCTTGCTAAGGGGATTCATAAAAGCTGAAGTTGGACTTAGTAGTTAGAGCTAACTTAAGAATAGCAATGGTAAACAAGTGAGAACATTCACTATATTAAGGATTCAGCCGATGTTGTAACTTGTACCAATTGGGGTATTTACACAAGTGAACAATTTATAAGAAGAGGCATTTAGCCTAAAAAGGAAAATCCTAGAAATAGAATATTAAGGAAAGGGTAAAAATGAGAAAATACAAAAAGAATATTCTATGAATATAATACAATATGGATAAAATTCATAAACGCATGTTAATGTCCATTTGAGTTGGTATTTATCTAGGTATAATGGCCTCAAGTTGAGTTGGAAATAGGTTAGCAATTGAATGAGTTGGAGGCAGGTTAGTGAATGTCTTATACTGGCATTTGAATTGTATAGCCTAAGGACTAAACTATCTATGGTCAAGTTGGCAATATCTGAAATAGGCAAGTAGTTGGTGAGTAGTCTATAATCATGATGGTAGAGCTATTGGTCACTTTTCCCGAGCCATTGTTCAATTAAGCTAAGTTAACCCAAAGTCACAACAAATTAGCACAATCTAGTTGTTGCATAGTTTAGGGTGCAAAGGAGCTTAAAAGATCGAGTAGCTTAGGTTTCGTTAGCAGGAAAGATTGTATGGGACTCGGCCAAAGGGAGATGACTCAACATGCTATGCTCTCAAGTCCCCTAGCTTAGGTACGAATGAGGGGACCATAGGTCTAATTCCTATTAGTGTGACTTTCACCATGATTGGGGGCATAATATGGATGACTACTACTGTAAGCCTCACAACCAGTCACTTAAGATTTCGATCGGCTGAAAGATCCGATTGAGCCTAAATTATAAGTAAAGGTAGAAATATTAGTAAAATGATCCCGTAAGTTTGAATTTAAGAAAATAAGCAATAAAATAAAAGAATATAAAAATTCTAAATTTTAAGTATATAACTCGCTATTTATTGAAAATATGTAAAATGCATTCCGATAATTAACGAATCGCTAGAGATAAATTATATGTATATTAAAAATCATAAAATAACCTAAATAATATTTAGGAATATTTATTTGTACTATATATGAATTTACATGTATGTAGAAATACGTGTAATTACTTAAAATATGGGTAATGTGCTAAAATAATACTAAATTATTCAAGAAAATTCATAATTAATTAAGGAAAAATCTGGAAAAATAAAGAATGATCTAGATATAGGTCATGGTAGCTGGGGAAAATAAGAAGAAAATTAGCCAATTAAATCAAAACAACACAAAAGTCAAATTGGAAGAAGATAAGGTAATTGTCTAATCAAATTAATGCATAATAATTTTCCTAAAGCTCAAAATTCAAAAACTCATTTTATTAGTTTGGAGAGTAAGAAAAATAGGGAGAGGCGAAATTGAGAGAAAAATTAAGGTTAGGAAAAATAATAAGAAAAACTGTGCAGTTAGGGCCACAAAGGGGAACCGACATCAGACGAGCAGCTGAGAGTGGACGGCCACCACCACCATACGGTGGTGGCAATACCTAGACCAGCCGACAAGGCTACAGTGGCCAGAACCACTAAGACCGGTGAGTCCGATTTCCAGTCTGATTTTGTTTAATTTTGTAAAAATAGTAAATATTCTTAGAAAATTATGAAACTTGTTATTTAGGAAAAATATTATTTTGATGAAAATATGTCCCGTAATATATGATTCTTAAGAAATTAAGTAAAACCGAGCATGATTAAGATTAGAAATAAATAACTTAAGAGTGTAGTTTGGAGCTCAAATTTTTTCTATAGAATGCTTAAGTGATATGGTACAATGCTATGAAGCCCGTTTTCAAAAATTAATTTTTGAAAATCTTAGATAATTTTTAGGCCTTAAAATAAGGCATAAAATGGGTAATTTAGGGTTAATTAAGTAATTAAATGGTTAATTATTGATTTAGTGAATAATTATATGTTTTAGGATGTTGAAATATGATGAAGTATGATACTTGTAGTATTTAAGGTGTTATATGTATTATTAGGTTAATTATGTAGTAAATAAGTAATAGGGAAAAATAGTAAATTTTAAGTTAATTTTGTAAATTAGGGTAATTAGGTGTAAAATCTAATTTAGGATGAATTTGGATATCTTCAAATGATAATTGATGTTGGGAGATGGTAATTAGAGTGATAAAAATATTAGATGTGTATTATGTACATAATGAGTAATAGTACATAATACACAATTATTAGAAATATAATAAATAGAAGATATTAGAATAAAAATTGATATTATGATAATAATAAAAATATATAATAAATCTGATAGAAAACTCAAATTTATGTAATTATATGAAAAATATAAAAATTTCTCACATCAGGAGTAAATTCGGTACACTAATACGAATTTAAGTGTACCGGGCGGAATAAAATACTGACTAGGGGTAGTGATGGTATTTAGGATATCGGGAAGTAATGTGATTAATTTCACATTATGAGTTGAAACAAATTTCTAGGGTTCGGGTATAAAACAGTACTTAGAAAATTGAACTAGAACTTAATTTATAAATTGATACGAAAATTAAACCCGAACCAAACCCTGAACCTAGAATAATTGTAAAAGATTTGAGGACCTAGATAATTGGATATATTAAACTCTAAACAAAAGATCACAATAAGCGTTATAGGATAAAACTAACCTATAATAGTTATAAGAAAAACTGAAACCACGTTTGTGTTATAGGGATGATCGGTGATGACCTGAGCAATTTGGACCTTGAGTGAGCGAGCGAGGAGTCCAAGTAAGTTGGGATTAATACGTTGCTTTATTTTGAAGGCTTGAGATTATGCTTGATTGTGCTTGTTAGATAGTTGGTTGTATGCATGTACTTTATTTTGAGTGATGATATGATTTCGTCTGTTGTTCTGGCTTGTATTGTATGATTTGTGTGAAATGATTGATCACCCTAAATTGGACTTAATCAAATATACGACCTGTAATCATAATCGAACCTACATGGTAACCCATTAGGGGAACCTAGGATTCTCCGGCTAAATACCGACCCCTTCGAAAGGGATAGCGCAGGATTGCAAAATGGTCCCTTCTTCATCCTTAGTCAAACTAAGTGACAGGAGAAGAGGTCGCGGCAAGGGTGAAGTCAATGGTTCGAAGGTAGTCGCGGGAGGAGCCATGTCTCAATTGCACAAGCTTGGGTTTGGTTGTGAACTATTGCATTAACGGCAACTCCTCAACCCGGATTAGAGCGAGCGCAATTTCTCTAATCTTACGATAGGCCGAACAACGTCGTGCGATGGCTTTTACTTGAACATACATTGCACCTAATAAGTTGATTGATAACCTTGTTATGTTTACGGTATAGTTTTAAGTCCTCCATCCTAACTTACTAAGCTATAATTGCTCACATCCCTATAGACGTCGTGCAGGTACTAGCTAAGAAGCGGCAAACAACTACTCTGAAGCTAGCAACTGCTGGATCCTAGGGAGTAAGGAAAAACATTTGAAGAATAAACACATACTTTTAAGGTTTAAGCTTTTACTTTAGAATTTCTCATTTTTGAATAATGTAATAACTAGGAAATATATTACGGAGAAATATTGTAAACTTTAATTGTAATAACTGAATTATAGTGTATATATATATTTCCTCACTTTCTTAGGAAAATGATTTATTTAAATTACAAACTGTTTACTTCAAAGCGGGTTAGTCGTAGATGCCTTATGTAGATCAGGTCTAAGATAGCGGTTGTAAGGCCAACTTTTATCTTAGAATGGTTTATATGGTGGGGCTATTACGACTCTGCCGTTTCGGGGCGTGACAACTACTAACTAAAAGATGCCTTCAAACACATGATTCAATAAAGATATCATAGAGCGTACATTGCTAACCAAGAGATTGTATTAAGAGACTCGCTCAATAATGACGAACTGAAGGAGAGCATAAAAGGTGATTAATGCCAAAACTAAGCCCTTAACAGTATTATCAACACCATTGTAAGAGGTCTCCATTCAAGCAACCAACCAAGTTCTAATAGCTTGGGGTTTTCCCTAAGTAGCTAATATGTGATGTTCGTACACAAGTGGAAGCCCAAAATTGATACTTATATCTCCTTCATTGACGAAGATCTTCAAGGGGTTAAAACCTTATACCAGGATAACTTGGTGATCAATGTTCATATTGTGGATTTTGAAGTTAGGAACGTAATGGTATATATCGGGAGTTTGACTGAAATTTTGTTTAAACATACTTATGATTAGAAGAGGAAAAAGCTTCAATGCAAGATGGAGCCATACCATCCTGACCTTATGGGCTTCAATAATGAGGTTGTACAACCTAAGGCCATCTATACCCTTGATATGGAGTTCAAGGATGACAAGAATGTTGCCGTCCATCTCTTAGGGTTTGTTGTGGTGGATTACTGCTTGCCCTTCAACATAATCTTCGAGAGATCGAGCATGATGACCTTTCAAATGGTCACTTCTCCCTTACATCTGAAGGCTAAGTTCTAACCCTAATTGGGATAGTAGTATGTAGAATTGACCAAAACTATCTTGAGAATAGTATACAAAGTTATTGAAGAGGGACAAGGTTTTTGTCGTAAAAACCAAAACCTTAGGAGAAATGAGCCAAAAAGAGGGCAGAAATAATTGAAGATATGGAGGAGGTCTAGCTAGGTGATAATGCTGACCAAAGCATATGAATAGGGGCATTCTTACCTGATGATTTAAAGTAGGGTCTCATCGACCTTCTTTGAGCAACTGCAGATAGGTTTGCATGGTTACCGTTTAACATGTCGGGCATTGACCTAAAGATTGCCACATTCCGAATTAGCATAAATGAGAACATTAAGCTGGTAAAATTGGAGAAGAGGTACTCTATCCTAGAGTAATAGGTGGCTATAAAAGAAGAGGTAAAGAATCTAATAAAGGCCAATTTATTTAGGATGAGAAATATCTTACCTAGTTGGCCAATGTATTGTTGGTTAAGAAGTCCAGTAGGAAGTGGCACATGTGTGTCAATTATATTAACTTAAATAAATCTTACCTTAAGGATTATTTCTTACACTTGAGGATTGACTAGTTAGTGGGCTTAACCTCGAGACATGTACCATTAAGTTTTATGGATTCTTTTTTAGGTTATAACAAGATTAGAATGGAGCCAGGGGATGGGGTATATACACCCTTCATCACGAACTTGGGCATGTATTGTTATAAGGTAATGCCCTTTAGCCTAAAGAATACTAAGGCAACTTATCAAAGAATTGTCATAGATATGTTCAAACCTTAGCTTTGATGGAAGATGGAGATGTACATGGACGACATGATTGTCAAGAGTAAGAAGGCTAAGGATCACCTCTAGGACTTGCACAAGACCTTCAACTGCATAAGGAAATACAGTATGAAACTCAAAGTTCGTCTTTGGCAAGACTTTGATAAGTTCTTCAGTTACATGATGACTCAACGTGAGATTGAGGTGAATCCTAAGAAGATAAAGGTCATCTAGGACATGTAGCCTCCAATCAATGTTAAAGAGGTTTAGAAGCTTATGAGAAAGATAGCCATACCGAATAGGTTTATGCTGAGAAGTGTTAATAGATGTATAGAGTTCTTTAAGATTTTGAAGAAACCCCAAGGATTCAAATGGACGCTTCAGTGTCAAGATGCCTTTAATGTAGCCTCCACTTGTACTTTTAAAGCCTATCCTTAGAGAAAACCTATATCTCTACCTAGCTATAATTAGCTAGGCCATTTTTGGAGTACTGGTTTTGATGGATTACCAATCTCTAGCTTACTTACTTGCACATGCCTAAGAGGCCTACAGTCTCTTGCCAGAAGAATTCTCTCTAGTTAACCTGTTGAAGACAAGAAACAGTACACAGTAAAATGGTGGTTAAACTCCTTGAGAGCCTCGGATGGGTACACCTTGCTCTGCTCTGACCCTTGTGCTGATGCCAACTACTCTCTTGCTAAGAACTCTTTACCGAGTGATGAGGACTTGAGCCCTATACACTAAGTCCTGCATGGACCTTCAGTTGTCGAGAGCTTCCTGTAAATGTCGAGACGTAGGCTCCTACTGGTCGAATACTTCTCTTTCAGCCTACTACTAATACTTACGGCATTCCTTACTTGTCTTGGCAACCTGATGCCGCTACATCATGATTCGGCTTAGTTACCGCACCTAAAGATTCCTTAGTATGGGACTATTAACGAGTTGCCACCTATCTTTTTCACCCGATGCTGTACTATTTTCCATTTTTATCATTTGTTCTATTTACCCTTTTTTGTATGTACTAAGAATTCCCTTTTTATGTATGCCTTTTTGTAATTTTCCTTAATTATAATGTTGCCCTAGAGACTTATTATAGATAATCCCTTCTCCTTGTAGTTGGTAAATTAAACATTCTTCTTAAAACTTTGAATATACTTGTTCTTGCGAGATATTCCTTTCTAAGTTCATTTTTTATACATTCTTATCTAGTCTTACCAGGTAACTCAAGATTAGTGGTAGGTGGACCCTAACATTAGCTTTTGCGTTATATTAAGTGAAGTACCAAGCCATATTGTGTTCGTAAGTGAGTCATATCCTCCGAGTAGCTTTACGTTAGCTACTATTTATAGTTCGTCGACTTACCTATACTATTTTTTTTGGATATTTCGAATGACCCATTGGTTCTAATCTCTTATAGTAAGTCTTAGTGATAACTGAGCTCTAAGGCACATCATATAATCCTAGTATCGGAGCTTAAGGTTGTGACTGAGGGCTGTGTTGTGATAGTTCCTACTAGTTTGCCATTTGATATACTCTGTTTTCATTTGGAAGAACAAAGTAAGTCCATCGTTTAGTCTTTGTTTGATATTTCCATGTGTGTAAGAGTTTCTTGCGTGAAGAGTATTTTCTGAAGCTTCATCTTGAGAATTTCGAATCCTAGTGTTCAATGAGAGGTTTATGATGCTAAAAGTGATGCCCATGGTTATAGTCGTGTTACCCAACAAACATTACGTACTATTGATGAGTAGATATAAATTACAGGACCTTGCCGCTATTGTGGCCAATCTAACCGTCTCAATACAAAGGGTCTTAGAGATTAGGCTGCAAAAGAGAGTTATCATTGAACGAGGCTGAGAAATGGGAGCTAGGCTAAGAAGATAGATGAATGAGTAGCAAGCTCTCGAACCCATTCCTATGAACTAAGCACCACTCCATCATGCTAACAGAGTTTTGAGAAGAAGACTCTAATTAGATGAAGTCAAGGAGTATGAGGAAGAGGAGCAATATGTTGGGATAGACGAATGTGAGCTTAGAACTCCTAGGGGAGCCGAGCATCTCCAAGTATAGATTTCGAGCCTTAATGGGTTTGGTAGTGCTAATGACTACCTAGATTGGGAAGAGAAGATTGAAAAGATCTTTGATTTTTATGATTATGAAGATGCTGTCCGAATTTGAGTGGCTACTTTGGAATTTTCTAGATATACAGCGATGTAGTGGAAGAAGTTGCGGAATATTTGCTTGAGAGCCCAACAAGAAGTCCGAACATGGAATGAGATAAAGAGAGTCCTAAGAAGTAGATTCATTCCCAAACATTACGAGTAAGATACTTTCTGACATCTCCAAGACTTGAGATAAGGTAACAGATTGACGACTATGTCCGAGAGTTTCAATTGCTCATTATTCGATGTAATGTTGATGACCCCAAGACGCAAACTATAACTTGATTCATTTTTGGACTCAAAACTTAAATTGGTCATATTGTAGAGTTATAGAGACTTGGTGTCAAGCCTGGTTTTTTTTACCTTCCTAATCTTTTAAAATCGAGCCTTCTTTAAACCAATTAGTATTAAACCCTACCCCTTAATATTGGCCTTTGACTAGGGTTTAAAGAAAGCTAATCCTTTTTTATTTTGAAAACAACTTTGGAGTTGCCACTCGCTTAGAGTCGAGAAAAACAATTAAGTTATAACCAATTGGGTGGATTAGTTATAACTTAGCTACTAGTTTAACAAGAAAAACTAATTTTGTAAAACGGTTTTTGGAACCAGAGATTATGGATCTGGGGGTTAGGAATTTTAAACCCTTACAGGTGGCATTGACTTTCCAAATTTAACTTTAAAAAAAATCACCTTTTTATTTCATAAGATGGAACTTAATTAATTACTCTAATTGGATAACTTAAGTAAACTAGAAAAAAGGAAAATTAGGTTTTTATATTTTTGTTGTCGCTTTATAGGTGCCTACGTATCCATTATTTAAGATTAAACATACATAGTTCTTTTGATGAAAAAACTTTAATGGGTTGGTCTTATTTTAATTCTAAAAATACGCCGAATTTACGTCTTTAATTCAATTTGGTTTATTTGAGAAAAATTTCTAAAAAAGGGTTCTAAATTGGATTTTTCCTTTATTTTTGAAAAAAATTCTAAAATGCCCTAATTTTGAATATGGATTAATTTATTTTTCTTATTTTGGAAAAATGTTTTTCTATGTAACAAAACAATTATTTACTTATTTTTCCTTATTTATTTATTTTTGCTTTTATCTTATATCTATATATGTATTTTATTTACTAAAATAAATAAACTAATAAACTATTGTTTTTTTTTCGCTTTCTTGTTCTCTTCTTTTTATTTTTTATTTTTTTCTCTTTTTTAAAATATTATTGCAATTCTAAAAGAAAGAAAGAAAAAGAAAAAAAAAAATAATAACAACAACTAAGAGAAAAAAGGGAAATAAATAAATAAAAAAAATACAAAGCTTTAGGTGCATAGTGCACGGGTTAAACCTGGAGCGGGTCGAACGGGTTAATGGTTCAGATCGTCGGGCATGGGTCTAGTCAAGACAAAGGGTTCAGGTTGGATGTTACAACGACTATGGAGGGGTATGTATGGCTGTTTTGAGCACCAATTAGACTGGAAAATCGAATTTTTATGATTTTTAGAATGGATTAAGGTGGGGGAGAGGGGTAGGGAGGATGTCGACGTTAGTAGAGCTTAGTTTGGTGGTTTTTGGAAATCCTGATGGTAGCTACCGAGGGTTCGAAGGAGCTGGAGTTTGGTGGAATGTTGGAGTGTACGTTAAAGTAAGGGGAAAGTTGGATTGAGTGTTGCCAATGAGGTGGAACTTTAGTGGTGGTGAGTTGCGGGTAAGAGAGAGAGAGAAGCTTGATGGTGAAGCCTAAAGGAGTGCTTTTTATCCTCCTTTTTTTGCCCATTCGAGCTTCTTGATCCCTTTTTATAGCTTTTAGGATCGAAATAAACAAGGAAAACGATTAAAACCCATTGATTTTGAAGTGTAGGGTTTTGACTTGATTTTCGATTTTAATGGAAAAGAGTGCAATTTGAATGGAATTAATTGTCAAAATGCCTTCCTTAATCTTGTTATTTACTTGAAATACGATGAGGAAGCCTTGTATTGCATTAACCAAGCTGGAATCAAGCAAAAGGAATGAGAAAGAAAATTTGAGTTTTAAAGTTTTCCTTGGTTTTCTACGGCCGATTTAAGCAACTAAATATGTAAATCTAGTAGACTTTTTGGGAATAATACAAATTACTTCAAGTGGTCTTCTTGATTTCACCATTAATTTGGTAAAATCACAAAGGTAATCGAATAAAAAATGATGTCAAAGTAGGCTGGTTGGGCGGATGTTTACGCAATAAATTAAGGGAAAGCTAGGGAAAGTGACGAAAATAGGGAAGCTTAGCCAATGGCGACTCTACACATGGCAGGGGAAGGGAAAAAAATATAAAAGCGCATCAGGCGCCCTTAGGATTCAAACTCAAGTATCTTGCGTGACCAAACACCATCCCTTGCCACCTAAGCTGTCTTTTATTCGCATCACGTAATGAATTTTTTATATACAAAACCAAATGGCTTAGACCAAAACAAATAAAAGGTATAAAGTACCTTGCATACAGATCGAACCCAACACCTCCTTGTTAATTCCAAAGGCAAGACCAATGCTTATTCGTTAGGCTATTGGCTTGTGCTTTGTCTATATGTGCAATTTACATATGTGCATTGCATATATGGACTAGGTCAATTTGAATTAGATTCAAATCTAAACTTAAGCCCAACAGCCTTTTATTCAAAATTATTTAAATTAAAATTATATTCTATTTAAACAACTTAAAAATTTATTATTTTCTAAATTTATTTTTTTTTCTAGATTTCCTTTTTTTTTTTTACCTTTTCCTAATTTTCTTATTTTTTGTGCTTTTTCTTATTTTTGATTTTTTTTTTCATATTTTCCTAAAATTCTTATTTTTTCTAAATTTCTTAATTTTTTGAGTTTTCTTTAATTTCCTATTTTTTGTGTTTTTCCTAATTTAGGGCCTATTGAGAGAAGAAAGAAAAGTAAAATAATAAAAATAAAAATAAAGGGGGCAAAAATTTGGTGTCTATACTTGGAATTCTAGATGAGGCCACGCAAGTGGTACAAAGGGTTAAGAGGTAAAGACGGAGCTAGATTAGTTGACCAAGATTGTCAAGCCAAAGTAGCATGCCAAGCCAATCGGATCATGCTCAAGTACCAAATAATTCTAAGGTGGATCGTTGAAGATAGGTGTCAAACAGACTTGAAGAGGGCTAAGGTAAAGGTAAGGCTAAGGAGACTAAGGTCTGAGGGGACCAAGGTTAGAGCTTAGGAAAGAAGACCCGAGAGATCAAGTGCTTTAAATGTCTTGGTTATAAGTACGTGGCTAGTTAATGTTTGAATCGCCGAGTCATAACTCAAAAGGGAGACAAGCCCTAGATCAAAGTAGAGGGTGCAAGTGAAGGAAAGGAAGAGATGAGAGTTAAACAAATGTTGGGATAGTTTCAAGAAGTTTTGTTGTACGACCATCTCTCAGTACTTTTATGGTCGACAAGAATGTGCAAAGGAAGAATCTCTTCCATATAAATTATCGAGTGGATGGTAAGCTATGCGCCTTGATCGTTGACAGAATAAGTTGTACCAATGTCATAGCGTAAAGGATAGTTAAGGCTGTGAAATTGCTGACCCTTTCGCACCTTAAGTCGTACAAGATTCATTGGTTAAACGAGAAAGGAAGTTTACCCGTTGCCAAGCAGGTTAGAGTACCATTACCATTGGTGATAGGTACAAGGATGAAGTGTCATGTGATGTCCTTCTTATGTGTGCCTCACACATCTTACTTAGCCGACCCTAGTTATTTGACTTAAGAATATTACACGATGGGTATAAGAACGCTTACATGTTATGGAAGGACGAGAAGAAGGTTATAATGACCCCCATGAGTCCTAAGGAAGTGCAGGAGTCACAAGAGAAGGTTATCAAATCACTGTAGTAGAAGTCCTTGGTGATTTCCCATGCTCAATTTTCCTGTGAAGTCAAGGTTAAGGAGTATGTGCTCCTTTTATTCAAGAAACTTCTGGAGATGAGAGAAGCCAAGAGCTTACCTATCGAGGTGTAGACATTACTATAGAAGTATGCCAACTTATTTCCTACCGAGATGCTGAAAGGTTTACCACTCTTGAAAGGCATTGAACATTGCATTGACCTTTAGCTTGGAGCTGTGCTGCTGATTCGACTAACCTATAGGCTTAATCTTGAGCAAATGACTAAGCTAAAGAAATAAGTGGACAAGTTAATGGATTGAGGATATGTCCATGAGAGCATGAGCCCCTATATTGTGACAGCTTTGCTAGTGCTGATAAAGGATGGATTATGGAGAATATGCATTAACAGCTGAGCCATTGATAAAATTACCATTAAGTACTGATACCCCATCTCACGACTTGATGATATGCTTGACGAGTTACATGGTGCTTACATCTTTTCTAAGATTAACCTGAAGAGTAGCTATTACCAGATTCGAATGAGGCTTGGAGATAAATGGAAAATGACATGCAAGACAAGGGATGGTTTATTTGAATAAATGGTGACGCCATTTGGTTTGATGAATGAGCCGAGTACTTTTATGCAACTTATGAATCATGTATTAAGGGCATTGATTAGCAAATGTGTTGTGGTTTATTTCGATGACATTATTGTTTATAGTGACGACCTCATTGCCCATGTTGAGTACCTAAGATTGGTATTTGACATTCTTTGTATCAAAAGATTATTTGGCAATTTAAAGAAATGCGTGTTGATAACTCTGATTTTAAACATATTTCATATGGTGATTTTATAGTATCTTCCTCACAATTTTTGGTTTTCTTTAAAGAAATTGATACTTAATTGAGTAAAATTTTGATTTCTAAGCTTGAACGCATTCTAGGATTGAAAACGAAGAAAAGGAATCAAATTTCACTCAATTCGAAGTTCAAACGAAGAAGTTATGAAGTTTTAAAGTTACACAGTCTGGGACATGACCATGTCCCAGGCTGTGTCTATACAGGGAAATTGGCCAGGGGTAGAAAGTTACACGACCCGGGACACGGTTATGTCCCAGGTCGTATCTGGTAAAGAAAACGAAAACCTTTTGATACACTATAAAAGGACATATTAGGGTTTCAAAAGATGAGAGACATTAGAGAAGACAAGAGACTTGAGGAGAAGGAGAAGGCGAGAACAACACCGACTTCAAGATTGGAGAGATTTTTCATCAATCAAAGGAGTTTTTCATGTTTTATTTTATGTTATTGATGGAATTTGTTTTTAGTTTCATTATGATAGCTTAGATTCGTGTATTTAGGATTATGGAACCTAGGGTTTTACGTAATTCTTGGATTGATTTAGAATTCTCAATAAAGTTTCTTTCTTTGCTTGATTCAATTATGTCGTTTAATTGTTAATTGATATTTCTAGAATATCAATATATGATATTATGCATGTTGGTTGAGAAATTACATGTATAATTAGATCTTTACATAATTGGAGAGAATTACATATATACTTAGAGATAAGATACATGTTTCTTTCGAACTGTTAATTAATTGTGAGGGAATTCATTATACATTAATACAATTCTAAGTTATATTACTAAGTGAAGAGATTCCGGTAAATAATTTAGGATTAGGGTTAATATGCTTGAGAAAGGTATTAATTTTAGTTGTGAATCCCTACGGTCAAGAATAATAGAAACCGAATTGAATATATTTTAAGCGATCATATGTTAAACTCTAAGGGAAATAATTCCTAAATACGTTATTACTTTCTTGAAGTCGTTCTTAATTTTATCTCTTTTTCAATTGCTTAATTAAGTCTTATAATTAAGTTAGTTTGTTAATTTTAGTATTTTTAATTAATTCAAGCTTTCATAATTTTCCGGTTAGATAATAAAGCTAAGGTTAATATTAGTACTCGAAGTCTCTGAGGGATCGACTTGGACTCACATCTGCTATATTAAAATCAATAGGTGCACTTACCTGATATCACGTGTTTTGCCAAAGCGAGGTTATATTTCTTAGGTATGTTGTTTCAGAGGAAGGAGTTCGAGTTAATGATGAGAAAGTTAGAGCTATTCTCGAGTGCCCCATGCCGACTAATGCTACCGAAGTCAGGAGCTTCCATGGTCTAAATTCATTCTATTAGAGATTCATTCGGAACTACAATTCCATAATCACCATTAAGCAAACTGATTAGGAAGAACTCTGAGTTTAAGCGGTCGAAGAAAGCTTAGAAGAGTTTTGAAGATGTAAAGTCTAAATTGACATATGCCCTAGTACTTACCCTATTGGATTTCGAGAAAGTTTTTTAGATTGAACGTGATATGTCTGGAATTGGCATTGGTGTCGTTCTTATGCAGGAGCATCAACCTATTGCCTATTTTAGCGAAAAACCCAAAGGAGCTGCCCTGAATTACTTGGCATATGATAAGGAGTTTTATACCCTTGTCCGAACATTGCAAAACTGGTAGCATTACTTGTTGCCTAGAGAATTCATCATCTACTTAGGTCATGAATCTCTTAAATACCTCCTATAACAACAAAAACTTTCTCGGTGTCATGCCAAATGGGTAAAGTTGTTGGAGCCCTTTTGTTACATCATCCGGTATAAGAAAGGCAGCACCAATACTATTGTTGACGCCCTTTCTCATCATCATACCCACATTACAACAATGTAAGCCAAGGTACTTAGATTCGGTGTACTGCCTGACTAATATAAGCATGATCCATATTTATGGCCCTTAGTAGCCAAGTGCAATGTTGGAGTTGTGGATAGGTTCTACATAAGCCAGGGGTTCCTGATGAAGGGTAAATAGGTCTGTATATAGAGTGGTTTGGTTAGGGAGTTACTTATTTTAGAGACTCATGCTGGAGGCTTAGCCGGCCATTTTAGAGAAAAGAGGATGGTTGAAATATTAAAAGAACATTTCCATTGGCTTGGGATAATGAATGATGTGCACTGAGTTCTTAAAAGTTGCAAGGGGTGTAAATATGCAAAAAGAAGGAGAGAGCCGTATGGAGAGTATACACCCCTGCCTATACTTAAGCGATTGTGGACCGACCTAAGTATGGATTTTACGCTTGGCCTTCTCCGAATGCTGAGAAGACATAACTCAATTATGGTGGTGGTCGATTGGTTTAGCAAGATGAGCCACTTTATTCCCTACAACAGAACTATTGATGCTTTATTTATCGCTAACCTCTTTTTGCAGGAAATTGTACGACTGCATTGAGTGCGAAGAAGTATTGTGTCTAATTGTCACTCAAAGTTCATAAGCTTCTTTTGGAGCACCCTATGGAGGAAGCTTGGCACTAAGCTCACGTTCAATACTTCTTGCCACCCCTAGATAGATGGCTAGATTGAAGTTATGAATTGGACAATCGGTAACCTCCTATGAGTGGCTGTGGGTAAGAATTTACATGACTAGGATCTATGCTTACCTGTCATTGAGTTCGGTTACAACCACTCAACTCATAGCTTGACAGGAAGGTTGCTATTTGAAGTTGTTTATGGACTTAACCTGAATTTACCTTTGGATTTGATTATCAACCCGATCACTTAAGGGGAAAGCTAATCTAGCCTGCTACGTATCGAAGAGTTCCACAGGTTGCATTGCCAAACATTTGGCCAAGATTATGGCTTGAAAAAAGGAGCAAGGAAGCTAAGGAAAGAGGCGAGTCGTTTATACTCTTGGAACCTTGTTTGGATCTACCTAACTAAAGAACGTTTCCTTGGAAAGAGGATAAACAAACTATCCCTTAGAGTAGATGGACCTTATAAGATCCTTAGGCGTATCAATGATAGTACTTATGAGATTGAGTTACTCGAAGGATACGGCGTAGCTGCCACCTTCAACGTTACTAACCTAATGCCCTATATGCCTGAGGAAGAAGAAGACCAAGATTTGAGGGTAGATCTTCAACAACCCTAAGGAATTGATGGATTACTGACCTTTGCTCCACTTACTCGTACATGTTTAAGAGGCCTCCAATCCTTCATCAGAAGAATTTTCTCTTGCCAACCTATTAAGGACGAGAAATAGTACACAATAAAATGGTAGCTGAACTCCTTGAGAGCTTGGGTAAATACACCCTGCTTTGCTCTGACCCTTATGTAGATGTCAACTACTCTCTTGCCAAGAACTCTTTGCAAGGTGATGAGGACCTAGGCCTTGCACACTAAGTCTTGCTCGAACCTTCAGTTGCCAAGAGCTTCATACTGAGTGTTAAGATGTAGGCTCCTATTCGTTGAGTACTTCTTTATCGGCCTACTACTAATACTTACGGCATTCCTTACTCATCTTGGTAACCTAGTGTCGCTACGTTATGATTTAGCTCAGCTATTATACCCAAAGATTCCTTAGTATAGGACCATTGACGAGTTGCTACCTGTGTTTTTCACCTGTAATATACTATTTTCCCTTTTTGTCATTTGTCCTATTTATCCTTTTTCATATATACTATGAATTCCCTTTTCATGTATACCTTTTTGTAATTTTCCTTAATTATAATATTGCCCTAGAGACTTATTATAAATAGTTTCTTCTCCTTATAGTTGGTAAATTTGACATTCCTTTTAAAATTTTGAATATATTTGTTCTTACGAGATATTCCTCTCCAAGTACATTTTTCATACACTTTTATCTAGTCTTGTTGGATAGCTCAAGATTAATGGTGGGTGGACCTTGGCATTAGCTTGTGCATTATATCAAGTGAAGTGTCAAGTCGTATCGTGTTCGTACGTGAGTCGAATCATGTTTGTAGGTGAGTCGTATCCTCTAAGCAACTTCACATTAGCTACTATTTCCAATTCATTGACCTACCTACACTATTTTTTTTTTATATTTTGAAGGACCCATTGGTTTTAATCTCCTACAGTAAGTTTTAGTGATAACTGAGCTTTTAGGCACATCAGGTTCATGTTAAGGGAAGGGAACATAAACACATGTATTATGTAAGCCATATACTTTAGAGGTTAGAATTTAAACATTCAAAGGTATAGAAATTCTCTATAATAATAAAAATATCAACCTAGAGACTCTAACTTTACTTCGAAGCTAATAAGATCATAGTCCTAAGTGACTAGTCGCTCTATAACATATTATGAAAACTAAACACATTAAGGCAGATGGTGAAGTACACTTTAAAGCATAGCACATATTGGATCCATTATAAACCTTGCAAAGCCTTCAAAGCTTAAGTCTTCTTAGACTTTATTGCAAAGTATACAGGAGAGAAGATGATAAAGAGTATAGGTGGACATACAACTGGTGGTATCATATGAACATAAATGAAAGAATATGACTCATAGTCACTTCATATGAACTTAACATCTAACTTGATACAACGCATAAGCTAAAAGCCTAGGGTTACTGGCCATTAGCTCTTACTCAAAAAAAGAACTAGATAAGAGTAGCTTTACTCAATTCAGCAAATGATAACATGAATGTAAGAAAGAAAAAAGTGAATATCTTTATTACTGATGACAATGGATGTGGCCATGGATTATGGTTCAAAATACACAATTTTTCCTGACTTTAAAACCTGCATTTGTGCGTAAATTTAGCATAAACTTATTAATTTTACGTGAAATTAGAGTATATGTACAAAATTGACCTACTTGTGTAAAATTGTCAAAAATGCATGAAAAAGGATTGAATTTAATTGGATTCTATTAATTTCATATCTTACGTATAGGTCTACAAGGGTTACCATAATCTTAGTAGCCCTTATCGTTTGATCAAGGAGGCGAAAATGAAGGGCGCTAGTAAATTTGGCCTATTGATTGATCAGTAACCTTGCAATTGACCAATTGGTATGCCATGAAGCATCAAAGTTACAGTAACATTTAGGTGACTAAACAATGTGGAGGATAGCATAGTGAATAGAATGTGCAAGATTGGATTCACTAATGCCGATCAATCGGTACCTTTTGTACAGATCGATCTGTAGAAGCAATTTTGGTTAGGGTTTATCTCTAAAACCCTAACCCCATTAAATGCTGCGTTTCATAAAACATAGAAGCAAGCTAATGTTGATACGTGCCTATTGATTGATCGGTAGTCTAAAATTATATACACTCGCATTTGCAGCTAGAAATAAGAGGCATAATTAGGTTTTTAGTATTGTTTAGTCTAAATTTGCAAGCTCATTATCCGTTTCATATTTTATTGACTTGTTTATGATATTTAGTGAATGTTTTCTTGATTTTGATGTACATTTAAGTTAGTTTAATGAGCATTTACTCTCTTATCTTCATTTAATCTCTTGTTCACTTATTATCATCTTGTTTACTTATTCTTTAATGGACATTGCTGCGATATGTTCATTTTTCCTTGCTATCATTGTTAATATTATGAGTGGCTAAGTGGCTTTTAGTGGGTTTGTGATAATGCAGAAGTTGTAGATGGTGTAACTTTATAGTTAACATATGGGTATGTGTATTTAAATGTGATTTTGATAATTGGTATTTCATTTGAACTCTTTGTGGTGCTTGTTAATGAAAATTTTCAATGGGTTTCCTTGCGATTGTGAGATTGAGAGGATATTAGTCCTATGAAATGCCCTTAAGAGTTAATGGGTTTGCATAATTAAAAAATCAAGAAGAGATTAGTTGTGTAATTCCCTAATTTAGTTGGTGAAGTATCAATAACGGGATCTTACAACTATAAGATCAAGCGGATAATAGGTGTTCCTCATAGAATTCACTTTACATTATGCGATTATAGTGGATTGGGATAGGTTCTAAGATTGAGAGGAGATTGACCCCTTAGTCTTTAGAACTAGAATACTTAATTTGTGATAGGAATTATGTATTTAGTTGATCGTATAAGGAAATGAGACCGATGGGAGAATTTTCACTACATAGTTAAGTGAGATGCCATACCTAGGATTAAGCTTAAGTGAATTCTGTCAAAACTCAATTAAATACCATTCCTGATATCTTAATGGCATACCTTCACCACTACTTTAGAAACATATCACAAGCCTATGTCTTTTTTGTTTGTGTTAATTGTTACTTTTTGCTTGTGTTTTAATTTTAGTTGTAATTCCAAATTCTCTTTTCAATTCTCTTAGATAAGAGTAGTAAGCTAGGATCTAGTACTTAATCGAATCCCTTTTCCTTAAGGAATTCGACTTGGTGAATAATTACTACTATTATTACTATAGATGATTCAACCCACTGGTCGATTAAGATGATAGTGTTTTGAAAATCGCTATTTATAAAGTGTCTTGAAATCTATCATTTTTATTATTTACTTGTATCGTTCGTCAGTTTTTGGCACTATTGTTAGGGAAACAGTAATTGAGTTAATATCAGATAATCTAAGGATTCTAAGAATAGGCCTTAATGTAGTTGTAGAGTAGTTCATAGCTTAGATTAATTTATGTTAATTTTGAGTAGCTTTGTTATTGAAGTTTTAATCTTTGTCTATTTTTCTTGTTCAATTAAGTTGGTTCTTCTAGTTTCTTGTTAATTCGAGCCAAATTGAGGATAAAGTTTAAATCTTTGGTGTGAAATTTGTTGGAAAAATTGTGAAATGTCGAGCTAGGTAGAGTGTTGTTTATATTCTCACATAAAAAAATTACAGGTTGCAATTTTGGCAGTTCAATTAGATTGGGAAGAACTAGACATTAGGTGTGTAGATATGGGAGATAACAGAACACTTTGGGATTATTTAGTCCCATCTCTTTGAGATGTATTTTTGATCCTTAACCCACCTAAAATTCAAGTTGACAACTTTAAGCTTAAACCACGGTTACTTAGATTTGTTCAGGATAGGCAATTTAAGGGATGCCCAAATGAAAATCCGAATGAGCACATTTAAGATTTTCACCAATTGTGCTAAAAAATTGGATACCGGGGAGTTTTAGAGTGATGCATTAAAGCTACGATTGTTCCCATTTCCTCTAAAAGCCATTTCCTCTAAAAGGAAGTGTAATGAGTTAGTATTATGGATCGAAAGGGTAAGGTATAGACACTTGTGAGAGATTATCTTCTTGTTTCCTTACATACTTTTTTCCTACTAAATAAAGTTGTAGACCTTCGATTTAGAATAACAACATTTAGTCCCATAAACTAAAACCTTACCTCAATCGGAATCGAAGTAGTTACTAAATAACTTGAAGTATGCATTTTTGGGAGAAAGAGACAGCTTGCCAGTGATAGTGGCCTTTGATCTATCAAAAGAAAGAGAGTAGAAGTTGTTAGAGACGTTAAGAGGGAATAGAGAGGCTATTGGTTGGACCATAGCAAAGATACATGGCATTCACCCTTTATTATGCACGTACAGGATCTCTCTTGAATCAAAATGTAAACATGTTATTCAACCACAAAGACAACTCAACCCTATAGTGTAAGATGTAGCAAAAAAGGAAGTGGTGAAATTGTTGGATGTAGGGATAATATACCCTATTTCAAATAATAAATGGGTAAGTCCTATCTAAGTAGTCTTAAAGAAGGGAAGGATGACTGTGGTAAGAAATGAGAAGAATGATTTAATCTCAATAAGGACTGTAATAGGATGGTGAATGTGCATAGATTACCATAAGTTAAATGATGCCATTCGAAAGGATCACTTGCATTTACCATTCATAAATTAGATGGTTGAATGACTAGTAGAGCATGAATACTATTGCTTTCTAGATGAGTATTTAAGATACAATTAAATCCCTAATAGGAATCAGGCTACTTAGCCTTTAACCCGCAGCTAAGTCCAAGGATTAGAGAGACTAATAAGGCGAATCCTCTTACTCTAGCTGGCACTTGCTGAGGCTGAGTTATTCCTTACTGCTAATCAACTTTCTACGTTGTGCCAAATGATTGCCCATCTTTCGGAAATTATTTATCGAATGGAAAGATGCCTTAATAATAGCCAAACTCTACACACTTGCTCAATCCTATTTGACTTGACCACTTACTCGACACCATGAGTGTCGAGAGGCTGAAAGATCTATCCTGTATGAATCCTTAGCCACTCCTACTTGGATGAGTTCACACTTACTTGGTACCCTTGCTCGGCTACCCAACCTTACTACATTGTTTTGTTCACATCTTCCAACGACATTACTAATGCTTCGTTGCCACCTGTCCTAGGCTACATGAAGAATTCGATACACTAATCATTATTTTTCTTAAATATTTGTTTTTACCCTTTGTATACTTTGTATGTTATTACTTTGGGACAATAACCCTTTTTGTCTTTTCCACTTTTAGGCAAGTTGCCTTAAATTCTCCAGTGTAAATACTCCTTGTATATGTAGTTGCAGATGATCAAATTAACATCAATACATTAGATATTTTCCTTTCGTAAACATTGTTTGTTTACTTTCATCTTACTTTTATCCCAACCCTTAAGTAAGGCTAGGTAGTAAGTAACCTCACCGGACCAACTCATGTGTCATATCGAGTTGTGCCGTAAGCCCTTAAAAGTTTCCCTGGTGCATCATATCCTTTGAAGCCGTTCATAGGTTTGCTTACTTTCATTCATTTATGTTCTTTTATATGTTTCTTATCACCCTTTTCAAGCTTTTGGTAAGCTTGGACCCATCCTTGCCACTGGCTTTGTTTGTTCTTAGCTATAGTATGCATTAATACTCCTCAAGAATTTCAAGGTAGGATAGAAAGTTCTCTTGTATAATGCTTGATTAAGGTTGTTTCTTGGTAAACTTTAGTCAAAGTGGATAAGGCCATACACAATTATAGGAATATTACCTTTGGAAGCAATTAGGATTAAAGGAGAATGTAAGGAGAAAATTTTAAAGTAAACGAATACATGCTGAAGCCCTTCTTTATGACAAAAGGAACTGAACCAATGAACAAGATTGCTTATTTGGAAGATCCTCAATGAAGTAGTAATAAAAAGTTAGGTTGACGTCTTAAAAACAAGCCTTTGGTAGGAGGCAACCTGACCTACCTTTTTTTTTTCTTTTTTTTTTTAAGTTTATGTTTGATTCTTTTCAATTTCAAAGTCTTTTTAGTTATGTTTCTTTTATGTTATACAGGCACATATGATTAAATAGAGTAAGTGTTGAATCTATCAATCTAAATACACCATTAACAAGTTTATAAGGGAATTGAGAATTTAGATCACACTAAAAAACCAAGGGAGTTTTATTCTAACTTTCTCTTTTACTTCCCATTGCATATGTACTAAATTGTGAGATATATGCATTTGACTTAAAGTTAGGCGTAAGAAAGTTAGATATAAAAATTGGAGTTTTGTGATTCTGAATGACCTTTAAGGACTTGATTGAATGCATGATAAGTTATCTCCTTGTAAGATATTTTCTTTTTGAAAAGTTGGATCCATTTTCCTTTATGCTTTATGTCTCAATTTTTTAGTATGTTATTATTAATAAAGTTTGCATGAAGAAAGTAGGAAGAAGTAATTAGAGCCGTGTTTTAAAAGAAGTCCCTTACGAATAAGTCATGAATATTTTTCAAAATTTTGTAATTAATTCATGGCATCCCTATTTTGTCTTGTTATGCATAATCTAGGCATGGTTTAGAGGTTTGGGGTTAGGGAAATGTTTTGGCTGAGTGTTAGAGTTAGTGTTTTTGAAAGTAGACCTGTATATATAAATCATTCTTTTGAAGAATTGGTGGTCAATTAATGTTGTGTGAATCAAAGTAGGTATTGGATTTTACTTGAGCGTTCCCTGATCAATGCATAATGAATGCATGAAAAGAAAAGAAAAGAATGATGGGGATCAAGAATAGTCATTACATATCAAAAGTAAGACCCCATTACAAAAAAGAAAAAAGAAAAAATATAATCGGGAAAAGAAAGCAAGAAAGTCATAGAAAATAGAAAAAGGAAGAAAAAAGTTGAAAAATCCAAAAAGAGAATAACGACCATAGTATGAAAGTTATTCCCAAAGTTAGGTATGATTTAGTGGTTACTCTCAGTTTGCATGGCATTAGCATACTTAAGAGACTGATAAGGGAGAAGTACATATGTGGGCCAACCAATTAAAGATCGAGAGTTCTCACTTAGTTTAAAATTTTAGACTTGACTTCAAATTTCATATACTTAACCTAAATGGGAAGTTAACTTTTCTAGGCATTGATTCCTGAATTGATTACACAAACTTTGATTTGTGAGCATTTGATTTACCATAAGTGAAACAACTTTTACATCACTTTTAAGGATTTTTGCATTATATTGAGTACATACAAACTTCGAGCTTTCAATGCTTTAGCATACTCTTGATTATATTGGAGCATTGAGGAAGTGCATGCTTATCCTATTATTTTTTAAAAAATTTGATCTTTTTTGGTTTGCTTAAAGACCAGCAAGGTTCTAAAGTTGGGAGTAGTTATTGCAGTTCAAAATATACAATTTTTCCAAACTTTAAAGCCCGTAGTTGTGCATAATTTTAGCAAAAACTTATTAATTTTACATGAAATTAAAGTTTATGCACAAAATGGACCAACATGTATAAAATTGTCAAAAATGCATGAAAAATGATTGAATTTAATTGGATTTTATTAATTTTATATCATACATGCAGGTGCATGAGGGGCTACCATGAGCTTGGTAGCCCTTATAGTTCAATTAAGGAGGCCAAAATGAAGGTCACTAATCAATTTGGCCTACCAATTGGTTGGTAGCAAAATCAGTAGCTTTGTCATCGATTAATTGGTATGCCTTGAAGCATTAGAGTTATAGTGACATCTTGGGCGATCGAGTGGTGTAGAGGACGGCATAGTGAATAAAATATGCAAGAATATGTTCACTTATGCTGATCAATCGGTACCTTTTGCATTGATTGATCGGTAGAAGAAATTAGGGTTAGGGTTTTTTTTTTATCTAAAACCCTAATCCCCTTCAATGTCGCATTTCATAAAATACGGAAGTGAGTTAGTGCTAACATGTGTCTACCGATCGATCAGTAGCCTAAAACTATATATACTCGCATTTGTAGCTAGAAATTTGAGTCGTAATTAGGTTTTTAGTATTGTTTAATCTAGATTTGCAAGCTCATTGTTTTTTTTTCATGTTTTATTGACTTATTTGTGATATTTGGTGAATGTTTTCTTGATTTTGATGTACATTTAAGTTAGTTTAATGAGCATTTATTCTCTTATCTTCATTTAATCTCTTGTTCACTTGTTATCATCTTTTCTACTTGTTCTCTAATGGAAGTTGCTGCTATATTTTCATTTTTCCTTACTACCATTGTTAATATTATAAGTGACTAATTAGTTTTTAGTGGGTTTGTGATAATGGGGAAGTTATAGATGGTGTAACTTTGTAGTTAAGATGTGGGTATGTGTACTTAGATGGAATTTTGATGATTAGTATTTCATTTGAACTTCTTTAGGTGCTTGTTAATGAAAATTTTCAGTAGGTTTCTTGGTGATTATGAGATCGAGAGAAGATTATTTCTAGGAAGTACCCTTGAGAGTTAATGGGTTTACATACTATGAGATTAAGAGGGGATTAATTGTATAATTCCCTAATTAAGTCATTGAGTCGATGAAGTATCAATAATAAGTTTTCATAACTATGAGATCGAAAGGAGATTAGGTGTTCCCTATTAAATTCATGTTACATTATGCTGTTCTAGTGGATTTTGATAGGTTATAAGACCAAAAGGAGATCAACCTCCTAGTCTTTAGAACTAGAATACTTAACGTGTGACAAGAATTACGTATTTAGTTGATTATATTGGGAAATGAGACCAAGAGGAGATTTTCCACTGCATAGTTGAGTGAGATGCTCTACTCGGGATCGAGATCAAGTGAATTTAGTCAAAATGCAATTAAAGACCATCCTTGATATCTTAATGGCATACCCTTACTGCTACTTTGAAAACATGTTACAAGCTTACATCTTTATTGTTCGTGTTAATTGTTGCTTTTTGCTCGTATTTTAATTTCAGTTGTAATTCCAAATTCTCTTTTCAATACACTTAGATTAGAGTAGCAAGTTAGGATCTATTACTTAATCGAATCCTTTTTCCTTGAGAAATTCAACTTGGTGAATACTCACCAGTATTTTTATTGAAGACGATCTGACATACTGGTCGGTTGAGATGATACTGTTTTGAAAATTTCCATTTATAAAGTGTCTTGAAATCTATTATTTTTATTCATATCTCATGTCGTCCGTTTGCTATTATAAGAAAAGGGTATTTATATGGCCCAATTAGTACAACTCTTAAGTTCTTACCATTTTTTACAAAAAAAGATACTACTCTATGTATTCACCTTATTTTTGCTCCTTTTTTATTTTGCAAAAATTTTAGAATAGGTTAAAGGTTCTAAAATTTAGAAAAATACAAAAACTAGAAAATTTAAGAAAAGCCAAAAAAATAAGAAATTTACAAAAAATCACAAAAATATAAAATTTAGAAAACTATAAAAACAAAAAAGAAAATAGAGGATTTAAGGAATTTAGAAAATAATAAATTTTTTAGAGAGTTTAATTTTTTTTAATTTAAATAAAAATAAGGATAAGATCGTTGGACTTGGGCTTTTAGCTTAGGTTGAAGTAGTCCATATGTATAATTTAATTATACATATGGGTAAGATATAGATTAATGGCTTAACGGATAAATATTTGGGTTTGGATTTGGATTTGCATTGAGCTTGAGGGTTGGGATTCGACTTTTATCAAAGACATAAAATACCTTTTGCTTTTTTTTTCCCCTATACTTTGCGTGCTGCCACATGTCAAGGTATTACTAGGCCACTTGTCTAGTTGTAACACGTAGTATTTTGTGAGTGGCCTTGACAACACATTTTCTTTCCTTCTTCTCTTCTTTCCTTTTCTTTCCATTCCTTTCTCATTCAAAAAGCAAATAAAAAACTCACATATAGCACATTAAGAACTACGGATTCACATACACATATTAGATTCTCTGTCTCTCTCTCTCTCACTTCAACACCATCGAATACAGGAAGACACATTCGATTGCTCTCTCTCTCTCTCTTCTATATACTTGACCACCACGACTAATGCTTAGCCTTTATCTCTCTCTTCGTCTTCAACCCCAACAAAAAATCTAACACTGCATAACCTACTCCCTCTCTCTTGTTTTCACTGCAAAAACAACCAAACACGAGCCCTTTCCCACACCATAAAACATTACATGCCCAAACACCCTTCGACCTAATTTGACTACCATAGCCAACAAACTATGTACAAAGGATACCCTAAACCTCGAACCACCCTCGCATAACATGTATAATAGTAGAACCCACCTTCATTGCAGCCACGAACATGCGTAGCCACTCTATTGACAGCCCCAGTTGCGCATACTAAGAACTTCTCTCAAACCAAACACAATTGTAGCCGCACATAACTACAATCCAACACCTTCTCGATCTCTACCACCTTTCTACCTTCTACCGAACATACATATGGCCATGCATCATAGCCCTATCTTCATAAACTAATAACACCTTGATCCATTGCAACTTACCATCAGTCCTCTCTCAAACTGACCAAGACCCAAACACAAATTACCCCCACAATCAAGCTTAGCACCCTCCAAAACCCCTGTCTATAACCCCCTTTTGACGCCAGTGGCCATCGAACCCATTACCTAACAACCATTGCTGTTGCTCAAACACCGACCACCTCCTAAACCGCCGTTGTTAGCCACGGCACCCCCCCCCCCCCCCAAATCCTAATCCAAAACGCATGAAATTTCACTTTCCCCAATGAGTTGGTGCTTAGACTTGCGTCTAGCACGTTAGAGCAACTCTTTGTTCCTTCTTCGTGTGACTTGACCCAACTGCTTGCGCCTAGATCTAATCTACGCCCAAAGCTCAGTCCAAGCTTATCCCTTATTTTAGTTTTTAGTTTATGTTTATTTATTTAGTTATTATTGTAATTTGAACTGAAAAATGAAAAAAAGGAAAAAAGAAAAAAGAAAAAGAAGAAAAGAAAAGCAAGAAAAAGAGAAGAAAAAAAAGAGAGAAAAGAATAGTTTATTTTTATTTTTGACTAAAGCATAATAGAAATAGAAAAAATAAAACAAAAAACAAATAAATAAATAATAAAATAAAAATATTTTATCACTTAGAAAAATTATTTTTTAAATAAATAAAAGTAATTTATCATTTTTTAAAATTAGGGCCCTTTTTAAATTTCCCAAAAATAAAATCCTGATTTAGGACTCTTTAGGAAATTTTCTTAAATAAATGGAATTAGCTAAAAATGTAAACCTAAGTTTTTTTTTTTAAAAAATTAAAATCAACTTACCTGTTAAAATTTTCGTGGAATGAATTATAGAAGTTTGATCCCAAATAGTAGGTATACAGGCACTCGTACATATGGAGCAACTTAAAATATAGAAAGTTTTCCTTTTTTCATCTTTGTAAATATTTGTTTGATTTTATTAATTTAGTCGCATGTGATATGATTTGTTGTTTAAAAACTGAAAAATTGTATTATTGAAAAGCAAAATTAGATTTAGAAAGTTAAAAAGTGGTACCTATTTGGAGTTTAATAGAATAGGCCCTGGATCCAAATATCTAGTTTTAAAATCGTTTTGAAATTGGTTTTATCGAAAAACCGGTAGCTAAATTATAATCAATTTACGCAATTGGTTATAATTTAACTCCTTTTCTCGATTCCGGTCGCATGATGATTCGAAAAATATTTTCAAAGATAAAAGAATCGATTTTGTTTAAACCTTAATTGAGGGTTAGTTTTAAATGGGTTAGGTTTAGTACTGATCGGTTTAAATAGGACTTATTTATAAAACCCAGGGAAAAAAAGGCTCAACACTCTAGAAATAGTAAACAAGTATGTAGGGGTAGTTTGGTAAATAACAAAAAAGGATATTCTTGCAGGAATAGTACAATTGTTAAGTAAGTGAAGGATGTACATTAGCTAGTCATTCTGTGGTCCTATAAAAGCTTCGATCTTAAGTAGTGGCAACCAAGTAGGTAATTAGGTTAGATAGCTCGACAATGGATTGGTCAGGCTGTTAGTCATGCCCTAGATAATTTAGTAGTGTCTAGTTACGAGTGGCCCCAGCAGTTACATTGAGGTCCTCCACCCAAGAGATTGTCACCTGCCCTTAAGAGCTTAGCTATCTTAGTGGGTTAACTTAAAGGAACTAAATCTCTTCCTTAGCGAACTCTTGTTAGAGAACTCAACGTACTATGGTAGCTAGTCTTCGAGCTCGGGACCTTGTGATTGGACTTAGGTTCTTATCAGGAGGAAGCATTTGCTAATGGTGAAAAGCCAATTTAGGCTCTTTACTTGGATAGATCTTCTAATCAAAAGGGGAGTAGATTCGGGCTCATGCTTAAAGGCCTACATGGGGTGGAAGTATTCTACGTGTTGAAGTTCGGATTCAATGGCAATAATAATGAAGCTTAGTACGAAGCCTTAATAGCTAAGCTCAAGCTAGCTATGGAGGCCAGGGTAGAATGATTGGAAGTCTTCTTAGACTCTATGCTCATAATGCAATAGGTTACTAGGGAATATAAAGCCAAGGGATAGGGAATAATTAAGTACCTGGAGTTAGTTAGGTTCTTCGTCAAAGTTTACTTGATGGACCATAACAAGAATTCCCCAGCTTTGAATCTAAACCTGATATGTCATTAAGGTACACCTCTATTGGTGTCTCAAAGCCTAAGAAGAAGGATAAGAGGATTTTTATGGAATATCTACTAAAGCAAAGTATAGATTAGTAACGTTACAGACTTTGGAGATACACACTGCCCAGCTAAACCGTCCTGAATGGGTAAGATTGTAAAGCACTTAAACATGGAATGGTATCCATGGATTAGAAGGAGGCTAAGAGGCTCCAGTATAGGGTAGCCAATTATACAATGATGGATGAAGTACTTATCTTCGAAGTATAAGCCTACCTCTACTCCGTTGTTTCCAACTTGAAGAAGGTAAGGGAGTTTTAAAAGGGCTATATGTTAGAGTACGTAGCAACCGAATTAAGGCTTAAGCATCTTATATTTGAGCTTTGTGGCTTGGGTACTATTGACCAACCATGAAGTAGGACATCAAAGAGATGGTGCAATTATGCGTGGAGTACCAAAAGCATGCGCCCATTGCCTATTGATGATACTCATTTATCATATATATTCTAGAGAGGATTTATATAGTTTTTAATTCATTATTTGTGTTATGTGTAGATAATTTGGAGCTTCTTTGTTAATTATCTCATTTGTAAGTCTTTAAAGAGCTTTTGACAAATTTTTGAAGAACTTAGCATAGATTTAGAGCTTTGATGGAGGATGCATTAACCAAGCTATTCAAGCAAAGGAGTTTTGAATGAGAAATTAAGTCCGGAAGAGATCATGTGTAGAGGTCATAGCTGTGATCCTCTCGTCCAAGGATTTATAAAATTTTTAGAAGAATTAAATGTAAAGGAGGATCATGCTTAGAGATCACAATCGTGATCGAAGGGCGTAATTGGGCTATTGACAAGAAAATCTCTTATTTTTGGAAGGTTTCCTTATAACCCTCGATTATAGTTGTAGAAATAGGAGCTTAGGCTTAGTTGCTAAAGAGAGCCCCTTAGAAGAATTGCGTAGGGTAAAGTGGTAACAAGGTTTCTACTTTTCTTTTTCTTTTACCTCTATTCTTTTCTTTTATGAATTATTTCATATTTTGATTTAATTATTCTTAGTGAATCTTTATTGAACCCTAGTGTTATGCAATAATTATTTACTATTCAATTTGTAAATTACCTTTAAGATTTAATTGCATTGTGTTTATTATCCTTAATTTAATATTGTTGGTTATTCTATTATTGTGCGAATTTACAAGATCCTATGGTAGTAGACCGATGTAGTTAGAAGTAATTAAGTAGATTAAAACGATTAGCTATTTAGTTTCTCTACACTAAGGCAGCCTAATAGCGGAATTCAAGACCCTAATGTGTTTTTTAGATATTTTATTGCAGAGGTAGTTCGAATAAAGTATACTTAAGGTTAGGGATTAACTAAGAGATGTGAGTCTAGTTAATTCATATTAGGAATTTCTACGGTCCAATGAGTAATTAAGATTTGAAGTTGCATAGAACGAGGTAGTAAATAATAGATCTACTAAGGATTGTGTTTTTTTTTTTTTTTTTTTTAGTTAATCTTTGTGTTTATTTTATTGTTCTTGTTTTCTTTATTTGTTCTTACTTATTCTTTACATCTTAATTAGGGGTTTATTTTATTTTATTCATCCATTCTTAATTGTTAATTTAGATAATTAAAAATTTAGGGAGGACTATTAGTAATCTTAGGTTTCCTCAATTTTAAGGTTCCTTATGGGATCAAGAACTCAAACTCATAATCTATTTTATACTATGACTTGATTAGGTGCACTTGCCTTGGTCCCCATTAAGTTCTTAGCATCGTTGCTAAGGAGCCAATAGAGTAAAATTATTAGGATGGATTGGAAAATCCTTTGACTAATTATTCAGATATATCTTTGATATGTTATATCTTACTTATATTTTGGTGTTTTGCTTTATTTATTTCCTTTAACTTTGAAAATTTTCAATATATGATTAGGAATATTGAAATGGATCTCACATAATTCAATTCTAAAATTGAGAGAACTACTTGTTTTCTATGTAGAAGAGCGTGTAAAATAATAGATCTAATAAGTTAAGGTTCTTTACCCCGATTCAAGGAAGATGAAAAGGAAAATTCAGAAGAAGAATTAGAAGAGATGGCCATGAACAAATGATGAAGCTAACAAGACCATGATGAAATATGCTATGACAATAGTGAATGGGGCTAATTCCAACATTATTAGACTTGTTGTTCAAATAACCAATTTCTAGATTCAATCGAATGTAATTTAGATGGTGCAGCAATACATCTAGTTCAATGGGTTAGCTAACAAAGATTTAAATAACCATATTTCAAGTTTCTTGAAGTTCTATGACACTTTTAAGATTAATGGAGTCACAAACGATGCAATAAGGCTTAGGTTTATTTCCTTTTTTGCTTAGAGGTAAGGTTAAGCAGCAGCTAAGCTCACTTTTGAGAGGATTAATCATTGCTTGGGAAGATTCGGCTAAGAAGTTCCTAGAGAAATATTTTCCACTTGCCAAAACAGTTAAGTTCAGAAACAACATATCATCATATGATCAAAATGATCGAGACACATTATACAATATATGGGAAAGGTTTAAGGATCTCTTAAGGTGATGTCCATATCATGGTCTTTTGTTGTGGATACTAATTACTCTTATTTTAAATTCATTTCACATGGTGATTTTATAGTATTTCCCTTACATCTTTGGTTTTCTTTAAAGAAATTGATACTTAATTGAGTAAAATTTTGATTTTAAGGTTTGAACGCGTTCTTAAATTGAAAATAAAGAAAATGAATCAAGTTTTACTCAATTTGGAGTTCAAATGAATGAGTTATGAAGTTTTGAAGTTATATAAACAATAGGAGAAAGTAGCAATTTTTTGTCAGAAAGTTACACAGTCTGGGATACAATTGTTTCCGCAGGCTATGTCTATGTAGGAAGATTTTATGTGCTAAGGTTAGTAAGTTACACGACCTGAGGATACAACTGTATCCCAGGTTGTGTCTGGTGACGAAAAAAGAAACTTTACAATACATTATAAAATGATTTACTAGGGTTTCGCATATAATTTTGGACATTCAAAAGAGAAGAGACTTGAAGAGAAGGAGAAGAAAAAGGCAAAAGCAACACTCAATTTCAGATTGAAGAGATTTTTCATCAACAAAAGGGGTTTTTTTATGTTTTATTTCTTGATTTTGTTGCAATTCGTTTTTATTTTCATTATGATAGCTTAAGATTCTTATATTTAGGATTGTGGAACCTAGGGTTTTATGTGATTATTAGATTTATTGATAATTTTTAATAAAATTTCTATCCTTTCTTGATTCAATTATATTTTTTAATTGTTAATTGATATTTCTAGAGTGTCAATCTATGATATTATTCATGATGATTTAGAAATCACATGTATAATGAGATCTTGACATAATTGGAGAGAATTAAATGTGTACTTAGAGATAAGATACATGTTTCTTTCGGAAAGTTGTTCTTTTGTGTGGGAATTCATTATACATTAATGCGATTTTGAATTATATTACTAAGTGAAGAGATTCCGGTAAATAATTTAGGATTAGGGTTAATATGCTTGAAAAAGGTGTTAACTTTAATTGTGAATCTCTCCGGTCAAGAGTAATAAAGATTGAATTGGATACATTTTAAGCGATCACATGTTAAATAGTAGGGGAAATAATTCCTAAATACATTATTTGCCTTCTTAAAGTCGTTCTTAATTTTATTGCTTTCTAAATTGCTTAATTAAGTCTCATAATTAGGTTAGTTTGTTAATTTTAGTATTTTTAATTCATTCAACTCATCACAATTTTCCAGTTAGATAATAAAGCTAAGGTTAATATTAGTACTCGAGGTCTCTAAGGGATTGACTCGGACTCACAGCTATATTAAAATTGATAGGTGTACTTACCTTGTATCAGATACAAATCCAAACATTTTACAATTGCCTCAACTATCCTATGAGACAAATGACGATGTCGTAGCAGGAGGTACTTTGAGTGCTAAGACACCAGACGAAGCCTAGAAGCTAATTAAGGGCATCGCCATGAACAATCCTTAGTGGGATAATGTAAGGGCTAAAGTGAAAGTTGCTGGAAAGTTTGAAGTTGATTTGGTTATAGCTTTGATAGCTTAGGTTGAAAATCTCAATAAGAAAAATGAAGGACTAATGAAATCAGTAACAATGTGCAAGTAGGTTAAACAGGCTAACCTGACTTGGCTCACTTTGGCCCATGGGTTAAATGGGCTGAGCTCATTTAGCCTGCCCTTTAAATGGGCCAAAAAACTTTAGTCTTAACCCGTTTAAAAAGTGGGTTAGATAGATTGGCTCAAGGGTTAAAGGCATAAATATGTTAAACAGGCCGATCCAAATCGGCCTTTTTTGGCTCATAGATTAAATAAGCTTGGCTCATTTGGCTCGCTTTTTAAATGGGCAAAAAAAATCTGCCCAAACTTGTTTAAAAAGTAGGTTAAATAAGTTGGCTCATGAGCCAAAGCCCACTTGTACATCTCTAGAAATCATTGCATGTGGTAAAAGATGAGACACCAATTGCTGATTTGGAAGAGATTAATTTTCTTGCTAATAGACCACTATATAACCCTTTCAGTAATACTTATAATCTAAATTAGAGAAATCATCCTAATTTTTCATAGGGAGATTAGTAGCAACAAAACAACAATATTCAAGCTCAAAATAGAAATCACGATTTGGAAGAGGCTTTGAATAGGTACATAAGTAGCTTAGGTGCTTCATTTTAAGCTAATGAAGCTACAATTAGGAACACGAATGCATTGCTCCAAAATTTGGAAAATTAATTGGGTCAATTAACTAAAACCATCATAGAAAGGTAATAAGGCGGTTTACTAAGAAACACTAAACCAAATCTTAGACTTATGGGATCTTAGTAGAAATAGAAGCAAGAAAGATGAGTCTGTTGAGCCAAAGACGTTAGCCAACAATGCTCCTTGGAAGGTAACCTAATTTATTATTGTTTTCAGTTCATTTCTTTTGAATTGTTGCTTGTTTTTATTTTTTTTAGGCAAAGTCAGTATTTCTCGCTAGATATTGTCAATTTTATCCCAACATGGATAATTTTTCTCCTTAATAGTCATGTGTTTTGGAATTATAGTGATTTCATCTTGAGAAATTATCAGTCTTTCTAATAAAAGGGCATTTCTATTGAAATTTGATTTTTGGCAACCTAAGTAACCATTCTCTTTAGCCTCTAAGAAGAGATTTTAGGTCAAGGAACACAAAAATTCAATAAATTTTGGCTTTAGAAATCAATATGAATCACAGGTAAAGTTTAACCCGTGAACTTGCCTATAATCCTCATGGAACTATAAAGGTAAAAAAGAGGATGAGAGAATTACAACCAAGATCACACTTGTGATCCTTGCCTGTAATAATGCCCAGAGCTAAGCGTGTATTGGGTTAGCCAGGAATCATTACTATGAACCTGATTGTGATGCTTTTGTAATTCAAAAATCATAGGCTTTCCTCTCCTATTCATTCTCTATTAAACTTCACTCTCTAAAAACTCCCATTCCCGTACTATCTCTCACTACATTTCATGCCCCAAACAGGAAAAGTCGTAATAGTCTTATCGTGTAAACTAACCTAAGATAAAAGTTGACCTCAGAGCTGCTATCGTAGATATAGTTTGCATAAGGCGTACATGACTCAACTAACTTAAAGCATCCATTTGATACTTATGAATGATTAAACCTATGGTATAGCTTTACAAAATACATGTTCTATATAACTTATTGTCTCCTAACATAACAGTACTTACATAAAAATTTTGCATCTAGAGTTATAATTTACAATCAAAGTTTACTAAAAGCCATAGGTCTTCAAGACTGTTTACAATAAGATAGGAAACTAGTAAGCTATCTAAGGAATTTCTAGTTAGTTTCCTCAAAACTTAAAAGAAAGTCAAAAGCCTAGATTTAGCGGATTATTCATTTCCTCACTTTCCCAACCAATGGCACCTTAACCCGAGGGTGATGGTATTTGAACATCCCGACCTTCACTAGTCACCTACAAAAGAGTATGGGGATATGAGCATAACTATCTTAGTAAGTGGGATGGAGTTAAAAGAGTACTATATAATCATAAACATGGTTATTAATTATGATGAAATGCATGCAATCGGTCACTTTAAACATCGTACAATATTATTTGGTCTATTATAAGGTTAGAGAAATTACATCTGCTCCAACTTAGATTGAAGAGTTTTACCGCGACTCAAATTAGACCAAACTCGGCGCCCACCCTTATCGCAACCTCTTCGCTTATCATTTAGTTTAACTAAAAATGGGGAAACATCCATTTTAGTTATTCTCATTGAAGGGAGTTGATGTTTGGGCCAATACTCCTAATCGTTCCCTTAACGATTGATATGCATGCTTGGTTACATTAGTGGTTAAATTGCTATTAGTTTCATTTAAGGTTGATTAGCCAAGTTCACATAATATAGAAACAATGCAATCATGTAAAGCAGTATGCCAAGGAGTTTAACTCTTATCACAATTACAATACCAATCAAACGCATGGCATTTACACAAACAGCTAATCTACAATCACAATTAGAAGTATTCTTCAGTTTCTAGATACTCTGATACGGTATCTCAACAAGCGGTAAAGCTACGACCCTAACTTACTTATTCAGACGCTTACTACAGAAGATTTGTGTCTTTAGTGTTTTGTTCACTAGGAGACCCCATATATATACAAAACTTAAATTTAATTTTCGTAAAAGTTATAAAAATGTTAAGGTTTTATCTAAAAGTATTCCGTTAAACAACTATATATCTTTATATATCTAAAGGATATCATCATTTTCTTTATATAATAGAATATGGTTTTATTATATAAGTTAAGTTAAGTTATTAAATATCAATAATATACGTTGTTATACTATTATGTATAATATATTGTTTCGATCGTATCAAACGTGCTTTTAATTAGTTAAATCACGTTTCAATTATGGTAAGGTTATCGTAGTATGTAGATTTTCATAATATTATAGAGATATAGGTTATATTACTTAGGAATGTCCAATTTTAACAAAAGTAGTGTTATTGGGTTCGTACATACTTAACAATTTGTATTGCATATTCTTTTTCAAGAGATCATTTTTAAAGGGTGTCAAGCCTGGTTTTTCACCATCGTATTTTTTTTTTTATAAAATTAGGTCTTCTCTAAATCGAACAGTACTAAACTTTACCCATTTAATATTGACCCTCGACTAGGGTTTACAGAAGATCATTATTTCCAACTTGAAAAAATTTGGAGTCGCCATCCGATTAGAGTTAGGAAAAGGGGTTAAGTTATAACCAATTGGGTGGATTGGTTATAATTTAGTTACTGGTTTATCGATTAAAAAATCAATTTGTAAATGGCTTTTTTGAAAACCAAAGATTTAGGTCTGGGGGTTAATTTATTAAATCCTAAACGGGTATCACTTTTTAACTTTCTGAATTTAATTTCGCTTTTCAAATATACCCTTTTTAATTTCTAAAAACATCTAATTATGATATATGCGACTAAATTGATTAATTTACATAAATATCTAAAAATGGAAAAAATAAAACTTTCCATATTTTAAGTTATCCTATACTTGCATACGGGTGCCTACGTACCCGTTATTTGGGATTAGACTTCCGTAGTTTGTTTATAAAAAAACTTTAGTGGGTGGTTTGATTTTAATTTTTGAAAAAGGGTTACATTTACGTTTTTACCCAGTTCAATTTATCCAAGGAAATTCTTTTAAAGGGTCCTAATTGGTGTTTTATTTTTGGAAATTCTAAATAATTCTAATTTGAAAATTAATTGATTTATTTTCATTTATTTTAGAAAACTCATTTTTTTCTAAGTGTGAAAACGATTTTTGTTTACTAACCTATTTATTTATTTTTATTTTTATTTATTATCTTATTTATTTTATACTCATTTTATCTATTTTTATTAAAATAAATAAATAGATTACTTTCTTTCTTCTTCTTTTTTTTTTTGTTTTTCTTCTCTTTCTTTTTTCTTTTTTGTTCTTTTTTCTTTTATTTTTCTCATTTATAGAATTTACAAATAAGCAAATGAATAAATAAATAAAAAAATAGAAAAGAAAAACCGAGTTGGCTTGGATTGGCTTCGGATCGGCTCGGTCAGCTCACTTAAGCTTGAGTCGGCTCACTTCGGCTTGGATTGGCTAGGTCGGCTTGATTCGGCTCACTTCGACTTGGATCGGCTCGATTGACTTACTTCGGGTTGGAATTGGCTTGGTCAGTTCGAGAAATCCGATGGTGGCGGTTTTCATAAAAACACCGTAGGGAATGCTATCCTAGAGAGAGAGGAAACTTTAATTTTTGTTTTTCTAAAGTGTTTCGAAGTTTTTGTTGTGTTTTGAAAACAAAGAGTAGACCCCTATTTATAGGTATCATGGTCGTGTTAAGGATGGAAAAAATTAAATGCAATATGATTTTCTTCCAATTTTAGATTAGACAAACCTAGATAATATGTGGTGCCAAATACATAACTGCACGTGTATGAATGTGCCGGAATGTATCGGAATGTGTCTACCATACTTAGAAGTGAGTTGGCAAACGACGTGATGAGACATAGCCCGTGACGTGGTGATGACATGGTAATAAAGTGGGAAAAGAAAATAAAAGATACATTTTGCACCTTCTATGGATTGAACCTAGGATCTCCAAGTTATATGCAATATCAAGTCTAAATGCTTATCCAGCTGAACTATTGGTTTTTCTTTATTCATATATGTAATTAATTGTACATATAGACCAAGTTAGCTTGAGTTAGATTCAAATGTTAGCCTGAGTTAGATTCAAATCTAAGCCTAGACTCAATAGCCTTTTATTCAAAATTATTGAAATTGAAATTAAAATTGAAATTAAAATTAAAATTATATTCTATTTAAACAACTTAAAAATTTATTATTTTCTAAATACCCTATTTTATTTTGTGACTTTTCAAATTTCTTTTTTTTTCTAAATTTCTTATTTTTTTGTACTTTTTCCTATTTTCCTATTTTTTTCGTATTTTTCTAAAATTCTTACTTTTTTCTAAATTTCTTCATTTTTTTGAGCTTTCTTTGATCTTCTATTTTTTTTTAACTTTTTCTAATTTAAGACCCTATAACCTAATTTGAAAAATAAAAAGGGGGGGGGAGAGAGAGGTTGAGGAGAGCAAAAATTAGGTGTTTACAAAGGGTAGTTCAAGTTTCTAATATACCTATATGTGCCTATAATGAATATTATTGTATTATACTTATTTTATGTAATTAAACTATATTTTATATAATTTGCTAACATAACTCAATAATATGAATATTATTTAACCCTAATATGTATAAAGCATAACCTGGCCATAAAACTATCATTAAATATATTAAAATTTAATTTTTTTAATCAAATCTGACCAGCATGTATATATGTAGTTTTTATTTCATTATTTATTATATTTTAGCTTATTATTACTAAAAATGAGCCCTAGTTTGTAATTTAAGCTATTTTATTACGTAAATTCATAATAAATAGCTCAAGTTACTAAATAATTCCCCAAAAATATCATAGAATCCTAAAAGTATAGGAAATTCTATCATCATTTGGTTTCACTTTATTGGTTTATTGCCTATATACTTGAAATTACAATTTTACCCTAAATTGCATTTAATTACCCTAATATTATTCTTTTTATACAAAATTATTTCCAATACATCCCAATTTTATAAATCATTAAAAGTCAGTATATGTCATTTTCATCTATTAATTTCATAAAAACCTATTTATTTCACATTTTCACCTTAATTCTTTCTATTTTTAAGGCTAAAAATTACATTTAATACTAAAAATACTAAAATAAAAAAATATGGATACATAACAATCAAATGTATATCATTTATATTCTATAAAAAAAATTCAAGCTGAAAACAACATCATCCATTACATTTATTTTCTATTTTAAAAATCGGATGAATAGTAACTTATTTAAGCAAGTATATAAAATATTTAAAATTTTACAAAAATAAAAATATTACATGAAAGTATACCTAATATGACCTAAGAATAATTTTTTTTTATAATTTTCTAGAAAATTTTGCTATTTTTAGAAAATAAGGGAAAAATAGGGCCAAAAATTGGATTACCTATTTATTGGAGCTCTAGCGGCTGTATGATGGTGGAAGGTTGTTTGAACAACTGGGTATTGGGGGTGCTCCATGATGGTGGAAGGGCTTCATAGCAGGTCAAGGTTTGCCTTAAGAATTAACTTAGCTTGGTTCCTACTCTGCTTTTATGTAAATTTTCTTAATTATTTTTAATTTTCCAAAATTTTTCCTCCTTCTATCCTAGGTTTCAATTTACTAAACTACTACCATTCTGATAGAATTTGCTATTTATAGGTTGGATTTGTTGCACGGAGATTTTCTTTTATTTTTTTCTTCCCTTTTACTAAGTAAGAGGTTTGTAATTTACATTAACCACCTTTTGATTCATCACACAATCTTCACATGAGGATGCCACATCAGTTTCTCAGATTTTCTACAATTTTATCCACCCTTTTAGTCGCAGTTGAATGTATTTTGGGTTGGCTTTTGGTTTAATTATTAGCATTATATATATTATACTATTATTTTGTACATTTGTTAATATACGTGTATATATCCTATATATGTAACACGCATAACGTGTACCCGTACACATATAATTATACTTCTAAAATATTTTTTATTTTTAGGACATATTTTCTATTTATATTTATGAATTCATTTCATATTATATATAATTATGTAATTTCGGGTTAATTTACATGTATAATTATTATATATAGTGGGCATACTCATTAAAATATGTGTATACTCATATAGTATATTATGATATATATTATTTCCTTTTATAGCCTAAATAACTTATCTTTAAGTCCTTGTTGCATTCTGAGTTCAATTTTAGGGATTTAAATTATTTTTACACTGTATTAAGTAATTACACTTTTAAGTGTAAAATTGGAATTTTTGATCATTATTTTCAAAATCTAACTTCACTAGGTCACTTCGATTAACTTTTCTATCATAGTTGTAAAGTTTGGGTTCAATCGGATAACTTTTTCCCAAAAACCCTAAATCTGGGTTCGGTTGCCCTAAATGCGATTTTAGGGCCTCACACTGCAATCCTCCCTAATCTTGCAATTTGTGTGATTTTCTTCCTCTTTTAAGTAATCAAATGTATGTAAACTTCAATCTAGGCTTAGATTTGTTGTTTTACTTGTTAGTTTATGAATTAGTGCACATTTTAGTTAAGGTTTGATTAATGATTGATGTATACGTGCGATTATCTTTAGTTTTAGGAGTGATTTTCGAATGTTAAATGATGATTATTATGTTTCAATACCATTGGTTAATAATACCTCCCAACTTTGCAATCTTAAAGTTGGGGATGAGGAAGAACATTTTAGGAATTGGTAGGAGATGATGAAGATGGGTTTATTTTGATGAAGTGTTTGATTACATTAGTCTACTCATAGTAGAATCCATTATATTAATGTATTGTTGCCATGGAGACACTCTTGAATTGTTAGAACAAACATGAATTGTGGTTATGGTTCCTCTCGTAACAAGGTGGATTCCCATTGCATGCTTGAAATGGGATTACAGTAAGGTTATGAATTAGGATGAATCTCTCTGTGCTTTTGTTGATAGAAGCTAGTTAGTGAATCCATATAGTTTTAACTGGTATTGCAATGTTAGAATTTCTATTATGTTAAACTTATAGAAGCACAATTGTCCTTTAAGAAAAATTTTAGAAACATGATCTCATAATAGCCTTGATTTCTTTGTTTAATATGGCTTATGTTAAACACGCTTGCAAGAAGCTAGCACTAGCACTAAAGTTGGCATCCCCACTTACCCTCAAACACACACAATGCTTCGATTTATTGAACTAGCTTACAAGAAGCAATACAACAAGCTTAGTAAGAAGGGGTTTAGTACCTCCATTATTGTTGGTTGGGAAAACTTGGCTAGAACCGAGTGTTAGGAATCGATTAAAAGATATTTGGAGTATGGTGGTTGGTGATGCATAGGTATGGAATAGGCTTCACGGGTGGATTGGTCTAAAATCTGAAGCAATCTAAGGCTTCAAATTTAAGGGATCTTACCTCAAGGATCATCTATTGGATCTTAGCTAGGAGTTTGACTGGTAGTTAGTACAACACTAGGGTCGTAAATCTGGTTGACATTGTTTTTTTTTTTTTTTTTATAACAGTCTGGCTAAGAGAAATTGGATAAATCTAGGGGTGGGTTAGGATGGCTTTCTCTTTTATGAGTGATATTATAGAGGGCAAATACGGGTATATTTTTGTTGGACCATTCATTACCCATCTTGTGAAGACTCAGGGGTTATTTGATGGACTCCTGAAGATGAAGCTAGTCAATAAATCAACTCCCCATGACTCTTGATTCTATTAGGGCTTTGAAGCTTCCACCACTACTTTAAGCACCTAAACTAGAGGAGATCTAAGAAGCAACAACTTATGTAGAGATGCCCAAGATATCCTAAGAAAATCCTTCTACATCTTCCTAAGGCCTAAGTCATCTATATTATCCAAACTAAATAAGTTGATGGGAAAACTGATTAAGAAATAAAAGAAGCTCTTTCAAGAGGTACGGCATACTAGGACCATTGTTGAGGTGCTCCTAGAGTGCTAAGGGATTCCCTTACTACAACTATTACCTATTCTTGATTCCGATAACAACAAGGTAAGGAGATTGTATAGGAGGAAAATGAGGAGGAGAGTGACAAGGATTGACTTCCATTTGGTTTTTATTTTGCCAAAGACTCATTGCGTTTATTTTTCTATTTGGATAACTGTCACGCCTCGAAGCGGCAGAGTCGTAACAGCCCCGCCGTGTAAACCATCCTAAGATAGAAGTTGGCCTTACAACCGCTATCTTAGACCTAATCTACACAAGGCATCCACAACTAACCCGCTTTGAAGTAGACAGTTTGTAATTTAAATAAATCATTTACCTATAAAATTGAGGAATTATAGATATATTATAATTCAGTTATTGCAGTTAAAGTTTACAATATTTTTCTATAGTACTTTTCTATATCATTACATCATTCGGAAATGAAAAATAATAAAAACTTAGACCTTAAAAATATGTGTTTATTCTTCAATATTTTTCCTCACTCCCCAGGATCCAGCAGTTGCTAGCTTCAGAGTAGTTGTTGCCGCTTCTTAGCCAGCACCTGCAGGACGTCTATAGGGATGTGAGCAACTACAGCTCAGTAAGTTAGGACGGAGGACTTAAAACTATACCATACACACAACAAGTTTTTCAATCACTTATTAGGTACAATGCATGTGCAAGGAAATGCCATCGCACGACGTTGTCCGGCTCGTCGTGAAATTAGAGAAATTACGCTTGCTCTAATCCGGGTTGAGGAGTTGCCGTTAATGCAACAGCTCACGACCAAACCCAGGCTTGTGTAATGGAGACCTTGCTCCTCCCGTGACTACCTTCGAACTACTGTCTTCACCCTCGCCGCGACCTCCTCTCCTGTCACTTAGTTCGACTGAGGATGAAGAAGGGACCATTTTGCAATCCTGTGCTATCCCTTCCGAAGGGGTCGGTATTTGGCCGGAGAGTCCTAAGTTCCCCTAACGGGTTGCCATGCATGTCCGATTATGATTACTGGTCGGATATTTAATTAAGTCCAGTTTAGGGTGATCAATCCTTTCATACAAGTCATACAATATGTACCAGAGCAACAAACAGAATCATAGCATCACCCATAATCAAGCATATGCACACATTCTCTATCTAACAAGCACAACCAAGCATAATCTTAAGCCTCCAAAATACAGCATCGTATTAATCCCAACTTACCTCAACTCTTCGCTCACTCACTCGAGGTTCGATTTGCTCAAGCCATCGCCGATCATCTCTATAACACGAATGTGATTTCAGTATTTCATATAATATTATAAGTTCATCTTATCCTATAACGCTTATTGTTAGGTTTTGTTTAAGGTTTAATATGCCTAATTATCTAGGTATTAAGTCTTTTATAATTATATTTACTATTTTTACAAAATTTCACAAGAATCGGGCTGGAATTTGGACTCATCGGTTTAGGTGGCTCCGGCCACTGCGGGCCGTCGTGGCATTGTCGGCCGGCCTGGGCGCTGCTACCACCGTGTGGTGGTGGTGGCCGTCCACTCCCAGCTCCTCGTCTGGTGTGGGTTCCCTTTAAAATCCCTAACTGCACAGTTTTCTTTTCTTTTTTTTTTTTTCTGGATTTTCTCTTGATTTTTTCGGTGTTTTGATTTTTCTCAAATCCTAAACTGACCAAAGGACTTCTGGAATTTTTTCCCCTATTTATAGACAATTGTAGAAATTAATGTGCATTAATTTGATGGGATTTTGCCCCAATTCTATGATTTTTGGCTTTTTGTTTGTCAAATTCTTATTGGTTATTTTTTTTTTCTTGCTGACCACGACCTTATCTTGTTGCAGCTTATCCTCTTCTGATTTTTTTGATTTTTCTATAATTATTTTGTATTTTTTTAATTGTTTGCTTAGTTTTAGGCTAATTTAGGTAATTACGCGTATTTTTATCTACACGTAAATACATGTTGGGTATACGTGAACATTCCTAAATATTATTTTGGTCATTCTAAAATTTTTAGTATACATATAATCTATCTCTAGTAATTTATTAGTTATTTCATTACATTTTTCGTATTTTCGATAATTAATACCTATTATGCTTAAAATTTGAAAATTTTATAGTCTCCTATTTTACTATTTATTTTCTTAAATTTAAGTTTACGGGATCATTTTTACTAATATTTCTCTCAATAGTTTATAATTCGGGTGTGATCGGATCTTTTAGCCGATCGCCCTAAACCTTGGGTTCTAAGTTCAAACCTTGGGTTCTAAGTTCAATCCTACGGTTACTTAGCTGAACTTTGGGGCTTACAATGACTATATAACGTAAGACTAATTTTCCTTTTGACTGCTTTACTTGGATATCACTTTCCTTAGTTTTCGCAAGGAGAACTTAACTGGCAATTAGATGTAGTCATAGTTTAATAGTGTAGTTTAGTTTTTCTTCTTTTTTGGTTTAACATCTTTCTTTTGAGTTTTATTTTAATTTATTTGTATTATATGGAAACTTAGGATTAATTGAGAACAAAAGGAATTCTTGTTGAAGGATCCGGACCAACCCTTTATGTCAATGTAAAACAAATTGAGGAAGTTACAATTCTCTTTGCTTTTCTTTTCCCCTTTTTTTATTTTGTGCTTCAATGATGGTGTACATTGAGGACAATATACAATTTAAGTGTGGGGGGAAGAATTAGGTGATATTGAATCTAAAGAATTAGGTGATATTGAATCTAAAGAATTAGGAGGTATTGATTATATATATATTGAATGAGTATGCTATGATTGAGTATTGATTGGGCGTAATGCATCAGGTAAGTGTATTTGGTAAAGTTAGAGTATAGTTAAAATGAACATAAGTTCGAGTATCGATCCCACATGGAACCATGTGCATAAGAACATATGTTACTAGCAATCTACCTTAAGCTTTCAAATTATCCAACTTCAAAATATAGAAATAATTGTGACTAAGCATGAGCGATGAACAAAGGAAATAATATAAAATAAGAACGAACTAATAAACAAAACTAAAATAAGACAAACATAATTCGATTAAGAGAAATAACATATAATCTTTAGTAAATTGTTATTATTTACTCTCTAGTTCTATGCAACTTTCAATCTCAATTGTTCTTTGGACTACGGTGATGCCTAATCCTATTCCTATGGAATTTGGATTTTGAATTATCCAAACTCACATTTGTAGCCTCTTCCTTATTTAGAGAACCTTTATATTCGAATAGCTTCTAAATAGAGCATTGTAGGATTGCTTTAAGAACTTGGATCTTGTTATCAGGTTGGCTACTCTCAATTAGCCTAATTCGAAGAAATCTAGTACCTAATCTCTTAACTTACTAAGTTTCTTCTAATTATACTTGTTCGTTTAACTGCAGGACTCGTGTCTCTACAACAAACTCATATATCAATTAGCAACCTAGGTAAATACTAATTAACAAAAGTATAATTAGATCATAAAAAAAAAAATCATAGATCGAATAATAAATTGTTGCAATAAGAACTAGATTTTAATAACAATTTACTAAGAATATCAAAGGAAGAACATAAGAAAGGAAGAAGTAAATTGAGGGACCCTTACTACGATTCTAGTTTACAACTCTACCTAAGGAGCATCTATCTAAAAACCTAAGTTAAGGATTTATATATAAAGAGTGGGGTAAGGTTTACAAAGAGAACTTAACAAAAATAAAAGATTCACTCATCATCGGATGTCCACTCCCTAAGTTGCTTATGGCCTAGGTATACCACCGTAGAGTGTAGGCATATACTTGGACTTCGCGCGAAAGCTTTGAATTTGATGAGATTACTTGATAAAGGAAACAAGTGCGGGGACCACAGCCATGGTCTTTAGTCACGGTCTTTACTAGGTTCTTTTCTTTGCTCGATTCTTGTTTGCTTGAATTCGTGATCAATGCTCTTGCTTCAAAAATCTCCAAAAATTGATAAACACTTGAAAGCTCATAAAAGGCTCCTAAAGTCCTTTAAAATGAAAATTAAACCAATTAAGCTTAAAATATCACAACATTGACTAAATTAACATTCAAAATAACATGAAATAAATATAGAAAATATATGCTAAATTCTCGTTATTGAATGCCCCCACACTAAATCTTTTGCTTGTCCTCAAGCAAAACAACAAAAAATCAAAGTCTAGAATTTTTGAAGGATAAGATGATCATAAATAGTTCTAAAAAAAGTGTACCCTCAAATTTACAAAACTTAGCAAAAGTTTTTTCGAATCACCATTTTCTTAACTCCACAATGCATTTAGAACATATGATTACCATTACTTAAGAATTACTGAATTTTAATGATCAATCTAAATGACTTAGAGTTAGCTGCAATACTTACGCAGAAACTAAACTAGAGATTAAAACAAATATAAATCAGTTAAGAAAAAGTTATAAGGATTTCTTTACTTTAATTTGAGAAAAGAGAGATTTTCCTTAATTATTTTAAACTTGAAAACTAGACTAAATGTATATTACATTAGTTCATCCTCCGATTATCCCTTTACTTCTGTCAGTTTTTCATTAGGAGGCTTGTTAATTCAAATCAATTTTTTTATTAAACCTTGATTAGTATTTGGAAAGTATCTTACTCTTTTGATGAACCAAGGCTAATCCTTACTAATTTAGCTTGGTTAATTACTTTAGTAGTTGTCAGCAAGAAGGCACCTCGCTTTTTTGAGGGATTGAAGCTGACCCTTAAAAATTTTAAATTTATTTTCTTTTTGGAATTGGCAGTAAGAAAGAGTCTTGCTACTTTGAGGGATCAAGATAAACCCTTACCAATTTTTTGGCAATTCTTTACTCAATTTAGTTAATCAATTAATACCTCCAATTACTTTGATTTTTTAAGCGACTTCAAAGAATAAATCTCCTTTGTTCATCTAATCTAAAAATTTTTGAAAAAGAGAGATAGATAACTATCCTCTAAAATCAAGTTTAGAAATCAAAATAACTAGTTCTTAACTCATTCATATCTACCTTAATTCTAAGTCTATGTTTAAGCTTTAGTAACGAGGAACTCTAAATCTTAAAAATTTAACTACTCAAATTTAGCAAAGTGTTCTAAATTGATAAAGGATTGGGCAAATTAAAATAATAATAATAATAATAATAATTTATGCTTGCTTATGGGGGTTACAAATTTCTCAAATTTTACAAGAAAAATTCTCAAAAACTTAAGTGTGTATCTAATTTATAACATACGTAATCTAACCTTTCTCCTTATACTTAAGTCGTATAAAGTCCTCAATGTACAAAATGCAATACAAATCAAAATTCAAGTGGATGGAGAAATAATAATAACAAAGGAAAAAGAATTAGGATGGCCCTAGTTTTTGGCATTGATCTGGAGAAATGTAAAGTCTAAAGTTGAGTTCCATCAACTAATTATGCACGCAAAATTTTCTTTACGTTAAAAGTGAACTAACTAAGAAAGGAAAAAGAAGTTGTTAAGCTAAACAAAACAAAATTACTATTGATTTAAGTATCAAAGCATTAGTTCTCTGCAAACTTACAAACCATAAAAATAAAAATAGTTATCTCTAAACTACAATAGAGAATAAGTTAAAAGTACAGTCATCTAAAATAAAAATCAAATTGAGTCTTTTAGAAAAAAATAAAAGTACAAGAAAAGTTCATTCTTCATCTTCATCGTTGTCCTCCTCCTCAATTTCATGCACTCTATTTGACTTCTCATTTGAGTTAGGCTCTACATAAGTGGTAGTGATGGTGGTTGAATCTGTAGATGAGCCATAATTGAGTACTGTCTATGTAGAGCATAGTCTACCTTATGCATTAAAATCTTTTGCTTCTTCAATATTTTTCCCATGAACTTATTTGTTGCTTTATTCATTGAAGAAGATAAGCTTTGTCTTTGTTGTGAAGATGATGAAGTTGTTTCTTAGCTGGCTTAGGTAGAATTCCAAGTGGTGGAGGGATTTACATGGCCTTAATGGCGTGCAATGTCAAATTGTGATGTTCCATGAAGATTTGGGGTAGGGGGGAGGGGGGAGAGGAGTGCATAGTGAGAGAAATGGGATAAGATAAGCGTTTAGAGAGTGAGAGATAATGTGCATGTGAGTATGTATTAGAATGGAGATAAAGTGTTTAACCCATGGTCCTTGCATTTGTAGTAGACCATGGACATAATCCAAGGCCGTGTAGTTCGGCCATGGTCCATGTTGTTTTATTATTATTATTATTTTTTTTGCCTTACTTGGATGGACCATGGGCGTAGTCGTTGTTTATCGACCTTTTTTCCCTAAATTTCCTTGCAATTTTTCTTAAAATTTCTTTTAAAGGGAACATGGTCCATCTTTACAGGTGTAAACCTTAACCATATTCTTCTCCAAGTCTTGGATTCATGTAATTTTGATCCTCTTGACTCAATTTCTGCAATTTTCTTTCAAAAGCTTGAAATTAGAATGAATTGAAATACAAAAATGGATCAAATATCAATTCCATTATATGACAACTTTAGGTTTACTATTGCATCAATAAATCCAGTAATTGTTTTTAGATGAAGTTAAATTGTTCAAGCAGGAGAATACTAACTAATGTTTGAAACTTGATACTTTAATTGACTCACGAGTCATGACAAAATAAATGAAACAACTAACAAAAATAACTGAAATTGAGATAAACTAAACTAAACTTAGGCTGCCTCCCAAGGGGTGTTATTGTTTTACGTCAGTGGCTTAACAATTGAATCCTTCACTTTATGCAATTCCCTAGTTAATATTTGTAGACTTAACTAGTTAAAAAGCATGCTAATAAAGAAAATACCAAAATAATTGCTGGAAAGACTATTATGAGAATGTTAAAATAATTGAAAATTAGGGTTTTTGCTAATATCTAACTAGGTTACTCTTTTGCCCCCCTAGTGATGGCATTAAAAACTTGATTAGGTATAATGCGTAAGGTAAGTGCACTAGGTCAAGTTACAATATAGCTAAAAGGAACATGAGTTTGAGTGTCGATCTTACAGGGAACCATGTATGGGGGGACTTATGTTACTAGCAATCCACCCTTAGCTTTCCAATATTTAACATTGCTATATAGAGATAATTGTGATTAAATAGGAAAGATGAACAAGGGAAATAATCAAACTAAGAACAAAACTAAATAAATAAAACTAAAATAAGATAAACATAATTTCATTAGGAGAAATAACACATGATCCTTAGCAAATTGTTACTATTTACTCTATAAGTCTATGCAACTTTCAATCTCAATTATTCTTTGGATCATGTAGATGCCTAATCCTATTTCTATGGAATTTGGATTTTGAATTGGATAAACTTACATCTTTAGCCTCTTCCTTATTTAGAGACACTCTTTATTTGAATTGATTCTAAATAAAGCGTTGTAGGATCACTTTAAGAACTTAGATCTAGTTATTAGGTTGGTTACCCTTGATTACCCTAATTCGGAGAAATTCAGTACTTAACCTCTTAACGTACTAAATTCTTGCTAATTACACTTGTTCATTCAACTGCAAGACTTGAGTATCTACATCAAACTCATACATCAATTAACAACCTGTGTAAATACTAATTGACGACAATATAATTGATGTAATTAGATAATCAGATAATAAAATCATAGATAGAATAATAAATTGTTACAAGAAGAACTATATTTCAATAATAATTTGCGAAGAATATCAAAAGAAGAACATAAGAAAGGAAGAAGTAAATCGAGAGACTCAAACTGCAATTCTAGTCTATAACTCTACCCAAGGGAGCTCTCTCTAAAAGCATAAGCCTAACGGTCTATACATAGAGAGTGAGGCTAGGTTTATAAAAAGAACTTAACAAAAATAAAGGATTTACTTGCCATAGGATGTCTACGCCTTAGGCACATAGCCATAAAGTATGGGCATGTCCTTGCACTTTGAGTAAAAACTTTGAATTTGATGAGATTGCTCAATGAAGGAAATATGTGCAGTGATGGATTGTCGACCTCCAAACCCCTCACTTGTACCCATCTCTAAGGTCTCAAATCTCTCACTAAGAGGATTATTTTGTCATTAGACTACTGAGGACAAGCTCCTATATGTGGAAGAGTCGTAGGCGAACTCTCTAAAATCCTAGTTTGGATATGCTTTGCTCTATTTGGACCCTTGCCCAATTGCCGACTTGCTAAGTGTTAAGGCCAACTTGCCGAGTGCTAAGTCTTAAGCTACTACACACTAAGCCTTTCTCTTCTAACCTACAGAGATGTTGAGTACCAAGGCTGAAGTCACTATACATCAAGCTTTACTCTCCCAATGTATAGAACTAGAACATCATTCAATCACTTCGGCAACTTCAAGCATAGATTAGCCTTAGCATCATTTCAGCCCATATACATCATTCTAAGATCCCTGATTACGTACCCAGTGATAGGCTACCATCCGTCCCTTGCTTTTTTGACAATTATGCTGTATTCCTTTTTGTCCTTTGTCATATTTATCCTTTTTCATAAATACTAGGAATCTCTTTCTTATATGTAATGTTCCATTATTGTATTATTGCCATAAAGGGCTAATTATAAATCGTCCTTTTTTATTGTAGTCGAAATCATCTTATACTCGATAGATAGTGAATATACTTATTCTTACGACATACCCTTCTTCAAGTACATTTCTTCAACACTCTTATCTAATCTTGCCGAGTAGCTCGAGTTTAGTGGTGAGTGGACCTTAGTATTTAACTTGTGAGTCATATTAGGCGAAGTACTAAGTCGTTTCATGTTTGTTGTTGTGTCATATCCTCCGAGCAGCTTCATGGAAGCTATTATGTTTTTCAACCTTCCATCCCTTCATTCTTTGATATTTCGAAGGACCCACATGGTTGCAGTTTCTACTATAAGTCCTACTGATCAACTCAGATCCTAGGTATATCATATAATCCTGGTATCAGAGCTTAAGGTTGCTACCGAAAGCTTAGCATTGAAGTATTTCTTGTTACTGTGTATGTTTTGTTATATTTTGTTTCTTTAGTAGAAAACAAAGCAAGTTCTTAAGTTATTGTGTGAAATTGTATTATTGAAGTTATGTGTAATCTTTTATCAAGTAGTGGAAATTCCTGAAGTTTATATTGAGAATGTTGAATCTTAGCATTTAAGGAGATATTAATGATGCCAAGAGTGATGCTCATGGTTGCGGTCAAGTTACTTTGTGAACTACTAACAAGTAGGTGCAAGACCTTGTTGCTATTATGGCCAACCGGGCTATCTTTGTATAAGAGGCAGTAGAGACTAGGCCACAAGAGAGACTTGTTGAATAAGGTTGAGAAGATAGGTGGGTGAGCATCGAGCACCCTAAGCTATTAATGTGAACTCAATTCCACCCTGACATGTTGAAAGGGTTGTGAGGAGGAGACATAAGTTATATGAAGTAGAGGAGTATAGGGAAGAAGAGCAGTATAACGGATTTGAAGAGCGTAAACTTAGAGCCGCCAGAGGAGTTGAGCATCTCAAGGTGTAGATTTTGAGTTTTGATGGGTTTGGTAATACTGATGATTACCTAGAATGGGAGGAAAAGATTGAAAAGATATTTGACTTCTATGATTACAAGGACTCTGTTTGTATTCAAGTGGTTATTTTAGAATTTTCTAGGTATGCAGCAATATAGTGGAAGAAATTGTAGAATGCACGCTAGAGAGCTTAATGTGAAATCCAAATGTAGAATGAGATGAAGATAGTTTTGAGAAGTAGGTTTGTTCCAGATCATTGTGAGAAAGACACTTTCTGATGCCTCTAAGAACTTAGATAAGGTAGTTAATCAGTTGATGAGTATGTCCAAGAATTCTAGTAGCTAATGATCCGTTGTGATGTAGATGAGTTAGAAGAGTAAATAATAGTAAGGTTCATTTTTGGACTAAGGTCTGAGATTGGTAATGTAGTAGAGTTATAGAGGCTAAGAAATCTAGATGAGACTATCCAAGTATCTCAAAGGGTCAAAAGGCAGAGAAGAAATTAGCTCAGTTGAGTATTAAACAATTGACTAGTTTTGCCGAGTAGGACTGGTATGTTGAGCCAACCGGGACATAACTGAGTTCAATATAGTTTTGAGGTAGACCGTTAAGGTTAGATGCTGGGCAGACTTAATGATGGTTAAGGAGCCTAAGGTCAAGAAGGACTAAGTTTAGAGCTTAGGATAGAACACTCAAGAAATCAAGTGTTTTAAGTGCCTTGGTTTTAGATATGTAGCTAGTTAGTGCTCGAACCAACGTATCATTACCATCAAGGGAGATAAGCCTCAGTTTGAAGTGGAGAGTGCTAGAGAAGGGGAGGAGGAAGAAGTGGGAATCGACCAATTATTAGAAGAGTTTCAAGAAGACTAAGACGTCATAACCTGACTTGAAATGAGAGACTATTGCTTGGTTTTATGAAGATCTCTTAGTACATTTACTATTGACGAGAATGAACAGAGAGAGAACCTTTCCATACAAACTGTTGAGTGAATGTCAAACTATATGCTTTGATCATCAATGGAGGGAGTTGTACCGATGTCATAGCATAAGGAGTAGTGAAGGCTCTAAAGTTACTAACCTATCCTTATCCTAAACCCTACAAGATTCACTAGTTAAATAAGAAAGGAGGCCTACCTATTGTTAAGCAAGTTAAAGTGCTGATTACTGTTAGTGACAGATATAAGGATAAGGTATTAAGTGATGTCCTACCCAAGTATGCTTCGTATATATTACTAGGCTAACCATGGCTCTTTAATCTAAAGGTACTCTATGATAGATATAAGAGCACATATATGTTTCAAAAGGATAGGAAGAAGGTTATACTAATACCAATGAGCCCAAAGGAATTTCAAGAGTCACAAGAGAGGATTATTAGATCGCTGCAAAGGAAGTCCTTAGTGATTTCCCGAGCCCAATTTTCCAAAGATGTTAGAAGACTGCTAGAGTTGAAGGAAGACGGAGCCTTACTTACCAAAGTGCAAACATTACTTCAAGAGTATATCAACTTGTTTCTTACTGAGTTGTCGAAAGGTTTACCCCTTGTCATAGGGATAGAGCATTGCATTGACCTATAATCTAGATCTATCTTACCTAATTGACTTGCTTATAGGCTCAATTGTGAGTAGGCAGCCGAGTTAAAGAAGCAAGTTAATGAGTTGATTGAGTATAAATATGTTCAAAAGAGAAGGAGCCCCTTTGCTATGCTAGTTGTCTTAGTGTTAAAGAAGGAAGGATCATAGAGAATGTGCATTAATAGTCGAGCAATCAACAGAATTACTATCAAGTACCGATATTCGATCCCACAATTGGATGATATGCTCAATGAGTTGTATGGTGTGCGGGTATTTTTGAAGATCGATCTGAAAAGTGGCTAATACTAGATCAAAATGAGACTTGGAGACGAGTTGAAAACTAATTTAAAAAAAAAAAGGACAGTTTATTGAAGTGGATAGTGATGCTGTTTGGTTTTACAAATGCAGCAAACACCTTCATGCGACTCATAAAACATATTTGAGATCCTTGATTGGTAAATGTGTTGTAATTTATTTTGATAATATTTTAGTCTATAGTGCCGATCTTATCTCTCATGTCAAGCACTTAAGATTTGTTTTTAATATCCTCCATGCTAAGCAATTATTCGGCAATTTAAAGAAGTGCATGTTTTGTCAAAGTGAGGTAGTATTCCTGGTTATGTTGTTTTTGAAGGAGGTATCAAAGTTGATGATAAGAAAGCTTGAGCTATTCTTAAATGGTCGACGTCGACCAGTGTCATCGAAGTTAGGTGTTTTCATGGTCTAGCTTTGTTTTATTAAAGGTTCATTTAGAACTTTAGTTCTATAGCCACTTCACTAACCGAGCTAATCAACAAGAACTTTGAATTCGAATGGTCCGAGAAGGCTTAGAATAGTTTTGATGAGATTAAGTCTAAGTTGATATCTACCCTAGTATGTGCCCTGTTCGACTTTAAGAAAGTTTTTGAACTAGAATGTGATGCATCTGGAGTCAGCATTGAGGCTATTCTCACACAGGAACACCGATTAGTTGCTTATTTCAATGAGAAGCTTAAAGGTGCCACACTATATTACTCGGCATATGATAAGGAGTTCTATGCCCTTGTTCGTGTACTTTAGAATTGATAACACTACCTACTGTTGAGAGAGTTCATTATCTATAAAGACCATGAATCTATCAAGAATCTCAAAGGATAACAAAAACTTTCTTAGTGTCATGCTAAATGGGTTAAGTTCTTGGAAACCTTTTGCTATGTCATCAAGTACAAGAAGGGAAGTGCAAATATTGTAGCCAAAGCCCTTTTTTATTGGCGTGTTCTTGTCACAACATTGTAGGCTAAAATACTTAGGTTTGGTACCTTGCCTAATTAATATGAACATAATTCGTACTTTAGACCCTTAGTGGCTAGATGTAACATTGGAAGAGTAGTGGATGGGTTTTACTTGAGCAAGGATTTCTGTTGAAGGGAAAATAAGTCTATGTGTCAAGTGGTTATGTTAGGGACTTACTTACTTAAGAAGCCCATGTTAGAGGCTTAGCCGGCTATTTTGGTGAGAAGAGAATGGTTAAGTTGCTGAAAGAGTACTTCTATTAGATTAGGATGGTGAAGGATGTGCTCAAAATTCTTAAGCAATGCGAAGTATGCAAACGAGATAAGGGGAGAAAGGAACCATAAGCAGAATATACACCTCTACTTATACTTGTACGATCATAGATTAATCTAAGCATGGATTTCATGCTCAGTTTACCCAAAACACCGTGGAGACATGATTTAATTATGGTGGTGGTTGATTGATTTAGCAAAATGGTCTACTTCATCCCTTGCCACAAAACCAATGACACTTTCTTTGTTGTTAACCTCTTTTTGCAGGAGATTATATGGCTGCATGGAATACTAAAGCACATTATATCTAATCACGATTTGAAGTTCACGAGCTTCTTTTAGAGAACCTATGGAAGAAGCTCAACACTAAGCTCATCTTTAGTACTTCTTGCCATCTACAGATGGACGGCCAGACCGAAGTTGTGAATAGAATAGTAGGCAATCTCCCTTAAGCTACTATTGGGAAGAATCTATATGATTGGGATCTTTGCCTACCCATCATTGAGTTTTCTTACAATCGCTCCATTCATAACTCAACAAGAAGGACGCCTTTTGAGGTCGTCTATGGACTCAACCCAAACTTATTGTTGGATATGATTACCGATTCGACATCCCTAGGAGAAAGTCAAACTTGCCTTTAGTATATAAAGGAGTTTCAAACATTGCATAAAAAGGTTGCTAAACAATTAGCCAAGATGGTGGCCCAACAGAGAGAGCAGGGAAACTAAGGTAGAAGGCGAATTATTTACAACCTAGGGAGCCTTGTCTGGATTCATCTCAACAAGGAATAATTTCCAGGAAGGAGGACGAATAAGCTATTACCTAGGTTAGATGGCCCTTTCAAGATCCTTTGGCACATCAACGACACCACCTATGAGCTAGAATTACTTGATGGATATGGGATGTCTCCCACCTTCGATATTGCTAACATGATACCCTGTGTACTAAGAGAGGAAGAAGAAGACCAAGATTTGAGGGAAAATCTACAACAACCCTGAGGAACTAATAGATTGCCGATCTTCGAACCCCTCAATCAAGCCTGTCTTTAAGACCTCCAATCTCTCACTAGGTGGATTATCTCTCATCAACCTATCGAGGACAAGCTCTTGTGCATGGAAGAGCTATAGGCAAACTCTTTAAATTCCTAGCTCGGATACACTTTGCTTTAGTCAAACCCTTGCTCAATCATCGACTTGCTAAGTGCTAAAGTCGGCCTGTTGAGTGTCGAGTTCGAGTTTACTATACATCGAGCCTTTCTCTTCTAACCTATGGAGCTATTGAGTGCTAAAGCCTTAGTCACTAAGCTTTGAGCTCTACTCTCTTCCTATATAGAACTCTAGCATCATTTAATCGCTTTGGTAGCTTTAAGCATAGATCAGCCCCAGCAGCCCTAGCATCATTTTAGCTTAGATACAATACCCCAAGATCCTTAATTATGTACCTAGTGATAGGCTACCACCTATCCCGTACTTTTCGAACAATTGTACTATATTTTGTTTCATCCTTTGTCTTATCTACCATTTTTCATAAATACTAGGAATCTTTTTCTTACATTGCCTTTTATGTAATTTTCCATTATTATATTGTTGCTCTAAAGGATTTACTATAAATAGTCCTTTTTACTGTAACCGAAATCATCTTATACTTGACATATATTAAATATACTTGTTTTTGCGAGATACCTTTCTTTAAGTACATTTCTTCTATACTTTTATCTAATTTTGCTGAGTAGCTCTAGTTTAATGGCAAGTGGACCTTAGTATTTTACTCGTGAGTCATATTAGGTGAAGTAATGAGTCATGTTGTGTTTGTTGGTGCATCATATCCTCTAAGCAGCTTCACAGAAGCTACGACCATGGTCCTTAAACAAATTATGTGGGGACTATGGTCGTAGTCTTTACTAAGCTTCATTTCTTGGCTTAATTCTCATTCGCTTCAATTTGTGATCAATGCTCTTGCTTCAAAATACTCTAAAAATTGATTAAAACATTCAAAAAGCTCATAAAAGGCTCCTGAAGTCCTTGAAAATGAAAATTAAACTAATTAAGCTCAAAATATCATAAAATGGACTAAATTAACATTCAAAATGACATAAAATAAGTATAGAAAATATATGATAAATTCTTGTTATCAAATTTCCTTACACTTAAGCTTTTAAAATTTTATTGAAAACTAGCTCCAAAAATTTACATGCCATTATATTTAAGAAACCAATTTTTTTTTCCCGAAATTGCCCATGATCTTGTTATGACCTTAGTTCACTTTACTAGAGTTGAGTAGTTAAATCCCTATTATCCAAAGTTCCTTGCTACTTAAGCTTAGATTGAGACCCGAGATTGAGATAGATATTGACAGGATAAGGGCTACTTATTTGTATTTGCAAGCATGATTTGAGAGGATAGTTATCTATTTTTAAGTTTTCTTAAAAATTTTTCAAATTGAATGAACAAATAAGATTTGTCTTTTGAAAGTCTCTTGAAAAATAAAAAATAGTTGGAGGAAAATAAATAAATAATAAAGCAAAGTGAATGAGAAAAGAAGCATTCAAAGTTGAGCCTAAAAGTGAATAAAAATGTTGAAGAGTCTTATTGTAGGCTTTGTTGACTTAAATAATTAAGTTTGTGGGATACCTCCTACGTGTAGAATAACGCCTATCAACTTGGGTGAAGAGCTTGGGATTGTTAGCCGAAAGCTTGCTACAGGAGTCAAGAGAAAAGTCTATATGAAGGCTAGAACTTGCATAAAAGTGAAAAGATCCAAATTAGATGAAATTTGTGTATGGTTCAAAGGGGAGTTTTAATGTCTAGTAACCTAAACTCATTTGGCCTAGGACTTACAAAACAAGTGAAATTGCTCCATTTCAATTGAAATCTATAATGAAAAGAAAATCCTCCAATGAAAAATTGAAAGAAGTGGGAGACAATCAAAGGATGAGTTGATGTAACATACATCAAATTTGAGTTTTTGTGATCAAAATAAAAGTAAAGAAGATCTCTATCCTCTTGAGTTATAATGGTAAAATGCTTATAACTGTTTTTTAGTTTATTGATGTTTGTTTTGATCTTTAATTTCGTTTTTGTTTAAGTGATAACGCTAGCTTATCTAGATTGATTTTTAAAATCTAGTAAGTTCTTAATGTTAATATTCTAAGTGCTCTAATGGCATTATGTAATGAAAGAAGAAAGGGTAATTATGAAGGAAGTGGTCAAAGTCTTGAATCAAGGACTTTGTTAATTTTTTAAGTTATGGGAAGAGTTGATTACTTTTTCTATAAGATGATCTTTAACTCTTATTTATTATTTTCCTCGAGGATAAGCAAAAACTTAAGTGTGGGAGAATTTGGTAACACTCATTTAGCATATATACTTTGGGAAGGAGCTTTTATTTATTATTTTTGTTATTTCTATATAATTTGGAGCTTATTTATTAGTTATCTCTTTTGTAAGTCTTTGAAGAGTTTTTGATGAATTTTCGAAGAACTTGGCAAAGATTTAGAGCTTTGATGGGGGATGCATTGACTAAGCTATTCCAAGATTATGTGTTGAGATCATGGTTGTGAGTCTAATTGTAATCCTCTTGTTAAAGGATTTCACAAATTTTGAGAAGAATCAAGTGTAAAGGAGAATCATGTTTAGAAATCATGGTCGTGATCCCATGGCGTGATTAGGCTATTAAAGAGAAAATCTCTTGTTTTTGGAAAGTTTCTTTATTGTCATAGGTTATAGTTCTATAAATAAGAGCTTAGACTTAGTTGTTACTGAGATCCCCTTAAAGAATTGTGTAAGGTAAAGTAATAGCAAGAGTTTCTTCTTCTTCTTCTTTTTTTCTCTTCTCTTTCCTTTCATGAATGATTTCATATCTTGATTTAATTGTTGTTGGTGAATCTTTATTGAACCTTAGTTTCTATGTGACAATTATTTGTTATTCAGTGTATGATATTACCTTTGAGATTTAATTACATTGTGCTTATTGTCTTTAATTCAATATTGCCATCTATTAAATTAATGTGCAAGCCTATTGTAAAGTTACGATATCCCATGGTAGATGGATTGATGTAACTAGAAATAATTTAATAGACTAAAATGGTTAGCTATTTAATTTCTCTAGACTAAGGTAACCTAGAAGCAAAATTCAAGACCTTAAATGTGATTTTGAGATATTTTATTGCAGAAGTGATTTGGATAGAGTATATTCATGGTTAGGGGTTAACTAAGAGAAGCAAGTTCCGCTAATTCATATTAAGAATTCCTATGGTCCAATGAGTATTTGATCTTTGAAAGTTACATAGAACTCAGTAGTAAATAATAGATCTACTAAGGATTATGTCTTTTCTAATTTAGTTAAGCTTCATGTTTATTTCATTGTTCTTGTTTTCTTTATTCATTCTTACTGGTTCTTTACATCTTAATTAGGGTTTTATTTATTTTATTCATCTATTCTTAATTGCTAAGTTAGATAATAAGAAATTTAAGGATTAAAAGTGTGCAAGTGGGTTAAATTGGCTAACCAAGCCCAGCCCACTTTGGACTACAAGTTAAATAAGTCAGGTTCATTTAGTTTTCTTTTTAAACAAATAAAAAAACTGATGCACTTTAACCTACAGGTTAAATGGGCCGGGCTCATTTGGCTTACTTTTTAAATGGCAAAAAAAGCTTAGCCTAAACCCATTTAAAAATTAGATTAAATGGGCTGGCTCACAAGCTAAAACCCATTTGAATACTTATAGGGAGGACTACTAATAATCAAGGTTTTCCCTAATGTCATAGTTCCTTGTGAGATTTGATAACTTGGACTCATAATCTATTTTATACTATGACTTGACTAGGTGAACTTGCCTATGCTCCCATCACTCATTTACTGAGTAGTAATATCCAACCCTTGACTAACTTATTGCCTTTTGCCTAGTCAGGTTTCGATATGCTCGACACCTTTCTAAAGGTGATTGGCTAAAGGTAGTACATTTGTTGTCATGGATTATTTTATCAAGTGGATCGAGGTGGAAGCTAATTTAAAGATCACGATGAGAAGCATAAAATCTTTCATCGTCAACTCTATCTAACCAAGCTCAACAAGGCAAGCATGTGTGATCACGAACAATGGGCCTTAGTTTGATAACTAGAAGTTCTAAGACTTCTGTGAGAAGTACCACATAAACATCTACTACATCTTGATGGCACACATGTAGGTCAATGTATAAGTTGAAGTGGCTTACAAGACCATACTTGAGAGCTTAAAGAAAAGAGTTAATAAAGTTAATGGCAAATGGGTCGACAAACTCCTCCATATCCTTTGGGAATATCAAACTAACCATAGGACAACAACAGGGGAGATGCCCTTCCGACTTGCCTTTAGGTAAAATCAAACTCCCCAAGTTTTAGACTTGAGACTTAGATACCATGGTTAACTGAATTGGCATCTAGGTAGACCTTGATACTACCAAGGAAGTTTGGGACCTCTAAGCAAGAGAGTGGCCACATATCAGCATCGATTGGCTCAGTATTATGACAAGAAGGTTTGGCACTAAGTGTTTAAGCCTAACAATCTAGTATTGCGAAAGTTTGAAGTTGTTGGAGCCACGAAAGGCCAGCGCAAGTTTGTGATAGATTGGGAAGACGTAATGAGGATAAAGGAAGACTTGGGGAAAGATTAGAGAGGCTAGATGGTTGGTTCGTGCTTCTCACTTCCACTAATGTTATACACAAATGAAAATTTGCCCCCTTTTAAAACAATGGAATTACTATACTATCAATTAACTAGCTTGCAAATAAAACAATTGCATTTTAGTGGAAACTATGAATATCAACAAGCGTACTAATTTATTGATAGTACAGGGAGAGTAGCTAAGGTCTATTTTGCGATGAAGAAAAGAATAGAGTTTTGAAAGATAGTTAACTACTAGACTCTAATAATTCTACTCTAATCTAAGCAAGCTAATTCAATAATTTCAAAGGTAAGCATACAAATTATATAACATAAAAAAAGATGACAACGGAATTAAGCGTGGATTTTAGCAAATTTCTTAGTATCAGGATGTGGATTTCTTTACAACTAAAAAATAATATATATATATAAGTAGTAAACAAATAATCATTTGAGATCATTGTGGGCCTGTAGCTATGCTATTAGAGTATTCATGAATGTGTAAACATGGGTTTTACTCATACTAATCCCACTTTCATTTCATATATTATATTATGTAACAGGAGCATTATATTACTAATCTCTCATCTACACTATCATCTAGTTATTTAAGCCTTATCACTATTTAAATAACCATGTTAGAATAAGTACAAGGATTGAAGCCCTAGTTCTCACGAATTATCCATCTAAATTAGGAATCTTAGGTTTTACTCAAGGTTTTCGAATCCTATTACGGTATCTAGACCCTATTATGATAATAAGGGGGGAGGTCCAATGTGTAGGAATCACTATTTAGCTCAAAATTAACCCAACACTAAAGTTATATCTAATTGTTCCATATAACTAAATAAAATTCCAATTTTACACTATCACAATACAAAGATGCCAATAGCTACAACTACTTCATCATGTTTATAAAAGCTAGTCAACATATTCATGAAGATAAATATATAACACACAATTCAAGTGAATATGAAAATAAATATTACATTAAACATGAAAAATATAAAGAAAACATTACAAAACCTAGCTCCACAACTTCAATCATGGAGTTCGTCAAAATTTCTTTCACATTCTCCACAAATTCAATGGAAATCCACTCATAATCCTTTAGAATTGTTAAAATCCATAAGAAACTTATGCTACTAACATGAAATTATAAGAAAAAGAGATGGAAATGATAAAACTATGCTAAGACTAGCTTAAGATAACCTAAGGGAAATGTTAATGGCAGAATTAAACCTTAAACCCTATAAAACTCTATAAAATTTGCATGGCAAATGAAGGAGACAAACTTTTATATCATGGGACCTATTGGCAAGCCACTAAGCAAAGGAACCTGTAGGATGATAGACACATGTCAGTCATTGGTCCTCTTGCCTTAAAATGAAACGGTATGTTTCGATCCCTAAGTTCAATATACCAGCGGGATGGTAAGTAAGGGATACCATCAGGCCAATATAATCCTTTCCTTTCGATACTTGTGAAGTTTCTATTTTGGATACCAACAACTCCATTGGCTTGATGGTAGCTCAAGCTAGTTCTTTAAGTCTTCTACCATTAGGACAGTAAGATGGAACAACCATACTTACTGTCTTGCCTGTATAGTCCACTATTTTTAGCACTTGCTTTGGTTTTGTATTAGATACTGTCTTGACGGTAGATTGAACAGTGATCCTGCTTGTAAGCCTTCCTTCATGCTTTCTTCTTTTCCTTCCTTTTCGCTTCTTAAGTGAGGCTTACCATTATGTGGTAGCCTTCGGACCAACAAGAACGAACACTACAAACTTAAATTCTTTAACTATACATAACTTTTGAGTACTAAAGAACAAAAATATGATTTACACTTATGTTGAGTAAATATATGTGATTTTGATGAAAATTAGTACAATTTGGTTCATGTTTTGTTATATTACATATAATCGTTAGAGAAATCCTTCAAATAAGTATGCGGTTTCACATACTTATTAGTGACTCCAGCTTTACGACTTACTTATCCTCAAGCAAGCTTAAACCACTTGTAGATCAATGGGAAAAAAGGTGGATTCTCTATTCTTTCGTTGTTAAGTCTATCCCCTGGTTTACATACACTGAGTTGTGCAATTTTCAAATTAGCCCTTAACAAACAATCTTTAGTTCATGAGTGTTTAGGTAAATGGGTGTGCTTGATTACATATCTAAGAGAATTAATTGATTAATCTATGGTTTATAAAGTTAAGCTTTTTATTTAACTCAAGATTAGATAACTTAAGATAAAGTAAGTTGTTACAAAGAGAAAAACCCTTACAATTTATAGATTGATCAATGTATATATGGCCCTAATTCTTCCCTTAAGCCAACCATAATTTAGAAAATCATAAAATTGAATTGATCTTTCCTCAGATCTCCCAAAATTTTCAACTTTTTACTTGTGACCACTTTTTACTCATGCATCTCATATTGTTTGTTTAACGGAGCTCTTTATTCCTCACTTTTTTTTTTCCGTAAGTACATACTAGGGGCTCATTAACCCATTGTAGAATTTATCATTTTAGAAGATGTACCCGAGCTCTCTTTTTCTCATTTTTTTTTCTCATTTTTGTTTTCTTTTTCCTTTCTGTTTTCTTTTTAGATGGGTTAAGCCCTAACTTTTGAATTTTGGCTAATTTTCATTCTATTTTTTATTGAGAGATTTTTTTCAAAACCAAAAAATTTTTGGCATTTTCTCTAACATTATACTTATCTACTTAGAAATTCAAAGAACATGATATATGGAAATCAATTTTCTAAAAAGCAAATGCCTAACTTAAGCTCATGGCATCATCTTATTCTAAACTTATGAATCTAGAATTAAATATAAAGGGCAATAATCTAACCCCAAAGATTTGGCCTATTAATTCTAAAGTAATGTAAAAAGTTCACTCCGTTTGATCCTTATTCATGGACATGATTAGAACAAAAATTTCTTGCTTCTTTTAAACATAGTTTAGAAATTCCAAGAAAATTGGATGGACGTAGTAACCATATACTTAGCACAAATGTAATCTATTTTAGCACAAAAATTGCAAACACGGCTTTAATCTACTTCATACATTCCCTATCCAACTTTAAATTCTTTTTTCATTTTAGTTTATTGTCAATTATAATTTAAAGAGATAAGGTTAGAATAAGACTGTCTTGGGGATTAAGTTGCGTTACTGTGTCACATTTCCTTTTTATTCTTTAGGTCATCCTGGAACTAACCTCAAGCCTCTTTAAATATCTATACAAGAACAGAAATTGCCTTAAAGTATCTTATTTTTCCATTTTCCTGAAAACATAAAACAAAACTAGAAAAACTTAAAGGAAAGTACATGAAAACTAAATAAAACTCGATAGGTTGCCTCGTACCAATGCTTGGATTTTAAGTCCCTCAACTGAACCCTTCTTCATAGTTATCATGGTGGATGGAAATTAGGATACTTCTTAGCTTATTCCTATGTATCTTAGTCTTCAGCTTAGCTAAAAATCTAATAGGAAGGATCCTTCTATTCCCTAGCAAATTCATTCTTCAGGCCTTCGAAATCATCATTGATTTCTTCTTCACTCCTTTTCTCCCTAGAATTTCTTGTGATTATCTTAATTTTGTATGGCCTACATCTCAAAACCATCATTTTGCCTTAGACATCAATCAATGCTCTAGCTGTTGCCAAGAAGGATTAACCTAGGATGAGTGGTTATGATCCATTATTCATCTTTATCACAATAAATTTGTTAGGTAGCTAAAACAACTAACTTCTATAGCAAGATCCATGAGGAGTCCCAATGGTTTCTTTGTTAACTTATTAGCAAAGAACATAACAAATTTCACCTTTATGAGGAATACTTCCAGTTCAAGTTCTCTAAACATGATATTGTCAAAAGCTCTTAAGTTCTAATAACCCTACGAGAAGTATTTCTCAAGAATAACATGAGGAATGGTAAATTGGCTTGGATGTCCTCTTTTTGAGGGCATATACAAATACTTTCTTATGCACAACATCTTTGTAGACTCTTTAATCTCTTCTATTTCAAGTTTAAGTGGAGGGACGGAATCTTCACTTTCTTCTTTCTTAGTTAGTTCAATCTTTACTCGCTTACTTGCTTGAATCACTTAAATCATTTTCTCTTGATTCTCCTTTTGGATCATTCTCTTTTATCACCTAACTTTGAGTAGGAGGGGGATCATCAACTTCCATGTATTGGCTATCTTTTGAGGGATCTTCCTCTCCATTCAACATCTTGACCTATTTTTCTTCTACCATCTTCTCAAATTCCTCTTCTGTTATCAACTTTTCCAATTCTTTACTATCAACTTCTTCTTCTATGCTCCCTTTTAAAATAAGGATCTCTAATTCTTCCTCTTCTGATATATTCTCTTCAATTATCTCAAATTCCTCACCTACTCCTTCATCAGAGTGTTCAATATCTAAATGATTACTCTTGTGGTCATTACAATTACTCTCAACCACATTTGCACCTTTTGACTTTCAACTAGATGTACCAGCTCGTGTGTTTATAGGTGCTCCAATCATTACTTGTTCTCTTGGATTATTTTTAGTATTGTTCGGTAGTGTACCTTACAATCTAGCACCTAGCATTTTAGAATTATTCTCCTTTTCTCTTTGTGATTGAAAATTTTGCTGGGGTCTTTACTGTAGTACTTATAGAGGGGGAAAGTTCTTATCATTAAGTTGATTGTTCCCATATTTGGAATTAGGATGCTGGTTCTACCCTTGGGTAAAATTGTTTAGACATGCGTTCTAGTTGTTTGGTCCTTGATGGGGTGTATACTGTGCTATTAGGCAAGTGTACCTATTAAGTAATAGTATAGAGGACTACAAGAATCTAGAGTTGTCAATCCCACAATGACTTAACACTTACTCGCCCGTTCTAATTACTCTAACTAATCATGAGTTGCAATATTAATGATAAATCGAAGGAAAATAGAGAAATAGAAACTAATAAAAGATTAACTAAGCATGCAATAATAATAAAATAAAACTAAATTACCATAAACTAGGATATCTAGACTCTAATCACCATGAGTATAACATATAAAAGCTTAGGGTTTTTAATGAATTCAAATGTTAATCTAATAGGAATTGATTCTCTATTAAATTCTAATTCTAATTATATCTTACTTGAATCACTTCTTAAATAAGACTCCTTAGAATAACATTAAGAATAGGAATTTCGTATGCAAACAAAAAATAATTTTCAATTCCAGAAGAAACCTATAATTTATCTCTAAGCTTAGAGCAAATCCCTTTAATTATGGTAGATCTATTATTCAAGAAAATAATACAATAGATGAGTGTAATTTTACACTCATTAGTCCTCTCTGTTGAAAGTTGTTCATAAAACTGACTTCCTCAATGCCTTGATCTTGTCTATGGCAATACTAGTAGTGATTGTACTTATCATGATCAACACTTCCATATTTCTTGCATGCCATGTTTTGACTCAAACTTGCCCTGGCATTAAACATCTTCTTTAATTTTTTAGAGAAGGTGGCAATTTGTGAAGTTATCACATTGACCTTATATTCTTTTTTCTATGCTTGCTACCCTTTTGGCATTTATTCTCTTAGCATGCCATCAGAAGGAGTTGGAAGCCATCTCTTCCATCAATTCATATGCTTCCTCAAGACTCTTTCTCAAAAATTTACCTCTAGATGCAGCATTGATCATATATTGCAAACTTCCTAATAGACCATTACAAAAGGTTTGAACTCATAATCAAATTGGTAATCCACGATGTGGACATCTTCTAAATATTTCCTTAAACAATTCCTAAGCTTCATATAAAGACTCTCCATTACGTCAATAGAATATTGCGATGTCATTCCTCATCTTCATTATTTTATATGAACGAAAAAATCTTGAAAAAAATTTCTAACCTAATTGCTCCTAAGTAGTGATAGAATGAGATGGTAGAGAGTACAACTGGCTTCAATCTTTATCTCTTGAGGAGAATGGAAATAGCCTTAATCGAATAGCATCCTCTAAAACACCATTACTTTTCAAGGTTGTGCACAACTGGAGAAAGCTTTGTAAGTGTTCTTTTGAGTCTTCTAAAACACTTCCACCAAACCGATTCATTTGTACCATTTGTATCAATATGGATTTAGACTAAAATTCTTGGCTTGGATAGTAGTGCATGCTACTACTGTTGCAAAACCATCTACAGTTGGTATAGTGTACTCTCTTAAGGCTTTATGATTTTCGTTATTGTTTCCATTCACATTTACATTGTTTAGTCCATTACCATTAAGCCCTTGCAAGTTTACCTCATTTCCTTTTCGATCTAACCCATTCAAACTATTTTGATGATTGTTTCCTTGATTTAAATCTTCCATCTCAACAAATCTTCTTTCTCTTAATGTTAAAAATCAATTTTATTCCACACTAAAGTATATGCTGCATAAATAATGGAAAATAGTTTGTTTCTACTGATTGTTGAGCTTCATTTGACAAACTTGATATGGTGCATTGGAGGAGTGTTATTTATATTCGTCAACAGAATGGAGTGATTGAGCATAAATACAAACATCTATTGGATACTGATATCAGGCCAAGTGTACCTATCAGTTTTAATATAGCGGATGTGAGTTCAAGTCGATCCTTCAAGACTTCGAGTACTAATATTAACCTTAGCTTTATTATCTAATTGGAAAATTGTGATGGGTTGAGTGAATTAAAAATACTAAAATTGGCAAACTAACCTAATTATGAGACTTGATTAAGCAATTTAGAAAGTGATAAAACTAAGAACGACTTCAAGAAAGTAATAACGTATTTAGGAATTATTTCCCCTAGTATTTAACATGTGACCGCTTAAAATATATTCAATTCAATTTCTATTATTCTTGACCGGAGGGATTCACAATTAAAGTTAATACCTTTCTCAAGCATATTAACCTTAATCCTAAATTATTTACCGGAATTTCTTCACTTAGTAATATAATTTAGAATTGCATTAATGTATAATGAATTCCTACACAAACAAACAACTTTCCGGAAGAAACATGGATCTTATCTCTAAGTATACATGTAATTCCCTCCAATTATGTCAAGATCTCATTACACATGTGATTTTTCAATCATCATGCATAATATCATAGATTGATACTCTAGAAATATCAATTAACAATTAAATAACATAATTGAATCAAGAAAAGATAGAAACTTTATTGAAAATTATAAATCAATCTAATAGTCACATGAAACCCTAGATTCCATAATCCTAAATACACGAATCTTAAGCTATCATAATAAAACTAAAAACGAATTCCAACAAAACCAATAAATAAAACATGAAAAACCCCTTTTGTTGATGATCAATCTCTTCAATCTTGAAGTTAGGTGTTGCTTTCGCCTTTTTCTTCTCCTTCTCCTCAAGTTTCTTCTATTTTTAATGTCCAATCATCCATGTGAAGCCCTAGTATGTCCTTTTATAATGAATTGAAAGGTTTCCATTTTCGTCACCAGACACGACTTGGGATACAATCGTGTCCCCAGGTCCTGTAACTTTCTGACCTCACCATATTTTCCTGGATGGACATAGCTTGGGGATATAACTGTGTCCCAAACTGTGCAACTTCAAAACTTCATAACTTATTCATTTGAACTCCGAATTGAGTGAAACTTGATTCCTTTTCTTCGTTTTCGATCCAAGAACGCGTTCAAACCTTGAAATCAAAATTTTACTCAATTAAGTATCAATTTCTTTTAAAAAATACCAAATATGTAAGGGAAATACTATAAAATCACCATGTGAAATGTATTTAAAATAAGAGTTATCAGATACAGCTAAAGCTCTCAAAATACATTCAAATTTACCTAAAAAAGTTTTAGGAAGAAGGCAATTTAGCATATAAATCCCTCATTAAATTGCATACCTCCTAAAACCTTCATTGGAAATTCCCTTATCAAATTCTTTACAATAAAGATCCTTCATATTCTCATCCATGCATTATAGGGTACTTGTGCTATGCATTTGCTACTCTACATTTAAGAGATAAATTTGATACTAGAGGTAGAAGATATATATTTTTAAGATACCTTTATGATTAAAACACATATAAACTTTGGATTCTTATCAAATGTTTGTTAGCTATGATGTCATCTTTCTTGAGGATATATTTTCTTTTAAGGATAATCCTTAATCTTTAACATTAAGTTTGCACTTGCTTCCTAGTATAGCAAATTGTAACCTTAAGCATTCTCTTGTTCGACATAAATAAACTTCATCTCAACCTTCTAGTTTTTTGATTCACTAAACTTAACTCTACTTTTTATTATAAAAGCGTATTTTTATTGGTAAGTGTACTAGGTCACTTATGTAGTAATAAAACTGTTGAGAACTAAGTTGAACCCATAAGAAATGCCTATTAACTTTTAATAGTATTAGTGTCGTCTAAATCCTGGTGAATAAAATAAAAAATTTATTAAATAATTAAATTTTAAAAACTAATCTAACAAAACAAATTAACTAAAATATTTAACATCTACAAAGGATTCAATTGTAACCAGATAATTAGAAAATTAGTTAATGTTAATATAGTCTTTAATAGGTTTAGTTTTAAAACAATTAAGCTCTAGCTGAAATTCATTCTTGTAAAGTAAATAAATACCTAAGATTAACCAATTTATCCTCTTTATTACTAGATAAGTGAAAACTAAATTAATCTTTTGCTGTTCCTAAACCTTAATTGAATTAAAGAGAATATCGCTATGTCCTTCTTTAATCCAAATTATCTAGTTCACAATAATCAATTGTTAAAAATCTCGCAACTTGATCATAATTAACGCATATTCCAACAAAGTCGCAATATATGTTTTAGCGATTAGGGAATTAAATATTTTAACAAAAGAAATCTATTAACTGAAAATCTAACAATCCAATTAACAATATCAATAAAGCATACACGAGAAATAATAGGGATAATAATATCCAAATCAAGAATATATTAAAAAGAATGAAAACAACCTCTAAGAAGTTCCAATCTCTAATTCACGATCGAATATTGCTTCCTATTATTCTCGATGTTTAATTCCGAAAACTCCTCTTAAAGTTGTTCTTAAAACCTGTTTCTATTTAAATGAAAGGAATAAAAAGAAATCATGATGATGAAGGGTTTTTTCTAATTGTGTTTACAAGGCATTTCATAGAAGTACAAGTGTAAGGAAACTTCTAGGCTTCAAATCTTTCAAAAAATGAGAAGATTTATAAGGTATAGCATGTTCGTGCATTAGATCATGGTTGTGATCTTTCTCTACTTAAAAAATCGCAAAATAATTGAAATAGAAAGTCTACACCCAAGAACACGGCTATGTCCTTACACGTGGTCTTCTTGATGGTCTTGCACTTCTCACTTCCAGTAATATCACATACAAATATAAAATTTGCCCATTTCTAAACTAGTGGAATACTATAGTACCAATTGACTCACTTATAAATAAAATAGTTGAATTTTAGCAAAAACCACAAATGTTGACAAGCATACCCATCCATTGATAGTAGAAGGAGAGTAAATATGGTTGTATTTTACAGTAAAGGAAAGTATAGACTTTAGAAAAATAACTAAGTACTAGACTTTAATATTTTGACTCTAATCTAGGCAACCAATTCAGCAATTTCAATGGAAAGAACATGCAAGATTTCTAAAATAGAAGGAAAAACTATAATGGAATTAAGCATAGATTTTAGAAAATTTCTCGGTATTATGATGTGTATTTCTCTACAAAAAGATATATGAGTAGCAAGAAAGTTATCATTTGAGATTATTATAGTCATACTATTAAAGTATTTATGATAGTCTAAACATGATTTTTACTCACACTTACATAAGTTATCCCACTTTTGTTTCATAAATTCTATCACGTAGTAGGAGCATTGTATTACCTATCTTTCATCTACATTGTTAGCTAATTATTTAAGTCTCGTTACTACTTAAATAACCGTATAAAAATTGGTTTCTCATCTTAATCGTTTTTAGCTCGGCGTGAGTAGAAGGATTTGAGCCATAATTCTTAACAATTACCCATCCAAATGAGGAATCTAAGATTTTACTCAAGGTTTTCTAATCCTGTTATGGTATCTTGATCCTATTAGAATAACATGGAGGGAGGGATAATGCAGTTATACCTAATTGTTCCATACAACTAAGTAAAATTTCAAGTTTATATTATCATAATACAAGAAAATTAATAGCCACAACTACTTATCATGTTCATGTACTACCCAGGAACATTGCAAGCACTATTCATCACATTCATAGAGGATAAGCATTCAAAACATAGTACACATTATACACATGAATATGAAAATAAATATTGCATTAAACATGAAAAATATAGAAATAACATTACAAAATTGAGCTCCTCAACCTCAACAATAGAGTTTCTCAAGATTTTTCCACAAATCTCCATAGATGTAATGGAAATCAACAAATTTAAATCTTGAAAAGAGCTAAAATCCACTGAAAGTCTACGCTACAAGCATTAAAATACAAGAAAACACCATAGAAATCATAAAACTACCCTAGAATTAACCTAAACTAACCTATGGAAGAAGAGAGTAGCGGAATAAAAATCTTAAACCTTAAAATTTCTCCCACCAACTTTGTTGCGAAATGAAGGAGTTTTTATATTATGCTATTACCGTCATGACGATAGGTTACTACTGTTAAGCCAGTAGACATATGTCGTTCATTGCTCCTCTTCCTTTAAATGAAACGGTATGTTTAACTTTAAGTGTTTAGTATATCACCATGATGGTAACTGGAACTACCGTCAAGGCGGTATACTCCAATCTTTGTGATAATAAAAAAATTTTCCGTTTCGGATGCCAGTAGGTACTCTAACTTAACAGTTGCTTAAGTTTATTCTCCAAGTCTTCTATTGGCATGACGATAACTAGCACTATCATTAAGCCGATGTAGTCCAATATTTTAGCCACTTGATTCCTTTCTATTTTAGACGCCAGCTTAATGGTGCCTTAGATTACTGTCAAGCTGGTATTGCTAACTTCATTTCTTCATCTTTTCCTTTCTTTTGGCTTTTTGAACGGGGGCTACCATCACATGGTAGCCTTGGGACTTGCAATAAAAGCACAAAGAGCTTAAATTCTTCAAATAAACATAATTTTTTAGCACTAAAACACAAAAATATGAACTACACTTGTGTTAAGAGATCATATGTGATTTTAATGAAAATTTATACTCTTTAGCATGAAAATCTATTAAATTACATATGATTATTAGAGAATCTCTTAGATAAGTGTGTGATTTCACACACTTATTAATACCCCCAACTTTAGAACTTACTTGTCCTCAAGCAAGCTTAAATCGCTTGTGGATCAATGGGTAAAAGATGTATTCTCTAATCTTTAGTTGTCAAGTCTATCCTCTAGTTTGCATACATTTAGTTGTGCATTTTTCAAATTAGCCTTAACAAGCAATTAATGGTTGATGAACGTTAAGGTAAATGGTTGAATGCATCTAATTACATATCCTAAAGAATTGATTAATTAACCTATGGGTTATAAAGCTAGGCCTTTTATTTAACTTAAGATTGGATAACTTGAGATCAAGTAAGTTGTCACGAAGGAAGAGAAAGCCCCTTACATTTTAGAGATTAATCAATGTGTATACAGCGTTAATCCTTCCCTTAATCTAAACATAATTTAGAAAAAAAATGATACAATTGACTTGTTCTATGCTTGAATATCTAAAAAATTTTCAATTTTTTACTTATGGCTAATTTTCACTCATGTATTTAGAACTTTTATTCAAGGGAGCTCTTTATTACTTACCTTTTCCCTAAGTAAACATTACGGACTCAGGAACCCATTCTAGAAAATGCGCCAAGCACTTATTGGGCGCCTCAAATGTCCATACGTGCTCTCTTTTTCTTTTTCTTTCTATTTTCTTTTTAGTTTGGTTTACCCCTCTGAATTTTGGCCAATTTTCATTCTATTTTTCTTTTAGGAAATCTTATTCTAGAAGAAAACAATTTTAGTATTTTCTCTAACATTATACATAACTACTTGGAAATTCAAAGAGCACGATACATGAAAATCAATTTTCTAATAAGTAAATGCCTAGCTTTAACTAGTGGCACTATCTTATTCTAAGCTCATGAATCTAAAACTAAATACAAATGATGACAATCTAATCTCAAGATTTGGTTCATTAATTCGAAAGTGATGTAAAAAGTTCACTCCACTCAATCCTTATTCATGACATGATAAAAACAAAAATTCCTTACTTTTGTTTAGCACAACTCAACGATTTCAAGAAAATAAGATAGACTTAGCAACCAGATACTTAGTACCAATGTAATCTTAATTCAGCTTAAAAATTTTAAACTCGGCTTCAGTCCACTTCACATATTCCTTAGCCTTAACTTTAAATTCTTTTGTCATTTCAGCTCATCATCAATTACAAATTAAAGATAGAATTAGAATAGGACTACCTTGGGGATTAAGCTGAGTTGCTTTGTCTTGTTTTCTTTTCATTCTTTAGGCCTTCTTAGAGCTAGCCTTAAGCTTCTTTTAATATTTGCACAAGAATAAAAATCATCTCAAATTATCTTATTTGGCCATTTTCTTTAAACTTAAAGGAAAGTGCATGAAGGTTAACAAAACTTCGATGTGTTAGCTTCTACCCAATGCTTAGATTTTAAGTCCCTTAGCTAGACTAATAACTTCTCTACTAAGATCTAATGGGAATATGTCCCATTTACACATCTCTACAACCAACAAGGAAAGATTTCTTCTCTTCCTCACTCCATTTCTCTTCATTTTAGCTCCCTTAAGTTTAATAAAAATAGGTTTTTGGTATGGAGAAAATATATAAATAGGTGCCGGCTCGAACTCTACAATATGCTTGTAAGCTCTTGGTACTTTAACTTTGGCTCAATCTCTCCAAACTAGTTGGTTGGGTCAACAACTTGAGAGGGATTCTTATCTTCAATCACCTAGTTTATCCCATCCACTCTAGTCTCCTTATCTTCTTCTACCTCGATGACTAAACAGGAGTTCTCATCTTTAATTACCCATTCCTTGGTAATGACACCAAAAACTTGATCTTATGCTTCTTGATGTGTCTTGGAGCTTAGTTATCACAAGAGCTTATCGTAAGATTGAAAATGGATCCTTTGAATCGTTGAAGAAAGCAAAAATGTGTTGGTTTGGCTTTTCCAATAGCTTTGTAAAGATGCTCATCGAATATGACCCACCGAGTAATACTGTACGACTTAGTCTCAGCTTCATATGACGCATAAGCAAAGAATTAAGGTCCACTCGCGACTAAGCTTGAGTTATTAACAAGATTAGATGAGAGTGATGGTTTGTAACTTAAGAGGGTTGTTTGCAAGAGACAAGAGAGAATATTCATTAATAGTAAGATGATTCCGGCTACAAATGAAAATGGACTATTTATAGTAAGTTCCTAGGGTAATAAGGAAATGCATGATATTACATAAAGAGTAATACAAATTAAAGAAACCTAGTGCATTGCTAAAAGGGGGCAAAATGGGACAATTACGACAAAGAGAATATTATATGATGTTAGAAAAAGTAGAGGCAAGTGATAAGTTGTCATTACCTTCATATATGGTGTAGTGAAGTACTGGAACTAAGCTGTTTAGGTAAAGAGATAGGTTGGTAGGAAGAAGCTATGAGGTCAGCATTCAGGTACTGTACATTTGTTAGGTAGGCACCAGAGTTCTTGACACTTAATAGGTCGGCTGTACCAAAAATGTTCTTGAGCTTGGCATCTGAGCATGAGACAGAGTAGATTAAGGTGTGTTCAAGTTGGGTATTCAAGGAGTTCAGCAGTAGTATACCGTCCTGGTACTGGAATTCGTCATGGCCGAGTTGAGGAGATAGAATCATCCTTACAAGATTTTGTAAGCCACTGAGATGGGCTCGTGTAAGAGGTTTAGAGGTTGGGATTCCATTACTTCTCACTTCCACTAAAGTCACACATAAATATAAAATTGCCCCCTTTTTAAAATAGTGGAATACTATACTACCAATTGACTTGCTTACAAATAAAATAGTTTAATTTTAGGGAAAACTACGAATGTCGGCAAGTGTACCAATCGATTGATAGTTTAGGGAGAATAACTAAGATTGCATTTTGCGATAAAGGAAAGAATAGACTTTAAAAAGATAAGTAAGTACTGGATTCTAATATTTCTAATCTAACTTAGGCAACCAATTCAATACTTTCAATGGAAAGAACATGCAAGATGTCTAAAATAGAAGGAAAAATTATAATGGAATTAAGAGTAGATTTTAGCAAATTTCTCAGTATTGGGATTTGGATTTCTCTTAAAAAAGATATATGAGTAGCAAGCAGACATCATTTGAGATGATTGTAGCCATGCTATTGGAGTATTTATGATAGTTTAAACATGAATTTTACTTGCACTTACAAAATTTATCCTACTTTTGTTTTGTAAATTCTATCATGTAGTAAGAGCATTATATTACTAATCTCTCATCGACACTATCAGCTAGTTATTAAAGTCTTGCTACTACTTAAATAACTATGTCAGTATTAGTTTTTCATCCAAACCATTTTTAGCTCAAGGTGAGTACAAAGATTTAAGCCCTAATTCTCAAGAATTATCTATATAAGTTACAAATCTAAGATTCTACTTGAGGTTTTTGAATCCTATTATGATATTTAGACCCTATTAACATAATAAGGGAGGGAGCTACAACATGTAAGAATTGCTACCTAGCTTGATATTAACCTAACACTTCAGTCATACCTAATTGTTCCATAAAACTAAGTAAAATTGTAAATTTACACTATCACAATACAAGATATCAATAGCCATAATTACATCATGTTTGCATACTACCTATGAACTCTACAAGTATTATTTGTTACATTCATGGATTATAAGCAATCAAAACATAATACATGTCAACATGAAAATAAATATTGCATTAAACATGGAAAATGCAGAGAGAACATTACAAAACTGAGCTCCTTAACCTCAACAATAGAGTTTCTCAAGATTTCTCCACAAATCTCTATGGATGCAATGGAAATCCACTAGCCCAAACCTTGAAAAGAGCTAAAATCTACTAAAAGTCTATGCTATGAGCATGAAAATACAAGAAAACACCATAAAAATTATAAAACTACCCTAAAATTAACCTAAGGAAGAAGAGAGCAGCATAACAAAAGTCTTAAACCCTAAATATTTCTCCTACCAACTTTGTTGCAAAATGAAGAAGAAGTTTTTATATCAGCCTATTACTATCATGATAGTAGGTTACTATCATCAAGCCATTGGACATATGTTGTTCATCGCTTCTCTTCCTTTTAAATCAAATGGTATATTTAACTTCAGGTGTTTAGTACAACATATTTACAGTAGCGAAGACTACCATCAAGATAACATAGCCCACTCTTCGTGATACTTAAAAACTTTCTATTTTCAATGCCAATAGGTACACCGGCTTAATGGTTGCTCAAGTTGGTTCTCTAAGTCTTCTACTTGTATGACGGTAACTAGAACTATCATCAGGCTGATGTAGTCCAATAATTTGGCCACTTAATTCCTTTCTATTCTAGACACAGGTTTGATGGTGGCTAAGATTACTATCATGCCAATATTCCTAACTTTATTTCTTCATATTATCCTTTCTTTTATCTTCTTGAATGGGAGCTACCATCACATGGTATCTTCAGTGTCTACAAGAACAAGTAGAAAGAGTTTAAATTTTTTAAATAAATGTAACTTTAGAGCACTAAAATGTAAAAATATGAATTACACTTACATTGAGATATTATATGTGCTTTAATGAAAATTTGTATACTTGTCCTTAAAAATCTATTAAATCACATATAATTGTTGGATAAACTTCTTAGATAAGTGTGTGGTTTCATACACTTATCACTCAGTAATTGAATTCTTCCTTAAGTCCTTGCTTTTTTGCTCATAATTTCAACTCATGGTCATTATTCATAGGTGTGATATTTTCTAAGGCTTCAAAACTTATCCAAATTATCTTCAAATCTTCTAAAACTTTATTTAAAATCATCAAACTCTTCAAATGAAGTCTAAAGTCAAAATATAATCAAATTAAGCATCTAATTCAATATAAATACCAAGAAAATCTTATGAAAGCATTGTAACATCAATTAGAAAACATATGCATTTATATACTCATCAAATTCCCCCACACTTAAGGCTTTGCATGTCTTTAAACAAAATAAATCAATCCATGAAAAGTCCTAAGAACAAAACATCAATGAACGTTCTCAAGTATATAATTAATTTCAGTGTCGCATGCAATCTATTGACAAATAAGAGCACTTATTCTTTCATTAAAATTCATCCTTATGATCACCAAATTTCGCTAACGACTTTTTATTCCATAGAATTTCACTTAACCATATTTTCATGCCCTTAAGATACAATTACAAAATATATGTACTAGCCATAGAAACCAAATTAGAATTCAACAATTAATCTATGTAAATTGGAGTTAAATCACATCATTTAAACAAAGACTAAACTAAAAATCAAAATAAATATAAACTTAATCAAGAAATAGGTATCCAATTTTAAAAACTAAAGGGTATACACTCTTCCTTTCCACCTCCCTAAGCGTAATAACTAAAAACAAATGTATGTAACATCAACCAATCCCTTGATTGTCAACTTAGTTATTTCAATTGTAGATACCTAATTTTTGCCCCTTTTATTTTTATTTTTACTTTTCTTTTCTTCCTTTTCTCAATAGGTCCTAAATTAGGAAAAACAAAAAGAATAGGAAATTAAAGAATTATAGAAAAATACAAAAAAATTCAAAATTAAGAAAAAATCACAAAAAAAATAAGAAATTTTAGAAAGAAAACCTAAAAGATAAAAAGTTTAGAAAATGAAGTTTAAAGATTTAGAAAATTGAAAAATTACAAAAAAAATAGAAAAGTTGAAAAAATAAAATATTTTTGAAAATAACAATTCATTAGGGTAGATTTTTTATTTTTAAATTAGATTTAGAATTTAGGTGGTTGAACCTAGGCTTAGATTCAAATTTAGCCTAGGCTAACTGAATCCATATATGCAATTTAGTTGCACATATGGACAAGACGCAGGCCAACGGCCTAATGGTTTACACATGGACTTGGTTTGGGTATTGAGCGTAAGGTCTTGAATCATGACAAAGGTAGGGAGGACTTTTTATTTTTTGTTAACTAGCATGTTACCACATGTCAGGATCTTACAGTGCTACATATCTTAACAAGTGGCATCATCGAATTGGATAACCTTGCAAACGTGGCGTCACGTGGCATGCCACGTCAGCCGCCACTTGTCACATGATGACATATGGCAGGTTGGGATTGGTCGAGTTGGCTGACGTGGAGCCACATCAGCACTTTCCCTCAATTTTCCCCCATTTTCTCCCGATTTTCCTCCTTTTTCCTTCTTAAGAATAGCCCACTCACCCAACTTTTGCTTTAATTTTTGCACAGATTTCATACACTAGTGCCTAATTTCTTCCTTTGATTTTGTTTACTATGTAGCATACTATGAATCGGACCCATTAAAGCGTCCAAATTCGATAAAAAACGAATTCAAATCAAGCTCCAAAAAAGTGGAAAAAAACTGAAAATCTAGAATTCTCAAGTAACTCCCATCTGAGCTTTCCTTTGTTTCTAGGCTAATTTCGAGTATATAAAGGGTATCGAGGGTGATCATGGAATACAGACAACCTTGCATGAACAACATAATACACCCCCTCTCTCTCACGATCACTTTCTTACTCTAGCTCCACCATCGAACCCTTTCTCTCTTTGAATCCCTTTCCCTAGCTAACATTAACTAAGCCTACCACCACGATCGAGCTCCACTAAGCTTGGGCATTTGAATTCGACCAATCTGGACTGTTGCCATGCCCCCTATTGATCACCACCAAACCACCGCCGCCAAACCCTAACCACCATACCCCCCTCTCCTTAAACCACCACTTCCGACCCTCTTTGACTTGAACTAACCCCACGGCTACTCTCTCCACGACCCCAAACCCCAATCCAATCTACCAATCACACATAACAACCCATACATGGTTGAACCATCGCCACCACCCACTAAACAACCACCAAACATGGTGACACATAAAAAACACCCCCAAATCTAATCTAATACGCATAAAAACCAACTTTCCTGTTCGATTTAGTGGCTGAATCGCCCTAAACCAACCCCAACAACTACTAGTTCTTCTCCTTCAATTGGCAACCTTAATCTATTGGAGCTCGACCCAGATCTAGTTGACTGACCTGTGATCCGACCTAACGTCTGACCCATGTCCCTGACCTATGTCCTGTCCAGCTTTCGGTCTGACCCTTTTTTCTTTTTTTTCTTTTTTCTTTTTATTTCCTTTTTTGGTTTTGCTTTATTTATTTATTTATTTTTATTTATTCATTTATGTACATGTAAATGCAATCAAATGTAAAAAAAAAAAAAAGGAAGAGAAAAATAAAGAAAAAAATAGAAAAAGAAAAAGTATTTTTTTTAGTCATTTATTTGTTTTTTTTAATAAAATGTATATAGAATAAATAAAATAAAAATTAAATAAATAAGTAAATAGAAAGAATAAAGATTATTATTTCTTCTTGTCACTTAGAAAATCAAGTTTTCAAAAATAATAAAAATAAACAAACCCTTTACAATTTAGGGCATTTTTAGAATTTTTCAAAAATAAATAAAAATCCAATGTAAGACCTTCTTTTTTTTAGAACTTTCTTTAAATAAATCAAATTGACTAAAAACATAAATCTAGCCTTTTCAAAAATTAAAATCAAACAACCCACTAAAGTTTTACAAAAAAAAAAATGACTATGTACGTTGAATCCCGAATAGAGGGTACGTAGGCATTTATGGAGTGATGATAAAAAAAAAAAAACTAATTTCCCTTTTTCTTTAGTTTAGATTATTTTGTTTATCTAATTAGAGTAATTAACAACCAATTTCTGTCTTTTGAAATTAAAAAGTGATTTTTAAGTTTAATTCTAATTTTGAAAAGTTAATGGTACTCGTAAGGGTTTCAATCTTTAACCTTTGAACCCAAATCTCCGATTTTCGAAAAGCTATTTCAAAATTCGATTTTTTCACAAATCAGTGGTTAAGTTATAACCACTATTTTTCCCAACTTCAGTTGGGTGGTGATTCTAAAGTTGTTTTATAAAGAAATGGTTTTTCTTTAAACCCTAAACGAGAATTAATATTAAATGGGTAGGGTTTAATACTGATTGGTTTAGAGAAAACTTAATTTTTAAAGAACCAGGAGATGAAAAACCAAGCTCGACAGCTTGGCGACTCCACTGGGGAATGTCAAGAGGGTTAATCATTCGACTTTCCAAAATTGAAATTAAACTCTAAAAATCACCTTATTGCATTTTATGTACTTATTCGTTCTTTGTTTGTATTATAACAATACTAACGTTTTTTGCAGGTTTAGTTTTAATTATTCTATTGTTTTTGAGGGGGAATTTATTTCTTATACTATGAACACATGATAGATATGGTTGACCCCGGACCATCTTAGGACCTTAGCATGGGGAGCCATTGTATAAGTTCCAGGCATAGTGGGGTAACCATTGTTCGGGGTTAATTAAGCTACCCTACTTAAACTTCAATGTGAACAAGGAATAGTTTTGTAAGAAACGCGTGAGGTCATAGAGTTTAAGATCCTTCAGGGTTTGAGAGTAGCATTGTTATAAAAGAAAAGACAAATCTAAAGCTTCTTTCCCTATATTTTCATAGAATTCACTCTCAGCTTTATTTGTCTGACATGTGATACGCCTAGGGATATGGGGGATCATTTGATGCATCAAAGGTGCAGAGTAGATGCGGTTAAACTCGGACCATCTTAGGACCTTAGGAGGGGGGCCATTGTGTAAGCTTCGGGTGCTATGGTGTAACCACCGCTCATGGTTGATTAGGTTACCTCACTTAAGCTTAAAGCGACTAATGAAAGTGTTCTTTAACAAGTGAGGTCACAAAACTTAAAGACCTTTTCAAAACCTACTCTAATTGCATATACTCCCCTCCTTGAGTTAGTACACTACCCATAAGAAATTGTAACCCTACAAATTGTTCAAGAGTTTTAATGCAAGAAAGTTTTTGAAAATAATAGTAGGGTTGCAACTCAAGTGAGTAATGTATTAACCTAAACAATCCCAATACCTGCATATTTTCATGTGTTTTCTTTTTCTACATTGATGATTGATTGTTGTCCATGAAATATGTAGAACTAAAAATGGCAGGTAACCAATAAGAGAATAATCAAAGACTGCCAGTTGCTTTAAGAATCCATAAGCAGCTGCTACAATCTGAAGCTACCTATTGAAGCAGAGGGCTAGGCGTATTGAGGCCTCTAATAAGGCCTTGTTAACTCAAGTTGAAAAATACAAGAGGACCATGAATTAGGCTTTAGAAATGTTGGACAACATTAAAGCCTGACTACAAGAGTTAGATTAGCAACTTTAGATGGAGTTAAAGGGCTTTGAATAAATTTTATTATGAATAATTGTTAGGTTTCCTTTTGTTTTATTCCCTATATTGTAGTCTTTCCAAAATAAAATTTTTCACTTTATTCTATCATTCTTTGTTCTTTCCTTCGCTATAGATAGTCCTTTAATAGAGTTTATCTAACCATTCACTCTCTTACTTAAGGAAATACAATTAAAAAGCCAAAAAAAAAAAAAGATCCACCATTTTTTTGGTTTCTATAAAATAAAGTTTTATCTTTCTCTCTCATTAAAAAAAAAGAAAGAAAAGAAAAGAAAAGTTGCTAATGGGAAAAGAATTCTTCTAACTAGGTTCGCATGGCTAACAACAGACTTACCTCCTTAGAAAGGATGATATATCAGATGGCCTAACAATGGCGGGTCTTGATCACTGCAATTAGTTAATTTTTGCCCCCTTTTTATTATTTTTCTTTCTTTTCTCAATAGGCCTTAAATTAGAAAAAGTGCAAAAAAATATAAGACTAAAGAAAACTCTAAAAAATGAAGAAATTTAGAAAAAAAAGGAATTCTAGAAAAAAAATTAAAAAAAAGGAAAATAGGAAAAAGTACAAAAAATAAGAAATTTAGAAAAAATACAAAAAAATGGAAAAATTTAGGAAAATATATAAGAAATTTGAAAAGTAAAAAATAAAAAATAAAAAATAAGGAATTTAGAATATAATAAATTTTTTAGGTTATTGAAATAGAATAGGATTTTAATAAATTTGAATAAAGGACCGTTAAACCTAGACTTGATTTAAATCTAGCCTAGGTTAACTTGGTCCAAATGTGCAATTTAATTGCACTTGTGGACAAAGCATAGGCTAATGACTTATTGGTTAAACACATAACATAACATTAGCATTGAGCATAAGGTCTTGGGTTTGAAGCTTGGCAAAGGCAGGAAGGCCTTTTTCTTATTTTTTGTTTTCAATCACATTAGAGATTGCCATGTATTAGGATTTGATTGCGCTACATGTCCTGACACGTGGTAGGATGGGATTGGATAACATGTTGACGTGGCACCATATGTTAGCCGCCACGTATCACATAATGACATGTGGCACGTTGGGGTTAGTCGGCACGGCTGACATAGCGCTACGTTGGCCCTTTTTTCCTCCCCTTCTTTCCTTTTCCCTTCATTTTCCTCTCTTTCTCTCTCTTTCTCTAGTTTTCTAGCACTTTCCTCTTCGGATAGCCAACTTCAACATTGTTTTTTAACCTTTTCTTATTGCAATTTTACTAAATCAATGGCGAAATTGCAAACTAGACATAGCCTACTGTGAATCGAGCCCTTTAATACATCTAAATATAGTCAATGAAGCATTCAATTTGGGCTCGAAAAATCAGAAAAAAGTTGTTTTTTTAGGCATTCTTCATTAATCTCATCCGAGCTTTCCTTGTTTTCTACGAACAATTCGTGTATAAAAGTAGCTTCGAGGAGTTTATACGGACAGATAACTATTCGTAAGCTGTAGAAAACTCACAAGCTCTTTCTTTCTCTTCCTTGACTACTCTTTCTCTCCCTATACCCATGACATTCTCTTTCTCTTCGTTTTTTCTCCCTTAAGTCTCCAATTGATTTACACCATCACCACAAATAGATCCCCCTAGCCACTAGCAACTAAGCCCAACCTATTTTGACTGCCGCCGTAGTTGCTAGCACCTTCCATTACTAAGCCCTAACTACTGTACCCCCCAATCACGGCCGTGAGTAGTTGAAGATAGTGACCATCTACCCTCACATTACGCTCGTGATCAGTTGAAGACAGCGGCCATCCACCCCTATGTTACACTCATGATCAGCCAACGCCTTTTGATCACGCTCGTGACCCCTTCCAAGCAACTGCCTCAACTGACCTAACTTGATCTGCAACCGACCCAAAGTCCACTTTAGGTCTAACCCGCACACCTACAGTGTCCAAAGCCATTCACTCTTAATCTTGAAGAGCCTTACTTTTCAAAAAAAGCATCCAAACTTTACAAAATCAAAGCTTAGTAGGACACCCGGACCATAAGCCCAAACATCAATTTAAGTGAGTTCATAGGAGAAGTGGACAAACACTAGTTTACCAAAGAGTATTTATATGATCAACTTTATAAGGCAAGCGCAATGCGATATTGAGCACTAGAAGTCCTTTAACCTTCCCCGCCCTGACTCTGAAATGTTGACCTATATAGACCAAATGAAAGCTCATATGGAGGTCCTCTATGATGAAAAAGATAGATAGGCAAACCTATTTTGAGAATCTAGACAAAGGTCATACACCTTAGAACACCAGCTGAAGATGGCCTAGAAGAAGATTCAAGAGTTTGAGGAAGTGATTAAGCGTTACCAAAAGAAGAAGAAAATGTCATTGGGCCCAGAAAAAAGAAAAGAAAATTAGTATAGATAAATTTGTACCTTTTCCTTTCTTTCATGTAATAATACTTCGGGAATTCAAAGATAATAAATAACTTGCCGTTCTATTAATTATTTGTCAATTCTCTCCTTTTCCATCCGTATGGCTCATCTGCATTTCATTCATTTGCATATTTTTTTTTCATAAATTAAAATACTTGTGTGTTAACCTGTTGAGAAGTAGTTTTATCCAGGTCGCTAAGATAGCTCCCAAATGTCAAACTTTCCAAAGAAGCCCCATCAAAACCCATTCTCTAACCAAAATGGCTAACCAAGGAAGCAACAACAACAACAACAACATTAATAACAGCAATATAAACCCCGAGGTTATTGATGCCACGGAGTTGAGGTTCCAATCTTTAGAACAAACAGTAGGAAAGATTGTAGATCAACTGAGCTTTCTTACTAACAATATCTTACTGCTTAGGTCCTAGCTCCATCAAATTAAGAGAGTTCTAATGCCTGATATAGAAAAAATATTGAGGCTCCACCCCTTGAAACAAAAGAAGCCTACCCTAAAGTTAATCAGGGCTTCGAATCCTTTGAAACAAAAGAGGTATTTCCAAAGGGCAACCTAACTTTTGAGCCGAATACTTACTCATCTTCGATCAACCTAATGCTTGAAGTTGACCAGGATAGATTGAAGGAGCTTGAGAAGTGGCTAACTCAACAAATTACAGAGAAAATGAAAATGCTAGAAGGGTATGACAGATTTGAGTATGCTAGCATAAAAGACTTCTCTGCCTATGATTATGGAAGCTTCCTGGAAAAGTTCAAAGTACTTGACTTTGAAAAATACAACCGGACTGGATGCCCCAAGCTGCATACCTGGCTGTATGTATGCAATGTGGGCAAGTATGTACAATATGACTAGTGCATGGTCCATACCTTTTAGGATAGCCTGACTGGCCCTACGTTGACCTGGTACGCTTAGTTGGACTTAAATCTGGTAAATACATGGGAGAAGCTTGCCAGAACATTCTATGAGCAATATAGATTTAACGTTGAAGTGGCACCAACGATGATGGATTTGGTTGCCCTAAGGAAGAGGCACAATGAATCCTTCAAAGAATATGCTCAAAGGTGGAGGTCCTTAGCTGCAAGGTTATCTAACTTTGTGACTGAGAAAGATTGTAGATCATCGCAACAAGAGTCCTCATCGATAATGAATCACTCTAAATGTTTGTCCTTTAGCTACCCTAGATTTATTACGCGCTGATAAAACCGCTATCAACCCGAGTTCAATGACGGTAAGAACTTTTGACAGATCCAATAGAGAGATAATAGGGGAAATCAACTTACTAGTTGAAATTGGCCCACAGACGTTCAACATCCCATTCTAAGTTTTGGACATTCCAAGGCATTGGATACATTTAGTAAGGGTCATACCGTCAACTCTTCACCAGAAAGTTAAGTTCATCTCCAATGGCCAGATCATCATAATTCTAGGTGACTAAGATTATAAAATCTATAAAGAGACAGCCATACCCTATATTGGTACAAAAGAACAAGAGGACTTTGGACTCCAAATGTTTAATGAGGTGTACATGATTACCAATCAGTAGAAGGAAGAGAGGCCGAAATTCAAAAAAGGTAAGTTCAGGACCTATGGGCTAGGATACATTCTAACCCCGATGGAAGTGTTACAAAGAATGCAAGCCAGGGGTAGAAAAGGTGATAGATTGTATCACACTTTGATGGCCTTCCCCTATTTGTCAGAAACTTTCATCCAGATTGAAGCCTAGAACTTAAAGCCCACCAAAGAAGGCACTTCCTATAAAAATTAAGGGGTTAGCCTATCCAACAAATCGTAGCACTTGAATAATTGGTTCTCCATCCCTGTAAATAATAATAAGTTTTCCTTAAGGTAAAGGATGAATCATGATCCAGTATTTTATGGAATTTTGTAATAAATTACCTCTATTCTTCTAATGATTGTACTCGAAAAAGAGTTCCCTTAAATAAAATCAGTTTCTTTTCCCTTTACTCCTGCCTTACTTACACTCTTCCTCTTATA